>JAANHX010000444.1:0-1200000 GCA_011320135.1 Phytophthora betacei | reverse complement strand
AATGTACACACAAAACTAATGGTGAATTTGACAGTTTTTGCTGTTTTATGGGTTTTCTCTTATAGAATATTCTGAATACGACTGTAGTCTCATGATAATGAATGATTATCTTCTTAGGGCTAGGTGTCCTCTTACTCACATGCTCTAAGTATGGAGGACGGCGTCCCTCAGTAAAATAGTTTCAGCGTGAATAGTCAAAACCTTTCAAATGCCATAAAAAGTATCTACTACAGTTTTGAAGGTAGATGTATTTCTGGTACAGAGGCAATAGTTCCATTTCTGAATTTAGCTGTAGAGGTGCTATGGAGTCACCAGCTCTTCAGATGGAGCTCGAAGAGAGTGCCCACGCAACGCTGGACCGGTGTCGTGAATCCCACCCTGCAAATACAGCTCGAGCGTACGAGCCAAAACAGCGCGAGTTCAAGGCATGGTGTGACCGCAAGCAATTTCATGAAGCTACACGCTACCAAGCTACGGCATCGAAGCTACATCTATTTCTACGTGAAGAAGTGGTAGATCGCGAAGTTCGTGTCAAAAATTCACAGCGAAATATTGGAGTTGCTACTGTAGAGATGTACGTAAACGCTATGTCAGATTTGTACAGCGATCAGCAGACTAGAGGTGTGAATTCACACCCTCTCTCTGTTTTATCGCTGGTGTGTGTAAATGGAAGTGGTACCTAACTTTCTGGCCCCTGAAGACTGGTACGACATCAAACTTCTAAAATCAAACAAGAATCCAACGAAATCAGTGACATACCGATCGCATTTCGACGCCACTATAAAGGCGTTCACAGCATTAGGCATGCATACGAAGGCTAAGACACATTCGGCACGTGGTTCAGGAGCAAGGATGGCCGAATTAGCAGGTGCTACCGATTCACAAATTCGTCGGTTAGGAAGGTGGAATGCATCCGCAATGGAGGGCTGTTACCTGAGCGCTTTGCCACGAGAAGCGATGCGGTCTCTAGCAGGATTTCTCTCTAACAAACGGTCGATTTTCTTAGAGCGGGCAGCTCTTCTTCCTCCTGAGCAGCTTCAGCGTGGAGTATTTTCCTTTGTCGATGACTGTATGGCGTCATACAAACAACAGTCAGAACCCAACGTAGCAACCGGGGGCTTCTTGGAGCTACTACTGTACCTTCGTATAGCTGTCCTACAGGACGCGTTGCTGCTGCGTGACCTTCACCTGACCCATAAACTATGGGCTCACCCTCCATCTTTAGCTGCAGCGAGTTTAACACATTCGCAGCTGAGCTGAAAACCAAAATGCTCACGGCGAAATCACCGCAAGCGGATCATTTGAATGACGTTATCCCAGATTTAATGCAGCATCTAAGACAGCAGCAAGAACAAACACTGGTACACATTGATAACAAACTCAGCGAAGTCGGTAATCACAATAAGAATGCCATTTCACAGCTAACCTCTGGTGCCGCCACCGTACGTCTGACGTTGGGCTTGAACCCACCAACTGCTGCAACCTCGGCTGCAGCTCAGACTTCGAAGCTAACCACAACGTACAAGCTCGCGAGATCACACAAAACGGTTCATCAAGTATGGCAGGAGTGGACGACGGGAATTAATGGTGGTCCTGCTGTACGCGAATTGGAGAAGCTACACGGATCCAATTGGCGTAATAATGCAGCCGAAAAGCGATTATACTTCAGGCGAAAAATAATTATTGATCGAGTTAATCTGATCGCATAGGAACAGAAAGTTAATGAAGATGAAGCAGTCCGCATTCTGGAGGCTCAGCGCAAACAGTCTCAGCATACCCTCAACGCACTGAGTGAGAGCTTCAATGGGAGACTGTAAACTACATAAGACTTAATTACACCGCAGTCACAAGTAAGTGTTTCGTATTAGATATTTTTTCACTAGGTTTTTACGCATGTATTACCTTTTCACTAGCGAATCATCTGCTCATTCATCCCGCTTTCCCTCGTTTTAATCTTGCCGTGGGCTTACCGTGTCGCTCCCTCCGGGGTTCCTTCCTCATGTAACTTCTTCACACGCTCCAGCGCTTATTCTTATTCTTGTACAGGTATCACCACACTCGGACATTAGCTTAGCATAGCAATACACTGCACTTCACCTAGCATTCACGCGTCATTCTGCGCATCCCCATACACGCACCACCATGTTCAGCACAACGTTCACTCAAACCCAGAATCCTCCTTTCAATACCATCTACGGGTGATCACCTCCCTCACACGACAGCACAGCGTACACTATCCAAGCATCGCCTCCCTCATACAACAGCACAGTCCAGGCGTCGCCTCTCTTGTGATGCGGGCCGCAGCTTGCGACCCTATCTTGCGACCTCATCTTGCTTCATGGCCTCGGAGCAAAAGGCTCTTGCTGCCGGCTGCCTTTGTTATTCTGTTCTTCCCTATTGGTGCTGCACCACTCTTTTCTTTTATGAATTGTGATTGGTGGAGCGTTCGCTGGGATAACGGCTGTTATTGTAAGTGGCGACTTCAGATAATTCGGATGTCAGAGGGACATGGAGAGGGACAAGACGGGGACGAGGCGGCGATGACAGCCTCCGTCCACTTCCGATAATGAGTACTACTTCCATGTGGACAATGCTTGGCTGATCCCGACTACCTCATTTTCGAAACTACACCAACAGTCGACTTGGGTCGAATTTTGGCAAGTCGAATATAAATCTAGAGAACTTTAGCAACTAAGAAAGAGTGTCTGGAAGTTATTATGGTTTTTTTTTTAGCAAGGACGAAGCTAAGGCATTACAAGCGCTCAAATTATAGTCCTGATCTCAATCTTTTTCTCGACATAAGTGCTCTTTTTTTTCAAGGCTCGTACGTCGAGAAGAACGGCATTTGCAAGATTTCGAGCTCGGTCGTTATGTTTACTATTTTCTTGACGAACTGGACGCGCTCCTGCGACTTTTCCGTATCAATGAAACTTCCCTGTAGCCAAGTGTTATTACATCGCTCAAGTGTCTTGCTTAATCCCGTTACTTCTATCGCTGCAATTCACCCACCGTGGGGGAGGGACACTAGTAGGACTGAGGTGCTGCGGAGCGTACACAAACCAGCCCAAAGCGAAAGAGACCAAGTCTATTTTAAGTTGCCGAGGCAAGTTTGTTCTCGCAAGCAGAACGCTTGAGCGTTTAGCGCAAGAATTAAGCGATCTCTCTCAAGAGCAGTGCGAATCCGATATTGCATTTCGGGAGGGGTATAGTTTTAAGCTGCGAATAAGTGCCAAAACAAAGACAAACCCAACCGCCCGTGGGGACAGATCTCCCAGGCGACCCAGGCCAAGCTATGTTTTGCCCCCATACTTGATTCACAAAGCGACAACGAAGTCGAACGCTAAAAGTGTTTTTGATTCGCACCAGGAAAGAGCTCTGACGATTGATATACGAAAGGAAAGTCAGACAACTGGATCTCTGCAGAAAAATCCTATTAAACAATTGCTAAATGCTGCACCAAGCCTACAGAAGTGGCACTCGTTGGAGCACCACTTCTGTAGGCTTGGTGCAGTATTTACCAATTGTTTAACAGGAATTTTACTAAGGAGAGGGACCGCTCTTCAGCGGCGTCGAAAAAAGCCTTCAACGAGAAATTGCTGTGGCAGGAGATATTGCAGGAGACGATATCGAGATTGTATTTTAAAAACGCAATTACCGCGAGAGAGCCCTACTGCAAGTTAGCACCGATAAATCACCGGTTTAATCGTCGGGTATTACATTCCATCTTCCATTGATACTAGTAAAAGAAGTGACCACAAAATTTTACAACAACAACAAGACCAATTTGCTGGACGATTATCGGATACTTCTAAAGCCTGACCCAGTAATCGTAACACTCCACCATCCGTCCGATTTTCAGGTCTTTGTAATAACCCGTTTGAGCATCTGAACCCGATGCTAGAATTCTTACGCTGCGAAGTTCATGCCGGAGCAGAAAGCGGCGAGCGACATTGATTCAGCACGTTCAATAGCAGATACAGACCTCGAGAGCACGCTCGGTTCTACTAATCATCACCTTCCGTACACACAAGTCGCTGTATTCGAAGGGTCATGCTTATCGTGTGACACCTGGATTGTGTGGCTAAGTAAACCCGTGTTTTGCGCGCTTGGTAGAACGTTGAGGCAGCAAGGGGCTGATACCATTTCCTACCTGTTATTGAAAGCCGAAAATGACATTAGTCCCAACGGACGTTGCGTAAGTGCACTGGGGCGTGAAAACTTATTCCAGTGAATCTTAACAACAACCACTGAGTTCACAATGGGAGCAGGAAGCAGGAGGGCCTAGTGGTGTTGGGATGTATTCCCGCCGGATGCTGACGCCTTACGTTTGCTGGATATAGCTCGAGTGATAGACGCGCATGTGTTTCGCAGCAACTGGTTCAGAATGAGAGTCCAAACATAGAGGGAGTGGTAACAGCGATGGGTGTGTGTCCCAGATGGGACCGAGCCACAGGCCTTTGGGCCTTTGAAGCCAATGATCTATCATTGCGCTATGAGAGTGACGCCCGTGAGCTTTGTTGCATATGCAATACTGCTCGTAATTGTGGGTTCGAGTGGGATTAAACCACAGACCTGTCGCGTGCAAAGCCAACGCTCTATCATGGTGCTATAAGAGCGATACCCGTACGCTACGAATCCTTGCTCATGGTGATAGAGATCTGCGCTCGAGTGGGATCATACTACCGACCTCTCACTTGTGAGGCGAGTGCTCGACCGATTGGCCGCGACTATAATGAGTCAAGGGCCTCTCTCTAATCGGTCCGGCAAGCCCCTAGCGCAGGCGCGACGGGTGCGGGATGATCTAGGACCACTTGAGATCTTGGAGCGCTGTGCGCTGGCGTGGCTGGGTTGGGCTGTGGCTCCCGGATGATGAGCTGGGTATTAACAATGCAAGTGCGTTTGCGACCTCCCAGAGCCGCGAAATGCAGTCGTTAATTTTAGTGATACTTCGGACGTCTGGACCGTGTTTTCTTCTTCGTCCCCACACAGAAGTTAAAAAAAACACGACTGCTTTTTCGTCAAAGATCATTGATGACATCGCTTGTTTCAACTCCAGTGTCAGTGTAGCCATTACTTCATCACCCAGCCAGATATTCCAGCCACTGGCAAAATCTTATTAAACGCGGAGACTTATGCACGGCGGAATTTGGGCGGGTGCGGATGGTATAGAGGTCGAATCCGTCTGCTTTTCGTTGGTAGCCTTGTGGAGCATATCAACAATGGCAGGAAGCTTCTCAAAGATTTGTAGAAGTTTTTCTTGTGTGCGCTCGATCCTCGATCGAAGAACATCAGCGAGCTTCATACGTCTTGCTAACAATCGAAAAGTAAGCTTGGTGAGCCAATCATAATATTTACCCTGCTTCTGCTGCCTCGTGTCGGGCTTAGGGAGTTGAATGACTCGAGCTTGTTGCATCTTTTTATTCTTTTATGCGACTAAGCACACTGAATACATCCCCATGTCTGAACAACCGAAGGGAGCGATTCGGATTGCACGTGGTAATCATCTCCTACTTACTAAGCTGACTATTTTGCCTACTTCAACTGTAAATGTGGAAGGCGGGTATTCAATGATTGAATATCATTGTAGCCCCTTATTTCCTGGAAATAACAGGGGGGATATAATTTGACTCTTATGTGGAGCATAAATATATATAGGCATTTGTATGAAGAGAAGTTTTTGCACAGCTATTCTCAGTGGATAGTTCAGGAAACGCAATGGCTACTGCTGGGCAGAAGAAAAAAACAGCTCCAGCATAGCTTATCTTATGTTTGCGGAAACGAGGCCCTACAACAGCTTATGATGAGAAGGTCAACATAGACACTGCACTTTTTATCTAGTTGGTGCTTTTTTCTTGTTGCACACGTGCAGCAACGTAGACTTCAACGGTTTGAGCAATGGAAAAATGACGCCTCAAATGATTGATCCATTCATCTGACTATAAAAGAGCCTTCTGTTTACACTTGCCCAATATGCACGGCAGCATCATCGTCTCCGCCGCGTCCACCAGAAGGAGACCGGCGGCGGCGCTTATTGCCTTGATGTGGGGCGGAGGAGGGGGGGGGGGGGGGGTCGCGTATCTTGTGTGCCTTGTTCCTGGGGATGTAGTTATCATTGATTCAATCATTGTTTCAAATGTGAAAGCACGTCTTAGACCGATCATCCCGAGCTATATTGCACAGGAATTTGCTTGAAATATCGCCACGGTTGGTACATGCACTAGCGATATCGACCGGCACACATAGGTATCGTTGGTTTCCAGTAGAATATTTAGGACATAAGTACTTTATGTACTTCCGCGGTTGGGCCTTGTAGATCGTGCAAACGTTGCAGGATCGTTATCGGCGCTCGTGGCCCTGCGCGTTGTCCACGGTGTCCGGGTTTTCTATGTGGTGATGACCTCACTCGTTAGCCGCTTGCGTAGGTCGCGCAGGTTTATCATCTCTCTCGGCGCGCACCGGGTAAGCTGTAGCTCGGTCCTGAACACGCGTTGCGTTCTGTAAAATAGTTTGCAGCATCAGATGATGTAACGTTGACTATAAAAACTTGTAGCATTGGGCTATGTTGACTGAGTCAACATTACGCTTACATCAATTGCGTCGTACGTCTCGGGCAAGTCAATCGCCAGGAGCGGCTCCATAGGTGTCTCGAAGAACGGGAAGTGTTTGGCCGGACTCTTGTTCTTCATCTTCCTGGGCGAAACACAATTAAGCAGTTCACCAAAGCCATGCCCAGCAGGTCGAAGTGTAATGGGCCCTCCCAAGTTACATTTGTAGGTAGTTTTATAGGTTCTTTGTAGTGGTTCACACCATTACATAAGTAGGTAGATTTGCATTACAAAAGTAGGTGCAGCAGCACACGAGTAGCGTGTGCTGAACTGCCGTCACCTTATTGGTTGAAATATGGGGAGCCAGACCCATAATCAACCAATAAGGAGTTGACGTGTATTTGAGTGTTCAGGGCAAGCTGCCCTGGACCTAAATAAAAACAGAGTTGATTTTCCTTCAGACTAAGTACTTGGTTTCAGTATCACTGGACTTGTACGCTTCCTCATCACTACGTGTAAGCAAGTAACGGACACCCCAGGCCCGTTACACCTGGTAGCACTTTGTAGTCCTTCCCATGACCAAGTTCACGATGAGCCAAGGCATGACGTCTGAAACTCCAGGGCCGACCCTGGAACATGCTGCTTTCCCTCATCTCACTCGTGTCGAGTGGGAAGCCCTTCACCACCTCGCGGCGGTGTCTGGTGAGGCTGTAATCGCGTCGCTGCTGAGCTCAGCGACGTCCGATCAACAACACCAAGCAGCCCAAGCGTTCATGGACCGCGAGCTAGCCGATGCGAATCGGCGAGCAGCAACTCCCGCGCGTTCCTCGAAGAATGATGTCGTGAAGCTAGAGACGTCTACCTACTCCGGTGAAGGAGGGAATCGCCTCCTGCTGAACCGGTGGTTTCGCGAGGTCGACATCGCGATTGCTTCGAGAATGATCGAAGCGCAAGGGTCAAAGGTCAATTTCTTATTGTCCCGGCTGTCCGGGAAGGCCAAGGAATGGGCTCTCGGTAAACTTGTCGTTGATCACGACGCATTCCCCACTCTGGAGTCTCTCCAGAAAGATCTCAGGCTCGCGTTCGAGCCCCCCAAGACGAGTCCCGCGTGCGTGCCGAGTTCTTCGCCCTTCGTCAAGGTAAAATGACTATGCGCGACTACGTTCAAAAGACTCGCCACCTCGCGTCATGCATCGTGACAAATCCGATTGACACAGCATCGCAGGTCCATGTATTCGTATTCGGCATGTGTGAAGGCATGACACGGTACTGCCTGACCCGAGCGGAACCTTCCTCTCTCGAGGAAGCATTCGCCCTCGCATTACGCGAAGACTACGTTGTGGCGGCGTCTTACGCGCGCGCGATGTCTACGGCAGCTCGTGAGTCAGCCCCCGAGCCCATGGAGATCGACGCGATTGACGCGTCGAATAGTCACCGTCAGTCGACTTCTCGTGGGCCCAACGGCCGTCCAAATCGCCCGATCACTTGCTTCCGCTGCCGGAAGATCGGTCATCGCGCGGCGGAATGCCGCGCGCCAGCGCCGGTACTCGCGCACACCGCCGAAGTCTCACCTGCCGTTCAGTCAAAAAACGGTCAAGGCCAGTAGGTGCGGGGCGCCCTACTGGCTGGAATGGAGGTCCGGGTCCCCCGGTGGTTACCCAACCTTCTAGCCCTCCTGTGCTCCACGCACACCTTAATGCCACCACCACGTCGGGCGACTCGAGGCTGCTCATCGTCAGTCTTCATGTCGCCGGCGCCCGGCGACCACTTCGCGCACTCCTGGACTCAGGAGCGTCGAATAACTTCTTTCGTGAATCGTGCTTATCGATGCTTCCAAGAGAGATCGCAGTCCGTAATGGTCGAGGTCAGGTCGTCGTCAAACTTGCTGACGGAAAGCCACGCCGCGTTGCGCGGCGCGAGATCACGTTGCCGTACACATTCGACGGCTTCCGCAGCAACGACGACTTCCTCGTGATTGAGATGAACTACGCGTTCGACTGCATCTTGGGTATCCCGTGGTTGTCACGATATCAACCAGAGATTGACTGGTTGGCTCGGTCGGTTAAACACCGCTCTGGCTTCGATGTGAGTGAGGTGTTCACTCACCTCCTGTTTGCCCAGAAGGACTGGCCCCATGTCAGGGTCGTGGACCGGTTGTCCACAATGCAGGTTGAGCAGAGAGCGAGCGATGGCCCTCTCTGTATGTCTTGCACAGCGCTGTTGCGCGAAAAAGCCTCGCTGCAAAGCGAGGTTGTTAACACTTTGGCGGTAGAGCAGGGGCTCCCGCAATCCGAGCAGGCGGTCGAGCATGGGTTCCCGCCACGTAGCACGGCGGTCGAGCATGAGTTCCCGTCACGCAACACGACGGTCGAGCACGGGCTCCCGTCACGCAACACGGTGGTCGAGCATGGGTTCCCGTCACGCAACACGGCGGTCGAGCATGGGTTCCCGTCACGCAACACGGCGGTCGAGCATGGGTTCCCGTCACGCAACACGGCGGTCGAGCATGGGTTCCCGTAACACAACAAGGCGGTTGAGCATGGGTTCCCGCAAAACACTCTAGCGGTTGAGCAGAGGTTCCCGCAACGCGATTCGGCGGTCGAGCAGTTGGAGCTCCCGTCATCCACAGCGGTGGTCGAGCAGTTGACACTCCCACCGGCTACGACGGCGATCGAGCAGGGGCTCTCGCCAGTCGATGGCGCGGTCGAGCATCGAGAGCTCCCGCGCACTACCGACACGGTTGATGGTGCCCCTCCGTGTCTAGATGGGGGTGATCCTTCGTCCAGCGATAGCGAGTCTTCTGTCTCGAGCAGCGGTTCGAGACGCCACAAGAAGAAATCCAAGCGACGCCGTCTTAAGCGACGTGGTCAGCCCACCGCCGATATCGCAGTGAATGAGTCCATACACGTCCTGGAACACGTGGAAGGAGGCGCCGTTCGCTCACGCACACTTGACATTAAGAGCCCACCTCGCGAAGCTTCTTCCATCACTCGCCTTCCGGGTCTTTTCTGGAAGCATTTTCTGCGCGATCTGAAGTCAGGAGACATCGAGCAGGTCTGCTTGATCACCGAGTCTGCCTCGGCGGAAGAGATCCACACGGTCGCTACCGACAATCTTCCACTTCGTCCAAAGAACGCTGAGCCGAAGTCGGCGCGCGAAGAGCGCTTCGCTGCCCAGTCGTGGGAGTCACTCCGCGACTCGGGCAATCTAGTATAGGACACCGTCCGCGAGTTCGCGGATGTTTTTCCCGACAAGATTCCAGCTGAGCTCCCTGCTGACAGAGGCATTCGCCATGAGATTGATCTCACGCCGGGTTCCAAGTACTGTGTGACGCGAAAGTGGCCCCTCCCACGCGATCAGGTTAAAGCCATTGACGACTTCTTCGAGAGCCGCCGCAAAGCGGGTCACGTGCGCGAGAGTACCTCGCCACAAACGAGTCCGACGTTCTGCGTGAAGAAGGCCACGGGTGGTTGGGGCATTGTTCACGCTTTTAACAAGCTAAACGACGCCACCATTCCAGCACAAACGCCGATCCCTCAAAAGGATATGGTACTTGACACCATGGGCCGCAGTGTTATTTTCAGCACCATCGACCTGACCGATGGCTTCTATCAGATCTTGATGCGACTCAGCGACGTCCCGCTCACAGCGGTGAGCACTCCCAGCGGGATGCTGTGGGAGTGGCTTGTCATGCCGCAGGGCCTGAAAAACGTACCAGCCACGTTCAATCGCATGGTTTCCCACGTTCTGCGCCCACTTCGCGACTTCGCTCCGAGCTACTTCGATGACATCTTCGTTCACAGCCGCGCTGAGGGCGATCTCAGCGCCACAGAAGTTCACTTAAATCACTTACGACAAGTGTTCCAGGTCATGCGCGAAAACAAACTGTACGCGAACTTGAAGAAGTGCATCTTCTGTGCCCCGGAGATTCCGGTGCTTGGCTGTTATGTGAGCAAAAATGGTGTCCGAGCGGATCCTGAGAAGGTCTCGTCCATCTGTGCATGGCCCACGCCGCAGAATCAGACTGAATTGCGTCAGTGGCTTGGCCTCGCAAATTATCTCCACAAGTACACGAGAAATTATGCTGGTCTGATCCAGCCATTGTCTTCATTGCTGAAGAAAGACATCACGTGGTCGTGGACTCCCGAACATCAGTCAGCCTTTAATGCAGTGAAGAAAGGCTTGGCGGAGGCCCCAATCCTGGCGCTTCCAGATGATGCAAAGCCATTCCACGTTGTTTGCGACGCGAGCGACTTCGCCATCGGCTGTGCACTGATGCAGTTCGACGACGAAGGTCGCGAACGCGTCGTGAGCTACCAATCCAGACAGATGAAGCCCGCTGAGAAGAATTATCCGGTCCACGACAAGGAACTCCTTGCGATGCGCTACGCACTGATCAAATTCAGAGTGTACTTACTCGGTGAGCAGACATTCGCGATCTACACAGATCACGCGTCGCTGCGAACAGCGACGAAGAGCCCTCATCTCTCTCAGCGCATGGCACGATGGCTGTCATTCTTCTCCGAGTACAACTTCGTCGTTCACAACAAGCCAGGCAAGAATAACATCCTTGCGGATGCCCTATCTCGGCGCCCCGATTACGATCCACGCCGAGATTTGGGTCGTCAGTCACTTAAAGACGCGGACGACGACGAATTGGACGACGACGAATTGGACTGCGCCACATGTGTGCTGCAGGTGTGAACCTGATGACGGCGGTATCTCCAATACTTCCCCTGCGGGAAGAGATCTCTGCCGCGTATCGAGATGACTCGGTATATGCTGGTATCCTGGAACACCTTCGCACACCAAGTGATGCCACGCTAAAGCCACTGAGCCGCTCCACGCGCGACCAGATTCACAGATACCAACTTGACGGTGATCTACTGATGTACAGTATCGATCGATTCGATGCTCCTCGCGTCGTTGTCCCCAACGACCCCGATCTACGCGCAAGAATTATACACGAATTCCATGACGCTCCAGTGGGTGGCCACTTGGGCCGTGAGAAGACTTTCGCAGCGGTATCCCGCGACTTCTACTGGCCTCACCTATACAAGTGGGTGCGCAAGTGGGTCCACTCCTGCGAAACTTGTCAACGCGTTAAGCCGTCACCGTCATCGCAAGCTCCGCTGCGTTCTCTCCCTCTGGCGACAGAGGCGTGGCGCTCTGTGTCAATGGACTTCATATTCGATCTCCCACCCGACACTGACGGTCGTACTGGTGTTCTGGTCTTCGTGGATCGCTTTAGCAAGATGTGCCATCTCGTTCCGGTTCCGGACTCAATCACCGCGGCCGATACCGCGGTGCTCTTCGTCGACGCTGTCTTCCGACATCACGGCCTTCCTGAATCAATCGTCTCTGACCGCGATCCCCGATTCACATCGGCGTTCTGGACGAAACTCTTCGACCTCCTGGGCACCAAACTCCTCATGTCGACGGCGGCGCACCCGGAGACTGACGGGCAAACGGAACGCGTCAACCGCGTGCTAGAAGATGTTCTGCGCAGTTATGCCCCGTCCTTCGAGAACTGGAGTTCCTTCCTGCCTCTTGCGGAGTTTGCACCCAACAATGCCGAGCACGCGTCGACGGGATTGACTCCGTTTTTCGTCAACAACGCGCGTCATCCACGTGTCCCCGCACAACTTGCTGTGGGCCAACCCACGGCGACTGATGGCTTCACTCTGGAGGGGGAGGAATGTGATAACCCTGCCCAACCGGTTCCGATACTGGTTCAACCACCGGTTTCCGGTGAGACAACGGTTCTGCTGTCTACGAGTTCAGCTACTCCTGCAGTAGACATCAACGCGGTGACGCGTTTACAGTCGAAGAAGATCCTCGCACCCGCGCAATCCACGTCGTCGCCGTTAGTTGACTGGACACACCGAACGCTGATCGCTCCAGCACAGCCACACTCGACTGTGGCTAACTACGCGTCGAAACCCCTAGCGCGACCCGCTGACAAGGCAGCGGTATCCGACTTTGTCCTTCATCGCCAATCGGTTACCCGATTCGTCCGTGACGCGCTACAACTCGCGGTTGACAAGCAGAAGGAAAACGCTGACAAACGTGGCCGCAAGAACACAAGTGCATTCAAGATTGGTGAGCGTGTATTACTCTCAACGGATGGAATTCGTACCTCTGCTATTACGAACCTAGGCGCGAGCAAACTCGCGCCGCGCTACATTGGGCCATTCAAAGTACTACGAGTTATGGGTGATGCCTACACGCTAGACATTTCTACGTCACTACGACTACACCCGACGTTCTACGTCGGGCGGCTTAAGAAGTATCTTCCCGCGATGATCCCGGAGGCGGAGCAGGAGCATGCGTTGAGCGGCCCTCGCGATGAGCCTGTCGAGCCAGCGTCCCATCTGTCCCAGTTCCCCGCTCGCGCGGAAGAGCTCCAGCCCTCGGTCCGCCAAACACCTGCGCCTCCAGACTACGCAGTCGCTGCAAGAGTTCACGATTCGACTGCCGCAGACTACTCGCCGTCGCCTCGGCGTTCCGAGAGCTCTCAGCCGCCCGCTCGGCCTCCTCCTGTGCGTCCCGAGAAGTGTTCAGCGCCTGCTCAACGTCGTCCTGGTCAACCAGGTCGCGTCGAATTCCACCGCGACGGTCCTCCGCCCATCGTTGACTCGAATGGAGATACGTGCTGGATTGTGGACCGTATTGTTGATCACGAAGATCCTCCCCGCGTGCGTCACTCGACCAAGTCGTCGGCTCAACACGCGGCT
This sequence comes from Phytophthora betacei, assembly GCA_011320135.1. Taxonomy (NCBI): domain Eukaryota; phylum Oomycota; class Peronosporomycetes; order Peronosporales; family Peronosporaceae; genus Phytophthora; species Phytophthora betacei. The sequence continues at coordinate 1,186,718 of JAANHX010000444.1, read as the reverse complement.
CCCGCCGCGCGGAAGTATAAGGTACGATGGCTCGGGTTTCAACCTGCTGATGATACGTGGGAGCCTCGCGCCAACTTGCTTCGTGACGTTCCTGATGTCGTCCACGACTACGACTCCAGCCTCGAGTCAAACGCGGCCGCGAGCGACCTCGCGGCGATCAAGAACGCGATCGACTACGCGCCCGACGAGACGTCGAATGCGCCGGAGACGGGCTCCGTCGCGAACGCTGTCGGCGCGAGCCGCCACGAATAGCCGCTTGGGTGAACTCGGAGAGTGAGCGCTTATACTTCTCGATCCAAGCGTGTTCGGTCGGCATGAGCGGATACTCGACAATATGCTGATCCCACTCAGCTTGCGTCGGGCGTCGCCCGATGTCACACGAGCTGCAACCTTCGCGTACGTTGACATAGCACAAACGGTCTTCGGTCCAAGCGTCGTCGCAGACTTTCAGGCGCAGATCACCGAGTGAATGCTCGGCTTGTAGGGCTTCGCGATCACCGAGCCAGCCGACGACACTTTCTCCAGCCTCATGCATCCGATTCCACCGCCGGATGAATACGCACCATGATCTCTGCGAAGCTTCGTACGTCGCGCCGTCGAGTGTTTTGTTCCGGAGACGCCTGAAGCGCCGAAAGTGGTCCTGCATGGTGTCCAGCGCGTCCGGGGTCACCGCCCCGGACAAGTCGTACAGCGCCCACGGCTTCATATCCTCGTTCATCACGCCGGGCCGAACCCCAAGTCGACTCACGCTCTCAGGTGCGATATCAGCGGTCCACCCACTGTTCAGCGTCGTCCCCGACGCTGGAGCCGTCCGCGTTGTTCCGCTTCTTGTCTGGTTCGCCGCCCCCGTCTGCTGCGCCATGTTGTTCTCGTCCGCGCAAGTTGTATTGTGCTGCTCCTGGGCTTCGCAGGAGCTCCCGCCTGTCAAGTTCTCAAGCGTTCTCTTCTCCGCCATTTCCCAGGTTTTCCCGATTGTTCTCCGAAGCGCACCCCCGTTAGGTGATTGCTGTCTTAAGAGGGGGGTGATGTAATGGGCCCTCCCAAGTTACATTTGTAGGTAGTTTTATAGGTTCTTTGTAGTGGTTCACACCATTACATAAGTAGGTAGATTTGCATTACAAAAGTAGGTGCAGCAGCACACGAGTAGCGTGTGCTGAACTGCCGTCACCTTATTGGTTGAAATATGGGGAGCCAGACCCATAATCAACCAATAAGGAGTTGACGTGTATTTGAGTGTTCAGGGCAAGCTGCCCTGGACCTAAATAAAAACAGAGTTGATTTTCCTTCAGACTAAGTACTTGGTTTCAGTATCACTGGACTTGTACGCTTCCTCATCACTACGTGTAAGCAAGTAACGGACACCCCAGGCCCGTTACACGAAGAGTCCCCCTAGCGTCCATAGCCTTAGTTTCACATACCGACAGGGATCGGTAGCTACTAGACACACTAAAATCTGACCCATGCATACTTATGAACACATTCACGGACTGCATCAGCCAGCTGCCTGTCTTGGATCTGTACGGCTAGTTGTAGAAGTCGGCAGCCCTCAGTGCGGAGAAGCCGCGTATATAGATACTGAGGACTACTATATCGTTGTTAGTCCTCGATAGCGGCGATCGCTGTTTCAATGTCTGCGTTGGCGTATTATAGTTATTTTAGCGTTAGCCCATTGTTATGTTGCGCGAATGTCGTTCTTCACCAGTTGGGCCAACATTCACCCAATGTTAATTAAGGTATTTTAATTTATTAAGTATTCAGTCAATTTAATATCCGATTAAACAAAACTAGCCTGACAGGACAAAAACTCTCAAACCTGCGAGGTCAAATATCCAGAGAGCTAAAAATATTTACCTACTTACGCAATTGGAACTGGGCCCATTACGATTTAGCGACATGGTAACATTAGCCACTGGCCGTCGGACGAGTTGGTTAGCAGATGCATGGAGAATTGATCAGCGCCAAATATATGCACGCACGCTTGAGTTCCCGCATCGATGAAGTGTAACTGGCCGGGGCATTAGATACTTCAAAGTACTGAATTAAATCAAATAATTGGTCCAAATTGAATGTGAGTTCGTGTTATGAGTCAGAACTTCTGATTGACATTACCTACAGTAGCTGCAAAGCACCTCGAATATATAATTACTGTACCCAATCGATATCGATATGTTTTCAGAGCAGGTCGAGGATCTGATGATCTGTCGCGTGGTCATCATCGATGATGTGGCACACTGCCTCTCACGTATTTGCTCAAATCCCATCTCGTGCTCTATATTTGCCCCAATGTACATGCACAATGCACTTGAAGTGCAAGATAGTGTAACGAGTCTGGGGACGCCTGCTCGCCTGCGGGTCGTACAGCTCCACAGTGCTGCGCTACTTTTTGTTACTCTGCTCTCTTGCCACACGAAACTTCAACACCGTGTGGGCCACTCACAAAGTAGCCGGAGTGTGTCCACTCCTATTTATTAATACTCTCTCTCTCTCTCTCAACCGTTCCAAATCGTCAACCAACCACGCGTCCGTAGTCGCTGACACACACACACACACACTGACCACTGCCGAGTTCTGCGGCTTACTGCGTAGCGCCCCCTAGGAACACTACGGTTACCGCGCAGACTTCCTCGGAACCCGCGACTTACTGCGTCGATCCTACACTGAGGACTACGGCTACTGCACGAGCTGTCCTTTCCGTCCAAATGCTCCGCTTTCGCAGAGACTTCTCTCACACCGTCCGTCCAAATGCTCCGCTTTCGCAGAGACTTCTCTCACTCCGTTGTGCACTCCTCGGTATGCCACAGCCACCGACTTGCGCTCTGTGACCTAGATCGCCTCTCCGACCTTAGCCACCCCACCTCGTTCGCCTTTCATCACTCACCTGTTCGTCACCACAGGCCTTCAACCTCACTTTACGCAGCACTCTTAGTCACCCCACGCTTACTCGTTCGCGGGTGTGCCCTTCAGCGCAAATTCTCGACTGCCTTCGCTTGTCGGCGCTTTCGGGATCTCCGGCGACTGCTCACCGTTCTTCTTCCACGGATCCTGGCGCACGCGCCGCTCATCACGCCCACCCAGCCAGTCTTCTCTCCTCCTTCACGCTCAACTGCCACTCTCGCGGCTGCGCCGACTGTTCACGACGCCCATCGCACTGAGTTCTCACTGGAACGGCTACTCTACTCCTTCACCACCGCACGAACGCATCCGTATGTACCACTCGTTTGGGTACCATGATCTCCAGCTTCAACCACGTCCAGCAGGCCCTCCTCCACGGTGCCTCCGACGTTTCTCCTCGTCACTCCTTCTTCATGACCACCACATGGCTTAAGATATTGCATCTGCTCACTGCCCTCTGTCGCTGTGACGCCCAAGTGTCCGTCGCACTCTTGTACCGCCGTCCTATTACAATAGATTCACCACTTTCCTATTCTTTGTCGGGTCAGTAACACCAACTACTTTTGAAATGCTTCGACGCCAAATGAACCCAGCCGAGAAGGAGGCGCGTCGTGTCAAAAACCGTGTAGGAATGCGCAAAATCCGCCAGCGGCAGCGCCAAGAATTACTAGAAATGAAAACCGCTGTGGTGGAACTCGAGAAGGAATACGCCGAGCTCTGCTGAAGCTGTTGGATCCGACACCGAATCGGCTTCTGCACAAATAAATGAAATGGGCGAGCAAGATCATCCGGACCTTGTACAGCTAACGAAGAGGCTACGATCTGAGAAACTTCTCCTACGATCAATGCTCAAACAAAAAGCTGCGTGGACACTCCAGATACAACGCGTGCTAGACTTTGAGGCGAGTAGTTGGGCCGCAGCACAGAAGTTTCAGAACAATGTGGATGTGCAGTTGGACACCGTGGACGAAGTTCAGGCCGAGGAAGAGTTGGGATTTCACCCACTGACGGAGTGGGATCTAACGCGTACGATTCTAGACAACAAGAGGGATATCCGCCGCGTCGAAAGTCGACTGAACCCACCGTCCGGACTTGTGGACAAACGCACGCACCGAATGCAAGCCTTTGGCTGGGATATCATACAGCGCGTCGAGGGAAGCGTGATGGAGTTTGTCTTCCTCAAAAAGTTCAGCAACCTCAACGTGCTCGACATTATGCACAAGACGTGGACGAATGACATTCAGCTGTCAAAGTTCAAGACTGTCAAGGCCGAAACGTCCCGCCTCGAAGTGCTTCAACAAATGAACCCAAATGCCTACGTATTCGTGCGCGATGTAGATTCTCCGAGCGATGTGTCGATTTTCCGCTCAGTGTTCGTGCACTTCTTAGTCGAAGCGACCAAAGAGTTCTCGGACACCGACGGTAGTACTCTGACTGGTACGGGCTACGTCTTGGGCACACAAAGTATCGCTGTTGATCGTCCCAGCGACTGCATCCAGCGAGACGAAACAGGTCGCAAAATGGCGTGGGCTGATCTCGCACTAACTACCGAAGCATACGACGTGGAGAACCCGATGACAGGCGATAGATATCAGCAAGTTGTATGGGCTGGCAGAACGGATTACCGCACAGAAGAAGCCGCTCAACGGAATGCTGCTGACACGCTGCAAGGCCTACTTCGCTGGGAAATGAAGATTGTCGCGCCAGTACTCAACCTTACTTCATTGTAAAGTCACTATTATTGCTGCAGCAACTCCACTCATCTTACAATGCATTGTCCCTTTCTGACACCGTATTAATAGTAGGACTCTACAGTATGTAGGAATCTGGTCTGATCATTGGGGGTAATACACGTACTACCAAGGCTCAAATTGAAATAAAAATGAAAACAGCAATTCCTGCAATCCCTTCTACTGTTGCTGTATCATATATTCGCTTCACAAACATATATTTCGTTTAGACACAATTTCACATGTTAATAACCACGCTTTCTCCTCGAATAGAATTGCAGGAAATTGCGTGCGGTTGCTAAACGAGAGCACCTGCATTCTCAATCCTGCATCTATGTGTTTGGAAGGCATATCTGTGAAAGTCGGAGGTGTATTTGCGGACTTTTTACACCTGAAACCGTGACGCAGAGGTTTACGGGACGCCAATCATTTTAATCGTTACCATCATCACTTTTTGGAGAAATGAATCCCGTAATTTCAGTATACTACACTGTACTGCATATCATCAATACTATTTTTGTAACGTATATTCAAGTTTATATGCAATTATATCTATATAATAGGGGATTTTACTAACTACTACTAAAGTACCCCTTGCATATAAGTAGTATAACAGATACCCGACTTCCACCAGTCCCCACTCTCAATTGCACCCTAGGTTGAGTGCCGGCGCAATCACTGACATCTCCCAGCGCAACATACACTGAAGCGTATCGGATGCATTCTGTAGAGCATGGCCCTCGCTGCAATAGTCATGACGGCCCGCCCAGCGCACATATTGGCAAGTATCACCTGAGACCAGATCCACCACGTCGTAAATTCCGACGGACAGAGCAACGTCGGCCCATACTAGCTTTCCCGACAGTTCTTCAACGGAAAGGTGCTGTGCTTTGTCGGTAACAACAGAATGTGTCCCTAAGATGTAACCTGTTCCAGTAACGGAATCACTGTTCTCAGAAGTATTGAGTGGGAAATCCCTGGTGTCTTCAATTAAGAAGCGAGCAACAACCGACCTGAAGATGCTGATCTCACCGGTGGAGGAGACGTCGTGCACAAACACAAAGGCATTTGGACCCATCTGCTGGATAACTTGCAAGCGCAGTGTTTCCCCTCTGACCTTCCTCGAGAGTTCGAGTTCCAAATCATTCGCCAAGGTTGTCTGCAATATTTCATGCACGTTAAGACCCGAAAATTTCTTTGTGAAAACAAATTCCATCACTCCTCCTTCGATTCGCTGCATGATGTCCCAGCCAAACGCTTGCATTCGATGTGTACGCATATCGCGCTCTCTCTGAAGTAGCCGCGTTTCAACCTGGCGGATGTCACGTTTGTTGTCCAGAATAATCCTCGTTAGGTCCCAATCGGTCAACCGATGGAATCCAAGCTCCTTCTCAGCCTTGCCTTCCGCTAGTACATGTATATCGAGACGGGGCTGCCTTGTCTTGCACTGAGTACTTGTGCTAGACATTATTTCGCTCAGCTCGAAATCCACAGCTCGTTGTAGTTGAAGTTCCCACGCGTTCATTTGCTTGAGCATTAATTGCAGGTAAAGATTTTCAGCACCTAGCCGTTTGGCGACAGCAACTACTTCCGCATACATACGATCCTGACGCGTTTTGGGAAGGCTAACATTGGTGGTCTTCGCTTTGTTAGCTTAGCGGTGGGACAGCTCTTTGTATTGCTTCTCTAGTGCTGACAGGGCCACTTGCATCTCGCACAGCCCCTGACGTCGGCGTTGTCTCGCTTTACACATGCACTCGCGGTTCTGCAGGCGCTGCTTTTCGATATCGGCTGGACGGGGTCTGCGTGAGCGTGCCATAGATTCTCGCCGTTCTTGCTCTTAGTGTGACAACTGGAAGTGAGCTGACTTCAAAAGAACGGTACTGGGTCGATGCCAGCGGGTGTTTTAGGCATCAAAGATGACGAAAGCATTGTAATGACCTACCGTAGTTAACGTCGACCGTGGAAAGGGACGATATTGTTGTGGTGCTACAGCTCACGACTTTCTGCAGCGACGTGTTAAGGATGGGGGGCATTGATATCACCGTGAGTCCCAATTGCCAGCCAGGCTGGGGCTCACAGTGTCCGATTATATTCCGCTTGCGTCGTAACTTATTGTGGCTTTCAAGCTGTGGTATCCTGGCATAATTCTATAATACTCTCTTTCCAGTCTAATTAGGCCATTATTGGATAACAAATTCCATTTTAATCCTGGGCTGTCTTCCGATTTTATGGCTGGGCTGGCTTAGGACAGAATTAGCTACTCCGTAAGCGGGAACCAGGGATCTGGTGTTTGGCTACCGCCATTCCGTGTTTAACTAGGCGTACTTGTATCTGTGATCTTAAATACTGCTCGGGGAAGACCTCACAATTCAGCATTTTTTTTTTAGAGAAATTGGAATAGTAAAAAACGCCGTACCGTCCATTGTACGGATCTAATTTTGCTGAAAAAAATATTGTGTTCCAGTTTTATTAAAGAATTAACTTTGCGAAAAAGCTATTCACAGTAAATTATTACGTGTGTACATTTCCCGTTGAGGTTGGTCGCCAAAACTCGCAACATGCCAAAAAGAACGAAGCATTGGCAATTTGAAGTGAAGGTTGGGAGCGAATATGCATCGTTTCCAGCTAGTGTCATCTAGAATGTTGACAAAACTGCGGTATATTACGATATACCACAGCGCAAGATCTGGGCTTTGAAGGAGCGGAAAGGCTCTGCCAAGGTTAAGTGAACACAGAAACATTCGGGTCGCTTGACGGCAGTCATTACTGATTGCGCTGACGGTAAATATTTCAATATTTTGTATTATAATTCCTCAAGCTATAATTGCGAACTACGGCTACTAGATAAAAGCTTTCAATTTTATTCGTTTTGCGCGCGATGCCAGGAGGCCCACTAGAAAGAGATGAGCTACCTACGTATCCACATGGGCATGTTTACACCGTTCAGGAGAACGGGTGGTGAGCGCGACGGTTTGGGCATCTTACGTGCGGGAGCTGTTCCGGTACAAAGTAGACGTACCATCCATTCTACTGTTGACAACTTCGAATCTCATGTATCCGCGGAGGGAATAAGCATTGCGGCAGATACGACTTCTGCTCTGGTATGTCAGATCCGATAGCATGGCCGTCTGTCAAGACCTCGTGTTGTGGTAATGGGCCCGTTAAAGAAAAAGGCCATTGCTAAGTGTGTGACGGGGTCACACAGCACCTTGCGCTAGAGGAAGTTATCTTCCGAGAGTATACAAACTCTCAGTGAACGGCAGTTCACAGGTCCCCTCTTTAATTAAAGAGAGCGAAGTGACCTAAATAAGGTAGATTGTAAACTGAGTATATTTATAGGTAGGTTAAGTTTGGGTTTAATACAAACTATTAGTTACCTATAGAAATGCAATGTCATTTGACCAATGGTGGCTTTGAACGACCTTGGTACCTTGTACCAAATATCCCGGAGTATGACGTGTCATCCACCTGAAGTGTGAAGTGTCACACTTCATGTAACCAGGGTACACTTAGAACTACGTACCCCGTTACATCCTCCCCCACTTAGGTTCGGTTTACCGACCAATCAGAATGAAGAGGTGTTCGTCACAAACTCTCATTCTCAAAGTCGAAAACCATCGACTTGGCTGCGCGAGCGCGGCGGAGGCTCACTTCACAGTTTGAGCCTCGAGCAGCAACCTGTGCGCTCTTCGTCTAGGTCTCCACTTCGACCGTTATCATGCCTCGTGCACTGCAAAGAACGGTGCTAAGACACGCTCCAAGGCTGCTGCCGGTAAGGCGCAAGCCAAGAGCACTAAGCCTCACGGCAAAGGCTCTGCACTCAAGGAGGCTACTCAGGTGGCCTCCGAGGCGATCGGATCCTCGGGTGACGCGGCTGCGTACAAGCGCGCAAGCAGGCGCCGCAGTCCGTCGCCCTCGTCTTCAGACAATCGTCCGAACCCCCGGTTCGTAGAGCGTGAGTTCAACTCGGGCAGTGAAGACGATGCCGAGTCCGAGAGCACTCATGATGCTCCTGCGGGCTCTGTGGGAGGGCACAGCTCAGTGCCCAGTGAGCACAAGGATGACAGCGTGCAGTCGCTCGCTAGTGATCAAGGAGATCACAGCCCCCGGCCGTCTGTGCGCTCTGAGAGTCCGGCCGTCAAGGCTAAGGGCACTCCCAAAGCCGGTGGCGATGAGGAAGAGAATCCTCGCAAACGTCTCTCGCTTGTCAAGGGTCTTGCGCGTGCTAAGGCCTCTAAAGCCGAAGGCGCCAAGCCCTCAAAGAAGCGTACGGCTTCAAAGTCTCCACTCCGCGAGGGGAAGGAGACTCCACACTCCTATCAGAGTATCTTCGACTCCTCGGATGAAGAGGAGGAGGAGGAGGGTGCTATCGCTGAGCCCCGGGAGGTTTCGAATGACCTCGACCAGCAGCAGGAGGAATTCCAAGCTGCCCAGCTTGTGCGTGGGGGCTCGGTGGTGGCACCCGTCAGCCAGGGATCTGCCATCAACTCAAGAGGGTATTGGTCTCCCGAGGAGAGCTCTGGGGCTGACCTCTTCTTGGAGCTTCTCGTCACTCCTCGTGGCCTTGTGGGCGGCCACACTTCTAGGGGCATCTACGAACGTGCCCTTGTTCAGAAAGAACAGTTGTTCGTTGACAACTTGGAGGCTGCTCGGTGTGTGCTTCTCGCGCCACACCGCATCCCTCTCAAGGCCTTCACGACTTGTCGTAAGAAGCCCGAGACTCGGGGTGGTCTCTATCCTGTTTGGGGATACCCCTAGGTTATGCCCGAGAACTGTCCCACGTGGAGTTCTTGTGAGGACATGTTCTGGGCTTGGGTGGAGTCTCTTAAGTACTCACCCACGGAGTTACGGGAACTCCATGAAGATCAGCTGCTGTCCCGCATCCTGGACCAGCGTGATCTTCGTGTGAGGTTTGCCCACTTGATCAGCAAGCGCATGCTGCCAAGGGACATCCTGAAGCGCGCGGCTTCTAGCGCTCACGATGAGCGCGGGTACGGTATGTATTCATCGTCCGTACCCCGTTCGGGCAAGAAGCCCCGGACTACTTATGAAGCCGCCGCCGCTTCTGTTCCCAGATTGCGACAGCCTTCGGGCAGTCAATCAGGAGCCGTTCAATCGGCTCCCACGAGTTCTCGGAGTGGGCATAACCCCTCCACTTCACGAGGAGCTGTCGCTTGCCGCGACAGCGTTGCTCCTGGAGGATCCGCTCCACGTGGAAGTGGACTTCTCCATTCCGGTCAAGCAGGGGCGGAGGTGTTCTCGTACGAGTACGAGTACTCGGCGCCTCCCGAAAGCCACTCTCGTCCGAGTGCTCCGACTGCGGGTCCGACACAGGGCCCTGAGGTTGACCGCCTCCGTCAACGTGTCCTCGTGCTTGAGATTGCACTTGGCCTTGGGACTGGCGGTAATGCTGCCGCCCAGGCCGGGAATCAGGGCGAGCTCGCTCGTCTTGCGGGTCGCCTGGACCTGGTGGAGCGAGAGGTCGCGAGCCTGCACCTGCGGGTGGATCGCCGGGCCTCTTCGTCCGACCTGGACGAGGCCTTTCGAATGATCCGACGGATCGAGGCTTTGTTGCCACGTCCGGAGCCGCCTGCGGCACACTCCCAGACGTACGCGTATGGTGCGTACCCGGCGTACTCAGCGTACTCGGCGTATGGCGCCGGGGTCCGTTCGTACGGAGCCCCTCCGGCGTACGGTCTTGACCATAGCCTTGCCGTTCCGATCGAGGCTTGGGTGCCTGCTCCGACGTCTGTGGCCCGCCCTCGCTTTGAGTAGCTGGGCTAGGGTGGGTCTGTGAGTCAGCAACCCCCTGTGGATCAAAGTACCGCTTAAGACGTCCAACATAGAACGTCGGGTGCGTCGTCATTGACTTTGGCAGGTCGATGGTGTACGACGCACCATGTCTGGCCAGGACTGCAAATGGTCCGATGAAGCGGTGCTTCAGCTTGTTGCTGCCGACAGAGCTGACAGTGTCAAGAGGTAGGTTCCTCGTGTCTAGCAACACTAAGTCCCCCACCTTAAATATACTTAAGTTTCCTCTTCCATGTTTGTCGGAGTACTCCTTTTGTTTATCTTGGGCCGCTGCCATGGCATCGCGGACCCTGCTGACAACGCTCAGCTTGGTATCCATAAAGGATTCCACTTGTTTCCGCAGCGAAACTGTTCTGACATCCGAGACCTGGGAGGAAAGGGCTTTCCGAGCCTCTCCCCCACTTAGAATAGAGGAGTCAGTGTCTCCTCGAAGAGTGAGAGGCACTCTGGGGTGGCGGAAGCCGTTCAAGTAGAACGGCGTGAACCCCGTGGACGCGTGCACCGCGTTGTTGAGCGCAAACTCAACAACTGGGAGCTGCGTCGACCACGAACGTGGAGCTGCCGCGCACACACTGCGCAGAGTGTCCTCGAGCACTCGGCTGACGCGCTCTGTCTGGCCGTCTGTCTGCGGATGGTCCGCAGTGGACATCTGCAGACGAGTTCCCAGTAAAGGGAGCATCGTTTTCCAAAACGCAGCAGTGAACCGCGGGTCTCGGTCCGAGACAATCGTCTCCGGGAGACCGTGATAGCGGAACACGCCATCGACGAACAACCTTGCGGTTTGTTCGCCCGTAACAGAGACGGGAACCGGAGCAAGATGTACCATCTTGCTCAGCCGACCCACGAACACCAAAATTCCGGTGTTGCCGTGTCCAGCGGCGGGAAGCCCAAAGATGAAGTCAAGACTCATCGACTTCCAGCAATCAGCCGGTACGGGCAGGCTCTGTAGTGGAGCCGAAGAGTGCCCTGCGGGTTTGACCCGCTGACATGTTTCACATGTCTTAACGTACCGGGCGACCCACTTGTACATGTGGGTCCACCAGAAGGACTGAGAGACCGACAGAAAGGTCTTCTCGCGGCCCAAGTGGCCGCTGGAAGGCGCGTCATGCGCCTCCGCGAGGATGTCGAACTTCAGATCCTCGTCGTTGGGTACGACCACCCGTGGAGGATCAGTGGGCTCCATCCGGTAATAGAGGAGGCCCTCCTTCAACTCATATCGGTGGAGCCGTGAGCGCTGTCGCGACGAGAGCCAGTCGGACTTCGCGCTCGTTCCGGCTTTAAGGAACTTGACGATAGGCGCGACAGCCTCATCGTCCCGATACGCCATGCGTATCCGATCATATAGATCCGTTGTCACCCGCGTGATGTGAGCCAACGCATAGACAGGACGCCGAGAGAGGGCGTCCGCAAGCACGTTGAGCTTGCCCGGCTTGTATTCGACGCGGAAGTTGTATTCTGCGAAGAAGGACAGCCACCCAGCCATCGAGATGAGGCGAGTTAGTCGCCGTCCTCAAGGACGCGTGGTCTGTGTAGATCACGAAGGGCCTAGAGATCAGAAGGTGAACACGAAACTTCACAAGGGCATATTGCATTGCCAGGAGCTCCTTGTCGTGGACAGGGTAGTTCCGCTCGGCGGCTTTGAGCTGCCTGGACTGGAACGAGATGACTCGTTCGTGTCCAGCCGTGTCGGCCTGCAGCAATGCACATCCGATGGCGTAATCGGAGGCATCGCAGACGACGCTAAACGGCTTCGTCTCGTCCGGCAGGGCCAGGACAGGGGCTCTTGGGGACTGGCCTTGATGCTGTCAAAAGCATCCTGGTGCTCTTGCTCCCAGCGCCAGTCGACGTCCTTCTGAAGGAAGCTCGACAAGGGCTTAGCGAAGCCCGCGTACCCTGCGCTGTACTTGTGAAGGTAGTTGGCCATGCTCAACCACTTTCGAAGATCCTTCTGTGATCGGGGCGTCGGCCATGCTGCTATGTCCTTGGCCTTGTCTGGGTCAGCCCGAACGCCCACGTTGCTTACGAAGCAACCGAGAACTTTAATCTCTGGTGACGCGAAAACGCACTTGTCGATGTTGGCGTAGAGCTTGTTTGCTCGCATTACGTCCAACACTCGACGGAGGTGTCCTAGATGCACCTCCATGGCCGTCTTGCCTCCCTCGGCACGGCTATGGACGAATATATCGTCGAAGTACGTCTGTACGAAGGTACGCAAAGAGCGGAACAATTGCGTCAGCGCTTGAACGTCGCCGGGGCGTTAGACAAGCCCTGCGGCATGACGAGCCACTCCCAAAGCATGCCGCTTGGAGTGCTTACCGCGGTGAGCGGGATGTCGCTCTCTCGCATCAGGATTTGGTAGTATCCGTCTACCAAATCCAGCGCACTGTACAGTACGCTCCCGGCCATGTTGTTCAACAACACATCCTTTCGTGGGATTGGTGTTTGGGCCGGCACCATTGCGTTGTTCGGCTTGTTATAAGCGTGAACCAGACGCCACTTTCCCTTCGGCTTCCGAACGCAGAAAGTCGGCGTCGAGTGCGGGGATTTCGACTCCCGCACCATGCCTGCCTTCGCTTTCGCGGCGAAGAAGGCATCAATGACCTCGCACAGTTCGCGCGGGAGAGGCCATTGCCTCGTGACACAATACTTTGTGCCGTACACCTCGATCCGGTGGGAGTTAGGTCGGTGGGTATTTGTTCACCACGTCCGCATACTCCGTCACCAAAGGATACACCGGATCCTTGGGGTTCTTGTGAATCTCATAACCCATGCGCGCCTGACGCTGCTTGTTCATGTCTTCCAGGACGTTCTCGTCCAAGACAGAGGAGGAGTTCAGCTCCTCCTGAGTGGTCTCAGGTCTCATGAGCACCATCTCAGCAATTCCCCCAGCCTTGAGGTTGGCCAGGAAATACTCAGCCGTCATTTCCTCGAGGTTCAGTATCTCTGCAACCTCTGGCAATGGTTCCAAGTGGACACCAGATGCCTTGACGGGTAAACCGGTCTCGTCATCGAAGATGTGATAACACTCTTTCACCGGCCTTGTCGGAGGAGCCCGGGCCCTGGACTCCGAGTCGCTTGAAGCGACGTCGATCGGAACGAAATTCGGGTCCGACTTGAGGCGGCGGCGGCGTCGTTGACGACGGCGACCGTGACGTGGAGCTTTGCTGCCTACGTCTAGGGATATCGTTGCTACGACATCCGAGGCACTCGTGGCCTCGTGTGGTACTGTGGTACCCACACAGGAAGCGTATCCGACGTCTTCCTCTTCAGTTAAGGTCTGGGCGACCGTGAGTGGAACTGTGTTACCCACACAGGAAGCGTATCCGACGTCTTCCGCTTCAGTTAAGGTCTGGGCGACCGTGAGTGAAACTCTGTTACCCACTCTGAACACGCTGTTCTCAGTGTTCGTGACAGCTGCAGCTGTCTGCGGAGCTAAGCTACCCGCCTGTGGACCTAAGTTACCCACTTGACCAGCGCCACTTCTGGGCGCTGCCACCATCAAAACATCCTCGGAGTCGTCATATACGTCGGCGACTCCCAAGCATCGGCCGAATGCTTTGGTACCCTGGCAACCCTTGCGGGCGCCCCGGGTCCTGACAGAGGTGGGAACATGACTCACCAATGCTCTGTCGGACTGCGCAGGGCGGCTGGCACCGATTGCCTTGCCTCGCCAGTCGATCCAGGGCTCGTGCTTCTCAAGCCAGGGCATGCCCAGGATCATATCATATGGATCCATATCGAGAACAGTGAACTGTTCGAGGCTGTCAAAGTCTTCAACCTTGACGGCCAGATCCATTTGGACGTTGGGGGCAGTGACGACCTTCCCGTCGGCCAGTCGCACTGACACCGTCCCGTTGCCCTTGCTTCCTCTCAAAGCATCGAACAACTTGTTGCTGTTGCGAGCAACCGTCTGGCGGCGTGCGAAATTCTTCGACGCCCCAGAGTCAATCAAGATTCTGAAGGGATGATCGTATCCCCGTACACATCCGTGTACTACGAGCAACCCGCCGCTGCTCTTCGCCGATTCGAGAGTGCGAAGACTCTCAGGGGCTAAGTCCCCGTGGTACGCGCCATCCGCGCACCCATCACGAAGACTTAGTTCTTCCCCAGTAGGGCGCCCCGCCCCTACTGGTTCCCTGCGTTCCCCTGTCCCCGGGATCCTGGCTTTTGCCAGCGACCCTTGAGGACGGGCTTGGGGAAGGACCGTCTGCGGAGTCTTTCCGCGGGACAGTCGCGCTTGAAGTGGCCCATCTTCCCGCAGCCGAAGCAGCGGATGTCACGCTGTTCGGCGGACCCGAGTTCCATGGGAACTGGTCCGTTGGGGCTTGTTCGACCGGGAGCCGACAAGGAACTCCCAGGCCATGCTGAGGCCGGTGTACGCGCCTGGCGATGGCTGTACTCTTCTTGAAGAGCCACTTGAATCGCCTCTTCGAGGGTGTTTGACTGCATCCGGAACAGCTGAGTGCGTGCGGGGCCCACTCGAAGGCCGTCCATGAACACAGTCATCTTGATGTGTTCGTTGAGTGGGTTTCCCACTAGGGACGCCGTGAGCTCCCGTATCTCTTGCACATACTCGTGCAGTTCGCGCCTCCCTTGTTTACACGAGAGGAAGCGCGAACGCTGGCGGTACTCGTAGTTCGCCGGGAGGAACGCGGCTCGGAGCTGTTCACACAGCTGAGCCCAGGATGTGAAACATCCAGGGGATGTTGCTTCCCGAGTGTACACCCAACTCTTAGCACGACCGCTAAGGTTGGAGAGTGCAAAAGCAACACGCAGTTGCTCGGTGGAGATCAGAGCCGCGTCCATCGCGAGCTCTACTTCTCGGACTCAGACGTGAAGGTTCTCGCCTTCCTTCCCTTCATACGGCTTAACATTCAGCCGTATTGGCTTCGGGTGAGGCGGATTTGCTTCCGCCGCCGGAGCCTGCAGGTTCTCCCGCACATGCGCGATGAGGCCCTGCTCGTACGCGTCGAATGCATTGACGCGCTCGAGCTGCTCAGCCGGTGTTGATACCACCAGGCTCTGCAGGGCCTCCATCCCGAAGATGCCTGCCAACTTCCGAACCGACTCGAACTGAGAGTCGTTCATATGGGAGAAGTCGTTCCTATCCATGGCAACGAACTTCGGAGAGGTTCAGGTAGTCTACCCGCGGTGGCGTGGATTGACTACGAGTGCTACCAAGTGTGACGGGGTCACACAGCACCTTGCGCTAGAGGAAGTTCTCTTCCGAGAGTATACAAACTCTCAGTGAACGGCAGTTCACAGGTCCCCTCTTTAATTAAAGAGAGCGAAGTGACCTAAATAAGGTAGATTGTAAACTGAGTATATTTATAGGTAGGTTAAGTTTGGGTTTAATACAAACTATTAGTTACCTATAGAAATGCAATGTCATTTAACCAATGGTTGGCTTTGAACGACCTTGGTACCTTGTACCAAATATCCCGGAGTATGACGTGTCATACTCCTGAAGTGTGAAGTGTCACACTTCATGTAACCAGGGTACACTTAGGGCTACGTACCCCGTTACAAAGTGGCTAGCCGATGTTGATGTGGAGAAAAAAAATGACTTTGCAGGAAGGGACACAGCGGCCGCGCCAGACAGGAGCTAGAGGCCGTCAGACCCGGTAAATGCAAGCGGCTATCCCAGCCTTCATCGAAGCGATAATATCCTTGTCTTTCGCCGTGATCAGCATGTCATCGACGTAGAGACACACTATACACTCGACGTCACCTTGGCCTCTCGTGTATACACATGGGTCGGCGTCGGAACCCCATGTTGTTGAGGTTATTGTCGATTGCCTCGTTCCACGCACGAGACGCTTGCATAAGTCCGTATAGACTCTGAAGCAGCAGACACATGACGTTGTCTTCGCTTTCAGCCTCAGCCAAAGTGAGTAGTTCTCCCGTCCTTCCGGCAACTCCATATCGTTCTCCTCATTGCGTTTCACATACAGGAATGCCGTGTCGACGTCGCACTGTTCGAGCTCAAACCCATCGGCAACGCACTTCGCCATCTTCACGCGAATTGAATTTAGGTAAGCCACCGGCGTGTACGTCGCTTCATAGTCGAGGCCGTGCTTCTGCGAGAACCTCTTTGCTACGAAACGTGCCTTGTGACGAATCACTTGCCCCTTTTCGTCCCGATCCAACGCGAATACCCAACGACAGCCGATTGGCCGCTGGTGTGCTGGTCTTGGCACCAACATCCAGGTCTTGTTCGCAACGAGCAACTCCAACTCACTTGCGATCGCTTTCTTTCACTCGTCACTATTCGCACCGGAAGTTGCTTCGGTGTAAAAGCTAGATACCTCGTTGGTAGCCGCCATTGCTTGATCACCTTCGTAGATTGCAAACTGCTGGTCATTAACCTTCGGACGTTCTTGAGTCACCCTATAACGATTTGTTTCGACCTCCTATGATGCCACTTCTTGTTTCTTACTTACCCCTGCCTCTTCAGGATCCGTCAAATCGTCAATGGGACGTGTGTGTGCCTGCGTAATCATGAAATGAGTGGGCTCATACGGCATGATCGAGCTACTTACGCTAATGTCGCGTTGAAGGACCAGCTTCAACTTCAATAGGAACAAGCTTTCCTCCGTCCTTAGGTTGCGGAGCGATCACCGTTAACACGAAAGAACCGTCTTGGCCATCTTCTTCCTCACGATGCGTCATTAGGTGCTCTGGACTTGTCGTCTCGACGAACTTCACGGTGCGCATAGCTTGCATCTTCCCAGTCTCAACGTTCTGGACACGATAACCCTTGATACCATCTTCGTAGCCCAAGAAGTGACACTTGAACGCCTTCGCAACGAGCTTTCGACGCTTCTCGCCAGAGATGTGCGCGTAGCCGAGTGCACCAAACACCTTCACATTCTTGAGCAGTGGCTTGTTGCTGTATACAATTTCGAGCGGTGCCTTTATAGTGACCGAATGGGGTTTCCGATTGATGTTCCACGGGCTTTTTCTTACAGCTTCAGCTCACCACTTCTTCTCAATGCTCCCGTGATAGATCATGCAGCGAATTATCTCCACGAGGATCCGCCTCATGCGCTCCGCCGACCCGTTCTGCTGAGGCGTATACTCGATGCCGCTGCGGTTGAGGTAGTCCTTGAACTGTCGACCCGTGTGCTCATTGCGTTATTCGAGCGCAGACGTTTGATGCTCATTTCAGTTGCGTTCTCCATTGCTGCCTTGTAGATCTTGAACTTCGACAGCACATCTGACTTCGCCTTCACGAAGTATACGGTGACGTGACGTGAGTAACCGTCGATGAATGTCACCACGTACGTGCAATCACCAGGGTCTTGGTTTGCATTGGATTTATTTCGTCCTTGTGCACTAAATCGAGCACCCCCGAACGCTGGACGAGATTACGCGGGTGTCCAGGGATGTCGCCAGCCCTCATCACTCCCGCGCAGCAGCTTGGGTAGATGTCATCACCCTTGACGTCATCTGTGACGCGAGGCACTCCTTCTACCATGGCCAATAGCTGTGCGTAGCGCTTGAATGAGATGTAGCCCAGGCGTTCATATACTACATCCCACGGCTCCTTACGAGTTGTCGCAACATAACACACCTCGTCCCCACTGTCTTCAGCTTGTAGGCGTTTCCACCGCGCTTGGCCTCCATGGCCGTTGCGTCGCCATAGCAAAAGCGACACCTGTCCTTGCTACACTGCGCGACGACATCCTTCTCGGCTAGCTTAGACACCGAGATGGTGCTTCCTCCACCTTCTGGGATGTACAGGACATCCGACACGTCCCGCCCATCAACTGCAACCCAACGGTGTCCCTTGCAACTGCGTCGATCGTCGTGCCATCCGCAATGGTAATGACGCAAAGTTCTTAAAGCACTGTTATTGTCTATATTTTCAAACATATTAAGGTTCGTAAGGATCAGTTCGTTTCGCGCCGGCGGCGCGAAACGAACTGATCCTTACGAACCATTTAGAGTTATCGAGATAAACGGCTTTAAAGATTGACCACTCAAAAACGTAATTAAACGAATTTTTCAGTAGAGGCGTTTTTCCAAACGGACCCATTTTTTGGTGGTGTATCTTTTAGAACGAGCACGATGAACACCAGCACAAACTCTTCCAGCACTTCGGTTGTGGCCAGCGACGCCAGTACCAGGACAAACATTGCGCTTTGGCATTATGACAGGAATCTACTGGGCTCTCTTCTACCTGACCCGGACGCAACTAGCGGTGAAGGATCAGATGGCAGTGTGTGGGAGCCAATATCAGGCGAATCAAGTGGCGTTTCGAGTGCTGAAGACGTTGAAGATGCCTTGGAGGAAGCCTTACAAGATCATTCAGACGTAGAGTCTGTTGAGGACTTCTCAGTGGAGGGTAGGATCTTTTGGTCTGATGACCAACTTCGGGAGCAAGTTACGAGTTTGATTCAGCAAGATCATTGCACGGGCAAATGACTACGCATGAAAAGAAGCAGAGAATCCTGACCTCGCTGGCGATGTTGATGAAGACAGACACCGCAGTACGTCGTCGGGGGAGTGGTGAACGGCAAGTCTTCTCGTTTTATTTACCGCTAATAGGGTGCGAAGAACATTTGATGGGATTAAGACCGATGATACGAAGGTGCGCAACCTTCTGGACAACTATCTTGAGCCCTTACAGCCTCCAGCCCCCAATTGTGAAAAGAAGCAGCAAATGCACAACAAAGTGAAGCTGTACGTGCCCGTCGAGTATGCATCGGACCCAATATACGCAGCTCCAACCGACGAAGAGGAACGACTCGCAAACGAAGCTAAGCAGTCGCGTCGTAAAGCAAGCACGCAGAAGAAGAAGAAAAGCGCTAGTTGTCTGGAAGGCCAAGCAACGACGAACCCCGTCAGCATGGATGTAACTATGGACAGCACAGCCCAGCCTAAAACCTGCAAACAAACACGCAAGCGTGCCAGGAAAGAAACGTAGGCCCACAAAGGCACTAAATGTTAGCAGCAAAATGATATGATCCTTTTAGCCCGTATCCATTTGTTTTTAAAATAGGCTGTAAGTACCCAAAAAAATAAAAATATCCCCTCAAATTTGAGCCCCAAGTGGTAAAGACCTTCATTTGAAGCAGAAGGAAGTCGAATTAGGACGCGGGAATAGGCTCAAACGATGTGGATACGTTAACTACACATGAAGAGTAAACAAGTTTTTTTTTCTTATGTTTGTCTTTCTGGGAGGCAACTTTTTTGGTGGACTCGAGCTCCTTCACTTTTTAACTTTTTAGAAGTCTGAAGGCATCATTTGAAAGAGGAGATCCTCCTCTTTCGAATGGTGTGCCTAAAACGCGATTCGTACTTAGGTTTGTAAGCGTCTTTTCGTTTCGCGCCGTCTCAAGACGATATTATATCGTCTCGTATTAACTAAAATCGGTTCCCGTATTCAATGACGCCGTTGGATACAGAGGTCGTTTTGACGATTTACAGAATACAAATCGACATGAAAAGGCCATAATATGTACAGGTATTACACAACCCGCAAAGCGCATGGGCTTCGAAGTTTCTCTAATGTAGTGGAGCTGGATATTTGATCCGAAGATGTTTTGGGTATGCCACATCATTGCACGCTTAAATGAACCTGTCAGTAATACGTGATCGACGATTTCTATTTTTCTGGTTGTGCTACGATCCGTGATCGCACACAAAGTAGATGTGATAGCTTAGAAATTGTAAGAGCACCTTGTGTTGTAGCCCACAACCATGGAAGATGCTTAAAAATAAGAGCATCCTTCAAAGATAGAGCAAAATCCAAACGTGATAGGACACAGTGAATAGGCTGTCAGATACAAAAATAACACAAGTACACGTGTCAATAGCGATGCTTACTCAACATTACGGGAAAAGTGGGGTGGTGCACGCTGCAAGAGCAATCCCCTATAAGGCAGACGCGTTTGTCGATTAATGAATAAATGGAGGGCACTCATCGCGTAGCAGCACTGCGCAGCTCAAATTGAGTTTATGCGACTATAGCCTTTAAAGGCGTGCATCACTGGTACAGCGTATAGTAGCGCCTATGAGTTCACGCGGGGTAGTTTACGGCATGTACATGTGTACTAAGGCTACACAAAGCAATTGCGGGGTGGGGCCGTGGAGGGAGCAGTCTTCCAGACCAATTATGGTGGCTGCATCGCGTGTACGCCACATGAAGCAGCTAGAAAATTGGTATAGTGTTGCACCTTTTACGAAGCTATAAACTGCTTCACATTTAAAATGTAAGGGACTTCAGCTTTAATGAAGTGCATGTTATCACAAATAAACTTTAACACCTTTAGAATTCATTTATCTGCTAAAGAAATAATTATGATTTGAGCGAGGCTGTCATGTTCTATCATCGGAAAAAATATTTCTTTTAAGAGCTCACAACCGCATACCCACCTGCTGCAGCCTGACTTCGGGCTCTATTCGTCTCCGTGGCAGTGCGTGAGCTTCTGCGGTTGTTATTTCTTTTTTAATGTATACAGTATCGTCTTATCTACCAGGCCCCTCGACATTCTACACTTTTTACATCTAACAGGATCACAAAGAACACGGCAAGGTGAGGAGCGGACACATTTAAAAACGGCTCCACATGCCTCACCGGGACGGCGTGGGCACATTATGCAGCCAAGTGTGCTACGGATAACCTCTAGATCCGTGCCGTTGTTATTGCGCAAAGTGGCGGGAAGAACGACGGGTGTGCTACGGAGGCCTACGTGCCAAAACGGTTCATGTCTTTTTATTTTAATAGAGTGGTGTGTGGTATGACGGCCACAAAAACTAGGCATCCTTTCGTCGTTCCGTGTGTAAAATACGAAACGTTTATTTCTTAAGGGCTGCAGAATAGCGAGTATCACTTGCATGCTGTAAGTCACAACAAAGTGTGAAGCTGTAGTCTTCGAGATACTCGTATTAGTACGTAATAGAAGACGCAGATGTAAAACAAACAAAAAGGTTTGGTAGACTACCTATGCTATAAGTTTGATAAAAAAACGTTTAGTGATCGATGCATTTATCCATGACTATGTTAGTTTAAAAAAACAATCATTGTTTTTTAATAAAATGAAGCTACAGTACGATAGTATATCCTGCTAGATTTAATAAATCATGTGCGTTTTTTTTACATTGTGGAGCAGTAAGCCTCGGCCATCCAATCGAAATGATGATTTAGTAAGGCTAGTCATTTGAACTTTTTGTATTAAAACTATGGGGCATACACCAAAGTCGCCCCGACTGAATCCCTATTGAGCGTTGTACGTACTACTACCCGTAGTATTGGACGCCCAAAACTGATATAATTGCCGATATGTTGAGACTTTCGATACCGCCGCCTATCTCGTGAGATGCAGCAGAGCTGCCGTAGATTTAGTGTCAGAGGAAGATGTTCTACTCCAAGAGTCCTTAATACGAAGTTCCTTATCCCAAGGAATTTCAGGGCAGCCCTACAGGCAGGGCTCAAGAGTTATTTACTCGAATAACTCTTCTGCTTCAAAATTCGATGTGTTTTATTTACTCTTATTGCGGCCAAGCCGCCTAGGCGCAAATGCACCTGTTTAACTATTTAGCATAGTTAAACCTTATCAAATGCATAACGTGTGGCTTTCCGCCAACGTACTGAGAGACATTGTTAGCTCTCCAACGTATGTACCTGAGATTTTGTTAGCTCTCCGGGTACTCCGTACCCGGCGTGTCCCACACCGTGAAAATCCGTTACTCTCCCCCCCCCCACGAAGACTAGAGCATCCTTGTTCTCGAAACCTCCTCAGCGTCTTGCCAGTGCGGTTCGCTGCATCTCACCCTTGCGTTCCGCTGCTCTATGAGCTCGCAAACGCACTCGCATCGTTGATGCTCAGCCCATCATCCGGGGGTCACAGCTCAGCCACACCAGCGCCCAGTGCCCCAAGATCTCAAGTGGTCCTAGACCATCCCGCACGCGTCGCGCCTGCTCCAGGAGTATGCTTAACCGATTAGAGCGATGCACTTGACTCATTATAGGCGCGGACAATAGCTCAGCGGTCGAGCACTCGCCTCACAAGCGAGAGCTTGGTGGCTCAGTTCCACAAGAGCACTGCCCTCTCGTTCCACGAGTTATTGTTCAAGCTTCGACTGCCCTTTTGCTCAGTGGTCGAGCACTCACTTCGCAAGCGAGAGGTCGGTGGTACGCTCCCACTCGAGCGCAGCCCTCTCACACCATGAGCAAGGATTCGTAGCGTACGGGTATCGCTCTTATAGTCTTATGTTAGAGCGTTGGCTTTGCAAGCGACAGGCCTGTGGTTCAATCCCACTCGAACCCACAATTACGAGCTGTATTACATATGCAACAAAGCTCACGGGCATCGCCCTCACAGCTCAATGATAGATCATTGGCTTCAAAATTAAAAGGTCTGTGGTTTGGTCCCATCCGGGACACACACTCATCGCTGTTACCGCTTCCCTATATGGCTGAGCTCTCATTCTGAACCAGTTTCTGGGAAACACATGCGCGGCTATCGCTTGGTCCTTGTCCACCAAACGCAAACCGTCAGCATCCAGCGGGGCTATATCACAACACCACTAGGCCCTCCCATAGCCTGCTCCCGACGCCAAAGGGCTCGAACGTGTTATCGCGTTTGAGTCTCGGTAGCGCAAAGCTGCAGAGAAGAACTACCGAGCTCACGACAAAGCGCTACTTGCCATGAAGTATGCTCTAGTCAAGTTCAGGGTACACCTGCTGGGCACTAAGCCATTTGTGATCTTTACTGATCATGCGTCGTTACGCACTGCGACGCAGAACCACACCTCTCTCAGAGAATGACGAGATGGCTCTCATTCCTCGCCGAGTATAACTTCGAGGTGAAGTACAAGCCGGAGCGGCTTAATGTAGTGGTCGACGCGCTCTCGCACAGGCCGGAGTACGAGATAGCTCACGTCACCAAAGTGACGTCGTCCAGACCTGAACTGGTACGCGCAGCGTATGCACAGGATGACATGTGCGTAGCCCAGCTACGAGCTCTTGGGAGAGTCGAGCTTAAATACTCTGACAAGGAATTGTCCGGGTGCCTACACGCGAGGTTGCATCGATGCACTCTCGACAATGGCTGGCTGTATTACAGCACTGACCCTGAGGACACTTCTCGTGTGGTCATCCTCATGATGAGGACCTCAAGTATCGAATCCTCTACGAGGTTCATGATACGCCCGTTGGTGGACATTTGGGTCGTGAGAAGTCCTATGACTCGGTAAGCTTGCTGTACTGGTGGTCCAAGCCGTACAAATGTGTTAAACCCTATGTACGCACGAGTGAGACGTGTAAACGAAACGAAGCCCACGCCTAATATGGCGGTGCCGCTGGCGAATTTCCCTGTCCCCACGGGATGTTAGTAGTCCGGCAGTATGGACTTTGAGTTTGGCCTTCCGAAGGATAAGGCGGGCAACACGGGCATCGTAGTCTTTGGCGATGGATTGAGCAAGATTGCTCACATTGTGGTGGTGCCGGATACCATTGATGGTGAAGGTACAGCGTTGCTGTTTTGGAACCGTGTCTTTTGCCAGCATGGCTTACCGGAGGTAATTGGCTTGGATCGAGACCCGCGCTTCACTGCGAAGTTTTGGACGTCCTTGTTTAAGGATCTTGGCACCAGTTTGGACATGTCCACAACGGATCATCCACGGACCAATGTCCAGACGGAACGCGTGAACCGGACTTCCTCCGAGGCATATGCGATGAGGGGCTGAAGCGCTGGAGCACGATGCTCCCACTTGTCGAGTTTCCATTGAACAATGTGGTGCATGCCTCGATAGTCTTCACTCCGCTCTATGTTAACGGCTTGACATATCCGCACGTCCCACTGACGCCACTACGCAGTGGTTCAGGGCTTAGTGGGGGAAGAATAGCCGAGCGGCTTGCTGGTATCAGCCCTGTTGTGGTTGCAAGCAAGTCGATGACGTTGTCTCGCTGAGATAGCGTTATTTGTCAGGTACGCGACGCTATGACCGAGAGCCAAGCCCTGCAAAAAGAACATGCGGATGCGAGAAGCAGAGGCAATTTTAAGGAGCTTAAGGTTAGGGGCCTTGTTTTATTAAGCGCAATAAACTACCTACACATGTAGTGTCTGCGGTCTTCAAGTCCAAACTGAGCCCTATGTTCATCGGACCTTTCAAGGGTGTGGGCAAGAAGGGCCTGGTGTATACGATCAACCTTTCAAAGAAGATGCGGCCGCATTGGGTCTTCTATGTGGGCTTGCTCAAGCCATGCCAGGCCCCCGCTAGGGTGTCGTTGGCGCCAGGATGGAAGGTGGCGGAGCCACGTACGTCGGGACAAAGTGCCCGGGGTGAAGGAGCAAGCCAAGAGGAGCGTGACGCTGAGCGCCATGACGCTCCAGGTCTGAGGCCTGTTCATGGATTACTCGATGAAGCTGAGCGACGATCCGCTCCAAGTCAGCAATCCAGTTTTGAACCGAGCGTGGGGGCCCAAACGATTATGCCCACTGCCGAATCTCGTCGAGATCAACTGCTAGGCGGTGAACGGGAATGTTCGCATGGTGGACGCACACATCGAGACGATGCACCAGCACATGGGGGCTCGCAGCGCAAGTATCCTGCTGAAGATACCCCCCCCCAGCCCTGCTCGATGATCGCGGTGATCTTCACTATCACGTGGAACGCCTTGTGGCGCGGCGTCGTCGCCAGGGTCGTACTCAGTACCGTGTGATATGGCGAGGATACCCCCACTCACAGAACTCATTGGGCGTCCGAAGTACCTCTCCATGAGGATTGCCCTGACGTCGGTGACGCATATGACCTGACTCATCCGGTGCGCGCCAGCAGGGCTTGCGACGGCGTTGCTAGGCGCCGTGCGCCTCCCGCAGGTAGTGCGGGGTGGAAACATGTCAGAAGCTGAGCTCAGGCTCTGACCAGTGACTGGAGCAGCCGGCTCGAGGTGTTCTCACAATTTCTTGTTATAAAGCACTCCCGATTGCAAGATCGGAGGCGTCGCAGACGACGCTAAACGGACGATTGGGGTCCTGCGTAAGTCTACTGGTTATTGGGGATTGACCAGTCTACGATGGCCTTGACTTTGGGAGGTTCCGCCCGTAAGCCTCGCTTCCCAATGAAGCAACCGAGGAAAGGCGGAGCTCCGCGCCGAAGCCGCACTTGTCCAAGTTGGCATACAATTTATTACTGCGGATGCACACGAGCACCTCTCGCAAATGGTCAATGTGGTTCTCCTTGTCTCACTTGCCCTGTTCAGCACGGCTATGGCCGAATATATCGTCAAAATACGTTTGACCTTACACCGGATGCGGCCTGAACATCTACGTCACAAGACGATTGAACGTGGCCGGTGCGTTTGACAGTCCCTGGGGAATCGCCAGCCACTTCCAGAACATACCGCACGGAGTTAATATTGCTGTCAGCGGAATATCGCTTGCTCGCGTCAGCAATTGGTAGTAGCCATCGACCCAGTCGAGTGCGCTGTACAACGTACCGCCTACCATGTTGTTCTGCTGAGCATCCTTGCGAGGAATTGGCGTTTGCGCCGGGATGGCGGTCGCATTTAGCTTGTTGAGAGCATGAACAATGCGCCACTTGTCGTTCGGCTTTCTGACATAAAACGTGAGTGTCGAGTGCGGGGACTTGCTCTCACGCATCATCCCTGCCTCGTGCTTCGCACGGAAGAATGCGTCAATGGCGTGCCACTGCTCTATTGGCAAAGGTTATTGCCTTCTTACGCAGTATTTAATTACGGGAACCAGGTCAGGCGCAAGTACTGGCGCCCGAAGAAGGCTCTCCTTCACCGCCTGTAAGACTTCGTCGTGTTCGTCATCCCAGCACCCCGGCGCATTCTTCTTTCGACAATGACCGGCCATCTCCGCGTAATTTGCGCTGTACTTATGCAAGTAATTGGATAAGCCCAAGCGACTTACACCCCTCGATCCGGAGGTAGCCCCGTCGGTGGGTCCTTCGAGACAACGTCTCCATACGCCTTCACCACCGGGTACAAGGGATCCGAAGGATCTTTCAGGATCGCCGATCCGCTTCTCGCGCTCAGCGCCTTCTTGGTGTCCTCCAGGACCTGATCATCCACGATGGACGAGAAGTTCAACTTCTTCTCTGGTCTTAGCAAGACCACTTCGGCTAAATCACCCGCATTCGAAACGGATATCTCGTCCAGCTCTAGCAGAACATCGACAGCGGGAAGAGCGTCCAGGCTGATGTCTTCTACGACCTCTTTCGTCACTCCGTTTACGAGTGTGTACAGCTGTTCGCAGCAATCACGTGGGGTCCAGCCGCTCGACACGTTGGACACCTCGTCTGATGTCGAAGCCATCACAGACGCCCTGCGGCATCTTCTCGCCTCCCTCCGTGGCCGCGCCCGGCCGGGAGAGGGCTGCATGGTGACATCTCTCTCTCACTACCACCTGGTGCAGCAGCACCATCAATTTTCGAAAAAGGTCCAGTGTCGCGAGACACTCGTCTCAGAGCCATGCGGTCCATGACCCTCACTCAGTGAGCTAAGCGCCACTTCACCTGCATCTTCTGGGTCGTGTCCACGATGCGTCGACGCGCTGTCGACCGCAGCCCTCGTGTCACGCAGCGGTAGGTCATCGACCAATTCCATACCACTTAGTGGATTACACGCCACTCCGCGCATGCCCTCACTGGGACGGAACAGTAAGTCCTCAGCCAGACCGGCACTGGTCTGTGGATAATGTGTCGCAGCCCGACCGCTATGAGGGCGAACAACATCCTCGTTGTCCACCAATTCCGGCATTCCAATGTCCGGCTCGCGCCAAAAGCGCTTCTGCTTTTGATAGCAGAGGTGGGTTCATGACTTACCAAAGCTCCACTAGGGGAAGGGTGCGTGGCAATCAATGTTTCCGACTTCCAGCCGATCTAAAGCTCATGGCACTCCAGCCAGGTCATGCCAAGGATGGGGTCATACCTCGAATCCAGATCTAATACCTAAACAGCGTTCCATGCTATCGAAGTCCTCATACTTCGACTTACTAGAAACTTTTAAAATGTGACTACAGTGGTCCTACACCCACAGTGATCCTACACCCACTCATGTCACTCCGCCGCCCCGAAACAATACCGTCTTCATTTGTATTTGCACGCGCAGTGTGCGACCCTAGGAGAATATGCGCACTTTCTAGCACGATACGTAGCGTACATCATGCGCACTGGAAATAGAGTTTGTGATTGAGGAACGTAATTAAGTAAAAGCACGAATCGCGGAGAAACACCAAGTCAGACTATGTACACGATGGGATAGAAGAAACAACACGAAGCACGGAAGGCCACGGACGATGAAAAAGGACTGCATCGTTGCAGGCCACGAGATATTAGCCCAATCACGAGCTACGGAAGAGCACGCAGTCATGAAAAACACGGAAGGGCACGAATGATGGATGCGGATGGGAGCTGAAATAATGGTAACCCAACGTACAGAAAAAAAGCAGGAGCCACGCACGTTTCTAAGCCACGGTAGAAGACATAAGTGTGAGAGTGCACAGAAGGAATTCTCCCATACCACCACAGTAGAACATGGATCACGCGAATCAACATACATACTGAAGAGCATCCATCGGCGAGGGTACCGGTAATGGGACGCCATGGACCATGAAAGTTAATGGACCACGAAACCTGTGGAGCCCTCAAAACATGGGATAGCTAGCAGCCACGAAAGCGGTTCGTTCAGCGGATGAACACGAAAGTAAAAGCGAGAACACGTGATCACTAAGCAGTGTGAGCACAGGTGAGTAGGGAACCTCGAAACCAGGAAGAACATGGATGCCAACCAGTAGAACGGAGCAAACGAAGTACCAAATCACGGTATCGTACGGGATCACATGAGACCATGGAATGTATATGGCTCAAGCACACGAAGCCACGACGTACTTGGGTGAACGAACGCTCATGAAGCACGCGACACCACGAAGTACGGCGACCACACCTTCAACAAATTATGCCACCTCCGCTGTGTAGCGGTGGCGAACGGCTAGCTCTAAACATCAACTACCGTAGCATTGTCCGTCCTTCACACGAAACGGTCCGAGTTTTAAGAGTTCTCATTGGCTGCCGAGAAAAGCGAAGGCGGCTCCGATTGGATAAAAATAGACTTGCTGTCCAGCAGCACAAGACGGCACCTGTGCAATTTTGCGAGGCCGAAGGGACCACCCTAGCCACAGCTTGTCAACTAACATGTATGCTTCACTGCCGCGAAGCGGCGGCGCTCGACAAGTGTATATTATAAAAGTATGAACTAAGGAAGAGATCCACATTCAGTTTGAATGTAGGCGCGCAAATGCAATCATAATGTGCACTTTAAGATTTGTAGTGCTCGATATAATGGGGAGCTGGATGCGGATAGAGATAAAGAGATCTTTGATCAAGCATCACTACGAGCACTTAAGGCTGTCACAAAGAGAGATTGCCGCATGGGTGGCGAGCCATTTCAAGCTATAGAAAGCTGCGGCGCAGGCAGCTGTTTCCGACATCCTCAAAAATACTACTACGACCATGAACGAGGCATACGGTGGTGGCAAGAGGTGGAAACCCTTGAGGGTGGCATCACTATGGCTTGAGAAGTGCCTTTAGGCGCGGCTACAGGAGATGGAGAAGCAACACGTATGTGTCTCTCGCGAGCGTATCCTCTTTAAAGTTTGGGATCTGCAGGTAGAGAGAGCTATGCGACGCATCGGATTTATCTCTGTCTGACAACTGGCTAACTGCGTTTGAAAAGCTATACAGGTTACGCCTGCGACAGCGATGCCGAGAAGCAGCTTATGCTGATGCGGAAACTGCACGAGTCAGACGCGAACAGTTACAGCAAGTGATAGAGCCCTACAGATCTTTACAACATGGACGAGACGGGGCTGTACTATTCAATGACACCCGCGTGATCTATCTGCCCCTAGAGCACTCGCGGAGTAAAGAAGAAGAAAACTAGAATTATCCTAACTCTAACTGCAAGCGTAGATGGCACGGACGCGCTAGATCCCCTCTTCATGACATCGATCAATTACAGGCAATGAAATGGAGCCAATAAATATGGGTCAGCATGCAGAAGCAGAGTGCGAGCAAAAACTGCTTGTCACACTGTGACGGGGTCACACAGCACCTTGCGCTAGAGGAAGTTATCTTCCGAGAGTATACAAACTCTCAGTGAACGGCAGTTCACAGGTCCCCTCTTTATTTAAAAGAGAGCGAAGTGACCTAAATAAGATAGATTGTAAACTGAGTATATTTATAGGTAGGTTAAGTTTGGGTGTAATACAAACTATGAGTCACCTATAGAAATGCAATGTCGTTGACCAATGGATGCAGCACAAGATTCGCTTTGTGGATAAGCGTAGGCCTGCAGTTTGTAGTGAGGCTGGTGAAGATGAATAATTATGGCTTTGAACGACCTTGGTACTTTGTACCAAATATCCCGGAGTATGACGTGTCATACTCCTGAAGTGTGAAGTATCACACTTCATGTAACCAGGGTACACTTAGGGCTACGTACCTCGTTACATCCTCCCCCACTTAGGTTCGGTTTACCGACCAATCAGAATGAAGAGGTGTTCGTCACAAACTCTCATTCTCAAAGTCGAAAACCATCGACTTGGCCGCGCGAGCGCGGCGGAGGCTCACTTCACAGTTAGAGCCTCGAGCAGCAGTCTGTGCGCTCTTCTTCTGGGTCTCCACTTCGACCGTTAATCATGCCTCGTGGTACTGCTAAGAGCGGTGCTAACACACGCACCAAGGCTGCTGCAGGTAAGGCGCAAGCCAAGAGCACTAAGCCTCACGGCAAAGGCTCGGCACTCAAGGAGGCTACCCAGGTGGCCTCCGAGGCGATTGGTTCCTCGGGTGACGCGGCTGTGGGCAAGCGAGCAAGCAATCGCCGTAGTCCGTCGCCCTCGTCTTCAGACAATCGTCCGAACCCCCGGTTCGTAGAGCGTGAGTTCAACTCGGGCAGTGAAGACGATGCCGAGTCCGAGAGCACTCATGATGCTCCTGCGGGCTCTGTGGGAGGGCACAGCTCAGTGCCCAGTGAGCACAAGGATGACAGCGTGCAGTCGCTCGCTAGTGATCAAGGAGATCGCAGCCCCCGGCCGTCTGTGCGCTCTGAGAGTCCGGCCGTCAAGGCTAAGGGCACTCCCAAAGCCGGTGGCGATGAGGAAGAGAATCCTCGCAAACGTCTCTCGCTTGTCAAGGGTCTTGCGCGTGCTAAGGCCTCTAAAGCCGAAGGCGCCAAGCCCTCAAAGAAGCGTACGGCTTCAAAGTCTCCACTCCGCGAGGAGAAGGAGACTCCACACTCCTATCAGAGTATCTTCGACTCCTCGGATGAAGAGGAGGAGGAGGAGGGTGCTATCGCTGAGCCCCGGGAGGTTTCGAATGACCTCGACCAGCAGCAGGAGGAATTCCAAGCTGCCCAGCTTGTGCGTGGGGGCTCGGTGGTGGCACCCGTCAGCCAGGGATCTGCCATCAACTCAAGAGGGTATTGGTCTCCCGAGGAGAGCTCTGGGGCTGACCTCTTCTTGGAGCTTCTCGTCACTCCTCGTGGCCTTGTGGGCGGCCACACTTCTAGGGGCATCTACGAACGTGCCCTTGTTCAGAAAGAACAGTTGTTCGTTGACAACTTGGAGGCTGCTCGGTGTGTGCTTCTCGCGCCACACCGCATCCCTCTCAAGGCCTTCACGACTTGTCGTAAGAAGCCCGAGACCCGGGGTGGTCTCTATCCTCTTTGGGGATACCCCTAGGTTATGCCCGAGAACTGTCCCACGTGGAGTTCTTGTGAGGACATGTTCTGGGCTTGGGTGGAGTCTCTTAAGTACTCACCCACGGAGTTACGGGAACTCCATGAAGATCAGCTGCTGTCCCGCATCCTGGACCAGCGTGATCTTCGTGTGAGGTTTGCCCACTTGATCAGCAAGCGCATGCTGCCAAGGGACATCCTGAAGCGCGCGGCTTCTAGCGCTCACGATGGGCGCGGGTACGGAATGTATTCATCGTCCGTACCCCGTTCGGGCAAGAAGCCCCGGACTACTTATGAAGCCGCCGCCGCTTCTGTTCCCAGATTGCGACAGCCTTCGGGCAGTCAATCAGGAGCCGTTCAATCGGCTCCCACGAGTTCTCGGAGTGGGCATAACCCCTTCACTTCACGAGGAGCTGTCGCTTACCGCGACGCCGTTGCTCCTGGACGATCAGCTCCACGTGGAAGTGGACTTCTCCATTCCGGTCAAGCAGGGGCGGAGGTGCCCTCGTACGAGTACGAGAACTCGGCGCCTCCCGAAAGCCACTCTCGTCCGAGTGCTCCGACTGCGGGTCCGACACAGGGCCCTGAGGTTGACCGCCTCCGTCAACGTGTCCTCGTGCTTGAGATTGCACTTGGCCTTGGGACTGGCGGTGATGCTGCCGCCCAGGCCGGGAATCAGGGCGAGCTCGCTCGCCTTGCGGGCCGCCTGGACCTGTTGGAGCGAGAGGTCGCGAGCCTGCACCTGCGGATGGATCTCCGGGCCTCTTCGTCCGATCTGGACGAGGCCTTTCGCATGATCCGACAGATCGAGGCTTTGTTGCCACGTCCGGAGCCGCCTGCGGCACACTCCCAGACGTACGCGTATGGTGCGTACCCGGCGTACTCAGCGTACTCGGCGTATGGCTCCGGGGTCCGTTCGTACGGAGCCCCTCCGGCGTACGGTCTTGACCATAGCCTTGCCGTTCCGATCGAGGCTTGGGTGCCTGCTCCGACGTCTGTGGCCCGCCCTCGCTTTGAGTAGCTGGGCTAGGGTGGGTCTGTGAGTCAGCAACCCCCTGTGGATCAAAGTACCGCTTAAGACGTCCAACATAGAACGTCGGGTGCGTCGTCATTGACTTTGGCAGGTCGATGGTGTACGACGCACCATGTCTGGCCAGGACTGCAAATGGTCCGATGAAGCGGTGCTTCAGCTTGTTGCTGCCGACAGAGCTGACAGTGTCAAGAGGTAGGTTCCTCGTGTCTAGCAACACTAAGTCCCCCACCTTAAATATACTTAAGTTTCCTCTTCCATGTTTGTCGGAGTACTCCTTTTGTTTATCTTGGGCCGCTGCCATGGCATCGCGGACCCTGCTGACAACGCTCAGCTTGGTATCCATAAAGGATTCCACTTGTTTCCGCAGCGAAACTGGTCTGACATCCGAGACCTGGGAGGAAAGGGCTTTCCGAGCCTCTCCCCCACTTAGAATAGAGGAGTCAGTGTCTCCTCGAAGAGTGAGAGGCACTCTGGGGTGACGGAAGCCGTTCAAGTAGAACGGCGTGAACCCCGTGGACGCGTGCACCGCGTTGTTGAGCGCAAACTCAACAACTGGAAGCTGCGTCGACCACGTACGTGGTGCTGCCGCGCACACACTGCGCAGAGTGTCCTCGAGCACTCGATTGACGAGCTCTGTCTGGCCGTCTGTCTGCGGATGGTCCGCAGTGGACATCTGCAGACGAGTTCCCAGTAAAGGGAGCATCGTTTTCCAAAACGCAGCAGTGAACCGCGGGTCTCGGTCCGAGACAATCGTCTCCGGGAGACCGTGATAGCGGAACACGCCATCGACGAACAACCTTGCGGTTTGTTCGCCCGTAACAGAGACGGGAACCGGAGCAAGATGTACCATCTTGCTCAGCCGACCCACGAACACCAAAATTCCGGTGTTGCCGTGTCCGGCGGCGGGAAGCCCAAAGATGAAGTCAAGACTCATCGACTTCCAGCAATCAGCCGGTACGGGCAGGCTCTGTAGTGGAGCCGAAGAGTGCCCTGCGGGTTTGACCCGCTGACATGTTTCACATGTCTTAACGTACCGGGCGACCCACTTGTACATGTGGGTCCACCAGAAGGACTGAGAGACCGACAGAAAGGTCTTCTCGCGGCCCAAGTGGCCGCTGGAAGGCGCGTCATGCGCCTCCGCGAGGATGTCGAACTTCAGATCCTCGTCGTTGGGTACGACCACCCGTGGAGGATCAGTGGGCTCCATCCGGTAATAGAGGAGGCCCTCCTTCAACTCATATCGGTGGAGCCGTGAGCGCTGTCGCGACGAGAGCCAGTCGGACTTCGCGCTCGTTCCGGCTTTAAGGAACTTGACGATAGGCGCGACAGCCTCATCGTCCCGATACGCCATGCGTATCCGATCATATAGATCCGTTGTCACCCGCGTGATGTGAGCCAACGCATAGACAGGACGCCGAGAGAGGGCGTCCGCAAGCACGTTGAGCTTGCCCGGCTTGTATTCGACGCGGAAGTTGTATTCTGCGAAGAAGGACAGCCACCCAGCCATCGAGATGAGGCGAGTTAGTCGCCGTCCTCAAGGACGCGTGGTCTGTGTAGATCACGAAGGGCCTAGAGATCAGAAGGTGAACACGAAACTTCACAAGGGCATATTGCATTGCCAGGAGCTCCTTGTCGTGGACAGGGTAGTTCCGCTCGGCGGCTTTGAGCTGCCTGGACTGGAACGAGATGACTCGTTCGTGTCCAGCCGTGTCGGCCTGCAGCAATGCACATCCGATGGCGTAATCGGAGGCATCGCAGACGACGCTAAACGGCTTCGTCTCGTCCGGCAGGGCCAGGACAGGGGCTCTTGGGGACTGGCCTTGATGCTGTCAAAAGCATCCTGGTGCTCTTGCTCCCAGCGCCAGTCGACGTCCTTCTGAAGGAAGCTCGACAAGGGCTTAGCGAAGCCCGCGTACCCTGCGCTGTACTTGTGAAGGTAGTTGGCCATGCTCAACCACTTTCGAAGATCCTTCTGGGATCGGGGCGTCGGCCATGCTGCTATGTCCTTGGCCTTGTCTGGGTCAGCCCGAACGCCCACGTTGCTTACGAAGCAACCGAGAACTTTAATCTCTGGTGACGCGAAAACGCACTTGTCGATGTTGGCGTAGAGCTTGTTCGCTCGCATTACGTCCAACACTCGACGGAGGTGTCCTAGATGCACCTCCATGGCCGTCTTGCCTCCCTCGGCACGGCTATGGACGAATATATCGTCGAAGTACGTCTGTACGAAGGTACGCAAAGAGCGGAACAATTGCGTCAGCGCTTGAACGTCGCCGGGGCGTTAGACAAGCCCTGCGGCATGACGAGCCACTCCCAAAGCATGCCGCTTGGAGTGCTTACCGCGGTGAGCGGGATGTCGCTCTCTCGCATCAGGATTTGGTAGTATCCGTCTACCAAATCCAGCGCACTGTACAGTACGCTCCCGGCCATGTTGTTCAACAACACATCCTTTCGTGGGATTGGTGTTTGGGCCGGCACCGTTGCGTTGTTCGGCTTGTTATAAGCGTGAACCAGACGCCACTTTCCCTTCGGCTTCCGAACGCAGAAAGTCGGCGTCGAGTGCGGGGATTTCGACTCCCGCACCATGCCTGCCTTCGCTTTCGCGGCGAAGAAGGCATCAATGACCTCGCACAGTTCGCGCGGGAGAGGCCATTGCCTCGTGACACAATACTTTGTGCCGGGCACGAGATCAATCTCGTGCCGTACACCTCGATCCGGTGGGAGTTAGGTCGGTGGGTATTTGTTCACCACGTCCGCATACTCCGTCACCAAAGGATACACCGGATCCTTGGGGTTCTGAAGGATCTCAGAACCCACGCGCGTCTGACGCTGCTTGTTTAGGTCTTCCAGGACGTCCTCGTCCAAGACAGAGGAGGAGTTCAGCTCTTCCCGAGTGGTCTCAGGTCTCATGAGCACCATCTCAGCAATTCCCCCAGCCTTGAGGTTGGCCAGGAAATACTCAGCCGTCATTTCCTCGAGGTTCAGTATCTCTGCAACCTCTGGCAATGGTTCCAAGTGGACACCAGATGCCTTGACGGGTAAACCGGTCTCGTCATCGAAGATGTGATAACACTCTTTCACCGGCCTTGTCGGAGGAGCCCGGGCCCTGGACTCCGAGTCGCTTGAAGCGACGTCGATCGGAACGAAATTCGGGTCCGACTTGAGGCGGCGGCGGCGTCGTTGACGACGGCGACCGTGACGTGGAGCTTTGCTGCCTACGTCTAGGGATATCGTTGCTACGACATCCGAGGCACTCGTGGCCTCGTGTGGTACTGTGGTACCCACACAGGAAGCGTATCCGACGTCTTCCTCTTCAGTTAAGGTCTGGGCGACCGTGAGTGGAACTGTGTTACCCACACAGGAAGCGTATCCGACGTCTTCCGCTTCAGTTAAGGTCTGGGCGACCGTGAGTGAAACTCTGTTACCCACTCTGAACACGCTGTTCTCAGTGTTCGTGACAGCTGCAGCTGTCTGCGGAGCTAAGCTACCCGCCTGTGGACCTAAGTTACCCACTTGACCAGCGCCACTTCTGGGCGCTGCCACCATCAAAACATCCTCGGAGTCGTCATATACGTCGGCGACTCCCAAGCATCGGCCGAATGCTTTGGTACCCTGGCAACCCTTGCGGGCGCCCCGGGTCCTGACAGAGGTGGGAACATGACTCACCAATGCTCTGTCGGACTGCGCAGGGCGGCTGGCACCGATTGCCTTGCCTCGCCAGTCGATCCAGGGCTCGTGCTTCTCAAGCCAGGGCATGCCCAGGATCATATCATATGGATCCATATCGAGAACAGTGAACTGTTCGAGGCTGTCAAAGTCTTCAACCTTGACGGCCAGATCCATTTGGACGTTGGGGGCAGTGACGACCTTCCCGTCGGCCAGTCGCACTGACACCGTCCCGTTGCCCTTGCTTCCTCTCAAAGCATCGAACAACTTGTTGCTGTTGCGAGCAACCGTCTGGCGGCGTGCGAAATTCTTCGACGCCCCAGAGTCAATCAAGATTCTGAAGGGATGATCGTATCCCCGTACACATCCGTGTACTACGAGCAACCCGCCGCTGCTCTTCGCCGATTCGAGAGTGCGAAGACTCTCAGGGGCTAAGTCCCCGTGGTACGCGCCATCCGCGCACCCATCACGAAGACTTAGTTCTTCCCCAGTAGGGCGCCCCGCCCCTACTGGTTCCCTGCGTTCCCCTGTCCCCGGGATCCTGGCTTTTGCCAGCGACCCTTGAGGACGGGCTTGGGGAAGGACCGTCTGCGGAGTCTTTCCGCGGGAC
This sequence comes from Phytophthora betacei, assembly GCA_011320135.1. Lineage (NCBI taxonomy): Eukaryota > Oomycota > Peronosporomycetes > Peronosporales > Peronosporaceae > Phytophthora > Phytophthora betacei. The sequence continues at coordinate 1,150,260 of JAANHX010000444.1, read as the reverse complement.
AGTCGCGCTTGAAGTGGCCCATCTTCCCGCAGCCGAAGTAGCGGATGTCACGCTGTTCGGCGGACCCGAGTTCCATGGGAACTGGTCCGTTGGGGCTTGTTCGACCGGGAGCCGACAAGGAACTCCCAGGCCATGCTGAGGCCGGTGTACGCGCCTGGCGATGGCTGTACTCTTCTTGAAGAGCCACTTGAATCGCCTCTTCGAGGGTGTTTGACTGCATCCGGAACAGCTGAGTGCGTGCGGGGCCCACTCGAAGGCCGTCCATGAACACAGTCATCTTGATGTGTTCGTTGAGTGGGTTTCCCACTAGGGACGCCGTGAGCTCCCGTATCTCTTGCACATACTCGTGCAGTTCGCGCCTCCCTTGTTTACACGAGAGGAAGCGCGAACGCTGGCGGTACTCGTAGTTCGCCGGGAGGAACGCGGCTCGGAGCTGTTCACACAGCTGAGCCCAGGATGTAACACATCCAGGGGATGTTGCTTCCCGTGTGTACACCCAACGCTTAGCACGGCCGCTAAGGTTGGAGAGTGCAAAAGCAACACGAAGTTGCTCGGTCGAGATCGCGTCCATCGCGAGCTCTACTTCTCGGACCCAGAAGTGAAGGTTCTCGCCTTCCTTCCCTTCATACGGCTTAACCTTCAGCCGTATTGGCTTTGGGTGAGGCGGATTTGCTTCCGCCGCCGGAGCCTGCAGGTTCTCCCGCACATGCGCGATGAGGCCCTGTTCGTACGCGTCGAACGCATTGACGCGCTCGAGCTGCTCAGCCGGTGTTGACACCACCAGGCTCTGCAGGGCCTCCATCCCGAAGATGCCTGCCATCTTCGGTCGAGATTAGAGCCGCGTCCATCGCGAGCTCTACTTCTCGGACCCAGAAGTGAAGGTTCTCGCCTTCCTTCCCTTCATACGGCTTAACCTTCAGCCGTATTGGCTTCGGGTGAGGCGGATTTACTTCCGCCGCCGGAGCCTGCAGGTTCTCCCGCACATGCGCGATGAGGCCCTGCTCGTACGCGTCGAGCGCACTGACGCGCTCGAGCTGCTCAGCCGGTGTTGACACCACCCGGCTCTGCAGGGCCTCCATCCCGAAGATGCCTGCCAACTTCCGAACCGACTCGAGCTGAGAGTCGTTCAAATGGGAGAAGTCGTTCCTATCCATGGCAACGAGCTTCTGAGAGGTTCAGGTAGTCTACCCGCGGTGGCGTGGATTGACTACGAGTGCTACCACGTGTGACGGGGTCACACAGCACCTTGCGCTAGAGGAAGTTATCTTCCGAGAGTATACAAACTCTCAGTGAACGGCAGTTCACAGGTCCCCTCTTTATTTAAAAGAGAGCGAAGTGACCTAAATAAGGTAGATTGTAAACTGAGTATATTTATAGGTAGGTTAAGTTTGGGTTTAATACAAACTATAAGTCACCTATAGAAATGCAATGTCGTTGACCAATGGATGCAGCACAAGATTCGCTTTGTGGATAAGCGTAGGCCTGCAGTTTGTAGTGAGGCTGGTGAAGATGAATAATTATGGCTTTGAACGACCTTGGTACTTTGTACCAAATATCCCGGAGTATGACGTGTCTTACTCCTGAAGTGTGAAGTGTCACACTTCATGTAACCAGAGTACACTTAGGGCTACGTACCCCGTTACACACACACTGATTTCTTCTTTAGAAATGTGGATGAGGAGGCTGCCATGTGATGACAGTTTACAGGAGATCATCATAAACACATCGCTGATGCACTGTCTGTTTGCCTGTTAGACCTAACAATTAATATTTATATCTAGATCTATCGATACCATGGTTACCGGAAGTGAGAGCGATATCTGTGCCTGGTAGTTTTGGGTGGCCACGAAAATCGGCTCGCATATTGCATAATCAATCTTCGCTGGGGGTCATTTTTTAAACTTGCGTAATTCTAAGTTTGGCAATCGATCAGAATCGTAAATTTTGAACCATATGAATGGGTTTAATAGCACAAGCTTACAAGTTAATTGGCAAGAATGTACTGTTTCTTAAAAGTGACCGACATATGGTTAATATGTCCGGATTTTAAGGCCGCGTTCGGCTGTGATTTCGCTAAAACAAAAATAGCTATTTCATTTAGTCTGCCTAAGTTTAGAAGTTCAATTGAAAATAGCGACTTCATGAAAAACAAATCTACCACCAATTTGGAAACCAAGCATTTCGAGGCATTTAAGTTTTTCTAAAACCTAGGTATAAAACCTGGAAACCTCAAGAATCAGTATAAAACCTCGCTGAAATAGCTATTTGGGAGCAAGCCTAAGTAGCCAGTCTCAATCATTGATGATGATTTATAATTCTTCACATTTAGCATATAGATACAAGATTGAGAGCTGGGGCGATCACCAGCATCTCCCAGCGTAGCATGCACTGCACAGTGTCAGAGGCGTTGCGTTGTGCGTGCTCCTCGCTAGAATAATCTGTGCGTCCTGCCCAACGCACGTACTGGCACGTCTCGCCCGTGATTGAATCAATCACATCGTATATTCCGACGGACAGAGCGACGTCAGCCCACACGAGCTTTCCAGATAATTCTTCATCTGACAGACGCTGTGCTTTATCAGTAGTTACACTGTGTGTACCCAAAACGTAGCCTCTTCCTGTCACTACACCACTATTGTCCTCTAAGCAAGACCTGTTCAGCCGGCATTCCGTGCTGATATTATCGTCCAAGTCGGACCTGATCAACGGGAAATCCCTCGTGTCTTCAATGAGAAAACGCGCGACGACAGACCGAAAGACGTTTATATCACCGGTAGAGGAGACGTCGTGTACAACCACAAAAGCGTTTGGGGCCATCTCCTGTATGACTTGTAGGCGCAGCGTCTCCGCCTTGGTTTTCCTGGACCGCTCGAGCTCCAAGTCATTGACCAACGTTGTCCGCAAAATGTCGTACACATTAAGTCCGGAGAATTGTTTTGTGAATACGAACTCCATCACACCGCCGTCTATCGTCTGGTTCATATCCCAGCCAAACGCTTGCATTCGGTGTGTATGCGTGGCCTTTGGCGGCTGAAGTAGTCGAGATTCAACGTGACGAATATTGCGCTTGTTGTCCAGGATGATTCGTGTAAAGTCCCAGTCGGTTAAGCGATGGAAGCCGAGTTCTTTCTCGGCCTGAGCGTCGTCAAGCACGTCGAAATTCATTTGCCAGCTGTGGCTCTTGGTACCTGCTCCGCACACGATATCGACCTCCTCAAAGTCCACGATTCGTTGTAATTGTCGCTCCCAGACTAACTTCTGCTTGAGCAAACTCTGAAGGTAAAGATTCTCTGCCCCAAGTCGTCTAGCTGTGTCAACAGCCTCAGCATACTTAGGTCGCTGACATATTTGAGACAAAGCTGTATCTCTGGTGTGTGCTGAGCGCTGAGACAGCTCTTTGTACAGCTTCTCCAGTGCTAAAACGGTGGTCTGCATTTCTTGCAGCTCTAGGCGCCGGCGTTGTCTCGCTTCACGCATGCACTCGCGGTTCATCTGGCGGTGCCTATCCAGTTCGGCTGGGCTCCTTTCGCGTGGCTGAGCCATCGGTGGGTCCTACAGAATGGAAAATGAAGTGTAAACGAAATTTCTTTGAATCCTGTTACAGTACATGTATTAAGCCGGTTTCTTTTTGCTATCCGGCTGCTGCAAACGACAAAAAGCGTAATGGTTTCAATTTTATGACCAAAAGGCGCGCTTTTTGTCATTTTCCCCTCACCAGTTACATATACAGTCAACATGTAGTTGCCTTTCTGACTTATTGAGGAAGCAATTCAGCAGTGTACTGTTTAAGCAGTTGTTTTGTAATTGTTTAGTCCGGTACAAAACTTGTAAATGTACAGTAATCCCCGTCTAATTCGCAGCACACGTCAGGCCATGATTACGATCGGTGGATCAGGTACGTGATCATTGTGTCTTCTCTGAACAGAACTGTATTGTCAATTCCGCCCCAATTTGCCGAAGCGGGACGATTCGGAGAAAGGCGCGAAGCGAACGGCGAATCGACGCTGCGTTGTTAGAGGTCAAAATTAAGAAAACCTTTTTTATTATCCAATAAGATACCAGATACACGTTGAAGTTAAAGTGACAGCGCATCTCGCACTGAAGACTCCGCGCACTTGTCATGAATGAAGATGGCGAGTCAGAGGATTATTCTGTATTAGCGCCAAAACGCATTCTGTATGATAGGCTACACGATTGGGTGCGCGATTGGGCTGGTCGTGTCTCTCAGACGCCCGCGGAAATTTCGAATAGAACGCACAATACTGACCATGAAATTTGACGTGAAGGATCATTATGAGTGAGCGCAATTTCAAAAAAGACGACAAGTTCCCGAAACCTATTCAATGTATTTAAAAAGGTGTAGTGTTCCATCGACTTCAGCCACCATAAGCCTATCTCTTGAGGTGGCTGACGTACTTGAACGTGAGGTAAATAGCGAGCTGAAGCACGGCCCAAATCACGAGTAGCCCCGCCATGAAGTCGTACTTGCGCTCAGGGTGGAAGTCGTATGTCTTGTTCACGAAGGCTGCCACTGTCATATTCGATGCAACACCTGCCTTCGTTGTCACCGTGATGATGTCCTGGTTGTCGCCGAACTGAATGCCGGCCAATGCAGAGAGCGAGTAGTACGAAGGCATTAAGTACTGGAACCACTTGTAGCCTGGCTTCATCGCTGTTCGAGGCAGCAAGAAGCCCGAGAACAGGTTGAACAGGCACGACAGCGCGCCGACAGCCACGTTCGCGACCTTCTCGTTCGGCATCAAAGCAGACATCCACTGGCCCACGTATGTACATGCTGACGTGTAGAGGTAGAAGATGAACATGAAGAAGAAGAAATCTCCCAGATTATCACTCCAGCCGACCAGCCAGTACTCGATGGCCACGAACAGGATAATTACCACGATCAGATATGGCACCTCGGCGAACCAGAGCGACAGACTGTACGGAAGCGGACCGTAGTAACTCGACATCCGTTCGCGGTAGAACACGGCGCGTTCGGCGCACGTCACCTCCAGCACCGTCATGAGGTTGATGACTCCGATAAAGTCCATACTGTTGTAGATGAGACCGATGTGCGAGTTGATCTTCTTCACGCTGCCAGCCGACAACTGGTAGAACGTGGTGCCGAAAATGACAGCAAAGATCGGGAACAGGAACATGCGCATAAAGTTGTACTGCGGGTTGCGCCAGTACGTGAGCTGCTGCTTCTTCGTCAGCTCCTTCAGCTGGTTCCAGAAACCCGTCGCGATGGGTTTGTAGTTAAGTGTGGAGTGTCGAACAAAACTATCTGACACTTCGCACAGCTGCAGAGTTCGTTCACGGTTCTTCTTACCGAGCTCACTGTTCGTGTACTCTACCGAGTAATCCTTTACGTCTCGCCCAATGCCAGCGCCGATGACTTCCATCATATACGTCGCCGGGTTGTACTGCGGGTTGATCTCCATCGTCCCGGGGATTGAAACAAAGTACTCGAGCATCTTCACCGAGTCCACGCCAAGGTCGCCGAAGTACGCTGTGAAGCCTCCCTTCTGAAGTAGCAGCAGTCCATCGAACAGCTCGAAGATTGAGATACTGGGCTGGTGGATCGTGCACAGCACCGTGCGGCCCGTTCGCGCGATTGACTGTACGCCGCGCATCACGATCAGAGCCGAACGTGCGTCCAAACCACTCGTCGGCTCGTCCAGGAAGAGAATACTGGGGTTAGACACCACCTCCACGCCGATCGTCACGCGCTTCTTCTGCTCCACAGAGAGATGACCGACCATCTCGCCAGCAATCGGAGTGAGCTCTAGCAACTCGAGTGTCTCGGAAACGAGATTCAGGCGCTCCTCTTTGGTGAAATTTGGCGGCAAGCGCAGGTTGGCTGAGAACACCAGCGCCTCGTAGATCGTCGCGGCCTCCGAGTGAATGTCCATCTGCTCGCAGTACGCCGTGATGCGACTGAAGTTGGCCGGGTTCTTCGGCTCACCGTTCACGATGATGTCACCAACAATGCGTCCACCCGTCTTGCGTCCGGCGATCACGTCCATCAGCGTCGTCTTGCCGGCTCCTGACGACCCCATAAGCGCCACCATGCGACCAGGCTCGAAGTGCGCCGTGATACCGCGTAGAAGCTGCTTCTCTTCACCAGACGGTAGAGTCACATAGTACTCAAGGTCTTTGATACACAAATTGGACGGCGTAAACGGTAACCCGCTGCCTTTGGCAGACTTGATGGTTTCGGAAGCACCTGGCGTGTTCACTTCAACGTACACGTCGCCTTCCTTTGACCTGTTATCCCCTAAAGTCTTTGCACTGACACCCGAGTACTTTTCATATCTGATGTAGTGCAGCGCCAGTGCGTTGAGGGTCGTGAAGAGGAAGTAGTAGGCTAGGAGAATACCCACTCCAAACCAAATATACTCGGTGCCCTGTGAGATCGAGAAACTGTCTAACTTCTTCTTACTCTCTTCGTGCGTGTAGCGGTGACTCGAAAACTCTGATAACATGTTACTACGTAGCGCCCAGGAGATCGGGGAGAACCAATACATCCAGATCCAGTAGTCCGGGATCAGGTCGGCCAGGATAATGTTGCCCGAGAACAACAGGAAGAAGCTCACAGAGATCGAAGCCAACGCCTGCCCTACCGTGATGCTAGGAGATAGCGCACTCAGCATCGTCATGTACGCACTGATCGCATGCTGGAAACACAGCAGCACCAGGTAGAACACAATGTACTTCTCGAACGTCCTTGTCAGTCCACTCATAAAGTAGAAGAACGTGCCCAGCACGAACGACACCGCCACGTTCACTGGGATCTGCACGACGCTCTCGGCTATCGCGTACGACGACGTGCGGAAGAAGTTGCGAGGCCGTTGCTTGTAGAAAACCTTACGAAGCTGGAACGAGATGGTGATCTGCTGCCACGCTTGACGCTGGAACAACGCGATACTGAAGAAGATCATACGCAGGTAGTACGCCGAGGCCACATTATAGTAGATCATGCCCATAACCAGACCGATAATAAGCGCTTCAAGCAGCTTACCCCACAGTAGAGGAGGGTCACGCAGCCAGATGAGCTTCTGCCGGCTCAGTAGCAGCAACGTGCTGGGGATGAACGCCAGTCCGAACTCGGATCTGTCCTTGGAGCGCGCCAAGTTCGCGACACTTTGCGCCTTCTTAAAGTCCTCTGCACTATCGAATTGGTGCTCGTTGAAGCCCTTGCTGATGGAGTCTAATGTATTTTTGAAGATACTGGATTGGCAGAAGAGGGTGCTGAACTCTTCTGCTGAAGCGGGAAGCTCCTTAACGTCGACGCTCCCGTTTGCATAGCGTTGACCGCGACCTGAGGTCACCTCGATCAGGAAGTCAGCAGGATCTACGCGTGGGGGGCACGTGAAGCCACGTTCCTTAAAGTAGTCCAAGATGTCGACTCGAGGTCCGTGATACACCATGTGTCCTTCGTGGATCATTAAAATGTCGTCGAACTGTTCTACCACTTCGGGTGTGGGCTGTAGCAACGCTACTACCACCGTTCCTCCCAGGGTGTTGCACCACGTGCGTAGAGCCTTCATGATATCATACGTAGCGGCACTATCCAGGCCCGTGGAGATCTCGTCACACAGGAACAGACTCTGACCACCGACCAGCACTTCACCAACCGTCACACGCTTACGTTCACCACCGCTAACACCACGCAGTAACGCGTTCCCCACGACGGTATCGGCGCAGCTTTCGAGCCCTAGAATCTGCAGGAACAACTCGGTTCGCAGTGCTGCGATGTCCCGCATATCGTCGTGCTGGTCCGCTGGGCGTCCGTTAACGCACAGATCAGCGAATTTGAACGTCTCGCGCACCGTAAGCGTCGGGATGTGGTTGTCCGTCTGGTCCACGAGACCCACGAGCTTGGTGAGCTCAATCTCCTCTCCTTTCAAGCCCGAATACAAGATTTCGCCGCCAATATCATTCTTGGAGCTGCTAGGGAGCTTACCGGCAAGTGCCTTGAGAAACGTCGATTTACCGGCACCCGGGTTAGCCAGAATCAGTGTCATGGAACCCGGTTTAATGATTCCAGTCATCGGATGCAACGCGTGCTTCGTCTCCATCGGTGACCGCTTCCAAGGCGTGAAGATCTTGGCCAGGTTCGAGCCCACCGTGCTGTGGCTACCTGCTTTAGCCGGCACTTTCACTGCGAAGGACAGATCTTGGAACCGTACTTCGGGGGTCGGTAATTGCAGGTTAATCTTGCGGGACAAGTGGTTGTACTTCTTGTAGAAGCGCTCGAGGCCTCCAACCAGCATGACTTCCAGATTGTTGGCATCCAGAGTGCTGTATCGACTCACTAGCGTGTCATGACTTGAATGGTTGTATGGCTCCTGTAGACTGCGGAAGTGAAGAGATTGATACACCTCGGGCACTCGTGCTCCTTCTGTTGGTGAGTTGCTCTCGGTCTCCGGAAGCAGCAGACTCATGGTACCGCCAGCTTCTGCCGTTCTCTGCTGCCAAGTGGTTTGCTACTTTCTCTCTTCGCAACTTGGTTTCGATTCTAAAAAGAACAGTCGGTCTGCACCTCCTGCGAACGCACAAGTGAAGTAGCGCAAACTTCCAAATTAGGTTTAAGAAGGAGAATCACTACTTGGTCGCATGTAACCAACCACCTCGCCCACATCCACTTTATACCAATAAATGCCAAAAATTATTCTTGAAAAAGGCAAACTGCCCGAGTTAGATGAGTGACACATCACACTATTTAAGCGGCTAGTTCTCGAAAAAGAAGGTGATGAAACGATAGCTTCATCTCGTCGCATTATTTCTGCCTGTAAAAGATAGCGTAGTTCTCACCTCGAAACGCTATTTTAGCGGATAATTTTAGGCTGTCAAGACAGTGGCTTTCTCAGCCTCGACAAAGTCCCAAAGACCCTGGAGTTGGATTTCCTCTTCGCTGGTTGTCGGCCAGCGCACAAACACCCCCGGTTGTCCCCATGGTGAGGCAACTGTGACAATTTGACCAGCCTCGAACACTTCGCCGCTCCACAGATGTTTGTATCTGATACTCGAGCCATCAAGACTTCTTCCGTCGCTGTTGATCTCGATCGGTGGGAGATACACCTCAAGCGCAGTAGCTCTCACATCGTACACTGGCGCCACGTACAGCGCTTCCCCCACCCAGAAACTTTCGTCAATGACAGAACGCGCCGTCGAATCGTTTGGAGAATAAACGATCGGGTGACGCAGCACCGGCCAACCCTTTGCCTGATACTCCGCTTGAAGTGTCACGCGGTACTTCTTGAGACTCCGAAATAGTCGCGTGTTGTAAGCGTGGTACGCCAAAGTCGAAGCGTTCGTGTACGCCTGCACATTGACCTGTGGGATATTTCCCTCATGGGTACGGAACGCCGCGTCACTGAACGCACTAAGCTCGCCCCAGCGTCCAAGCAACGCAGCACTTCGCGTTAAGTTGCCAATAGCAGACAAGATAGTGGTGTATCCACCCACATCCGAGTGCGTGTGGGCGAAACCGGATGCTCCAATGTGGAGTGCACTACTCACCACAGCGCGTAGTCCATCTTCACGAGACGCGTCGATGTTCTGGTCGCCTACCCAGAAGAGATTCGTGTGTTTAGCTGAAAAAGTGCCAGCACTACGGTGGAATCCGATAGTCTCATTGGCTAGGTCCAGTTCATCGATAACTTCGCGTAAGATAGAGGCCCAGACTGTCGGGTACGCGTTGTGGAACACGCGAGGGTCTACTGTGCCGTGCGAGAGACTGACAGAGTCGTCCACTGCCAGATACTCACCGAAATCTTGCATTCCGCCAGAAATTGGAACAGAATAGAACTGTTTCTTTACCAGATCCTTAAACCAGTCGACAGTGGTCTGGTTCGACAGATCTAGAATGCCGGCATCGATGCCAACTCCACTGGTAATAGTCCACACACTGTCGCCTCCTGCGGTGGTGTTCGTAACGAAACGCGCTTCACGTTGGGCGATATCGTAGAAGTTTGTGTTGTACCCGGTGCTCTTGCTACTGACGTTGGCCAAAAAAGTGTTGACGTAGCTCAGTGTACGCACATCGTACTGCCCCCGAAGATACGGCACCCACTCGGCCCACGTGGGATACAGCGTCGTGTCGGGCTCCCAGTTCCACCACAACCGATGGACGTCAATACCGTACGCCCCCGCCTGCAGTCGAGTCCCCGACCAGTCTTGGAGCCAGACACTCGCTAATGGCAAGCTTGCGTTCTGTGCGTCTCGAATGACCCCCTCGACGAGCTCCTGTCCGCCTTGGATGCCCAGAATGGCTCCGTCGTTCACCCAATCCGGTAGAGTCGGTTGTCTTCCCGTGACTGTCGTCAACGCACCGGTAGCGTTAAGCAACACGTTGCCACCCGTGACTCGACCAAGCCAACCGCTAATTGCAGAGCCCTCGTATTGAATCTCCACAGTTGTAGACGACGAGGTAGAACGGTCTCCTTCTATGATGTCGCCTGCTAGGTAACCCTTTGCCGTGTCTTGAAACGGAGAAGTAACGTTACTGGCGAGATTGAAGAGTGCGTAGCTGGTACCGTCTAACACGATCCATCGTCCAAGAGACGACGTAAGGGAAGCGACAGCCGTGTACGTCGTCAATAAGGAGCCACCAGCGAACTGACCGGAAACCGAAGGGTTGGCGTTAAGTACCGAAGTGATCGGCTCTTCACCGCGACCAGCTCCACCTTCGCGGGTCCAGACAGGTACACGCCAACTGCGTAGGTTCCCGATTCCAGTCTGTTCACCCAATCCGAAGAAGGCTTCTTCGGGTGGAGACTCGTACGCGAGGTAGACGTTGGCAACGTCAGAGCCGTCGACACTTGCGTTGAAGAGTAGCGTTTGCGAATGATCGGGGTCCAAGGAGAACGACAACGTCCAATTCCATTCCGAGCCACCGAATGAACCCGCAATGTTTACGTATTGCGACGTTGAAGTCACATCACCAATGGTGAGATTCTGAGCCGGGGTCCCCACGGTATCGCCGTTCAACTCGAAGTTTCCCGACGATTGGGTGATCGTCGTGAGTCCCGTCGAAGCCGAGACGAAAGCGCGGTCCGAAGCAGCTAAAAGAAACCAGGTTAGTACTTACTCGTCACTATCGCCAACCACAGACGACAATACGTACACTTCCACACTTGGTCGCCCGCAGAATTCACCACTTCGACTGATGTCGCGTCGACATCGATTTCGACGATGAACGATGTTCCTAGTGCGTACTGGTCTGCAGCTGCGTCAATGCAATGCGCTGCCGTTCCGATCAACGTAGCAAGGATGACAGCAGTCGGTCTCATCTTCGGGTTCTTGTCCAGCTTGTTAACGCACTGGAGAATTGAAGAATGGCAGATTTCCCTCAAGGTAGCATTTATGTCGGTGGGCTGGAATCTTAATTTCAATGATCGACCTCGTGAACTTCCGCTCTCCCGACAATCATGCCGATGTGGCCGTTTGGTTGGTCAATGGTGCTTCGAAACCACGCCAATTAACGTCCTGGAAGGCCACGCGTGAGAAATTGACAACCTCCGTGTCTTCAAAATGTATGATGGAGATAAAATGCTGATCGAAGACTATCCTCGCCATGGACAGTGCACGACTGCTTACGTGACAGAAATGATGACGACGCCCAGTCTACAAGCGAAGTCACGTCAGCTTTTACTTTGGTCATGCTACAGGCTGTAGCCTACAGCGCGTTGGGACCGGTGCATCAACGGGGCTCCTGTCTTTATGGATCGTTTGGTGAGTTGTGATGCGAACCGTCGACTACTGTAGAGAACGGGCCTCAAAGGAATGTTTAGTAAGGATTCCTTGCTATAAGATGGTAATTTCTTCTCTAAAGAAAATTATAAATGCAGTTGTTAATGGAAAATAACAAGTGGTCTTCTCGCTTCCTTGACGAAAGTCGCACAGTATTTTTGTCATCGACGATGTGTTTAACGCTTGAGGTGGCTCACGTACTTGAACGTGAGATAGATTGCCATCTGCACCACGATCCAAATGACTATCAAGCCAACCATGTAGTCGTATTTGCGATCCGGACGGAAGTCGTACGTGTTGGCAATGTAGTCCGCCACCGTCATCTGCTTGGTCGAGTTGTTCGCCGTCACGGCAATGATATCCTGGTTCTTACCGAACTGCACGCCTACCAGTGCTGCGAGCGAGTAGCTGGACGGCATGACGTACTGGAACCACTTGTAGCCGTGCTTCATGGCTGTACGCGGCAGCAAGTAGCCCGAGAACAGGTTGAACAGACACGACAACGCGCCGACAGCCACGTTCGCCACCTTCTCGTTGGGCATCAGCGCGGACATCCACTGACCCACGTACGTACACGCCGACGTGTAGAGGTAGAAGACGAACATGAAGAAGAAGAAGTCGCCGGCGTCGTCACTCCAGCCGACGAGCCAGTACTCGATCGTCACGAAGAGGATGATCACAATGATGAGGTACGGGATCTCAGCGAACCACAGTGACAGACTGTAGGGCAACGGACCGTAGTAGTTCGACATCCGTTCACGGTAGAACACGGCGCGCTCGGCACACGTGACTTCCAGCACCGTCATGAGGTTAATGACTCCGATAAAGTCCATACTGTTGTAGATGAGACCGATGTGCGAGTTGATCTTCTTGACACTTGCGGCAGATAGTTGGTAGAACGTGGTGCCGAAGATGACAGCGAACAACGGGAACAGGAACATGCGCATGAAGTTGTACTGCGGGTTGCGCCAGTACGTGAGCTGCTGCTTCTTCGTCAGCTCCTTCAACTGGTTCCAGAAGCCCGTCGCGATCGGCCGGTAGTTGAGTGTCGAGTGGCATATAAAGTCTTCCGACACCTCGGCCAACTCTAGAGTGCGTTCACGGTTCGACTTGTACAGCTCGCTGTTCCTGTATTCCACGGAGTAATCCTTGACGTCACGGCCAATTCCGGCGCCGATAACCTCCAGCATGTAGGTAGCGGGGTTGTACTGCGGTCGGATCTCCATCGTCCCGGGGATTGAAGCAAAGTACTCGAGCATCTTCACTGAATCTACACCAAGGTCACCAAAGTACGCCGTGAAGCCACCCTTCTGAAGCAACAGCAGACCATCAAACAGCTCGAAGATTGAGATACTAGGCTGGTGGATCGTGCACAGCACCGTGCGGCCAGTACGGGCGATAGATTGAACCCCACGCATCACGATTAAAGCCGATCGCGCGTCCAAACCACTCGTCGGTTCATCCAGGAAGAGAATACTGGGGTTAGACACCACCTCCACGCCGATCGTCACGCGCTTCTTCTGTTCCACGGAGAGACTACCAACCATTGCACCAGCAATTGGACTGAGTTCCAATAGCTCCAGCGTCTCGTTCACAAGGTTCATACGTTCGTCCTTCGTGAACGTCGGCGGTAGACGCAGGTTGGCGGAGAACACCAGTGCCTCGTAGATCGACGCGGCCTCCGAGTGGATGTCCATTTGCTCGCAGTACGCCGTGATACGACTGAAGTTGGCCGGGTTCTTGGGCTCGCCATTCACGATAATATCACCGACAATGCGTCCGCCAGTCTTACGACCTGCAATCACATCCATCAGCGTCGTCTTACCGGCACCCGTCGCACCCATGAGCGCCACCATGCGACCGGGTTCGAAGTGCGCCGTGATGCCACGGAGAAGCTGTTTCTCCTCACCCGATGGCAGCGTCACAAAGTACTCGAGGTCCTTGATGCACAGGTTCGACGGCGTGAAGGGCAGCCCACCGCTCTTGACAACACCGCTGCTAGGAGCACTTGGTGTACCCACTTCAACGTATATCTCGTCATCCGACGGCTTATCCGTCATGGTCTTCACACTCACACCCTTATACTTCTCGTAGCGGATGTAGTGTAGAGCCATGCCGTTCAACGTGGTGAACAGGAAGTAGTACAAAGCAAGAATGCCAATACCAAACCAGATGTATTCGGTACCCTGCGAGATCGAGAAGCTGTCCAAGAACTTCTTGCTCTGAGCATCAGTGTACCGGTCACTTGAGAACTCCGAGAGCATGTTACTACGTAGCGCCCAGGAGATCGGGGAGAACCAATACATCCAGATCCAGTAGTCCGGGATCAGGTCGGCCAGGATAATGTTGCCCGAGAACAACAGGAAGAAGCTCACAGAGATCGAAGCCAACGCCTGCCCTACCGTGATGCTAGGAGACAGCGCACTCAGCATCGTCATGTACGCACTGATCGCATGTTGGAAACACAGCAGCACCAGGTAGAACACAATGTACTTCTCGAACGTCCTTGTCAGTCCACTCATAAAGTAGAAGAACGTGCCCAGCACGAACGACACCGCCACGTTCACTGGGATCTGCACGACGCTCTCGGCTATCGCATACGACGTCGTGCGGAAGAAGTTACGTGGCCGTTGCTTGTAGAAAACCTTACGAAGCTGGAACGAGATGGTGATCTGCTGCCACGCTTGACGCTGGAACAACGCGATACTGAAGAAGATCATACGCAGGTAGTACGCCGAGGCCACATTATAGTAGATCATGCCCATAACCAGACCGATAATAAGCGCTTCAAGCAGCTTACCCCACAGTAGAGGAGGGTCACGCAGCCAGATCAACTTCTGCCGGTTCAGTAGCAGCAACGTGCTGGGGATGAACGCCAATCCGAACTCTGAGTTCTGCTTCGAGCGTGCCAGGTTGGCTACACTCTTGGCCTTCTTAAAATCCTCGGCATTTTCGAACTGGTGCTCGTTGAAGCCCTTGCTGATGGCCTCGTGGGTTCTCTTGTAGATGTCCGACTGACAGAATAAATTATTGAGCTCTTCGGGTGTGACAGGGAGGTCTCTGGTCTCCACGCTCCCGTTCGCGTACCGGTGGCCTCGTCCCGACGTCACCTCAATGAGGAAATCTGCAGGGTCCACACGTGGCGGACACGTGAAGCCGAGGTTCTCAAAGTAGTCCAGAATATCAGTTCTAGGACCGTGGTAGACCAAGTGGCCTTCGTGGATCATTAGGATATCGTCGAACATCTCCACAACTTCGGGTGTCGGTTGCAGTAGTGCCACAATGACAGAGCCGCCCAATGTTTTGCACCACGTACGCATGGACTTGACGATGTCGAAGGTGGCGGCACTGTCCAGACCCGTCGAGATCTCGTCACACAGGAACAGACTCTGGCCACCGACCAGCACTTCGCCGACAGTCACACGCTTACGCTCACCGCCACTCACACCACGCAGCAGAGCGTCACCGACCACAGTGTCGGCACAGCTCTCCAGACCCAGGATCTGCAAGAACAGCTCCGTACGGAGAGCAGCGATGTCCCGCATCTCCTCCGGTTGGTCTTCTGGACGGCCGTTCACGCACATGTCGGCGAACCTGAACGTCTCACGCACAGTCAGCGTCGGAATGTGGTTGTCCATCTGGTCGACCAGTCCGGTTAGTTTGATCAAGTCGATCTCGTCGCCACGCAGGCCTGAGTACAAGATCTCGCCTCCAATCTCCGTCTTCGAGTTGTCCTGTAGCTTACCGGCCATGGCCTTAAGGAACGTCGACTTGCCGGCACCCGGGTTGGCCAGGATCAACGTCATTGAACCTGGTTTGATGATGCCGGTCATTGGGTGTAGTGCATGCTTGGTCATCATCGGCACCTTTTGCCACGGTGTGAAGATCGACGCCAGATGAGAGCCCACTGTGTTGTGGCCACCTACGCTCGCAGGGACCTGTACCGAGAACGATAGGTCCTGGAAACGCACCTCGGGTGTAGGTAGCTGTAGGTTGACCTTCCGAGACAGGTGGTTGTACTTCTTGTAGAACTTTTCGAGGCCTCCGTTGAGCATCGCTTCCAAGTTGTCGGTGCGTAAGGTACTGTAGTGGCTGGCCATGGTGTCACCGCGGTGGGAGTACGGGTCTTGCAGGCTGCGGAAGTTGAGCGACCGGTACACCTGCGGCACTTCTTCGGTGGCCGCCGAGGCCTCCGGCTGCAGCAGACTGCGCTTGTCGTCCGACATGGTGACTCTAGGAACCGGTCAGCTTTGAGTCGATCTCTGTCTTGAGCTGGAGATAGGAAGAGACTGGCGCAGCGCAGCGAAAGATGCAAAATGAGGATGCCGTCGTGCGAGCGGTGAGTTATGTATGGGATCAGTAAAACTCCCAGCGGGTCGTTACAAGTCTCCCATTGCTGCAGTGTTTTCATGCGTCGCATGTGGCTCTTAGGGACTGCGGCTGTCCTCTATTATTAAAGAGTGGTCGCTAGGGAGTCTATGAAAACCCAGGGGGGGGCGGGGGGGGGGGGGGGGGGGGGGGGGCTAAGCAGCATCGTGCTGGTTTCTTCACATCAGCTTCACTGAAACTTGGTAAAGTGGTCGCGTCTCAGCAGTCGCATCGTTGCTATGGAACGAGGAAGCCTGTATCGGCGTTTTGTGTAGGCTAAAGATGAATCTAAGTCGTTCATTAATCCCATATCTTGATACGTTAAATGGGTAGGATTTCAGGTTCCTCTCCCCGACCATCCGGTGGGTCGCGCAAGTACACTTCACGCAGAACACGCGGGGCTGCAAAGGCAAATATCGTGGAGATCACGTTCTGATTCAGCTCACTGAGTGGGCGTCTAGCACGAGTCGATCTGGTCGCTCTTCTCTTCTGTGGCTTACTGGGTGCAACTGGCCTGGAACACGTCGAAACGACACTGAGGAAGGCGATCTTAGTGTCCATCGAGAGTGCGAGCGAGCGGCTGAGAGGCTCCAAGTGATGGCGTCGAAAGTCATCCAGGTAGATAAAATGTCCGAATGGCACAACCACGTCGAGATATTCCAGCGATTTATTGACCGCCAGCATGTCCAGAAGAGCTCGTAGACCCGCTTGAAAGGCTGGACGGTTGTTGTGGTCTGCCACAATGATGCCCCAAGCTGCCCATTGGTCGATCTGGTGGACACGCAGTCGACGCACACACTTGGCAAGGGGGTTGTCCACACTCGCCAGGGCATTCGCAAGTGCGACGACATCGTTCCAAGCCACTGTGAGGTCTGGAATAGGCTGCGTGTTGGTACGATACTCACTTAAGTTGAGTCGAATGTCCATCATATGCCCGCCACAAAGCGACAACTCCTCCAGGTTGGGACAGTTGAGAACGATTTCGTTCACGTCCACTTCAATGTCCGCTATATTAAGTGTGAGGGTCTTCAACAAGTAGCCAATTGCCGCCAGAAATCTCGGTAAGCCGTCCGAGATCGACTCGTCTTGTGCAAAATCAATTTTGAGGTCCGTCACGCCACCAGCAGAGACGGGAGACGTATCCTGCAGCTCCAAGTCTGTGCGTTGTACGTAGCATCGACCGTGGCCTGGAACAAGAACGTTTACCCACTCGCTACTGCCGTCGTCACCGAAGATGCGAGCTGAGGTTATCGGCGTCTCGAAGGTCAAATGCTGGGCTCCTCTTGGTGGCTGGCCTCGCTTGTTAAGCTTGTAGTGGAGCAGAGCGCCCGCCTTTATCGTCGCATCTCTGTCCTCGACAGCACCTCGACTGAGGCCAAATAGTTCTTCTTCCGGGTGCTTGGACGTCAAGATGGCTGAAAAGGCTTCAACGTCCGATACACTCATTCTACCGATCTGAGAAAGCGCTAGAGATTCCAGTGCAGAGCACGCGCGTGCTCGTTTGGAGAACAGAGCGTAAGCCAGCCATCTCCACCAGTGACGGCTAGTTGTGGGGTCGTCCGGGTCCATTTCCAGCAGTATCTCGAACTTCCTGGTACTCTGGTTCACCACGAGTGCCGAGCCCATCGCCTCGAAGTTCGTCGGGTTGATGGATCCATCGCACTCCAAGAGGACCGATCCGAACTGGAGCGGCAATGGAAGATCATCAGCTTCACGACAGTAGCGGCTGCTGGCGAGTTCATGGCTGCGTCGCGTGTCGCCAAAGATGGAGGACATCAACTGGCCAATCGCCTTCCGCGACGTGTACTCGTTCTCTTCCAGCCCACGATTCATGAACCAGAGCGAGACATTTGCAAACCACGTATTGTCCTGCACTAAAGTCTGCATAGTCTCGGCCAGGTCGGGCGTGATCTTGGTGTCATTGAAGCTTGCGATCATGGGTTCAAGTACAAACGTGCATCGCAGATTACAAGGCTCGACGTCTCGTTTCTTGCGACTTCGTTCGTATTTCTGCCACTCTTGTTGCACGCGTTTTTCAGCGCAGTGAATCTGCTTCAGGGGCTCGAAATCTTCACACAAAGACTCGTAGGAGGCCGGATGCGTCATTGAAAAATGCACTCGAACTGGAATTTTAATGTCGACTCCAGGCTTGTTCGACGCCAAGTGCTCGTCCAACGATGCGATCCGCTTGAGCGCCTTCAAGTACGCGGAACTGGCATGTTCCCGTTGGTGGACGCCACAAAATCTTTCAATATCATTTTTGAGAGATTCAGGATATTTCTTCTCATCTCGAAGGAAATAGAGCACAAAGTCAGCCGGGAGGTGCACTTCAAACGCCTCTTGCCCCTCCGTTCCAAGATCCACGTCGCAATGCTCTGCTAGCAGGTATCTCCAGCCCGCTTGGTCCACATGGGCCACAGCTGCAAGTAAGGCCAAAGCTTCGCGTACTTTTCGAAAACAACTTTGAAAATCCTGATTATTGGAATAACGAGGCTCCGGTTCTTCCCAAAATGATTGGGTGACGTCGTGCCGGGTTGGCAAGTAGACTTCCAGTCGGCGACGTTGAAAGACCCAGACGTCTTCTTCACGCAGTGGCCACACGTAGCTGATTCGGTGCTGCAGCACTTGGCACCAAGGCTTCAGGAAGTCCCATCGCCGCTTCGAAGCCAAAGTCGATGGCGCCATTGTTGCAAGCAATTTAATTGTTAAATCGAATATTAATTAATGTTTTTCATTTCCAACAACAATTATCTAAACAGCTGTTTATTTTAAATTTAGAAAAGAATTTACTTAAAGCAGTTTTAAATTTGAGCAATAATTGAATTGTTCTGTTTTATTTAACATAAATAATTGGATTTTAAAATAATTGGATTATTAAGCATAAAATGTGAAGCTGGCCACATACAGTACGAAGCTGCTGACGATGACGTACGGGATGTCGGCCAATGTGGAGCTGCAATAATATCGCCAAGAGTTGTGACTTGGCAGTGTTTAAGGCCCAGTCATTCGATGGTTGCCTGGAGAAGCAAGAATATTTAATTGGAATCCATTCCAGAAAAAATTCCCAACGTTTTAAATAATTGGTAAAACATAATTGCAATAATCAACTTGATGGGTAGAGTCAAGGAAGAATCAATTCGGGTCTGACGATTCTTATTAAAGGCTTTGTTCCTGTTTTGAAAGCAACTGAGCGTCGGCGCCAATAGCTTTGATGGAAATCGGCTTCCAAATCGTTCCGGTGCACTGTTTTCTGAAGAGTGAAAACTCAAGAGCTAACGTTACACGTGCTTTTCTTGTGCTGTGGCTCCTGCTTGAGATCAAACTGTTTGACATACTTTTACGACCATGCTGTAATTATTAATAGCCGATGAGATGAAGAAGGAACGCATTCCTTGTGCCACACAAACAAGAAGGTGAAGAAGTGGTGATGGATACAGTTTTGGCTTTTTTAAGCGCACTTGAGCACAGATTAAGCGTGCGCTTTAGGTAGACTTGATTAAAATATACATCTTGTGAGCGCGATGGGCCCCACGTCCTTCCAACAAAAGCAGGACATTCAGCTTTAATCTGAATCTGAACCGTCATCTTTCGTCGGCGGCGCTCCGACTTGCTGCCACCCTGATCCGATCCTACATGCGATTTGCCCCGCGCAATTTGCGCTCTTCACGCTATCGCTGATTCGGCTGGGATTAATCGCGGCTGACGAGCTCGTTCTGGCTTGGGCCAAGACGCTGGGCACCTTGCCTGCAGGCTAAAAAGTTGCGGAGCAAGCATAACCGGTTGCCGGTGGGTTGGGATCATCTTCAACACTTCAAAGCGCGAACCTGCGCGTTCGGCTTCGTCATTCCCGGCTCTTCGCGCAGCGTCCAGCGCCGATCATCGTGTGCACGCAACATGTCGTTCGATTAACAAGGCCTTCTTATTCCATACTGCAACTTGCAGTCTGCAAGTCATGGCGCCAGTGCGCGTACAATGTGTAGGTCTCTCCTGGTCATTGTTATCAATACCTCTTAAGTCACCAACAAGTTGTTTGTGGGATTCCCAACAACAACTTGTTGGAACAACCAACGTGCAATTGAGGTCCGCTACGTCCAGACTGTCGGGATCGACTATCGAGGAGTTGTTGGCGCTTGTGTCGCAAGAGAGTACCGCATCCAAGCCGAAAAGGTACATTTGCTGTACATGTACACTGGACATGATGCAAGCCTTGCACACCTTGCATTGCAAGGTGACGAGCGCCCAAGTAGGATCAGACTCTGGCGCAGCAGGCACTTCAACTAATTCCAAGCGTTGAAAGCGGAGAATGTTATTTTTGCCACGGATACCAGCATCATTTGCTTGCGCCAGCAACTTCAGACGTGCGACTGAAGTTTGAAGCACACTGTTTACAGTGCCGTAGCTTTGAAGAGCTTTACGGAGCCACCTGTCCGAACGCTATGGTCGGTGGGAAACAGTCTGCTGATTGTAGAGCGCCGACATGCTGGGCATTACACCGTGTTTCACTATCACAGTGAAATTCACAGTATTCGAATCTCCTAAATCAAGCCAGTAAGCGGAAAAGCCCAAAATTTTGCATGTGAAGTGCCCAATCCAAGCAGATGCTTTCCCGTCACCCAAAATAGTACTAAAAGATATCATTTTGGGCAAACGGACCGCGACCGCTCGACATTGTGACAAGCATGAGGTCTCTACCGCGACAGGCACTGACTCAGTGACAGTGCGAAGCAAAGCTTTTAAAAGTATATGTAGTTTTCTCATGAGCAGTGTCCTCCTTCCCCCACAGCGATCAGCACTTCTTTACGTCTGCGAAGGAGATCCGTGTTTGGGTAAACCCTTGCCCAACTGAGCGACCAGTTTCGCTTTGATTTGCTGATAAATGAAGTTGAAGACACTGCAACATATACAAAATGAATGAAATGTACCGGTACATGTACATTTTACGGCACCGGAAGTTCCGTCCCGGCCCCACCGCATTTTTTCTGCCCGTGCTTCCAGCCAAGAACGCCGGTGAAGATGAACCTTACACCTCAAATCCAGTCCTTGAGCGCGGTGTTTTTTTTTAAATTACATGTTGGGGTACCGGTACATGCTTTTGTCGAGTGATGCTTATTATTGTAAATGCCGCAGTGTGAACACACTGTCTACATTTGGGCACTGTCTTCAAGACTTCTTTCAGTACAAAAAGCTCGGTGCTCGAGGCAATCTTTTTTGATACGCGACCTTTCAAAACCGTTTTGAAACCGTTTCAAATGCCGCTCATCTCTTGTCCACTTATTTACACGTAGAGCCGGGGCAACCTGGAATGGCCCCGTTGCGCACTTGATACTGTACAAAAGTACACGTACCGGTACCTCGCAATCTAATGATTCGTATTGTAAAATACAACAAGTACTACCTTTTTTATATCTAGTACAGCACTTCAAAACCAATATTTTGAAGGTGGTCAGTAGCAAACTAAGAATTACTGCACGAGCCTTTTCACGTGATCACAATTATATCATTTTAGTTCTATTTTCGCTAGCTTAAAAATACAGTACGTGACTATCACCCAACAAATTATTAATTTTAATATTTTCTTTAAATATTTTGAATATGTACTACTTTGTCAGATATACTACGATTCAAGTCGAACGTAACGGCTGTTAACGTCGTTGAATCGTTTTTTTTTTCCTACCCTACCCTTGTTGTCCACGTACTGTACCAGCCCAATCAATCACAGCTGGTACTGCACCTGTCCCGAGAGCCGCAGCTTCTTCGCCAGCCTTCATTCCTCTGGGGGGGTGTCCGCTTCGCTGCCGACGCCACCCAACGTCTCACTCTTCAATTTGCCTCGGTGGACGCTAAGTCAGCCTTCGCCCCCATCCGAATCGAAGAGCCCCAGTCCAGACCAAGACGACGTCCGCCATGGCCACGGAGGACAAGAAAAACGAGGCTACGGCCAGTCTTCTGCAGCCAGAGGCCAATGACAATGGCGAGGAGGTGCCGCAAGTCTACCGCTCGCTTAACTTCCGCAGCCTGCAGGACCCGTATTCGCACAACCGCGATACGATGGCCAGCCGCTACAGTACGCTGCGTGCCGACGACCTCGAGACGATGCTTAACGGCGGTCTTGAGCGCTTCTACAAGAAGTACGACCACTTGTCGCGTAAGGTCAACCTGCAGCTCCCGACACCAGAGGTGCGCTTTGAGAACCTGTCGTTCTCGGTGCAGGTGCCGGCGGAGGTCGGCGCCCACGGTACTGTGGGAACGCACTTGGCCTCTATCTTCACGCCCTGGGAGAAGATTCCCATGACCACCAAGCACGCGCTACACCCGATGAGCGGCATCATCAAACCGGGTTCCATGACACTTATCCTGGCCAACCCTGGTGCCGGTAAGTCGACGTTCCTGAAGGCACTCGCCGGTAAGCTCCAGGACAACAAGCAGACGGAGATCGGCGGAGAGATCCTGTACTCCGGCCTGCGTGGCGACGAGATTGACCTGGTCAAGCTGGTCGGTCTCGTGGACCAGACGGACAACCACATCCCGACGCTGACTGTCCGTGAGACGTTCAAGTTCGCCGACATGTGCGTGAACGGGCGTCCGGAAGACCAACCGGAGGAGATGCGCGACATCGCCGCTCTTCGCACGGAACTGTTCTTGCAGATCCTGGGTCTGGAGAACTGTGCCGACACCGTGGTCGGTGACGCTCTGCTGCGTGGTGTGAGTGGTGGTGAGCGTAAGCGTGTGACTGTCGGCGAAGTGCTGGTCGGTGGCCAGAGTTTGTTCCTGTGTGACGAGATCTCGACGGGTCTGGACAGTGCCGCCACCTTCGACATCATCAAGGCTCTTCGCACGTGGTGCAAGACGCTCGGTGGCTCTGTCATCGTGGCGCTGCTGCAGCCGACTCCTGAAGTCGTGGAGCAGTTCGACGACATCCTCATGGTCAACGAAGGCCACATGGTGTACCACGGACCCCGTACCGAAATCCTGGACTACTTCCAGGGTCTGGGCTTCACTTGTCCGCCTCGTGTGGACCCTGCCGATTTCCTCATTGAGGTGACGTCGGGCCGTGGTCACGGCTACTCGAACGGCAACGTCCCGAACAAGGACTTGGCCGTGACGTCCGAGGACTTTAACAACCACTTTTGCCAGTCGAGCATCTACCGTAAAACCCACGAGGCCATCAGCAAGGGCTTCAACGAGCACCAGTTCGAGAGTCCGGAGGACTTCAAGAAGGCCAAGAGTGTGGCCAACTTGGCCCGTTCCAAGGAGAAATCCGAGTTCGGATTAGCCTTCTTGCCCAGCACCATGTTGCTACTGAACCGTCAGAAGCTCATCTGGCTGCGTGACCCCCCACTCCTGTGGGGTAAGGTCATTGAAGCTATCATCGTGGGTCTCGTGCTCGGTATGATCTACTACAACGTGAGCTCGACGTACTACCTGCGTATGATCTTCTTCAGTATCGCGCTGTTCCAGCGTCAAGCGTGGCAGCAGATTACCATCTCGTTCCAGCTTCGTAAGGTCTTCTACAAGCAGCGACCGCGTAACTTTTTCCGCACGACGTCGTATGCTATTGCCGAGAGTGTGGTGCAGATCCCAGTGAACCTGGTGGTCTCGTTCATCCTGGGCACGTTCTTCTACTTCATGAGTGGACTGACCCGGACGTTCGAGAAGTACATTGTCTTCTTCATTGTGCTCGTGGCCTTCCAACACGCCATCAGCGCCTACATGACGATGCTGAGCTCTCTGTCGCCGAGTATCACGGTGGGTCAGGCGCTGGCTTCCATCTCGGTCAGCTTCTTCCTCCTGTTCTCTGGTAACATCATCCTGGCCGACCTCATCCCGGACTACTGGATCTGGATGTACTGGTTCTCTCCCGTGTCGTGGGCGCTGCGCTCCAACATGTTGTCGGAGTTCTCGAGCGACCGCTACACGCCTGTGGAGAGCGCCACTCTGCTCGACAGCTTCTCCATCTCGGAAGGCACCGAGTACATCTGGTTCGGTATCGTCGTCCTCATCGCGTACTACTTTTTGTTCACGACGCTCAATGGTATGGCGCTGCACTACATCCGGTACGAGAAGTACAAGGGTGTGAGTGTCAAGCCCTTGACGGACAAGGCCCAGGACGACGACAACGTGTACGTCGAAGTGGCCACGCCTCATGCGGCCGATGGAGCGAACAAGGGTGGCAACAGCGGCGGTCTGCCGTTCACGCCCTCGAACCTGTGCATCAAGGACTTGGAATACTTTGTGACGTTGCCTTCGGGTGAGGAGAAGCAGCTTCTGCGCGGAATCACGGCCCACTTCGAGCCGGGTCGCATGGTTGCTCTTATGGGCGCGACGGGTGCTGGTAAGACGACGCTGATGGACGTGATTGCCGGTCGTAAGACGGGCGGACGCATTGTCGGCGACATTATTGTGAACGGCGAGGCCAAGGACCCCGCCAACTTCAGTCGTATCACGGCGTACTGCGAGCAGATGGACATTCACTCTGAAGCTGCGACGATCTTGGAGGCGCTGGTGTTCTCGGCCAATCTGCGTCTGCCCCCGAACTTCTCGAAGGAGCAGCGCATGAACCTGGTGCACGAGACGCTGGACCTGTTGGAGCTTACCTCGATCTCTGGTGCTATGGTCGGTGGCCTGTCGGTGGAGCAGAAGAAGCGTGTGACCATCGGTGTCGAGGTGGTGGCCAACCCCAGTATCTTGTTCCTGGACGAGCCCACCAGTGGTCTGGACGCGCGTTCGGCTCTGATCGTCATGCGCGGTGTGCAGTCGATCGCCCGTACGGGTCGTACCGTGCTGTGTACCATCCACCAGCCTAGTATCTCGATCTTTGAGCTGTTCGACGGTCTGCTGCTGCTCCAGCGCGGTGGCTTCACTGCGTACTTTGGTGACCTTGGTGTGGACTCTGTCAAGATGCTCGAGTACTTCGCGTCGATCCCTGGCACGATGGAGATCCGTCCGCAGTACAACCCGGCCACGTACATGCTTGAAGTGATTGGCGCGGGTATCGGACGTGACGTCAAGGACTACTCGATTGAGTACAAGAACAGCGATCTGTACAAGTCGAACCGCGAGCGCACGCTGCTGTTGGCTGAAGTGTCCAGCGACTTTGTGTGCCACTCGACTCTGAACTACACGCCTATCGCCACGGGCTTCTTGAACCAGTTGAAGGAGCTCGCCGTTAAGCAGCAGCTCACGTACTGGCGCAACCCGCAGTACAACTTCATGCGCATGTTCCTCTTCCCTCTCTTCGGTGTCATCTTCGGTACGACCTTCTACCAGCTTGAGGCGGACAGCGTCAAGCGCATCAACTCGCACATCGGTCTCATCTATAACAGTATGGATTTCATCGGTGTCATCAACCTCATGACGGTGCTGGAAGTCACGTGTGCCGAGCGCGCCGTGTTCTACCGCGAACGGATGTCGAACTACTACGGTCCACTGCCCTACAGTCTGTCGCTGTGGTTCGCTGAGGTGCCGTACCTGATCATCGTGATCGTGCTGTTCGTGACGATCGAGTACTGGCTGGTGGGCTGGAGCGACAACGGAGGCGACTTCATCTTCTTCATGTTCATTTTCTACCTCTACACGTCGGCTTGTACCTACGTGGGTCAGTGGATGTCTGCTCTGATGCCCAACGAGAAGGTGGCGAACGTGGCTGTCGGCGCGCTGTCGTGTCTGTTCAACTTGTTCTCGGGCTACCTGCTGCCGCGTCCGGCCATGAAGGCTGGCTACAAGTGGTTCACTTACCTGATGCCATCGAGCTACTCGCTTGCGGCGCTGGTGGGCGTTCAGTTCGGTGAGGTGCAGGACGTTATCTCCGTCACGGAGGGCGGTGTCACGACGGACATGACGGTGGCGCAGTTCATTGAGGACACGTACGACTTCCGACCGAACCGCAAGTACAACTTCATGGTTGGACTCATGGTCATCTGGGCTGTGCTGCAGGTGGCCATCTACCTCACGTTCAAGTACGTGAGCCACCTCAAGAGATAAGCGGCGACGTTGAAGCCAAACGTTGCTGCGCTGACGCAACGTAGGATTGATGAGTAGCTGCGAATGATAGCGGCTGTGTGCATGAACTTTGCTTTTGAAGTAGATTCCTGTTTGATTTTACAATCTCGTGTTGGCTGCGGACGTTAAAGTCTGTTAAATTACTTGGAGCTACGGAGTGGCATAGCACAAAATCGTCTAAGAAAAGATTGGTACCACTAACATGGAAAGAGCTTTTTACCGCCACCAGAGTCCGATCTTCTACGCTCGTTCAAACGAGTAGTGCATTGGCAAGTTTTGATTAAGCTTGTCACCTAGGGCCAGGAAGCCAACTATCACCTCTTTCATCAGCTCCTTATCGTGCTCTCCAGTGAAGCGAAACACCACTCCTTTTTATTTCGTAGCTCGTTGAGTTAAAAGTACAAAGAGCATATTTATTAATAGCTATCATTTGCTTACTTGATGTGATTCAGACTCTCATGAGGGTCGCTCCTAACCGGTCGGTGGGCAAAAGTAGAAAACAAGAACTCGTCAATTGCGCAACCAAACGCGTCGAAGAGTTGAAACGACACAGTTTACCAAACTACATGTACCATGTTTTGTTTGATGCTCATCAGGAGTCTCAGCATAGTTTTGGCCATATTCCAATCACAGCCTTCTCGGTAAAGGCTCTGTCAATAACAGACTCAGGTTTTCTTAGAGCTTCTTCGTGCAAGGCATATCTGAAATATTTCTAAGGACGCCAGCCTTAAACCAACTTCGAACAGGATTACCTACATCAAACTTATTTTTTTTCTTTTCTTCTCACGCTAGGGAGCAACAGCTTGCCTATGAAAACCCAGGGGGGGGGGCTAAGCAGCATCGTGCTGGTTTCTTCACACCAGCTTCACTGAAACTTGCTGCCTTGGTGTAAAGTGGTCGCGTCTCAGCAGTCGCATCGTTGCTATGGAACGAGGAAGCCTGTTTCGGCGTTTTGTGTAGGCTAAAGATGAATCTAAGACGTTCATTAATCCCATACCTTAATACGTTAAATGGGTAGGATTTCAGGTTCCTCTCCCCGACCATCCGGTGGGTCGCGCAAGTATACCTCACGCAGAACACGCGGGGCTTCAAAGGCAAATATCGTGGAGATCACGTTCTGATTCAGCTCACTGAGTGGGCTAGCACGAGTCGATCTGGTCGCTCTTCTCTTCTGTGGCTTACTGGGTGCAACTGGCCTGGAACATGTCGAAACGACACTGAGGAAGGCGATCTTAGTGTCCATCGAGAGTGCGAGCGAGCGGCTGAGAGGCTCCAAGTGATGGCGTCGAAAGTCATCCAGATAAATAAAATGTCCGAATGGCACAACCACGTCGAGATATTCCAGCGATGTATTGACCGCCAGCATGTCCAGAAGAGCTCGTAGACCCACTTCAAAGGCTGGACGGTTGTTGTGGTCTGCCACAATGATGCCCCAAGCTGCCCATTGGTCGATCTGGTGGACACGCAGTCGACGCACACACTTGGCAAGGGGGTTGTCCACACTCGCCAGGGCATTCGCAAGTGCGACGACATCGTTCCAAGCCACTGTGAGGTCTGGAATAGGCTGCGTGTTGGTACGATACTCACTTAAGTTGAGTCGAATGTCCATCATATGCCCGCCACAAAGCGACAACTCCTCCAGGTTGGGACAGTTGAGAACGATTTTGTTCACGTCCACTTCAATGTCCGCTATATTAAGTGTGAGGGTCTTCAACAAGTAGCCAATTGCCGCCAGAAATCTCGGTAAGCCGTCCGAGATCGACTCGTCTTGTGCAAAATCAATTTTGAGGTCCGTCACGCCACCAGCAGAGACGGGAGACGTATCCTGCAGCTCCAAGTCTGTGCGTTGTACGTAGCATCGACCGTGGCCTGGAACAAGAACGTTTACCCACTCGCTACTGCCGTCGTCACCGAAGATGCGAGCTGAGGTTATCGGCGTCTCGAAGGTCAAATGCTGGGCTCCTCTTGGTGGCTGGCCTCGCTTGTTAAGCTTGTAGTGGAGCAGAGCGCCCGCCTTTATCGTCGCATCTCTGTCCTCGACAGCACCTCGACTGAGGCCAAATAGTTCTTCTTCCGGGTGCTTGGACGTCAAGATGGCTGAAAAGGCTTCAACGTCCGATACACTCATTCTACCGATCTGAGAAAGCGCTAGAGATTCCAGTGCAGAGCACGCGCGTGCTCGTTTGGAGAACAGAGCGTAAGCCAGCCATCTCCACCAGTGACGGCTAGTTGTGGGGTCGTCCGGGTCCATTTCCAGCAGTATCTCGAACTTCCTGGTACTCTGGTTCACCACGAGTGCCGAGCCCATCGCCTCGAAGTTCGTCGGGTTGATGGATCCATCGCACTCCAAGAGGACCGATCCGAACTGGAGCGGCAACGGAAGATCATCAGCTTCACGACAGTAGCGGCTGCTGGCGAGTTCATGGCTGCGTCGCGTGTCGCCAAAGATGGAGGACATCAGCTGGCCAATCGCCTTCCGCGACGTATACTCGTTCTCTTCCAGCCCACGATTCATGAACCAGAGCGAGACAGTTGCAAACCACGTATTGTCCTGCACTAAAGTCTGCATAGTCTCGGCCAGGTCGGGCGTGATCTTGGTGTCATTGAAACTTGCGATCATGGGTTCAAGTACAAACGTGCATCGCAGATTACAAGGCTCGACGTCTCGTTTCTTGCGACTTCGTTCGTATTTCTGCCACTCTTGTTGCACGCGTTTTTCAGCGCAGTGGATCTGCTTCAGGGGCTCGAAATCTTCACACAAAGACTCGTAGGAGGCCGGATGCGTCATTGAAAAATGCACTCGAACTACAATTTTAATGTCGACTCCAGGCTTGGTCGACGCCAAGTGCTTGTCCAATGATGCGATCCGCTTGAGCGCCTTCAAGTACGTGGAACCGGCATGTTCCCGTTGGTGGACGCCACAAAATATAACAGTATCATTTTTGAGAGATCCAGGATAAATCTTCTCATCTTGAAGGAAATAGAGCACAAAGTCGGCCGGGAGGTGCACTTCAAACGCCTCTTGCCCCTCCGTTCCGAGATCCACGTCGCAATGTTCTGCTAGCAGGTATCTCCAGCTCGCTTGGTCCACACGAGCTACAGCTGCAAGTAAGGCCAAAGCTTCGCGAACTTTCAGAAAACAACTCTGAAAATCCTGGTTATTGGAATAAAGAGGCTCCGGTTCTTCCCAAAATGATTGGGTGACGTCGTGCCTGGTTGACAAGTAGACTTCCAGTCGGCGGCGTTAAAAGACTTACACGTCTTCTTCACGCAGTGGCCACAAGTGGCTGATTCGGTGCTGCAGCACTTGGCACAAGGGCTTCGAAAAGTCCCATCGCCCAAAGTCGATGGGGCCACAATTTGTTGCCCACGTTTTAATTGTTTAGTGTGCTTCTCCACCATTATTTAAACAGCTTGAATATTTTAAAACCAAAATTTATTAAATGCAATATCAATTATTGGCTAAATTTAAAGACACAATGAGTGTCATATTTTGTGTTTCAATTTAGCCAATAGCTGATTTTAATTGGTTAGAAACCTACGCCGGTATTATTAAACCACTTATCTTGTCCTCTTATGCAAATCAGTTTATCGTACTTAGAAGGAAATTTACGGACCAGCGTTTTTCCGTAGCTAGCGTGTCCAAAAATAGCTTCTCAAAGACGCACGTGGGCTTTAAAATACCCACATTTTTTAACCACTTGGATATTTGGGTGGAAAAAAATACCAGGTTGTTTTTACTCGCACCTAACAAACTTTTTGTCTTTTGTAAACCCCAACAAATTTTGTCCTGAAAAGGAGGACGAAATAAGATAAAAGTATTTGTCCTTTTAAGGACAACAATATTACAGTATGCGCTGTTTTGACAGCCCCCTTTTACAAACATTTTGTTTTTGCTGATACGGCGGTAAAAATAAATTCAGTTCAGCTAAACGGTATTCATGTAAACCGACACAAATTTTAAGCAGTCGTGTCTCCTGAAGAATTTGTCAAGCACGCTTTAGTTTTTTACCTTCAAGTTCTAACCAAGTTCCTCCGTTAAACCATGGTCTAAACGTCGAATGCGACGCCGCTACTCTACGGCTGCTCGGAAGTGGGCTGCAATCCTAATGGCGGCAGGTAGAGGATGCATAGGAAAGCCGCGTCTGCAATGAGTGCACGTGAACTCACTAGTGGTTGCTTCGGAAACCCCTTTTCATTTAAAATACAATAAACCCTCCCCTACAAAATGATGGATGGGTGGGTCGTTAAAAAAAATAAATAAATAAATAAACCAAAATTCAATTTGAGAACACTACGACCAGCTGAATGTGTGATCGTGGCGATAACGAGTTTCAAGCGCCAGGTTTGACTAAGCTCGCTTCCCATGCGGCATACGATTTTCGCCCGCACAACCCAGACGGTTAGACCAATTTTACTCAACCGATTTTTTGAACCAGTATCTACGATAAGATCGGCGTGGCATTACCAATCATCCACACATATCGTCCTCCATAAGGTCCTTTCCCTTCTCCTCTCCCAGAAGACACGTTCTCTTCCTGGCAAGTGACCAATCTCCCCCATGGATGCTTTGCGCACGGAGCTCTTCAGTCCTCACTCTTGAATTCCCCTCGGCCAGCCGAGGACTCCGTTCGGTTGACTACCCAGCCGAACGACACGAGCCGCGACACCTCTAGCTGTTTCCTACCTATTCGACGGAGCTCAAGATGAGCTTGTTGCAGCCCGAGGCCAACGAAGAGGTGCCCGGCGTGTACCGATCGCTCAACTTCCGCAGTCTACAGGACCCGTACTCGCACCGCGGAGATGACACGATGATGAGTCGATACAGCACGCTGCGAGCCGACAACCTCGAGACCATGCTCAACGGCGGTCTCGAGCGTTTCTACAAGAAGTACAACCATTTGTCACGCAAGGTCAACCTGCAGCTACCGACGCCCGAGGTGCGCTTTGAGAACCTGTCGTTCTCGGTGCAGGTGCCGGCGGAGGCTGGTGCCTACGGCACGGTTGGCTCGCACCTGAGCTCCATCTTCACACCGTGGCAGAAGGTGCCCATGACCACCAAGCACGCGCTGCATCCGATGAGCGGCATCATCAAACCGGGCTCTATGACGCTGATTCTGGCCAACACTGGTGCCGGCAAGTCGACATTTCTAAAGGCATTGGCCGGCAAGCTGCAAGACAACAAACAGACGGAGATCGGAGGGGAGATCCTGTACTCAGGCTTAAAAGGTGAAGACATTGACCTGATCAAGCTGGTGGGTCTGGTTGACCAGACGGACAACCACATCCCGACACTCACGGTGCGCGAGACGTTCAAGTTCGCAGACATGTGCGTGAACGGGCGTCCGGAAGACCAACCGGAGGAGATGCGCGACATCGCCGCTCTTCGCACCGAGCTATTCTTGCAGATCCTGGGTCTGGAAAACTGTGCCGACACCGTGGTGGGTAATGCGTTGCTGCGAGGTGTGAGTGGAGGTGAACGCAAGCGAGTCACGGTGGGTGAGGTGCTGGTCGGTGGCCAGAGTCTGTTCCTGTGTGACGAGATCTCCACGGGTCTGGACAGTGCAGCGACGTTCGACATCATCAAGGCGCTTCGCACGTGGTGCAAGACGCTTGGCGGTTCGGTCATTGTGGCACTACTGCAACCGACGCCTGAGGTGGTGGAGCAGTTCGACGATATCTTGATGGTCAACGAAGGTCACATGGTGTACCACGGACCTCGCACCGAGATCCTCGACTACTTCGACGAGCGCGGCTTCAGCTGTCCTCCACGTGTGGACCCGGCCGACTTCTTGATCGAGGTGACGTCGGGTCGCGGAGACAGCTACTTGAACGGTAAAGTGGAGCGGAAGGACTTGGCCGTGACGTCCGAGGACTTCAACAACCTGTTTTGCCAGTCGAGCATCTACATGAAGACGCACCAGGCAATCAGCAAGGGTTTCAACGAGCACCAGTTCGAGAACCCGGAAGACTTCCAGAAGGCCAAGAGCGTGGCCAACCTGGCGCGCTCGAAGCAGAAATCGGAGTTCGGGCTGGCGTTCGTCCCAAGTACCATGTTGCTGCTGAGCCGTCAGAAGCTCATCTGGCTGCGAGACCCGCCGCTGCTCTGGGGAAAGCTGTTCGAAGCCCTGATCGTGGGTCTCGTGCTCGGTATGATCTACTACAACGTGAGCTCGACGTACTACCTGCGTATGATCTTCTTCAGTATCGCGCTGTTCCAGCGTCAAGCGTGGCAGCAGATCACCATCTCGTTCCAGTTGCGCGGCGTCTTCTACAAGCAACGGCCACGCAACTTCTTCCGCACGACGTCGTATGCTATTGCGGAGACGGTGGTGCAGATTCCGGTGAACCTGTCGGTGTCGTTCATCCTGGGCACGTTCTTCTACTTCATGAGTGGACTGACCCGGACGTTCGAGAAGTACATCATCTTCTTCCTGGTGCTCGTGTGCTTTCAGCACGCCATCGGCGCGTACATGACGATGCTGAGCTCTCTGTCGCCTAGTATCACGGTGGGTCAGGCGCTGGCGGGTATCTCCGTGAGCTTCTTCCTGCTGTTCTCTGGTAACATTATTCTGGCCGACCTGATCCCGAACTACTGGATTTGGATGTACTGGTTCAACCCGCTGGCGTGGGCGTTGCGCAGTAACATGTTGTCCGAGTTCTCCAGCGACCGGTACACGCCCGCACAGAGCACCAATTTCCTGGACAGCTTCTCGATCTCGGAAGGAACAGAGTACGTCTGGTTTGGCATTGGCATTCTGGTGGCCTACTACCTGTTCTTCACGACGTTGAACGGGCTGGCGCTGCACTTCATCCGCTACGAAAAGTACAAGGGTGTTAGTGTGAAGTCCATGACGGACAACGCTCCGGAGGAAGACAACGTGTACGTGGAAGTGCGCACGCCCGGGTCCGGGGACGTCGTGCAGACAAAGGCCCGTGGCGCCGGTCTGCCGTTCACGCCGTCGAACTTGTGCATCAAGGACTTGGAGTACTTCGTGACGCTGCCGTCGGGCGAGGAGAAGCAGCTACTGCGCGGCATTACGGCGCACTTCGAGCCGGGTCGCATGGTGGCTCTAATGGGTGCAACGGGTGCCGGCAAGACGACGCTGATGGACGTGATCGCCGGCCGGAAAACGGGCGGACGCATTGTTGGTGACATCATCGTGAACGGCGAGGCCAAGAACCCGGCCAACTTCAGCCGCATCACGGCGTACTGCGAGCAGATGGACATTCACTCGGAGGCCGCGACGATCTACGAGGCGCTGGTTTTCTCCGCCAACCTACGATTGCCTCCCACGTTCACGGAGGAGGAGCGGATGAACCTTGTGAGCGAGACGCTGGAACTGCTGGAGCTGTCGCCTATCGCTGGCGAGATGGTGGGTCGCTTGTCTGTGGAGCAGAAGAAGCGTGTGACGATCGGTGTGGAGGTGGTGGCCAACCCGAGCATCCTGTTCCTGGACGAACCCACGAGTGGTCTGGATGCTCGTTCGGCTCTCATCGTGATGCGAGGCGTGCAGTCGATCGCCCGCACAGGCCGTACGGTGCTGTGCACGATCCACCAGCCTAGCATCTCGATCTTCGAGCTGTTCGATGGTCTACTTCTACTTCAGAAGGGAGGTTTTACGGCGTACTTCGGCGACCTTGGCGTGGACTCGGTGAAGATGCTCGAGTACTTCGAGTCGATCCCCGGAACGCAGGAAATCCGACCGCAGTACAACCCGGCCACGTACATGCTTGAAGTGATTGGCGCGGGTATCGGCCGTGACGTCAAGGACTACTCGCTGGAGTACAAGAACAGCGAGCTGTACAAGTCGAACCGTGAACGCACTCTAGAGTTGGCCGAGGTGTCGGAAGACTTTATATGCCACTCGACGCTCAATTACACACCGATCGCGACGGGCTTCTGGAACCAGCTGGGCCACTTGGCTAAGAAGCAGCAGCTCACGTACTGGCGCAACCCGCAGTACAACTTTATGCGCATGTTCCTGTTCCCGTTGTTCGCTGTCATCTTCGGCACTACGTTCTACCAGCTGTCTGCGGGCAGCGTGAAGAAGATCAACTCGCACATTGGTCTCATCTACAACAGTATGGACTTTATCGGAGTCATTAACCTCATGACGGTGCTGGAAGTCACGTGTGCCGAGCGCGCCGTGTTCTACCGTGAACGCATGTCGAACTACTACGGTCCACTGCCCTACAGTCTATCGCTGTGGTTCGCCGAGGTGCCGTACCTGATCATTGTGATCGTGCTGTTCGTGACGATCGAGTACTGGCTCGTGGGCTGGAGCGACAACGGAGGCGACTTCATCTTCTTCATGTTCGTCTTCTACCTCTACACGTCGGCGTGTACGTACGTAGGTCAGTGGATGTCGGCTCTGATGCCCAACGAGAAGGTGGCGAACGTGGCTGTCGGTGCGCTGTCGTGTCTGTTCAACCTGTTCTCGGGCTACCTGCTGCCGCGTCCGTCGATGAAGGCCGGTTACAAGTGGTTCACGTACCTGATGCCGTCGAGCTACTCACTTGCAGCACTTGTGGGCGTGCAGTTCGGCGATAACCAAGACATCATTACGGTGACGGCGGGCAACGCGTCGACGGACATGACGGTGTCCGCCTACATCGAGAAAACGTACGACTTCCGTCCTGAGAGCAAGTACAATTTCATGGCGGGACTGCTGGTGATCTGGGTCGTGCTGCAAGTGGCCATCTACCTCACGTTCAAGTACGTGAGCCACCTCAAGAGATAAGTAGAAGCGCAAGGGTTTGATCGCTGCTGTAGATTTATCTTGATGGTCTTAAAGCGGCATTCGTATTGACATGTGAATACCAGGTAAAAAACGATTTGTATTTCAGAGTCCTTATTTCTTAGTCGTCTGTTAAGTTTTATTACCGACGTCGTAAACGTACTCGACGATGTGAACTCAGCTGGAACACGCTTGCATTGGTTTGAAACGGATCGCGAGTTCCCCTTGCTATCCGTAATCTTCCTGGAAGCACTTTTGATTCAGGTAATGCCTATGACCAGGGCTCCCGATGGTAGGCACGTGATAAAAAAATGGAAAATATGATAGATTCCAGGGAAAATGTCAACACGGGATGGGTACAGTACACCGGTACCGGGTCGAAATGCCATTCGTCGACAGCTTGCGATATTGGATACAGGTGTCTGTCATGGCACCGAAATCCACTCTGGCATTGTTTGAAAAACCTGTAGTTATTTATAAGGTTCAAAAATGAATGTGTTGGACTTCGATAGATCGAAATCGAAGTATTTGTTCTTGTTCTCTGCCGAAAAACTCGTCCACATCGTGCGTCTTATAAAGCTGCAAGCTGTGACGTTAGATTAATGCGCTGAGCAGTGCCAACACACCACACCAACCTTGCCGTCACTTTCACAATTGTCTTGTCCCTTAAGAAAATAATAGGTAATCTTTTTTATATTTACTGGTCAACCTATTAACTTCACCAAAATTTTGGAGTTACTGTACCATTAACCCCTGATTATTAATATACCCCTTATTTTTCATAGATCGGTTTTTACCGATTCCGTCACCACGCCCTGACAAAAGCTTTGTACAGCACAATACATGTACAATATGTATGTTATTCTTTGCTGCTGCAACAAACGAAGGCTGAAGTCTGACTGTGACATTACGTCAGCTCCGCGAAAGAAAAAGCTTGAGCGAGACTGAATATTGAGCAAGATAATTGCGAGCGAGATACACGGAAACAATACGTTGATATCTGGTATTCCGCGTTTTAAGGGATTCCCCCTTACACCTCCACTCGAGCCATGTCTAGACCATTCTTTCTTTAATATTCGTAGCGCTGCACCGACTCGACGATAGACTCACGAGCCATTCTTAGCATGAACTGCTTCAGTTCATCCGAGTCGTACCAAATCGAAAGATCGCGGAGGCCCTTCTCCTTCTCATGCTTAAAGCGCTTCATCATCCACGCCGCGTACGCGGCCACATGATTGGGTACAAATACATCGACATGAACTTAGCGTACGGACCCGAGAAGATTCTCTTCACCAGTTCTGCTTCTGCAATCGCCCCTGCGATTTCAATTGGGCTACTTGGGTGCTGCCGGAAGAAAGAGTGAATGTGCATCACAAATGCGTCCATAACAGGAGCAGGAAGAGTATTCTTGTAAACCTCAAACATTGCTGGATACTCAAACCCAAACGCTTGCCCAACATGCATCACCGCTTTGTCGAGCTCCAATACTCTATAGCCTTTCAGACGATTTGAAAAGTACGTTTTCCCGGCGCCGCTCTTCGATGTCACTAAGTAAACTATTAATTTTTTGTTTTTTTAATTTTTTCATTCGGCTGAAGCTCACAGATGCGCTGGATCGCCTCCTCCATCGCTGTTGACTCAAATTTACAATTAATGGATCTGACGTGAATCCGAGGAAAGCTCATTTATAATCATTTTTGGCCAAAATGCTTACGAACCATTTTAAAGAAATTTGAGGACTTGTCAAAATCCAGTAAAAAGTACAGCAAAAAGTGTACTTGTAAATACAGTCGGGTGCAAAATTACAGCCACACCCTCAAATTTGGCAGTAGGAGGTGAGCAAAGAGGACTTAGTATTGCAACTTTACGTAAGAATACACTTCAGTGTAAATGATGCGAATGATTAAATAAAATGTTCAAGGTATTGCTGTAATAGAGGTTCCAAATGCAAGATTTAGAGGTCTGAGAAGATACAGTGTCAAAGGTTATTAGTTTTTTAAATCTACTTAACCATAGCAAAATACTGTATCGTAGACATTCATTTCATTTGTGTCAAGCATTCGTAGAAAGTAAAAATAAAAGCCAAAACTTACAGAGATGATTAGTGAAATTTGGTTTTATCTCCAGCAGCTCATCCAGCAGATCGCGAGCGTCAAGAAGGTTAAGCTCGTCCGACTGCAGTTTCTTGGAAATTGACTCGATGTCGCCCATTTCCGTCAGCAGCGCTTTGAGTCTACGATTAGTGGCTGGTGACGGTAGTAGCTCGACCAGGTTTTCGCCGTCCGAGTTTATAAACTCTCGGAGCTCAAAATCGTGAGCCAGCATCGCGTACGTCGACCCCCAGCGACGAGGGACTTACGCTAAATACGTCAATTTCATTGGATTACAAATAAATTGATTAATCGTCAAGCTGATTAGTTGCCCTACGCTTTCTGCGACGGAACGGAACTCTTCGAGCCTCAGAATTCGCTTCGTGAAGGGCTTCGCGGATACGCCTAAGTGTAGTAGCTGCCCGATCAGCTCTACGAGATGTCTTTCCCTTGGCAGGCATCTTCATGGGTACATTTTCAATTGCTGTGTTGAAGAGAATGTCGGCTTCGTGTTGGTTCTGCGGAGGGTGGAGAGCCCGTCCAGTAGAGACCTCAACAGCTTCACTTAGATGTTTTACAAGAGCCGTCCACTCCAAATAACGTTTACGATTGACCTTTGAGGCAAAGTCAGATGGCTGCAGTCCTTTAAACGGCGGATAACTCATTGTTGCATTACCGAACCACAGCAAGCGCCAGACACCAAGGGCGTCAACATCAGAAAACTCAAAATTTTCTGGTAGTCGATGAAATTTATCATCTCGCTGCCAGTAAAGGATAGTTCCACCGCATGTTTCAGATTGTGGCTCCAGTTGTACACTGGTTCTTTGATATAGTCCGGCTTCGCTGAAGAGTTCCTGGATGGTTGACTTGAGATGATCTCTTCGTAGTGCACCCGCACCAATCCCTTTCTCATCCAGAAGCTTTGTGAGCCCGCTTAATAGTACATATGACATCCTTTCGACGGCTCTTTGCGTTTCTCGCTGCTGTTGGTACAAATGTATATATGGCGGGATTCCAGTAGGGACCAGCATCGAGATAGTATCACTCACTAGCATACAACGAAGAGAATCCATCAAATTTCGATCACGGAATATAATTGAAGACAGCAGTGGTTTTTTAGGCATGTTTTGCTTTAAAAACAATTCGTGATGCACCAGTGATGCCATACAGAGCATCAAAGTTGGGTACATGTGTTTGTTAGCACTCATTGACGGAAAAATCACCTGAAGTGCAGCAGGGATAGCACTATCACTTAAGTGAGGTGGAAGTACCACAAATCGGGCGAGTCGAGTGGCAAGCCAGCCACAACTCTGCCTAAGAACTGGTCACCAGCAGCTTCATAACGTATATAGCGGTCCTGGACCCCACCTAAGGACCACCCATAACGCAGGCACACGCTTGCTATTGATGGACCTCCAGTACTTTCACTCGAAGCAAATGTAGCGACTCCTTTTCGTATAGAGCATGTACCATACCCTTCGACACCAGTTTGTTTTTCCAATAGCACTCCCAACTTCTTTGAGAATCTGCTTTTTTCATTTGAACCGGGAAAAATCCTACCAGAGTCTAGTGCTGGGTTCGAAGCAAAGTAAATACTAAATGCTAATATACAGCAAATGCTCGAATTCAGCGGGTTGCTGTAAATGTGACGGGGTCTTTCGGACCCGTCCCCTCTTGGTTGGTCTTAGTCTTGTGAAGAACACTGCCGATACTGTCGTCGACGCAGCTGAGATGTGATAGATGCACTGTTTCAATTGACTTTGATCTGCACATCAAATTCCATTGTAGCACCAAGTACAAATGCAAAAACCCACTATCAAGTTCACCAATTGTTTTTTTTCTCATAACTCTTTGAAGAGAGAAAATGAAAGGGGGCACTTCCCTGATACGCGTCCAGTGCCATTTTGATCGTTATCCGCCTCGATCCTCTTCAACCCACGAAAAAATGTTTTAGACTGGACGTGTACTCAACTGGAAGTGGAATTTTCTTTTGCCGATAGATGTCCCAAACAGCACTTCGATACCCTCTTAGCGTCGACACTTAAGTGACTTTGCGTTCATCTTGTCGAGTAAGAACGTCTCAAAATAAGATGGCTTGAGCACTTCAACGTTGATTCCACCGTCGGCGTCAAAGTAGGTGTCAGGTGATGGTAGCTTTTCCCTTATCCACTTCGAAATTCCTTTGATGTAGCTCTGGTAGGTCTTCTTCGTAGATGGTGCTGTGCATGCCGCGCGAACGTCTGCACTGCTGAGTGACCCAGGAGGCGGTGTGGATTCCTGTTGTGCTCGGTCTCGAGCGCAGGAGGAAGGGGGTGGAGGGCCAAGATTGACGGTCGCCATGTTTGCCTCCAGACTGACTGCAACAACTTCCCCCAATAGGAGGCGGTATTTGGGCGTAAGATAGCCGTGCTACAGATTCTGTTCACAATCCATTGTGCAATTTATCATACTAGAGCCAAGGTATTCTTCTTCTTTTCAAAAACGTTTTTTCAAAAAAAGTCGGTCATCCGTCTTACGCTGTCTCACAAAAAGGCAATTTGGTCTTACTAAAGGAGCTGAATCTATAATTCAATAATTTTTAGTCGAAGACATTCCATAATTCTAGAATTGTTAGATTTATAGAATGTGTACGACAGCGCGTTGTATTCAATGGCGCTCTTTTTTTTAATTCTCCCAGCTCAATTTGTTTAAGGCTCATCGTATTGAAAAGTACCCTAGAAATCTAGAATTTCCTAGAATCAGCTCAGTTTTTATAATAGGGGGCTGTTTCATTTGAGATTAAGTAGAACAAGAATTTAAAAAGATATTTAAATCTAACCCTTTTTGACAAATGCTTTGACTTCCTTGACTTAGAAGTTATTCTCAAATTATCTTTTTCTGACTTTCAAAGTCAGAATACCGTAATTCATATGTACTGGCTGACATGCATCTGCAGGATTTGTAACTGCACATCAGGAGGATAGTCAACAGAGCATTCATAAAAATTTAATAATAGAAGACATAATTGCAAACTGAAATATCTCATTAGAAGGTATCATCATTTTCTTCATCACTGTCACTACAGCTTAGGTCATCATCCGATGAAACACCGTCTGCGGTGGCATCGATCAAATTGAATTCTGCCAAAACGATATCGGAGCACATCATCAGCTGTATGAGCGTCTCCAGCATCTCGAGGCGGGATTGGAGGCAGTAAATGTGCCTTCCAAAAGCCTCTCTAGATAGTCGTAGTGCTCAGATTTGTTCAACTTGTATGTACCCACTTGCACACTTGTGATCGCGTTGGGGGCATCAATTTGAACGCAACATCGCGGGCAAAATAGTCGCACTCCATTTCGACCGCAGGTACTTCAAACGAGCTAGACTAGGAGTAGAACACAACGTTTCTAGCCGTTCTCGCTATTTTCGCCAACTGATAGAGTAGCTTTCGCTAGCATCGTGCTTACCAAAAAATGTAACAATCTCAAGCTTTGTCGCGTTGGTGTAGCAAGTACGGGAATTCTTTGGAGTCTTGCGGCCGCTGCCATTAACGCGAGGGCGGCCCGGTGGCGGTGCTCGCATGCGTGGCTGTCGTTGTTGCGCTGCTGTTGCTGCGATTTTGCTAATGACAATTTTGAACTGTCAGTAAGCACATATGCAGCGATTGTACGAAAATACAAGACCTCTGATTGGCTACTTAGTTTTGTCAGTAAATCGATTCCGTCGGTAAGCACATACGGAATACGGCGACTTTAATTCCGGGAATAGACTTTCACAAGCTGATACCTATCAGTGACCAGCCATGCACCATGGCTGTAGGAGTACGCTGGTAGATATCGCTCGAGTAGACGTGTGAGTCGACGTTTGGTGTCGATAGGGATG
Organism: Phytophthora betacei; assembly: GCA_011320135.1. Lineage (NCBI taxonomy): Eukaryota > Oomycota > Peronosporomycetes > Peronosporales > Peronosporaceae > Phytophthora > Phytophthora betacei. The sequence continues at coordinate 1,109,441 of JAANHX010000444.1, read as the reverse complement.
CACGGGATGCTTCAAAAACAAACAAACGAAGCAAACATGACCTAAATTTCCTCAGGTAGCGATGAGCCCAAGGTATTCGAGTTTGTACCGCCTTGTCAGTGGACTTTTCGCAGATGGCAACGATTCAACACGTTCTTAATCAATTTACACCCTTAGGAAGGAGATGTATGCAGTGTGGTGCGCAGCGATGTCCCAGATGAGGCTGTAGCGAGCGCGCAGTACGCTCCATCAGCGGCACGTAGTAAATTTAACTCTTCGGTAGGGAATCGGATACCTTCAAAATCTGATATCACTTCTCCACGAGATTAACTTATTCCAAATCTGTTTTGTTTGATTCGCTATTCCGGCAAAGTTATTCCGCTTCTTATTCTCAATTGTCCGTAAGTTACATGATGAGAGTAGATGTGGTAGCGTGTTCTACCGGATGCGACGCCCTGAAAATTCTGATTATTGAGTTGGCGACTCTTCGTGAAGGCATACAGTCTTCTTTATGTCACTCACAGACTGAGAATATACGTGGATTCTCGGGATAGTAGTCCCGAGCAGAATGGCAGGAACATACGACGATTTGCAGCTATTGGAAGCCGAAGTCACAAATGCGCGCTTAAACACAATCTCTGCGAGCTCTCGGTCGTCTTATCTCAGTTCAACGGCTCGCGTTTTACAATAGATGCTAAAGAACAAAAGCGATTTGGTACTCGACGGCTTTGCGAACATCATTACATTAAATGCAAGCGGTGAAGCGACTAAGGACTCAATTAAGCAGGCTTTGTCGTCAGCTCCAGATAACCCGCCATTAATTTTTCTTGCATCACGGCTCGTGACTTTATGACTTGGATTGTCTCGCTGAAGAAACCCAATGGAGCGTACCACAGTTCTTCTACCTACGCTGGTCATTGCTCGGCTTTTTACAATATGTTTCAAGGCATAATTGGGTAATGTCATCGTGAGATGAGCTGCCACTTCAAAGGTTTACAACATAACGTGGCTGTAGCTATTAGCCAGGGTCTTGGTCAACTCAAAGTCGGCAAAGATTCAATGGCACTTGGTCTGTATAAAAACTTGCTTTAACAATGCTGCAAAGCCCATCGCGAGACATGGTATTTTCCAGGATTTTTATGATTTGTCGTGGAACCTGATGTCACGTGCAGCGAACACGGCATCAATTTGCTATAGTCATTTGGAGTGGCGCGACGAACGCTTTGTGTAATGAGCCCAACTCCAATTACATAAGTTGGTAGATATTTCTTTAGTTACTACATAAGTAGGTAAAGTGGCACACGGGTAGCGCGTGCCAAGGTGTCATCATCTGATTGGTTAATACTGAGGAGCTAGACTCACTTATTGACCAATCAGGTGTAGACATGTGTTCGAGTGGTTCACACGAGGCCAGGGGTAGCCGCCCTTGTCCTAAATAAATCAGAGTTGAATTTGACACAAACCAAAGACTTGGTTCTACTATTGCGAACTTCCTCCACACTATAGTGTAAGCAAGTGACGGTAACTCTTACCCGTTACACTTTGTGTATATTTTGAGCACATGAAAAAGGTACACGACCTCGAGATCCTCGCGTGTCTACGCTAATCCGTTGTCACCCAAGATCTGCCCCATTTTCGCTCTTGGTATGCATTTAAAAAAAATATTTTAAAGTGATCAATATTCTTAAAGTTTATCTACTGTGCGTACAGGAGTGTATTGGTCGACGTATGGTGTAGACACTGCTGATTCTCATTTATTTCCGGGAAGTGATCAACATGAGCGATTTCGGAAGATGTTGGGTCGAGTCTTAGAGGGGCCACAGGTAGCTAAGGAGCTCGAACGTCGAGGGGTTGCTGCAGGAGACCTCGGAACTCACTCAATGCAGAAAAGGGCCTCCACATATTGCTCGTCAGGGTCGACAGCATGCCCACCATCCGTAGCAGTTCATTTACGTACTGGTTGGTCAATGGGCGGGGTGCAGGACCGATATCTTCGTCATGATGCTGCTGGTGACATGTTTGTTGGGCGAACAGTTGGCGGTCTTCCTATTTTAAAGCTAGAGTTTGCATCTCTTCCTCCGCATTTTGTCGATGGTAAGGAAGATGTGCAAAAAGCAAAACGACTACGCTTTCCTGGTCTCCCCGAGTCTGCTGGATTTAGTGCAGAGTTCGCATTGGCATCACTTATCTATCATTTAAAGTTTCTTCGCGAATAGCTACCCGACAACCATCCGATTTTTCAGTCACCTCTACTTGGAGATGCAGAGTTGATATGTCAACTTAAATCTTACATCCGCAGTAAATGCCTCGATTTGGGGATGCAACCCACAGGCATTCCTCCAAATGTCACTATATTAGGGGAAGTCCGTGCTGCTCGAAATGAGCTGAAGGCCGAGATTAAAAGTCGAAAATTGGACCTGCAAAATATTGCCGAGTCTCAGAATACGATGTGTCAGGAAATTCTTGCCGGAGTGTCAACAATATTAGAGGAACGAGCAATAGAGACTGGTGTCCCCACATGCGAGAGTATGGCATCATCTATCATGAAGAAATTGGAGAATGGAGGTGTACTACATCACTTACGCACTAGTGACGATGTCGCTATCGATACGGTAGATACAGCTAGCGATGCGGCGTTGCATTCCAGAGAAGAAGTTGAGGAATCTAGTGAGCCGCTATACCCTATTTATCATTAGGGTGGTGGTATGCACCTCTTTCCACTAGGCTTGAAGCTGCCGACTGGGAGTGCAGAGCAGGCGTGGGTGTACTGGTGCTGTGAAGATATGTCACGAACCTTACCTCGCTTCCCGACAGTTGCGTCCGGCTGACCTGAGTGACCCAACCCAACGGAAGCGACTCTGTGAGCTTCGATTCCTTATGAGGAAAATCGAGCTAAAATCATCGGAGAATCGTCTGGCAGCAACAAATATTTCCTTCAGTACTGCAGCCGACATATTTCAACAGTGTAAACAGTCTATCGAGCTACCCACGTCGACAGAAACCAGCAGAAAATGGCGCAGGGGGAAGCTTTTCTGGGTATCCATGGCAACACTACGAAGAAGGAAGGCGAAAAGTAGTGCTGATGCTTGTGTCACAATCTGTGTCGTGGATAATATCCAGAACATGTCCTTAGAATACCTAAGATTATTTCCATCCTGAAGTATCGGTTATCCATCCTGTAAATTCCACCCACCTGTAAATGAAACAGACCCTAACTCGCTACCATTTAACTACCGTATTTGAGATCTCATACTTCGTACCACATATTTTTTTAAGTTGTGCTATCGTAAATAGCCTTGGGATATCAAAATGACGGGAAAAGGACATTTCAATAAAGCAGCCTAACTATCTGTAAATTATTAATCGGTCGCTAATGCTTCAATGTCTCAGATTACATCTACTACTACTACATATCGAACAAAGGAATATCCTCGAGAAGCCGGTTGAACAGCTCAGCAATCTGGCTCTGTGTCGAGCAACGCCTGCTCTACACCATTCCCCGCTGTTTAAACATGCTGCTTAAGCAGGGGTACGTAAAAACTAATGGTATGGCCATAAAGATGACCATAATTTATGGCCATTATGTATGGAATCGCGAAAAATGAGACGAAATTCATAGTAGTCAATACAAAGCACAAGTGAGAGGTACAATGCTCTATCTCCAGTTGCGTTTAGTGTCTTCTATTCATTGGCAACAGCGAAATATGACCTACCGATAACAGTGCATTGAAAATGTGTTCTATTGGTGATCGTCGATGATGCCTCTCCACCACACTTTCTGTTGTGTATATAGTGCAGATCAAGGAATATGGGGAATCTCCATTATGGACTATGGGCCCATAATGGATGGAGCGGGGATTTAGCCCTCCCCATTAATAGTCCATAACCATTTGCAGACCCCTATGCTTAAGTAGGATGTTGGCCCACTGGCAGCGACAGACATTGTTGTCGCCGGATGGCTCTAGTAGCAGCAGCTAGCGAGGTTCAAGCTCACTACCAGCTGCTACTTCAATCTACGTGCCACAACTTCAAGGTGACCAACCGAAAGCTGCTAAGAGGACGCATTAAGAGAGATCAAGTTGTCGTGAGCTGCGGCGCGTGACGCGCCGGCGTGAAGCCCGCGCGTTCAAGACGAATTCAGGCACGAAGTAAGTGGGATGATTGCACAACAGTTCCAGCTAGGTCGGCCGAGCCGGACTGGTCGTAGCTGGGGAGTACAGGAGTTCGTTTTCTTTTTAAGCTTCCTCAATTTCATTCATTCTGTCTTTTACTACACCTACAACAAGTGCGAAGATAACAGACATGAAGAGAGCTCCAAGCTGCTTTCGACCACATTATCCCACGCTCTCGTAGCAGTCTTAAGAATGTATACGAAGCACGGTGCCTGTCACAGGGATACCCTCTCTCCTCAAAGAGTTTATCCAGCGCACTACCTGCTCCTCGAAATCGGCCGAAAGGGTCGCTGACATCCCTAGTTTTCTGTCCTTGCAATGTGATCCACAGCCCGTTTCGCACTTATCGATGATAAGATTGCGCTGATTCAACCAGTTATGCACTTGCACTTTCACTTTGTCAGCCTCGAGAAACGGGTAAAAGTAGCTGAGAGTGGACTGCATTTTCTCCCTGGAGATGACGGCATCACAAAACTCAATCACGTCGAGATTGCGGCGAAAAGAAATCGCCGCTCGTTTAAATTGCTTTGGTTGTTTTCCAACTCCTGTCGTCCGCGCCATGTAAATCCTTGCCGGACCAAAAATATTAAAATCGTGCAGAATAGCTTTGCTCGTACACATACACAGTGTGTAACACACGGCTAGAACAGCATCATGGTAAGCTCATCGGTGATGGAAAATGCTAAGGATCACCCTTAACGGAGAATGCGACCCGCAACGTTAGCAAAAAGACGGAGGCCGATCTGGGAACCTAGGAAATAAGCTATTTTAAGGGTCAAACGTAAGTGCATATTTCCAAGTCTTTCAAATCAGCTTTATAATGTATGCCGCAGAAGAATAAATTGTTTGTATCTGCTTCGTGTAATGAGCCAGTATTACGCAAATAGATACATGTATTAGCGCTTACTACAGTAGTAATACGGAATAATATGCCCAACTATTATTATAGAGCGCGGTCTATAAGAATTACGGCGTTGTATTTCTTGGTAAGCCCTGACATCTCAGGTGGTTAAGACACCTGGTTTATTGACGAGGCGACAGCGAGATTAAGCTTCGGCGCGAATTTGCTCTCGGTCCCGCCACCATTGCCGGAGCATGCTGTGCTTATTGCCAGCCCAACCGACGAAAGTTCTTTTCGGTACGTGATGGAATACCACCACCTTCAGTCTATATCCAGTCGATTGCACGCTGTTTTCAACTGATCTCGAATCAACTTGCGTTGTGACAGCATAACAGCAAAATTGAGAAAGATCGTACCGTATTGGAGATCTCATTCTACAGAGAGATCTCTAACTACATACCTTGCTTAAACTAATTGAATGGCAATAATATTGTAGGCCATTAATTTAGATCTCATAAGACGTAGCGTATAAATACGGCGAATGCAGCAGCGGAGAGTCATTCATTGCAAGGAAAACGCCATGGCGCGCACCCCAAACCCGAAAAAAGCTGTCTAGTTTTACTCAATTACCGGTGGTGGCACCTTGAAAACTTTTCACGGTGCCGCAGGTACAGGCCTTGTCGGCATTACCTGCATCAAAAGTGCTTCCAGGAAGATTACGGATAGCAGGGGGAACTCGCGATCCGTTTCAAACCAATGCAAGCGTGTTCCAGCTGAGTTTACATCGTCGAGAACGTTTACGAAGTCGCTAATAAAACTTAACAGACGACTAAGAAATGAGGACTCTGAAATACAAAACGTTTTTTTACCTGGTATTCACATGTCAATACGAATGCCGCTTTAAGACCATCAAGATAAACCTACACCAGCGATCAAACCCTTGCGCTTCTACTTATCTCTTGAGGTGGCTCACGTACTTGAACGTGAGGTAGATGGCCACTTGCAGCACGACCCAGATCACCAGCAGTCCCGCCATGAAATTGTACTTGCGCTCAGGACGGAAGTCGTACGTTTTCTCGATGTAGGCGGACACCGTCATGTCCGTCGACGCGTTGCCCGCCGTCACCGTAATGATGTCTTGGTTATCGCCGAACTGCACGCCCACAAGTGCTGCAAGTGAGTAGCTCGACGGCATCAGGTACGTGAACCACTTGTAACCGGCCTTCATCGACGGACGCGGCAGCAGGTAGCCCGAGAACAGGTTGAACAGACACGACAGCGCACCGACAGCCACGTTCGCCACCTTCTCGTTGGGCATCAGAGCCGACATCCACTGACCTACGTACGTACACGCCGACGTGTAGAGGTAGAAGACGAACATGAAGAAGATGAAGTCGCCTCCGTTGTCGCTCCAGCCCACGAGCCAGTACTCGATCGTCACGAACAGCACGATCACAATGATCAGGTACGGCACCTCGGCGAACCACAGCGATAGACTGTAGGGCAGTGGACCGTAGTAGTTCGACATGCGTTCACGGTAGAACACGGCGCGCTCGGCACACGTGACTTCCAGCACCGTCATGAGGTTAATGACTCCGATAAAGTCCATACTGTTGTAGATGAGACCAATGTGCGAGTTGATCTTCTTCACGCTGCCCGCAGACAGCTGGTAGAACGTAGTGCCGAAGATGACAGCGAACAACGGGAACAGGAACATGCGCATAAAGTTGTACTGCGGGTTGCGCCAGTACGTGAGCTGCTGCTTCTTAGCCAAGTGGCCCAGCTGGTTCCAGAAGCCCGTCGCGATCGGTGTGTAATTGAGCGTCGAGTGGCATATAAAGTCTTCCGACACCTCGGCCAACTCTAGAGTGCGTTCACGGTTCGACTTGTACAGCTCGCTGTTCTTGTACTCCAGCGAGTAGTCCTTGACGTCACGGCCGATACCCGCGCCAATCACTTCAAGCATGTACGTGGCCGGGTTGTACTGCGGTCGGATTTCCTGCGTTCCGGGGATCGACTCGAAGTACTCGAGCATCTTCACCGAGTCCACGCCAAGGTCGCCGAAGTACGCCGTAAAACCTCCCTTCTGAAGTAGAAGTAGACCATCGAACAGCTCGAAGATCGAGATGCTAGGCTGGTGGATCGTGCACAGCACCGTACGGCCTGTGCGGGCGATCGACTGCACGCCTCGCATCACGATGAGAGCCGAACGAGCATCCAGACCACTCGTGGGTTCGTCCAGGAACAGGATGCTCGGGTTGGCCACCACCTCCACACCGATCGTCACACGCTTCTTCTGCTCCACAGACAAGCGACCCACCATCTCGCCAGCGATAGGCGACAGCTCCAGCAGTTCCAGCGTCTCGCTCACAAGGTTCATCCGCTCCTCCTCCGTGAACGTGGGAGGCAATCGTAGGTTGGCGGAGAAAACCAGCGCCTCGTAGATCGTCGCGGCCTCCGAGTGAATGTCCATCTGCTCGCAGTACGCCGTGATGCGGCTGAAGTTGGCCGGGTTCTTGGCCTCGCCGTTCACGATGATGTCACCAACAATGCGTCCGCCCGTTTTCCGGCCGGCGATCACGTCCATCAGCGTCGTCTTGCCGGCACCCGTTGCACCCATTAGAGCCACCATGCGACCCGGCTCGAAGTGCGCCGTAATGCCGCGCAGTAGCTGCTTCTCCTCGCCCGACGGCAGCGTCACGAAGTACTCCAAGTCCTTGATGCACAAGTTCGACGGCGTGAACGGCAGACCGGCGCCACGGGCCTTTGTCTGCACGACGTCCCCGGACCCGGGCGTGCGCACTTCCACGTACACGTTGTCTTCCTCCGGAGCGTTGTCCGTCATGGACTTCACACTAACACCCTTGTACTTTTCGTAGCGGATGAAGTGCAGCGCCAGCCCGTTCAACGTCGTGAAGAACAGGTAGTAGGCCACCAGAATGCCAATGCCAAACCAGACGTACTCTGTTCCTTCCGAGATCGAGAAGCTGTCCAGGAAATTGGTGCTCTGTGCGGGCGTGTACCGGTCGCTGGAGAACTCGGACAACATGTTACTGCGCAACGCCCACGCCAGCGGGTTGAACCAGTACATCCAAATCCAGTAGTTCGGGATCAGGTCGGCCAGAATAATGTTACCAGAGAACAGCAGGAAGAAGCTCACGGAGATACCCGCCAGCGCCTGACCCACCGTGATACTAGGCGACAGAGAGCTCAGCATCGTCATGTACGCGCCGATGGCGTGCTGAAAGCACACGAGCACCAGGAAGAAGATGATGTACTTCTCGAACGTCCGGGTCAGTCCACTCATGAAGTAGAAGAACGTGCCCAGGATGAACGACACCGACAGGTTCACCGGAATCTGCACCACCGTCTCCGCAATAGCATACGACGTCGTGCGGAAGAAGTTGCGTGGCCGTTGCTTGTAGAAGACGCCGCGCAACTGGAACGAGATGGTGATCTGCTGCCACGCTTGACGCTGGAACAGCGCGATACTGAAGAAGATCATACGCAGGTAGTACGTCGAGCTCACGTTGTAGTAGATCATACCGAGCACGAGACCCACGATCAGGGCTTCGAACAGCTTTCCCCAGAGCAGCGGCGGGTCTCGCAGCCAGATGAGCTTCTGACGGCTCAGCAGCAACATGGTACTTGGGACGAACGCCAGCCCGAACTCCGATTTCTGCTTCGAGCGCGCCAGGTTGGCCACGCTCTTGGCCTTCTGGAAGTCTTCCGGGTTCTCGAACTGGTGCTCGTTGAAACCCTTGCTGATTGCCTGGTGCGTCTTCATGTAGATGCTCGACTGGCAAAACAGGTTGTTGAAGTCCTCGGACGTCACGGCCAAGTCCTTCCGCTCCACTTTACCGTTCAAGTAGCTGTCTCCGCGACCCGACGTCACCTCGATCAAGAAGTCGGCCGGGTCCACACGTGGAGGACAGCTGAAGCCGCGCTCGTCGAAGTAGTCGAGGATCTCGGTGCGAGGTCCGTGGTACACCATGTGACCTTCGTTGACCATCAAGATATCGTCGAACTGCTCCACCACCTCAGGCGTCGGTTGCAGTAGTGCCACAATGACCGAACCGCCAAGCGTCTTGCACCACGTGCGAAGCGCCTTGATGATGTCGAACGTCGCTGCACTGTCCAGACCCGTGGAGATCTCGTCACACAGGAACAGACTCTGGCCACCGACCAGCACCTCACCCACCGTGACTCGCTTGCGTTCACCTCCACTCACACCTCGCAGCAACGCATTACCCACCACGGTGTCGGCACAGTTTTCCAGACCCAGGATCTGCAAGAATAGCTCGGTGCGAAGAGCGGCGATGTCGCGCATCTCCTCCGGTTGGTCTTCCGGACGCCCGTTCACGCACATGTCTGCGAACTTGAACGTCTCGCGCACCGTGAGTGTCGGGATGTGGTTGTCCGTCTGGTCAACCAGACCCACCAGCTTGATCAGGTCAATGTCTTCACCTTTTAAGCCTGAGTACAGGATCTCCCCTCCGATCTCCGTCTGCTTGTTGTCTTGCAGCTTGCCGGCCAATGCCTTTAGAAATGTCGACTTGCCGGCACCAGTGTTGGCCAGAATCAGCGTCATAGAGCCCGGTTTGATGATGCCGCTCATCGGATGCAGCGCGTGCTTGGTGGTCATGGGCACCTTCTGCCACGGTGTGAAGATGGAGCTCAGGTGCGAGCCAACCGTGCCGTAGGCACCAGCCTCCGCCGGCACCTGCACCGAGAACGACAGGTTCTCAAAGCGCACCTCGGGCGTCGGTAGCTGCAGGTTGACCTTGCGTGACAAATGGTTGTACTTCTTGTAGAAACGCTCGAGACCGCCGTTGAGCATGGTCTCGAGGTTGTCGGCTCGCAGCGTGCTGTATCGACTCATCATCGTGTCATCTCCGCGGTGCGAGTACGGGTCCTGTAGACTGCGGAAGTTGAGCGATCGGTACACGCCGGGCACCTCTTCGTTGGCCTCGGGCTGCAACAAGCTCATCTTGAGCTCCGTCGAATAGGTAGGAAACAGCTAGAGGTGTCGCGGCTCGTGTCGTTCGGCTGGGTAGTCAACCGAACGGAGTCCTCGGCTGGCCGAGGGGAATTCAAGAGTGAGGACTGAAGAGCTCCGTGCGCAAAGCATCCATGGGGGAGATTGGTCACTTGCCAGGAAGAGAACGTGTCTTCTGGGAGAGGAGAAGGGAAAGGACCTTATGGAGGACGATATGTGTGGATGATTGGTAATGCCACGCCGATCTTATCGTAGATACTGGTTCAAAAAATCGGTTGAGTAAAATTGGTCTAACCGTCTGGGTTGTGCGGGCGAAAATCGTATGCCGCATGGGAAGCGAGCTTAGTCAAAACCTGGCGCTCGAAACTCGTTATCGCCACGATCGCACATTCTGCTGGTGGTAATCTACCCGCTCATATGTGCGCCTTTGAGGTGCTTATTAATACCGATGCTATTGGCTGCTGCTACTTCTGCAATAATTTATGGACGGTGATACTGCCCATGTTCAAAATCATGGAACCCTAAATATTGATACAGGATTCATCCCATGTTTTGGCCAGGATTCAGAAAACCCATCAAATCGGATACTTTATTTACGCAAGATTTGAAAGTATCTTTGTATCTTCGGCGTCCTCGAGCTCATATTTTTATAGAGCCCGAAACGCAGCACATGTACAAAAGTCCATGATCGTCTATAATTTGACGTGGATAGTCCATGACTGCTTGAAAAGATTTCGACAAGGTACTGATGAGCAACACGCATACTCACGTCGATGCAGAAAGATGGCAGAAAGAGATAATGAGTCAAGTTAAAGCGATGACGTGTATTAGCAATTAATTACCCCAAGGAGCAGGTGCTTCGCACACACACACTAGCTGACCGCTTTATGGTGCACGCAACACGCTCCACTTGCGCTACCTCGTACCTGAAAACGTCCGCCACGTCAAACATCCCACATCTCTGCTCTAAACCGTAGCGGTCTGTGTTACCGGCAGAGATTTGTCGTCGTCATTTTGGTCTAGGACAGGTGCAGCTACTTGTGGTTGCAGCGGAAGCAATCGCCCGGTGAGAATATAGTACATCAACTCAAACCGGCGCGCAACGAGGCCATGGGTGCTCATATCAGTCGGGAGTCCTGGCGTGGCGTTCCGCATAAAAAACCAGCACACAAACGCGCCGCAGCTGTGTAGATCAAATTGGATTGGGCTCTGCATGTGATACTTATCAAAGTCTCTTAGAGCCTCGACTTGAATGCAGATGCTCGACACAACCTCTTCGCACGCGCGTATGTACGCCTTAGTGTTGAGCGGGTCGTAAAACAGGATCCGCTTGGCACTCCGCTTCACCACGATGCCGCACCAATGCTCGTTCTCGTAATTAACCGAGATCAGAATCGTGTTCACCTCGTCCATACTACACAGCTCACGGAGTCTAGTCGCGACCTCAGGGCTGACAGCTTGGCTGGGCTGCGCTTGTGTGCGCCGCTTGGTTTCGGTGGCCTTCTGGTCTCCGGCAAAGCGGCACGTCGAAAAGTCCATTTCCAGTCGAGAACACAAGGCACGAATAGCAGCATCGGTCATCCAAAATGGCGTGACGGCCGTGTAAGCTGACATGCACCGGTTTTCCGACCGTTTCGGCAGACCCGGGAGCCAATCGTCTGGGTAACGTTTGCACACGTACTCTGCGGCATAACGCACCGTGTCGTGATACGCTGCAGGCATCGCCGAGAGAGCGTCGTTCAGGAGCCATCTGCACAATCCCAGCCCTTGCTCCACGTGAGCCTTAAGCTGAGAGATGCGGCGGAAGGTCTCAATTTGCTTGCGGTTGAACGCACCGATCTGCGCGATCTGGATTACTTCGACGGCGTCTTGCTTTGAATTTGCCGGAGGCGGTGTCCGCAAATCAGCTGCAGTATTTTTACAGTTATGCAATGGCAGCAATTTGAAACACGATTCGATGAGATTGTCCGGCAGGATGTAAAACGGATCCTGGATCAAAACAGGTTTTTTTATCCTGGAGAACGTCGGCTTTTTTGCGGCGGACGACTGGTAGCGGACGAGCACACCAGAGAGTCGCCTTCGAGTTTCTTCAAGTCCAGGGTTATCTCGATCAAGCGCGGCTGCGAGGTCCAACAGCGTCACTTCGCCTGCGAGGCGCCGGCCTGCTTGTCCTGCCTGGTACCACTTCTCGTCAACTCGTTCTTTTACAACAGCTTGCTTCTCGTCTTTCTTGGGACGGCCTGTTTTGGGTGCTTTCTGGTTGATGCTAATAGTGAAGGGCACCAGTGCGGTCGAGGTGACGTTTGCCGCGGCTGGAGATCTACTGATTGCTTTCGGACCGACCTCCTCGCACACAACTCCATCGGGCAAATTGTCTTCGTATTTGCGGGGCGAGGAGATCTTGTCCTCGTTCTCTTGTGAGGACAAGTTGTTATTGTCGCGCTTCCTCTGTCGGACGTTGTTCCACTGGCCAAGCAGGAACTGGAGCATTTCGTCGAACTCAGCGTCATCATCAATATCCGCCAACTCGGATGCAATACGCTGAGTGGCCCGTAGTGCCTCCTTGTAGCGCTGGCCAGGTGTACGGAGAGCTCGTTTACTTGATTTCTTCTCTTCGCCGCTGACGCGATATGCAACCTGCCGAGTTCGGGGGAGATCGACTGAAGTGCTCGTCCATCTGCAACAATCATGGATCAATCATGGATAAAACATGGGCACGCTGGTCAGTTCAATGAAAGATGCGCATTACCGTCTCATTACTTACCTCTCGTCTATGCGATTCCAGGGATTGACGTTGTCCTTCACACCCGTATGCTTGCGATACGCAATGACATGGCGGCATGGTAGCCGCATAGATAATGCAAACTCACAGTTGCATGTCCAGTCGATCAGCTGGATCCGGTGTACGTGCTTCTCACCACTCACCGTTACGACACCTGGCTCGACTGGGTCCGGCTCGAACCTGTACGTGTCAGCCTTATGAAGGCCAGCGGCATACTGAGGCTCCTCTGCTTTGGCTGCATGGTGGGTGGTGAAACGCAGCACCATTGCCATCTCTTTGTCGTAGTTCGAGTTGACAAAACGACCGACCTTATCGTGCTGGTGGCGATACTCGTTATCCTCCAGCATATCGGATTCCACTAGTGCCTCGATGCACGCTGACATCCTGGTAGAGCTCTTGACCCCGGTCTTAAACTTGCCAAACCAACTCTCCAGATGGTTGTTGGTGTGTACGCGGAAGTGCGGAAGCTTGTTGCGGTGCCACAGAACCCACATGTCCTTGCACGAGTCCCAATTACGCTCGAAGTAATTGTAGAAAGCCTCCATATCCATCCTGGAGCACAAACCTTGCAGGGCTGACTTGTGTTGCTCGTACTCGTCGTTGCCGGGCGCGTAAATCATACTATGGATGGCCGCGTCGATCTGAGAGGAGTCTTGTGTCAACAATTTGGGGTACTCCGGTTTCGCCCGCTTCTCCTTCAGGTACTTGATCACATGAAACACACATATCAGTATCTGGGCCTCGGGAAAGTGGCTGCGCAAAATGCGGATCTCGTTTATATCCTTATCCACCATGATCACACGCAGCATGTTGAAGCGCCCTTGGTGCGCGCGCTTGAAGTGATCACACGCGCGGTCCATGTGCCAGTCCGAGTTGGTCTCGAGTAGTGAGTGCTGTACTGGGACGCCCTCGCCGTGGTCATTCACCACCATGAACGTACAGAGCTGGTAGTTGGTACTGATCAGTACACGCTCAGTAAATCTCAGTCATGGATTAATCATGGATCAGATATAGATAATCATGAACACTACCTGTTTGTCTTGTGCGTACAGTCGATCATCAGGAACTCGCTAAATCGATAGTACATGCGCCGCATGTGCTTGGACGTCAACGAGATCACCCCTGTCTTACCTGTAGGTGTTTCGTCCATACTTACGAGGTTCTCGGGATCCGCTGCCGCAAAAGCACCAAGCCCACTGGCAACTGCATCGTCTTCGTCCATTGACGAATCACCAGCGGCATGCTTCTGCACCAAGTTGTCAACATCGCCCTTGATGATGCTCTGGTCATTCGACACCAAGAAAGCGTAGATCTTCCGACGCCGCGCGCAGGCCGACAGCATCCCATTCACATGATCTTGCAGGTTGGGGTTACCAACCCCACGCTGCTCCGGGCAGGTTCTGAATGTTGCGTGGCCCACTGGGTGGTTGTGAACCCATACGCCGTTTTGCACACGGAGATTCCAGCCGGTGCCCTGCTCACACCACTGCACGACGAACCGCAACGGACATTCAGTCGTGCGGACCTGTCGGCGAGCACGTTTGCCAGCCTTCCCAGCCGTTCGCGACTTGCGGGGCTTCCATCCGTGTGTACATATGTACACACGGAAGTAGGGATCGAGCTCCTTAGGTACAACACCAACCCCACTGCTACCGCGTTTGGTCTTCAGCACGCGCTCGTTCTTGGTCTTGTTGGTGAGCACCTCCCTGATCCGCAGCATCTGATGAGTTTTGGCCTGGTACACCTCAAGGTATTCCAACAACGCGTCCCAATTTGCATGCCACGTTTGAGGCGGGTCAACATGGACCTCCACCTTGACGTGGTTGCCGGGAGGTCGACGCGCAGGGTCAGACTCTGCCGCGCTATCTGACTTGTCCTCTGCGCGGCCTAGCAACTCGTCTGAACAAACGCTCGTCGCCTGCTTGGCACGTTTGCGAGCTCCGTAATGGCGAGAGCCGCCGCTGGTCTCGTCCAACGCATCATCATTGGCGGGCGCCACTTCATCACTGTCGTCTTCAGCACTGGAAGCGTCCTCACTGTCATCTCCATCACCGTCGCGTTCCTCGTCCTTGTTGTCCTATGCTTTGTTGGTGGCCTGGCCCTGGCTTACGTCCAAATCCTGGTCAGGGTCCACGTCCATGTCGACCTCCGTGCTCTCGCGGGTTCTTTTGGCACTCAAACTGCGCGTCGTAACCATCGGTCCGTTACGAACGGTTTTGGCGGCGGCTCCTTTACACAACCCAACGGATCGCTGTGGCAGCTTACGCGGGGCGCGCGGGCTTTTTCAGCGGGGGGGCAGACTTCAGCGGCGGCGGCGGCGGCGCCACGCTTTATAGTTCACTCGTCTTCAGCCGGAGAATGGGGGTACTGTAGGGTAGGCGTTGGGGATTTGGATCCGTATGGTGCAAAATAAAATACCTGACCGATCATGGGCATGTCCATGATTTATCGTGGATTTCATCATGGGTTTGAAACATGGGGTCGATAATTTATTATCGAATCATCCAATAACCTATTTCCAGTGCTGAGAAGTTTGATAATCTATGGCTCACATTCACGTAAAAAATAGCCTCCAATTCAAGGAATCACATCCAGGTCTAGGGTTAACAGTACTGTAAGTACCGGCTCCATCGGTATTTAAAAAAAATCGACAAGCCACGGCACTCCGTGTGGTGCACAAAACATGACGACGACGAGACTGTAGCTTGTCGTGTGTGTTGTAGATTCCTCGAGATGTTAAGACAGTTCTCTTTGGGACATAACAGCCGCTCTACTCACCCTGCAGCGACACCGGTAGTCATCTTCGTCTTACAAAAGCATAAGGGCTCGCATTGATGCAAAAAAGTGCCATTCTTCATACGCATTAGCTACTTGTAAGGTCGCTAAAAACTGACTGTAACATGTGATATCTGCACTCATCCAGGTCCTTGCCCGAAATGCTCTCTGGAGTCAGACCCGTGAGATCCTCTTCTGGCTTTGTGCTGCTGGCCACGTTTAGGTATGTTTCGAATCACTTCACGATGATCACATCACAATTGTAGCCGTCCGTTTGGTGCCAGGCACAAGAGCGCCGAATTGTCAGATTGCATGTTCGATCGACCAGCGGAAGAAACTTGCTCGTCACAATTGTATCAACCGCGTCGAGATAGTCGCTTCTGCTCTTAGGGTCGTAAATCCACACAATCTTGTTTCCAAAGTCGATAATTGCTGCGCACCAATGCTGAATATCTACGAAGATATGAACAGGAACGAGAACAATACGAGTATTGACGGCTTTGCTCAGCACACAGTGACTAGTGTCCAGCATTCTCTGCCGGTCGCTCGCATCTTGGAAGTCTAGGAAAACAGAATCCACCACATGTACGTGGGAGATTCTTCCCTGATTTTGGCTGTGAATCCATGAGTCATCCACCTTGAGAGCCGCCACGAACACACATCCGTCGCTCAGCCACATTTTGCCCGCCAATCTAGTGACGTCGTCAAACTGGATGATCGTTTTCCCAATCTTGGACCTAAACGCCGACATATTCATTGCTGATATACGACTTATTATTTCACGCCGTGTTTATATGTCTGGTTTTGCCTCGAGCCACGCTATCAGCTTGTGAGCTGCCAAAAAAAATCTTCAGACAATGCCACTCGTGCATGATATTGATGTCAACTTGTGAGAGTGTCCCAACGTCTAGGATTGATACGATGACGTCTTCATGTGGTGCTCTGCGCCCATTTTTGGTCAATCCACGTTCTATCGCATTCATCCCTGATGTTTGTGCTTTCTGGACAAGAAGCTCTGGCGGATGGAATCTGATACTTGTCTCGACAATTTTCGTTGTCACTCGTGTAGCAACATGTGCTTTAGGTCGCTTGTATAAGGCATCGTCGTGGCGGGGACGAATGACACGAAATACTGGTTCTATTTTCTGCAGTGGCATCTTCCCTTTCTCCACATGCTCACGAAGATCTGTCAAAGTAATGTCACCGAACGTGTTGATCTGCTGGGCCAGTGTCTTGGTTTTTTCAAATTCTTTCCGGCGCTTTGCTTTCTTCACTGCCCTTTTCTCACGTGGTCTCCCTGCTGGTCTGCTTGCTGTGTTGAGCACAATGCTAACAACCTCATCGTCGCTCGACTCGATATCAACACTGTCGAGGTCAAGCTCTCTCCTTGCTGATGCTGGGCTTGAAGCCGCTTCCACACGGGCCACCTTCTCGATTTTGATGTCGGGCGTCGAATTTGGATTCTGTACAGATTTTAAATTGGCGACTTCTTCACCAGCGTCATCCGTGTTTGTGATACAAACACCAGCATCCAAGTTGGTGATTTGTTCACCAGTACCACCCCAATTGGTGACTTGTTCACCAGCACCATCGAAGTTGGTGACTTGTTCACCATTACTACCCGACTTAGTGACTGCAACACATGTACTACTTTCACTGCTAGATGGCGGCATGTCATTATGCCGAGCGATCTCTTCTAGTTGTGTCAGAAAATCCGAAAAAATCGTGATCCCTTGTCTACCACCACTTCTGCGATTCTCTGACACACTGCAAATTCAGATCGATATTTCTCGTTATGACCGAGTACTCGGCCTTGAATAGGCCTCAACATCTTCAACATAAAATTTCTGCGTTGTATCCAGGCCGCGGGTATCCTCTTTGTCTTCGTCAGCAAGCAACCATCATTCCGGTATGGCTTCGCAAGGAATAACAGAGCGCATATCCGGCTGTTTCTGCCGTAAATACCGGATATGACGACACGGAAGCAGCACAGTCTGGTACGCAGCACAACTACAAGCATTTTCAGCCAAGTTCACTGCGTATTGTTCGGCTGCTTTCGAGCTGCATAGCGTAAACATGTTTGGTGTGTCTTCGTCGCTTAAAGTGCCGTACGTCTCTTTGCCGCTAGCAAGACATTGCTCTTCAACCAGGTTGCAGCATGGTGTGTAGCTAACTTTGCTAACATTGCCATTTCACTGCCGTAATTGTGATTGTAACGGACACCGACGAGCTTGGTTTTGGTAGTGTACTGGTCCTCAGCAGATTGCTGTAAGCACAGAAGGTGATCAATACACTCGTCCATGGCCATATGACGATGCAGCAAATCCTTAGCAGCCCCCCCCCCAACTGGATTCCAGACGGTTGTTCGTATTGCTATCGAGATGTGGAACGTTTCCGCATGCAAACGTGCACCACAAGTCCTTGCAGCTGAGCCAATTCTCCGTAAAATGGTCCATAAATGATGGCTTGCCAGCACACAGCTGCAGTAAAGCAGCAAGGTAAACATCGAACTCACTCTCTTTTGCAGTGCGAACCATCGTTGCTAGATTATTTTTTAGGTGCATCTTCTCGGAAGCTGAAAATCCGTAGTCCTTTTTTGCTGACTTCTCAATTGAGATAATCAATGACGTGGAAATGACAGAGGATCACCCTAGCACATGGAAATTGTTCCCGCAGCAGCGACAGTTCGGTAAAGTCCTTGTCGATTACGATGACCTTCACATTCGTCCACCTTGGGTGATTCTGCTTAAACGCACGGATTGCACACAGCATATTCAACCTACTCTCTCCGCCAACCAGAAAGTGCTGAGCAAAAGCTCCACATCCGAACTTGTCTGTGACCATGAAACTGAACAATCTATACCTGTACGCATATTCAGTAGGCATGAGTTGGTGAATGGTTCACAATTACGTGTACATGTTGGTGAATGGCTCACAATTACGTGTACATGTTGGTGAAGCTAATATCAACACGTAAATGCTGGTAACTCACCTGCACTTCCCGCAGTAACGTACGGATTGATGTTTGTTCCGTAAGTGGCATCGACATATATAGCTTCCGGAAACTTACGCGTCATCCTTCGCATGTGGGCTGTCTGAAACGTAATGCAAGTCGTATGCTCGGCGGCTTTATCGCGGAAAACATTCACCGCATTCCCAGGACCTTCACTGAAATCTCTCAAAACGTGGGCCACGCGCTCGTTATCGTCCTTGGACGTGTAGGTCTCCTTACGCATTCTGGCAACGAGGTTTTCAACATCTATTGACAGCACATGTTTTCCTGACATCTCTTTCAAATATCGCAGAATCTTTTTCTTCTTGGACCCACCTAACAGCAACAATATGTAATTACCATAATTATGCATACCCAATAGATGAAGCTCGTTCGTACCTTGTACCAGTGTCTTGACAACACCTCGCGTGCCCGGCGACGTTATTTTCCGAGCCTCGGCGTACGAATAGTACACATCACGACCAACATCGTGGTTGTGTGTCGATATGTGCTTCGTAACGCGAACATTGTAGCCCCCATCGCCGTCTTGCACCACAGTTGCGCTCATTTTGGCCGGACAATCGATTGAGCGAATGTTGTGATTGTGCGCGACCCTTTCCCCTTCGGCTTGAAAGTCCACCCACGCGTGCCGATAAGTGTATTTGTGTAGTATACCAAAGACTCATCGAATAGAACAGGCCTAGAGCCCCGGTGAGCTGCTGATGCCCTTCGATTTTTGTTTCGATCGGCTACCGAGTTGGTAGTCCGAATCCTGTAAAGTTGGTGAGTCTCCTCTTGGTACCTGACGTGCATTCACGTATTAGTATACAACTGACTGGATTAAAGCATTTATAAGGTGCACACCTTGTCTGTGCCTCATGGAACGCGTCCCACGAAGCTAACTCCCCATCAAATTGAGGAAACGTGACACTGGCGGCTTCTAGGTCTTCATCGTTGGCACTGTCATCGGCACTGTCACACTCGCTATTGTGGTCGCTGGCACTGACGTGCACACGCTTCTTCGCCTGCCGCCTCGACATCTCGCGCGCCACCGCGTGCTGCTCGCCGAACGGGAGGGGGATTTCCGAGTGAGTGACTGCCAGAACACAAAATCTCTAAAAACTAAAAAAAAGAAACCCTTACCCTGGTGTCGCCGGTAATCCTTGTTGGACCTTTTCGCAGCAATAATACTGGTGAACGTAGGCATTTCCATAATCTATTGTTGCTCAGCTAGATGCCAAAACTAATTATTTATTTTCAGCTTTGGATAGCAATAAAAAGGCAGTAATCGGCATCACTGCCATCAGCATCTCCGAGGTCTAACTATCGCGGGCAAAATGGAAAGGGGTTGCAGCCAAAAACGTCGACGAGGTGTCCGAAGTCTACCGCTTGCTCAACTTTCGCAATCTACATTACCCGTACTCGTTTAGCAATGGCTTCTCACTAATGTCCTCTGCTTGTCGACGACCTCGAGATGATGCTTAACGGCGGCTCTCAGTGCAGGTGTCAGTCGAGGTCGGAGCTCAAGGCACCGTGGGCAGTCACTTGAGCTTAGTTTTCACGCCATTTCAAAAGGCTCTCATGATCACCAAAAGCGATGAGCGGCATCATTAATCCAGGCTCTTTGCACGATTATCCTGGTCAACCCTGATGCCAAGGTGGTATTAACAAGATACAATACAGCTTCCGATCATCTTGTTCTCCGATGATCCGGCGAGTAGGTTGGACGTTCGTTTGGCTCTGATTGGGATACGTCGAGTACAGCTCAATGAGATCGTTGTCCGTACGGATCGAACGTTGTGTATAATCCGATCGGGGAGGATTGTCACACTATATGCTCATCTGCCAAATTGTCATGTCTCGAGGGAGCGCATCCTCGTCGTGGTAATCGTGCGAAGTACGTGTCTGGGGTGACACCAAGTTCATGGACTGATGGCAGCCGAAGTAAGGAGCCACATTAGCGATGAAGAAGGTGGGTCCTCACTACAATGAGGACGGTTTTGTCTCTCGGATAGACCTCAGTACAACAGGAGGGGTCTCATGTTTAAAAACTTCGACGCGCTCCGACTTACTTGATCGGATTCACTTTCGGAGTTGCGGGGTAAGGGTAACTATTTCTTAAAAAAGCTTCTTTTACATTCTACAACATCCACCATTGTGAGTTTTCCTGTCAGTCAAGCGTTGACGTACGCTTCTGTGGGTGTGAGTGTCTCGCCGCCTGCGCCGTTGTGGAGTGCTCCTACCACGACCGATGCTGGAACCGTTAGAATCCCGGCGAGTGTGCATGGTCCAGTTTCTCAAGTCTATCAAGTGACTCCTGGACAGTCTGTGCGGTACAACCCGACGCCTGGAACACTTCCAGCTACTGTTGGGACGGTTCGACAGCCCGTGTGGGGCCATGCGGTGGCAGGAGCGCTAGCTTCGACTATGGTGGCGGGTACGGCAGGGGACGCTTCCCTGATTGGTGAAGCTCCTGCCGCAACGACGAGATCCACTGGTGGATCTGGGCTGGGTGGTGGTTCCGCTCAGCCTGTTAGACCAATGCCTCCTGGAGGGCTGCTACCCGGTGGACATCCCGGACCTAGCTTTAGTAGGGGCGGGCTGTACGAGCAGCCGTCGAAAATCACGCTATGGAACCGCTGTTTTATTGAAACGGCTACACCAACTCGCCGAGCAGACTACAACCGCTCGGGATGCCTTCGAGTATTCGGAATACGGAACGGATGATCCAACGGGTCTACTCGGACAGTGCTTCAGTGGAAAAGGTCAGTTCGCTATACGAATCCTTCGAGCGTGCTACCGTTAGGCTTGACGAACTCATCCGACTCAGTACGTTCAGATGATGCCTTAACCCCTTTACAGCGCTATTCTGTATTCTACAGAATAAGAATTATGACAGGACATAATTTCCAGCAAACTTGTAATCGTCGTAATTCCTCGCATGCTTGTGTTTGTAAAGGGTAGAGATGGGTAGTTCGATCTTGAAGGATCTACGAAGGGAAGATAGCCGGGGATAATTCGAGTTGAATAGAAAAGACAGTATAAGATGACTGGAGGTTTTGAAAACTCCATGTCTTGCTATTTTCGGCAGTTCTTGGTGACCACAGATTTCAGATTTATTCGTGAATGAACGCTCCCAACGAGAAACCGTTCAAGCAGTTATGGCGCGAGCTATCCAAGGCAGGATGAAAAGCGAGGAAGCCTAAAGGACTGAGTGTGGACTTCACGTACGTGATGCCCAGTGTGACTGGCCGCTTGGATGCAGAGAAGCGCGGAGTTGAATACTTCGTTGGTACGTTCTGCAGACAGCTCGGTATATAGACTCACAGTACTGAAAGGTATGTGCAGACGAACAAGAACTCATGACATTTGGACGTCGTCAGGGGTTGCTGGAGCTCTCACCTTTGCCATCACTCCCAGCAAGGATCCCCATGGGAAAGAATGCGGCGTATGAGTTGGCCCGCCGACGTGCGCCGGTTGAAGAAGTGCTGCCAGCGGAAGAACAAGCGGCACCAACTTTGGAGGTGACGCCTACTCCTCCAACTCCTCCTTCGCGTTTCCCTCCGCGTACTTCAGCTTCTCCACCGTCGACTCAAGCAGGTCAAGCAATTCAACCAGATACAGAACAAGAAGGTGGAGGCACCACTACTAGTATGGAGGATCCGGAATACGATGCTTGCTTGGGTCATGAGCGTGCCGACGAGTCGAAGAGTGAAAGCGACGATTTCAACGGGATTGATGAGTTTGATGGAGAGAACTTCATGAATGCGCTACGTGGGGAGAAGCTGTTCGGGTCAGTTGCTGTAGATGATGTGAATCTGTGCGATGAAGCTGAAGTTGACAGCGACAGTATTGGTTGTGTCTTCGATGGTGAGCTGGATGTGCCCGTGTCGCCACGAGAGGACTACGAAAGCGAAGTAGAGTCTGACAGCGACTGTGAGGAGGACAGTGAGCTATTTGTGCAAGCCGACGAAGACATGCGGCGCTTGGGAACTTCTGGGTGGAACATATATGACGAGCAACATTCTGGTAAGTCGGTCGTCTACACAATAACTCTTTTGATTCTTTTCTAACTCAGTATTATATTGAAAACAGGTGATTTGACTCTTGAAGCCGCGCAGTTGTACGACTGAAACTGGGGGCCAACTAGATCTGTAGCAGCATTTGCAGAGTCCTCATTAGGATTTTTTTTCTACTTTCTTCCCAAGAAGCTCTGGTTTGTGATTCAGAAGGAGATGAATTTGTATCGCGCGGCTTGCATCCCGCTTGTCGCACGTCAGCAACGAGAGAAGCAGCTTCAAGCACAAGCAAAGGATCTCCAAAAGAAGGTCGACTCTGTCCAAGAGATTGAAGAGAAGCTACGGCGAGTAAAACCTATCCAGGCTCACGAAATTATCCACGTGATTGGTCTCCTCGTTGCGCGAACCCTTTGCTCTCATACGGATGGCCTGGAAAAACACTGGTCTACTCGAGAAGATGGCGCAGTCCCTCGTGGAACGTTCTCCAGGCATATGAAGAGAGATAGATTCAAGATGATCACTCGTTACCTGCATTTCGCTAGTAACAACGCTGCAGATGCGTCTAAGGACAAGGCATGGAAAGTCAGACCGGTACTGCAGGTACTCGAGAAAACATTTCGGCGTGGCTACCGGTTGGGGCCGCGAATCAGTTTTGACGACACCATTCCAAACAGGAGCAAGTTCAATCCGGTGCGCGTCTACAACAAGGACAAACCTCACAAGTACGGAACTAAGGTTTACATGACGTGTTGCGCGGAGACTGGCTACTGTTCTCGGTGCGTTGATACAGAATTGCTAGTAGTATCAGTACTATCGGGGTGTTTCTCAGTATCATACAGATTGCCAATTCCTCTTTCTACAGAATACGGGTGAAGTCACTTACAATATGCTGTATCTTCTTCTGTATGCTACAGAATTGAAGTTTATCTCGGCGCGGCTAACAATCCAGCGGCAGCAAAGGGAACGGCACAGAAGGCTGTTATACGAAACGTGAACAAAGCCCTCGAAGGGCAACCCGCAAAGTGACTTGTTGTCGCTGACAACTTCTACAGTTCGTGTGCACTGGTACTGGAATTACTTCGGAGGGGTTACTACTACGTGATAACGCACTGCAACGACAGATTGGGATGACCAGTCAACTTTGCGTTCACACAGAAAACGCGGCCCAAGCGTATGCCCCGAGGGACGTATCGCGTCGCCCAAGCCAAAAACTTCCCTGAGTTCATTGATGTGTCCTGGATGGACTCGAAACCTGTGTCTATGATTGCGACTGGATGTGCAACGACGATGACTAGTGTGAGACGCCGAGTGAAGGGTGAGAGTGTTCGTGCAGACGTACCATGTCCCCAGCTGGTTGCCGATTATCATACTGGTATGGGGGGGGGGGGGGTGTCGACCAGCACGACCAGCTGCGACTGCAGCGATATTCGATACAGCGATGTGTGGCTTTCAAAAATATTACTGCCAGTTATTCTTGAGGTTTGTTGACATGGCGATTGTCAATGGGTGCATCCTGCACAAACTCATCCTGAAGAAAAAGGGAGAGCGCATACCGACGCACGCAGAATACATGCGAAGACTGCAAACGGAGCTTTTAGCAACAACAGAAGCCACATTGCGTGCAAACACCAACGCAGAGGACTTGATTATGGAGCCAATTCGAACGCAGCCACACGCCCTGCAGAATACGAACGACATGTATGATGGAAATGGGAAGAACAAACGTCGTCAGCACCTTTGCAAGGTATGCTCGGCAATGGCGACGCCCCAAACGAAAAGCTTTGAAAGCAGCTACTTCTGCCCCCAGTGCACTCAATCACACGACGGCTACGTACCTATATGTTATTGCGTTCGGAGAGAGGATAGCGGCAACACGCTCACGTGCAGCCAGATTTGGCACCAGGTCTGGCGAAACGGTACTGCGATTCCAGCACACCTGAAGAAGCGCATACGCTTTCGCAAGCGTAGGCGCGCTGGCGAAGAGAAAAAGACAGTAGTTAGCTAGCTAGTAGTCAAATCAATAGACTGTTCGCTCACCAAACGTTTCGGCCAGTTCAAGCTTAGTTTTTCTTCTACTCTTGCTAGTCTAGAACTGGCCGAAAACGTGGTGAGCGAACTTCTGCCGCGTAGCGATGAAGCTCCGGCGGCCAAAAAACTGGCGCGAAGCCGCCAATCTCACTTGTCGTTTTGGAGGGGAAATACCTTACAGAAGACATTGCGGTTTTTTTTCTGCAGTAGCCAATCAACACCTCAGATAATAGCGTATGGTGGATACATTGTGAAGTTTTTGTCCGTAGAAACTATGTCTTTGCACTTTTTCGCAGTGTCCACCTCACATGATTCGCGAGACAGCTACCACCAGATAAATTGTTGCATTCTTCTGTCAATAGTTTAATCAAGATAAACCTTTATTCTGTATAATAACAGAATAAAAACCCGCTTTAAAAGGGTTAAGAGCAACACTGGTGAGAGTAGTGGATGTATTCGCAGATCGATAGCTTCGGCACGATCCGGACACGTTTCCAAATTTTTAATTATCAGACGCCTCTTCAGATGATTGAACGCCTCAAGTCTACCAAGCACCATTCAAGGGAATGTCTGCCGAAGTTTGGAGTGACATCGTCTCGGGTTTGTGCGATGCCGCCCAGTGTAACGATCCTTAAATGCGCTACAAGTATTTCCTGTCCGGACTACTAAACAAGACGTGGGAAGCTGCTCTGGTCACGACGACTATCACTCAGGCTGTCGCTGCTCATCTCTACAAGAGCATGCCTCTTCCAGTTGAAGACGACTTCGAGTTTGATGACCGTACTGCACATAAACAGCCGTCCGAGAAACTATGATGCAGCAGATGATGAAAATGATGCAGCAGACGTTGAGCTATATCGTCCAGCAATAACAGCGGTTAATTAGTTGTGTGCCCAGTCCGCAAACTACGCAGCCGGTAGCCGCGGCAGTATCCATCGGACCCATAGTTTGTATCCGTACACTTGCGCAATTCGCCAATCAATTGATATGACCCCCGTAGAAGTTTTTAAAAACTTACCCAGGTAGCGTTTCACCGCGTTTCACGAAGTTACGCGTACTCGGATCGCGCCCTGACGATCGCTTTCAGTGAGCCAATATCGCGAGCAAAATCATGCTCGATAGTTTAACCTTGCTCACAGTGTGAACTTTCGAGAAACCAGAGACGATAACGCACTGGAACAGCGGATAGTGTGATCACTGATAGTGCTTATCTCTGGATTTCACGGCGGAGCTGACGGTCGAATCGGCAACCAGCTCAACTATGCAAACCCACCCAAATACGTGATGCACCTTGTGTCGCCGAAAGTCTTGTCACACAGTGGTGAAGAGCACAAAAACGCAGAGCCACGCGATTCAGCACCAAAACCCCGCAAAGCGCGGTACTGTCCACTCCAACGTGCCCAAAACCCTAAATATCATCTGGAGGCCGTCTCCGCGCAGAACGCCTGCTGTCATTGGCGATCAGCGAGCGCGCCAACAGTCGTATGGTGAGTTTCGACGTCCACGAAGAAGGCCAGTCTCTCCTCTACTCATTCTCAGCGGCAAGATTGTTGTGCTTAAATTCTCTGGGCCCAAACCGTAGTCCATCTCGGCTGGCAAAATGGGTCGAACCCCAAAAAATATCGGGACTAGAAATGTTGTCCAAAGTGGAGACACGATCTTGACACTTCAACATGGCCGCTACAAACACCTTTTCAGGCGCGAAGAGATTTTGGCGCGTGGGGGTACCGGATAGACACGCTGGACGTTATGCGCGCTGACGTGCAACTTGCACCGCGAAAGCCTCACTCGCGGGTTGCATCAGTTTCTGCAGAATGTGGTCCTTCGCGGATCCCGAGTTTGGAGTGGTGACAATGTGCGGGCTGTGCGGGTACTCACACATGCGCGTGTAGTACGCAGTGGGGTAGTACGGCGATGGCGTGTAGAGTATCGGGGTGATGTCAACGTGTGATGCCTTGAGCACCTTGGTGTTGCTCCTGGCCATCGTCGAGGTGGTTTAGTTGTACTGAGCACCGACGCTAACTGAGCGTGGGCACTATGGCTGTTGCAGCGACGCCGAGGTTGTTGCCGCTGTCGCTCACGCCGAAGTCACGAGCTACTCCGGCGCAGTGGCAGAGTACCACGCGCACTTGTTGTATCTGACCACTGAGTCCTGTGTTATGTAATCGTTTGAGAAGCTAGCAATGAAGCGTGCTGGCGAAGAACATCCGCCAGTAGTGGGACCTATCTCGTATGTCCGTACCGATATGGAGATGCGTGGCGATGCCGCATTGAAGCAGTTGAACTGCGGATACATGAACTCGGCACACAATCAGGGTTTCCTAAAAATATATATTGTGTTCACCATATTATGCACATTTTCCGACGCATAATGTATTTTCATGGGTTTGGATTTCCCCTTCCATAACTGATTTCTCTTCGAGACCCATTTCAATTATTTACTGTGAGTGTGGCAATTAATAGCTAATAAACTTCTGCTAGATGATACATTTTAACCAAGCGATAGAGATCCCATTATGTATTTTGCTGCTATATGAACAATTATAATGTATTTCTGATGATGCCATTATTTATTTACGAGTCTTACCTCCCTCCGTAGAAATAGTATTTTAGGAAAACCTGCACACAATGCATCAGTGCATTGACGAAGTTCTTCTCGCGTTACGTGCTGTGCCGCTGCTCTTCTTCGGTCTGCTGAGCTCTGGTGTGTAATGGGATGCCGTGGGTGTTGCCGTAGTGGAGACACCGATCTACAAGTCGATTGTCACCAGACCTCAAGCCATATATGATACTAGAATACGAAAAAGTGAGTTTATCGTAGCTGCAATGGCTCTACTGTTGATGGTGACGGCCGTCACTGCAGTGTAGTGAGTGACTTCGGTTGTGCATGACTCCTGTTGGGAGGATGGGTGCGGTAGGGAGATGTGGTAGCCGTCAATGTGTCCCATATGATATCATCGGCTGGCTTGATGGGACACCGTACCCCGAACAGAGCCGACCCAGTAGAGCTGTGTATAAGCTTTCACGATAAAATCCCTGTCGGAATACGAGGTCTGAGCGAGCATATTCACCGTACCGGCTGCTGATCGGCATGGCGAACTAATGTCGTCGTCGGCGACATGCCTGGTCTCTGATGCGTGGTGTTACACTTGCTCAACTCTTCTAGGACGTCCTCGTCCAAGACAGAGGAGGAGTTCAGCTCCTCCCGAGTGGCCTCGCCAGATGTCTTGACGGGTAAACCGGTCTCGACATCGAAGATGTGATAACACTCACTGGCCGTGTCGGAGGTGCCGGGACCCTAGACTAAGAGTCGCTTTATGCGACGTCGATCTGAACGAGGTTTAGATCCGACTTTCGGCGGCGACCGTGACGTGGAACTTCGTTACCCACGTCTGGAGATGTCGTGGTGCCGACATCCGAGACTCTCGAGGCCTCGTGTGGTACTATGCTACCCACACACAAAGTGCGTGCGTCTCCCTCTTTAGGTATGGTCAAAGAGACCTCGTGTGGCACTGTGTTACCCACACAGGAAGCGTATCCGATGTCTTCCCCTTCAGTTAAGGTTTGGGCGACCGCGTGTGGAGCTCTGTTACCCACCTTGGACACGCTATTACCAGCGTTCGTGACAGCTGTAGCTGTCTGCGGAGCTATGTTACCCGCTTGTGGACCTAAGTTATCCACTTGGCCAGCGCCTCCTAGCGCCACCACCATCGAAGCTTCCTCGGAGTCGTCTTATACATCGACGACTCCCAAGCATCTGCTGGATGCTTCGGTACCCTGGCAGCCCTTGCGAACAACCCAGGTCCTGACAGAGGTGGGAACATGATTCACCAATGCTCTGTCGGACTTCGCAGGGCGGCTGGCACCGATTTCCTTGCCTTACCAGTCGATCCAGGGCTCGTGTTTCTCGAGCCAGGGAATACCCAGGATCAAACCGGAGGGATCCATGTCGAGAACAGTAAACTGTTTTAGGCTGTCGAAGTCTTCGAACTTGACGGCCAGATCCATTTGGATGTTGGGAACAGTGACGACCTCCCGTCGGCCAGTCGCACTGACATCGTCCCGCTGCCTTTGTGTGTGTTTTTTTTCCTCAAAGCATCGAACAGCTGGTTGCTATTACAAGCAACCGGCGGTGTGCGAAGTTCTTCGACGCCCCAGAATCGATCAAGATTCTATAGGGGTGATCGTATCCCCGTACACATCCGTGTACTACAAGCAACCCGCCGCTGCTCTTCGCCGATTCGAGAGTGCGAAGACTTTCAGCGGCTAAGGCCCCGCGGTACGCGCCATCCGCGCACCTCTCACGAAGGCTTAGTTCTTCTCCAGTACGACCCTTGCGAACGGGCTTGGGGAAACTCCGCCTGCGGTGTCTCTCCGCGGGACAGTCACGCTTGCCGACCCTTGAGAACGGGCTTGGGGAAACTCCGCCTGCGGTGTCTCTCCGCGGGACAGTCACGCTTGAAGTGGCTCAGCTTCCCGCAGCCAAAGCAGCGAATGTCGCGCTGCGCGATGTGTCCCCTGCTCTTACGCGTCCAACGCATTGACGGGCTCGAGCTGCTCGGCCGGTGTTGACACCACCATGCTTTGCAGGGCCTCCATCCCGAAGATGCCTGCCATCTTCCAAACCGACTCGAACTGTGAGTCGTTCATATGGGCGAAGTCGTTCCTATCCATGGCAACGAACTTCGGAGAGGTTCAGGTAGTCTACCCGCGGTGGCGTGGATTGACTACTAGTGCTACCAAGTGTGACGGGGTAACACAGCACCTTGCGCTAGAGGAAGCTGGCTTCTGAGAGTATACAAACGCTCAGTGAGCAGTAGTTGACAGGTCCCTTTTGGCTAAGGGAGCGAAGTGACCAGTTTAAGGTAAGTTGTAAAATGAATGTATTTATAGGTAGGCTAAACTTAAGTTAAATTTACAAACCATAAGTCACCTCTAGTAAAGCTATGTCATAAGTTAATGGATGGCCTCCGACGGCCCTGGTACCATGTACCAGCTGTCCTGAAGTGTTGATGTGTCACACTTCATGTAATTAGGGGTACGCATGGGGTTACGTACCCGACCATTTCCATATCAATCATACAGGCATTGGGGGAAATGAGGTTCATTTTGGAAACGGGCCAAGCCTTGCTTGAGGAGCAAGGTGCCAAATGTCAGCCCCATATTTAATTTGGCCCGTGCGTTGAGTGAGCCGTTTTTATTTCAAGCACCAAGTGCAAGGAACAAGGAAGGCACTTACGAGTGGTGTAATATGGTCGCTTCTTGGTCATACATGCTGGCTGTCGGAGGACACATCTCGTACTAGACTTCGTCGCGGCTTACTAATTGTCGTTGCTGAGACCGATTTGTAGAGCTTGTATCGCAGCCCTCTAAACGTACGCTCCACTCGTGGGATGCGCAATCTGTCGGAGGCAACCCCCGGATATGACCTGGCGGGGTCTGTCATGAGGTTGATGTAAGATCCTGACGGTAGCGTGACGCAGTATCACGACTGCCTTGCCTTGATGTGCCAGTCGAGAGGTACCTCGCCTTCGACCAACCACGTGCTGACCGTTGAGAAGCCTGGTCTCGTTGGGTAAGCGAGAGGCCCCACAATAAAATATTGACCGTTTCAGCGAGGGCAGGACGACTGCAGCAAGACGCATGACTTTGCACCGCAGACCATCGGTCGGTCTCTCTCAGCACTCGTGATTGAGAAGGCGTCGCTCGCCACGGCAAATTGATATGCATGCCGCAGGCTTGAGCGTTAGTCGGCTCAAAGCATTCGATGCTTGTGTGACTCAGCTCAGGTCGGGTGGCCCTTTGCGCTGTAGTCTATGCTGAGACTGCTCGCTGCGACCGCAGGACCCCAATGAGCCTCGACTGCTGTGAGAAACGCTGACGCATGAGGACGCGAGTCGTCAGCGTCTGGCCTAAACCCCGGAAGTTTCGTATCAACCACTTTTATCTTCGTCCGTTGATCACTGCACAGACGTCGAGGCTAGCACCTCAAATGCCTTCCTTCATCAGAAAATTATAATTATCTGCCTGTTCCGTTCGCTCCGCTCGCTACATAGCGGATAATACATACGTTCTTGCCGAGCGAAACGCCTGAACCAAAAAGCCTCGCGTTCTTCAGCTCCTATGACCCGCACATCAACTCGTACGACGACGTATCAAATTCGCTCTGCAGTATTGAGTCTAGCTTTACATCGTCTTGAAGTCTTTCGACTTCGCCAGAAAGAGTTGTAGACTATTGCTCTCAACATTCCTTCACCTTGTTGGTCCCGCCGCCTGGATCGCGCCCTTCAGTGTCGTTGCCGTCTCACAATCGTCGTTCGTCACATCAAACGTACTTCTCGGCGCACCAAAAAAAACAGCGAGAGCACCATCATCTATCCTCGAAGTCCCATGTTTAAAAATGAGCTACAGCCCGAGCGAAGAATATTTTCTTCGTACCTAAGCGAAGCAAATAAATTACTGGTTTCACACGGGGAAGCCTGAATTTCCAAAGAAAGCGTTAAGAACTCGAATGAAAGTAAAATTACTCCTGTAAATAACAATAGCCACGAATTTAATATCGACTGAAATTAAAATAGACAGGTACATCCTTTATGCGACACAAATCATTACAGTGGTTTTTACAGCAAGCAATTTTTAAAAACGTGTGTACCAGGGCCATAAAGACAATAACGTACTTCGTGAGGCGCTTTTCTTAACTTGCATATTCTTAAACGCATAGTACTGCTGTCAAGATACATGCTTTTTTATCTGCCTCACATACATCTTATTCTAGATAGAATACAAACTCCAATACAAGTTTTGATGCGGGTAAAACTCATGTAGCTTAGCACCATTGCTTACAGTGGCGCTCTTGCAGCTCTGGCAATCGATAAATATGATAACTTAACATATATGCCTTTTGATATAAGCCTTATCCAATTTTACACCATTTCACCGCGTTTTTCGAATATTTATACATTGCATATTTGAAGCACTTACTTACTTACTTACTTTCTTCGTAAAACTTTGAGCTGAGGTACGCAAGAAGTGCTCGTGATACGTGAAGCTCGTAATTGAAATGCTTCTACTGCTCGCTATAGCTGAATTTGCCAGTGACGGATTAGTGATTTTAGCTGTAAGGGGTTTATGAGCTGCCGTTACTGGACTGCGTGGACCACGGTGCGAGGATCTCCACCAAAAGCTAACTTAGAAGTGGAGGTAGTAAATACGAGTGCCAAGACGGCGCAGTAAATTCTAGAGTGTGCTCTTCAGGAAAAGAAAAGTGTTCTTCATGATGACGTTGTACGGCGCGCATTCGTAGAAGCAATACCCACCATGTTACAAGCTGTAGAAGAATATGAATGCGTCGTTGCCACCCAAACGACTGCGATTGGATTAACAGCACACTGCTTGAGATTTATTGGAGTTTACCCATTGGGTTTTTGCAACTTTAAAAGAGAGATTAGTTTCACCCCGTTTTCTTCAAGCAACAATTATTGGGTGAATGTGTTTTGATGTTACCCGTGGCCGCCACAGGCAACATTCTTCGGTGTTTTTGTGATGTCCACCGAATATTGGTTATAAGAGGTCAAACGACCATTTTTTGGTACAAAGTGGTGCATTCATTTACATATGGGTACGCACGAATCTGCTCAAAGAGATTTTTTTTTCGTGATATAAGAAATGAAACATGAGATAACAGGTTTACCAAATTATAGAAGACGGAAGAAACAGTTTCCACACACTTAGGGGTCAAACAAACAGGTACATTAATGAGAGCTTATGCAATGACCATCAGCTCGATCCGAAAAGGGACGAGGAGAGGCGGGTCTTTCTTGTTCGTAGTTCTTGTTCTCCAAATGCGAAGTGAGGAGTGGAGGCCACGTGTGTGGTTGGCAGCTTTCGGGGAGTACGCGTACCGGTACTACGCTGGTAATACCGGTCACAGATAATCTCGTGTGGAAAACACAATTCCCTTCCTCCGCTCCGCTCCACTATGGAATACACCTTTCCACACACTTAGGGGTCAAACAAACAGGTACATTAATGAGAGCTTATGCAATGACCATCAGCTCGATCCGAAAAGGGACGAGGAGAGTGGTGCCCCCATTAATGGTGATGCACTCACCCTCACTAATGCAGTGTTGTGTCCCCCATTTGTCCAGCCACCATATTTGCTGACAGCGCAGTGACGGACTCCTTGCAGAGTCGAGTGTAGATCTTGTACGCGTCAGATACCCATCGGCCGTGAAACTGAATCGTCAGTGCATCCACGCCGAAGCGGTACATATGGGTCGCCCCGCATGCGCGAAGGGAGTGTGTACTAAAGTGGCGAGGGTTCTTGCCGGTGCGGACGACAGCACGCTTTATAGCTTGGGACAAATCTTCAGCTGAAACGCAGGCTGGGACTCCTCGGTGTGATATGAACTCCGCGGCTGGAATGCTAGCCGAAAGACATTTCCTTGCTTGAAGAAGTACAAGAGCTCCGAAAACAGGGGAAAGGAAGTGATGGCCAGAGCGTGAGAGCATTCTTGTCGTAGGGGTTCCGCCTTGGTTTGTCTTCGAACCGATCAACCGTATCCACACACTCTGAGCTTGCGATGGATCCTGGGTTGGCCTGCCCGTCGCATCGACAGTTATAATGTCTTCAGCTCGAAGTGCAAACCACTTGAAAGAACCTCCTCGTATTGACAAGATCTCCGATCGACGTAGGAGGAAGAAGTACGCCAAGCACATCACCCCCCCCCCCATAAAGCTTGCTCACGTGGTGTAGCCATCGTCAAGCTGCGAAAGCAGGCTTCCAGAATGTCGAGTGAAACCGGTTCCTTACGAAGCCGCGGTGTATCGAGACGGCTGATACCTTTGAGAAGCATGCGGATGTCTGGGTGTGCGATCGGGAAGTCGTAACCGAAAGCGGCGAAAAAGTGTCGTACGCCTTGAAGAACCGCTGTAATGGAATCACTACGGATTGGACCGCCGGATCCGAAGCCGAACTGAAAACCGTGGAGAACGAAATCTGAAATATACTGCACTTTCCGATGAATGGAGACGTCGAGAAGATATGGGTGAACGCCTCTGCGTGAGTTCCAACTGGTCCACTTGCCTAGGGATCGACTGTACTGCACAAATGTGGGGTCGGCAACGGAGTGCGCGCGGAGATACACTGCCAGACGCTGGTTAGGCCTTGTATATCCACCGGCGGGGACACCTGCAACCAGCCGGAAGTTAGCGACGTAAAAAGATCCACAAACGACGCGTTAGCGGTAAGTCGGGAGCCAGCATCTGCTCGGACGTTGTCCGCGCCGGGTATGTGGGAGGCAGAGAACCGGAGTCGAAGAGTTGATTCCCACCAACTTAGCAGGCGAATAAGAACTTGAGCCCTGGGATTGCAGATGCCAATTTGTTCTGCCACGCGACTGCAGATGTGTTGTCGATGCGGAAGTGTACGTGCCGCGGCCTCCCAGTAATGCGAGCGTTTGAAGCCCACCTTGCGCCCCATGTATGCACAGCGAAAGCACACGAGAGAAGCTCGCGGAAGTTGATGTCAAAACCGTTGGTCTCTCCGTGTTGAACGCCGCGATGAGATCACGCTCGGACGGAGTGAATTGGTACGTCAGTGCCTCCTTCGCGGATATGTCAAGTGCGCAGAGACCGAAATCTGAAGCATCCGTTTCAACCACAATGTCCGGAGGCGGAAGTGCGTTGAAATACGCTAGCGAAACGCCGTTCAGGTGAGGGGTGTGCAAAATCATCCACCACCACAGTAGGTCATCCTTCATTGTAGCAGTCACGGGGACGCTCTGGAAGCGGTTGAGTCGAGCCTCGCGGACCCGTAGGCGCTGTAAAAATGGTCTAGCGGCCCGAATACATGTTGCCACATGGCGTAGACTTCCGAGCAGGGACCGGTACCCCTTGCGGGTGAGTGAACTTGCGACGTAGGCGAAAGCTACGATTTTGCGGGCTTTGTCGATTTTGGCTGAAGGCATGGCAACAATTTCTGCGATTGTATCGAACTCGAGTCCTAGAACGCGCTGGCGCGTCTTCCAGGGAGTAAACTTCTCAGTGTTGATAGCATCGACACCCAGGACGGTGACCATGGCAAAACGGAGAGAACGATCCATGTCAGCGCATGTGGTGTCAATGTCGGCAGCCACATTAATGTGATCGTCTACCCAGTGATAGTTGAAGAAGCCACCAGGAGAAACGGCATTCGAATGACCGCCGTGAACATGAGCGATCGCTCCGCCAAATATCTCGTAAAAGCCGGGAGACCCCGTCCAACCGAAAGGTGCTGATAACCCGACGATCAATGCGTTTTCTTCTTTGATAAGACCGGCAAACAAGTACACACTGTTGCTGTGGATGCTGATGTGGCGGAAGGCAGATGCCACGTCACCTGCCATTACACGGACAACCGCACTTGGAAAATCTTCTTTCGTTTTCAAAATTTCTCGCGCTACGGCATCGCAGTGGGCGTAGTCCGGCTTAGTAATGCTGTTTTGGTCCGTGCGGTCGTTGATCGAAGTACCATCCGGGTAGGATAAGTCGTGGATTGTGCGACCCGACGTGTTGGCATCTTCGCTTCCCTTGTCGACGACGCCGAACGGACTTATAATTACTTCAAGCCACTGCTCAAGCAGATCAATGTCGAGAACCAGGCATCTCCAGGCGTCTTGCTCTTTCCGGATATTCTTGCGCAAAATGTTGACGCGTTCTTGAGCAGAGCCATGATTTGGTGGCCGAACCACTTGTCTGGGTGGAGCCGCCCTTAACTTGACTTCAACTCCTTCACAAGCAATCTTGTTAAGTTGATTTAAGTGCTCGTATCCTTCACACAACTTGTTTAGAACCGCCGGAACGATGTTCTTGTTTAGGCGATAGTCCTCCACTGTTTGGCCTCGAATTAACACTACGAATGCAGGTAGCGGGAGCGCCGACCGGCGTGCAAGGTCCGATAGAGCGTGCTGCAATGGTTGGTTAAGCAGGTAAACCGGGCCTTCTGCGCTTTCGTGCATCGCAGGGTAGTGTTGTTGGGGCATCTCGATGTTAAAACTGGCCATAACCTTGGTAAGCTCGGCATGCCGAACTTGTTTGTGCAGGTCTTGACGTATCCTTGCGTTGTCATGCGTCTCACTTGCTCTTTGACTTGATATTACAGGGCGAATCGTGCGAGTCCCTTCTCGGTCGACCGGCCTCTCGGTGGTACTAGTACGTACTTCCACAACACTACTAGAGCGATCTGAGTGTATACCAATCAAACCCTGCGGGTGGGTGCGCGAATGCATAGTCGGAGGAGTCAGTATAATCGTGGGGGACTGTGTAGTCGGTCCGGACTGTATAGTCGAAGAGGGCTGTATAGCTATGGATGACTGTATAGTCGACCCAGACTGTATAGTCGCAGGGTGCTGTATAGCCGTGGATGACTATATAGTCGGCCCAGACTGTATAGTCACTGGGTGCTGTATAGCAATAGGTGACTGTATGGTCAAATGACGCTGTAGAGCAATAGGTGACTGTATAGTCAAAGGGCGCTGTACGGCTATGACCGACTGTCTAGACGGATCAGACTGTATAGTCGGAGAGGGATGTATATCCGTAAGGGTCGCCTCGCTTGTGACAAAGCCATCAGTCGCAACGGAAAGCGGAGGCTGCGGACCGGGCTCAGAGCACACTTGCGGTGGGTTTTGATAGGCAAAATGACCCTCAAACACGCTAATTTCTCGCTCCCGCGCGTCTTTTTTTTAGCCTTCTGGGAAGCTTGCGCTGGTCAGGTAACAGACTTCAGAAGGAGGCAGCTCTCCTTTCAAGTTCGGAGCCGTGACGATTGTGCCTGCGGACGCCCCACCCCATTGAGTACTTTCGCTACCGCGGAGCTGCCGCAAGCGTGCAACCTCATCGCGTAAGGAACGAAGCTCGCGCAACAGGTCCACTGGTGCTGCAGGCTGCGGTACGATGGGTGTTGGGTCAGGCTCTTGATGAGAAGGATGGTCAGCAGGACCCTCGGCCAATGCCACACCGCGACCGGGCTCAAACGACGCCATAAATGTGGACAGGTCGGAGTCTTTCCGGGAGCTCGGGCGAATCTCAGGAGCAGCCGGTGTAGGAGGTTGTACAACTGGTGGAGGGAGCTGCACGATCGGGACGGGATCCCCTGCTGACTTCTTCACCCTCTTAGGCTTAGGAGTCGCCGCCTTGTCCTTCAGGCCGTGGTCGGACCCGTCTTCAGTGGCGTCGTCACTCTTCGCTCGACTGGTAGTAGCTGCAGGCGACGGGGTCGTGCGCTTGGGCGCCTTCTTCTTTCCCTTGCGGGCGGCAGCTCGCTTGCTCGTGCGAATCGGCGGAGGGTCCGAGGTGCTGCGGGCGGATGTATTGGTCCACGTCTCCTCTCCACCAGTGACGTCGACGACGTCGGCTGCTGGGACGGTAGAGGCGCTGTCCGACGGGGCCGTGGTGGCCCTGGACGATGGCGAGTTGGGTGCGCTGGAAGACATGGTGTAGGATGACCCCCCCCCCCTTTCTTGTTCGTAGTTCTTGTTCTCCAAATGCGAAGTGAGGGTGGAGGCCACGTGTGTGGTTGGCAGCTTTCGGGGAGTACACGTACCGGTACTACGCCGGTAATACCGGTCACAGATAATCTCGTGTGGAAAACACAATTCCCTTCCTCCGCTCCGCTCCACTATGGAATACACCTGATCTTTAGGCGCAAGCTTTTTTCTAAAGAATCACATAAAAAAGGTAGAAATCCAGATAATTGATGGGTCGCGACGGTGAAAGATGCAAAATACCCGCAAAGATTTCAGAAGCGTTCTAATGAAAAGACCACATTAGTTTTTCTTATTGGCCCAAACGTAACTCCATTAAATAAAACTACGTTGGCCTCAAATGACTATCCAACAAAGAGAGCTGTTCTACAAGAGCGGACCTGATTCTTGGGAATAACAACCAAAGTTGCCTACATCACTCAAATCAGCACTGTTTCTTATGTAGCAACGACGAACGTTGTTTCTTTGAAACAAACAAATTATTGATTGACTTGGAGCCTCGATTAAAAATGCAGCTCGAGCGAGTTGAAAACGCTACAGAAGGCTTCTGCCTCTTGACGTCTTAGAAGAATCATCGAATCGACCACTTTACATATATAATGTATAACATTTTTATGAGTCAACAGAATTATTCGAGCGGTTCAGCGATGCTTACACAACTTCTCAGTTTTTATCATTTTCTTAAAGTGTTTCTAAACGACGGCGTGTGCCGGGCAATGAATGCATTGAGAGAGACGTTGTGCATCGTTCATTTGCTGACTTCATCACTATTAATAAAGACAAAATCGCTATAGCCCGATTGTGATCTTCTCAAGTAATTCAGCGACGTGGTAGACAAATCGACAGGATAAATGTATCGATTGAAATACCGGTAATTAGAAACTTGGCTAAAGTAAGTATTCAAGTAAAGGTGGTCAGCTTCACCTCGACTACTTCGCGCGGAAAAATTGCAAGGGTTGCCATGATAGGTAGGGTGTTATTTTCCTAAGAGCAGTTCAGGGCTGGACTTCTGTCCGTTTCGATAAGTTAGCAAAATTTACCTTCAAACCAGACCCACTCGCGGAATTTGGAACACCACCATATTGTGCACATAACAAGATGCGCTTGATCGCATGAAGACGCGCAGTCTTATTTTAATAAAAGCGACTGTGAAAAATTTATCCTGCATAATTTGCATGCAAGCAGCGAGATTCATCCTCACCCAACCCCACAATTATCCGTTTGATGTGCGCAACTTCTTTCCAATGTGCAGCTACAACGCTATTTCATTCGGGCAGGTCTCCTTTAACGCGTACGAGGAGCTTGACTATGTGCTGCATGCACATATTTAAATAGCTAGATTTACTCTTACAAGTGCAGAAGTAGCTGATACGGGTACCCATCTGAGAAGCTTGTGTGTATCAAAATGATTAGGTATTAATATCTACAGGAGCTGCGCTGAGATCGGCCTCACTCTATGGCAATTCGCGATTTTTGTTTTCGTCAAGTTCAATAAGAATATGTTCAACTATAATAAGTACGAGCTCGTAATTGAAGTGTTATGTGGTTCCAGCTGCTATTTCGAGCTGAGCTGCGAGACGACACACGAGTTGGCGTGAGCTCTGACATCTGACCGCCAAATTGAAGCTTTCGCCCTTTCGATCTAGCAAAAGACAACTCCAGGACAAAATTTAACACCAAGGAGATCCGCTTTTAGATCTGCTTCCGGTATCGCCTTGTAAGTCGTCCCCGTTGTCCGTAGACCGACATGCTGCGCGACTTTGATGCGGTCATTCCAACATTTTCTTTCTGCACCACAAGCGGGACACGAACAAATCTGCTAGTGCCGCGAGTAGAAAACGCGAAATGAAGTTGACACAATGGGTGCGCGTCGCAGCAGTGATCGCCACGGCGACTGCATCGGCTGTCGCATTTGACCTTTCGCTGCTCGACGACGATACCAACTATCGCAAGGGCAGGTTGCATGCCCCACAAGAAATTGAAGAGGAGCGTGCGGCTTCAGTTGGAGGCTCGCTAACTCAGACATCGGTGGACGCTGCTGCTAGCGCCTCAGCATCTACGTCTACCAGCTTCTCATCATCTGAGTCCGACGACACTCTTACCGGTTCCGCTTCGGATTTCACTTTAAATTCTGCTGCTACCTCTTCCGCTTCCGGCTCGGACGCTGGTCTTTCAAGCTCCAGTTTGGCTGCCGCACTCTCGAATTCTGGGTCGGACACAAGCCTTCCAAACTCCGGTTCGGATGCTAGTCTTTCGATGTCTGGATCCGAGGACGGCGCAGGTGCTGACACTTCAACATCTAGTTCGACTGACACCCTGTCCGCTTCAAGATCCGATGCTATTTCGACGTCTGGCTCTAGTGATAGCCCCATGACCCCATCGACCGATTCGTCAGCTACCCAGAATACTGGAGGAGGCGGCTTTCTTGCGCCGTTGTCGACTGAAGAACCGTCGACAACTCTCTTTCCTCGCAGTGCACTCGGCGAGATGGCTCCGATCATTAACGTTGCGGAAGGTCTACTGGGCAAGCCATTACCAACGAACAAATGGTGGGGTAACATCATCCACACTACCGCTGAAGAGATGAATACGAAAGCCAACCCTGGCTGGTCCAACCCGTACGCCGTCAAGCTGCCGAAGGAAGCTCCGTACGGCATCCAAGCTTGTTACTCGTACAACTACCGTCAGCTGTCCGCTCTCACCGATGGCGTCGCGGAGTTTTATCTGCACGACTTTGTCAACGACCTCACGTTGTCGGCCACGGAATTTGCCGGTGAAGCCAAGCCCACGTATGAGATTTACGCCTTCAGCGACTTTGGCATCAACGTTCGAGCCTGTCTCGAGAACAAGGAGCAGTGCTTGGACTCTGCTCTTGTGCACGGCATGGCCTTCATCACAGCGACGTACGACCGTCTGACCGCTCGGATCGAGTCGGAATACACCATGGAGATCGTGGACAAGTCGGTGCCAGGCAAGTATATCGTTCAACTTGGCGGGAACCAGACGTGGGTCGTATACACCGGTAGCAACGGCAGCTTTGCGCTCGACGAGTCGGGCAAAGCTCTCGTTTCCAGTGGGTTGTTCAGTGGCACCGTGCGTGTTGCCATTCTACCATCGATAAAGGCCACTACCGTCTACGATAAGTACCGGACGTGTCACGTCCGTGGTGGGAACGTGTCTGTGGAGTCTCGTACTCAATACTCGTTAAACTGGGAAACGGTGGGGAAGAGCTGTAACGGGATGCTTCACTTCGCACTGCCTCACCACCTCCCAGCGTTGAAAGGAGCCATCACTGCTAAAAGCCCCAAAGCGATTGTCCTTAACTCGGCCACTCGAGGCAAAATGGTCGCCCAAGTGGCCACGACTGGAAAGTGGGTCCTTTCGGAGCCTGAAGATGAGCTGGAGGTGGACTTCTACCCAACCAGTAAACCGTCTGCCGAAGTCGTAGCACAAGTGGGTCTTCTCCAGACTCTGCAGGCCGATATCGCTGACCACTGGGCGCTCAACAAGACGAGCTGGTACTTTAACGGCAAGCAGTACCAGAAGTACGCGTCGGTGTGTCTCATGGCTGCAGACTCGGCCATCGTGGGCAAGGACAAGAAGCTGCTCAACGCATGCCTGACGAAGCTCGAGAAGCTCCTTGTGCCGTTCCTGGACAACACGCTGGACCCTCCTCTCCACTACGAGACGTCGTACGGCGGTCTCGTCAGCAGTCAGAGCTTCACGGTCCAAGACGTGAACGCAGACTTCGGGAACAGTGTCTACAACGACCACCACTATCATTACGGCTACTGGGTCACCGCGTCTGCCATGCTCAAGAGTCTACACCCCAAGTGGGAGCACATCAAGGACCTGGACAGGATGATCTGGATGATGCTACGCGACGTGGCCAACCCCAGCACAGACGACCCTTTCTTTCCTCGGTTCCGTCATTTCTCCTTCTACCTCGGTCACTCGTACTCGCACGGTGTCACGCCCATGCTCGACGGTAAAGACGAAGAGAGTACGTCTGAAGATGTGAATTTCTACTACGGTATGAAGCTCTGGGGTCAGGTGTCCAACAACAAGGCCGTCGAGGATCTAGGCAGTCTCATGCTACGTCTCAACGCCCGCGCTATCCGCACCTACTTCCTCATGACGTCGGACAGCACCATCCACCCTACTGAGTTCGTACCCAACCACGTGACGGGCATCTTCTTCGACAACAAGGCGGCGTATGCGACCTGGTTCAGTGGCGAGAAGTACGCCATCCACGGCATCCAGATGATCCCAGTGTCGCCGATCAACGCTATGGTGCGCACGACAAAGTTCGTCCAGCAGGAATGGGACGATATCCTCTCCAAGCAGCCAATCGTCACGGAATCCAACACCTCCAACGCGTGGTTATCGCTGCTTCTCGTCAACCAGGCTGCTGTGGATCAGGAGGACGCGCTGACCAAGCTACAGGAAGCCACAATGGACGATGGTCTCACCCGTTCTTGGGCTCTATACAACGCAGCTTCCCGTCCTCACAACACCAAGCAGGTGGATGTAGCTTAGAAAAACGTACAAACCTACGTAGATGTTGCACTTGTGTCGCTCGAATGAACTAGTTTTGCGTCGGTTTTGAGGCTTTCGTGGCTCCACATCAGGGAACCCGAAAATGCAATACTTAGATTAATACATCGATGTGAGCTGAGAAAATTAATAATTCAATTATTTGCAAAACTTCGCAAGTCACGACTGTAGTTCAGAAACATTATCATCTCGAGCCTGGCTGGAGACATTCGCTTCCGTAGATCAGACAGCACCAGCTTAGCGAGAGAGAAGAAGCGCTCACACTCGTTAGACGTTGGCGGGATGTACGCGACGTCGACGTAGTGCGCAATTGCGTTTCTTGAACGCCGCTCTCACAATAGAACGCTCTTCGGCGGCTCTTGAAGACGACCGTTCGAGATCAGGCGACCTAAATTCAGCGCAGGCTAATTTTTCCGCGACGTTCAGCGCGTCCCCACGCTGTAACTTGACTAGACCTTACTCAAAATTGGGGTTGTTCCCGTTGTTGACAGCCATAAATTAATAATTAAATTAAAAAATTAGGATTAATTTTTACGCATATTATTTTTTCGGGTTCCCTGCTCCACATGATCATTTGCCGAGGATTTCTCTGTTTGAAGCGTCAAGTCATTACGATCTAGCAAGCGTACGAGACGTTGGGCTTGGACTGAGATGTTACCCAGGACAAAGCGAAGAAGACGTATCGAAAGCTGCCACTGCAGCTCCACCCGGACAAGAATCCGGATCCAGCAGCAACAGCAAAGATTCTTGTTTGATTTCTCAGCTTTGTCTCTTTGTTTGTACATTGATACTAGTAGTACGACGTGCCGGAGCTCAACTAATCTAGTCCGACTTCCTTGGCGGCCACACTGTCATGTGGAAGGCCGTACCGCTCGCAAACTTCCTTCATGTGAGTTATCTGAAGCTGAAAAATATATTATGGATAGTATGTTCAACAGTTTAGTAGCTCACTATTTGGCGGATTTAAAAAAAAAACTTTGACTGAATTTTGGGTAAAATTTTTAAATATTGTGCTACGCCCCCTCTAATTTTTGCTTGGCTCCAGTGCATCGACGCGCCAGCAAGAACGGCACATTTGCCCTTCGTTTTCAGTGATTTTTTTCAGAAATGTGGTATGCATGAACTAGTTTTGTGTCGGTTTCGAGGCTTTCGTGACTCCTCATGATCATTTGCCGAGGATTTCTCTGTTTGAAGCGTCGGGTCATGACGATCTCCATCCAGCAAGCGTACAAGACGTTGGGCTTGGAACGAGATGCTACCCAGGACGAAGTGAAGAAAGCGTATCGAAAGCTGGCACTGCAGTTCCACCCGGACAAGAATCCGGATCCAGCAGCCACGGCGAAGTTCCAGCAGCTCTCGGCTGCCTATAAGCGGGTAGACGACTACTTGAATCGAGGCTG
Source organism: Phytophthora betacei (assembly GCA_011320135.1). NCBI lineage: Eukaryota > Oomycota > Peronosporomycetes > Peronosporales > Peronosporaceae > Phytophthora > Phytophthora betacei. The sequence goes on along the minus strand of JAANHX010000444.1, from coordinate 1,066,373 downwards.
TAGTGATTCCTTTCACGAATTTCTCGGAGACTTCAGCGAACTCGACGAGGAGGATTTTGATTACGATGACGCATTTGGGACACCGTCGATGGAGGAGATGCTCTTCATGTTTGACATGCTCTTCGGACTTCAGCCACAGGCGACAGGACGCAGCGGTGGCCATGGTAGACGGAAGAAAGGCAAAGGCGGAGTACGCGTCAATGTCCGACGCAAAGGCAAGCGTCAAATGCCGCATGCGCCTTCAGGCTTCCCGTCGTATATCGACCAAGAGTTCATGGATATGTTCGCACAAGGCATGATGTTCGATGACGCAGACTCAGAGCTGTATGTTGACGTATTGGCCGTTGCTCTACCACTCGCTAATTGACATTCTTGTTGCTGTCGTGCTAGGTCTGATCTAGAGGGCGAGTTGATGTCCATGACGAGCATTTTCGGGGGCTCAGGCCTGGACTTTAAGTTGAAAGCCCAAAACAATGAGGAGACGGAGGAAAAATGCGCCCCGATGAAGCAAAATGAACCTAGATCTCAGCATGTCGAGCCTGAGAAAGCTCCCGTACCAGCACCTACGATCGGGAGCAGAGTTTACATACACGGGAAGCATACAGGGGTAAGAATCTATAGTACGCTCACGACACAGTGTGGGTTTAAACTAGGGCAGTGTAGACTAATGAGGTTGTATTGCCAGGTTGTCAAGTTCACGGGTCTGGTGCACTATGCAAAGGGTGAATTTGTAGGCGTCGCTCTGAGCTCACCAGTGGGGAAAAATGACGGCTCTATCAAAGGCGTGAGGTACTTTGAGTGCTCTCCTAGTCATGGGCTCATGGTGCGCCCCAACGAAGTCATATTAGCTGCATGAGCACAATCAAAGCATAATATCTGCCACGGTTGACTGTCTATTAATAACATTGTAAATCGATTTTATAGTCTACGCGACTATCCTAGACACATTTGCGTTTACCAATTCGTACAAGATTGATCGGTTCATCAGACCCCCACACGACTTTACAGGAGGAGAGAGCGATGACGTCGTCGCCCTTGCTGCCGCATTGGTTCTCGACTATAACGATAGCATAGACCCGCAGTTATATAATACATGTAGCTACATTAAATATTCTCAGTTATGTCCACAGCATGTTTTTGATCTTGTCATTCATGTCCGACGCCGTTTACGATAAGCTGCAGCATCATCAATATGAAGTTGAAGCTGACCATTATTCTTGAAGTGATGAGTTCTTGCTTTCCTGTTTTGTTATTGGTTAGATTTATATTATCTAAAATAGTGTCCGTGTGCTGTTTAGTAGATTGTTGACCAATCCAAATGTTTACATTTTTAGAAACGTAACCTGAAATACGTAACGTCTCGACACTGATCTTGTCTATCATGCTCAAGCTCATTTCTCGCTTCACCTCCACAAGCTCAAGTCAACTCAAGCTCTCTCCGCTCGCCCCACTCTCAATCATGGCCACCTCCAAGCCCACCCCGTACGATTTCAAGATCGAGCCCAATGTCGATGCCCAATTTCCTGCCGAGAAGGGTCGCTACCACCTCTACGTCACCTACTCATGTCCGTTTGCCTGCCGTGCTCTCTCGGCCCGCAATCTCCTGGGCCTCCAGGATGTTATCAGCATCTCTGTAGCGCACCCCATTTTCCAGAAGACCAAACCTAACGACGCCAGTGATGAGCACAAGGGCTGGACCTTCGTGGATCCCGCCAAGTCCGCCACGATGGTCGGCGCCAATGGCGAGACGTACCCGACGGATGACTGCGTGCCAGACACAGTGAACCATGTAGCGTTTGTGCGTGACCTGTTCGAGAAGGTTGACCCGACGCCGCGTACATTCTCGGTGCCTGTGCTGTGGGACAAGAAGACAGGCACGATCGTGTCGGAGGAGTCCACCGGCATCCTACGCACTTTGGACTCGGGCTTCCGTGAACTGGTGCCGTCAAACGTGCATCTGTATCCGGAGGAGCTGCGAGCAGAGATTGACGCAGTCAATGACGGAATCGGTGCTGAAGTCAGCACGTATTTCTACAAGAAGTTGGCCGCCCAGACGCCCGAGGCTGTCGCTGAGATTGCGGTCAAGATCAATGAGGCGCTGACCAAACTGGATGAGCTGCTGGCCAAAACGAGATTCTTGGTAGGCAACAGTGTGACGGAGGCAGACGTGCGTCTGTTTCACACGCTCATCTGACTGGACTCGTGGCAGCCGAAGACGGACAAACGTATGACGGAATATCACAACGTTGAGCAGTATCTGCGTGAGCTGTACCAGATGCCCGAACTAAAGAGCACGGTAAACTGGTACCACGTAAAACTAGGCATCATCAACAAGGCTCCGCACGTAGCTGCGGAGGGTCCGTTCGTGGACTACGACGCGGCGCACGACCGCACTTTAGTAAGTGCAGCGTTGTGATGTAGATTCGCGATCAATACGAAATCGGCCAGATTTTCGGACTTCACTGTCGGATCTTTGTGTCATAGATTACCGAAGGAAAGCCAAATTTACTTAAGTTGCACCAAAACATATTTTCGCTACACACAATTTTTAGAGGCCAATTTCACGAAATTAAAAACATTCCTTTGAAAAATTGGAGATGCATGATCATGCATTGTTTTTAACTCCTCAAAATCACTTTCAGAGGACTTTTATTACCGGTATTTATCAGTATTATACTAGAAGTAGTACATGTAACTAGTACAACAGTACTGTACTGCAGTACTTTTTTATATGCATGTTCATTCCTGTCGTTGACGAACCATGCTTACGTTCAGCAAGAGGCTTATGCAGTGCTTCGAAGCACATAGAGATGCCGCCCCATCAGCATTGCTGACGAGCCAAATCTAAGTTACATGTACATGCTCCGATTCACATACGGACGATTTTGTCCGCCGAGCTTCGCTTATTCACTTCACAATTCGAGCTGTCTTCCCCATATAGATCAAGATGAGGACCCTACTTGTGATTGGTGCCGTGGTTGCATGTATTACGATGCCACTCTCTGCCTCAGTGGCAATCACCACGTATGAGGAGCGGTCGTACGGTGAGATTGTGGATTATCTTCTCGAGCTCAAGACCAAGTACCCCGACTACTCTGAAGTATTCAGCGTGCAGGACAAGTACGACCTGCCCAAACACAAGGAAGTGAACTGCACTCGAAACAACGTGACAGTGCCTTGTGAGCAATACGTGATTAAAATTACGGACGAAGCAACGCTGCCAGACGCTGAGCGACCCGAATTGATCTTCAGTGGATCTGTGCATGGTAACGAACGAGTGGGTCCGCAGGTGCTTGTGGCTCTCGCGGAACTGTTGCTTTCGCACGCAAGTAGGACGGACGGCAACCCGTGGCTTCAGCATCTTGTGAAGACCCGCACTATCGTAATCGTGCCAACCGCGAACGCTTACGGCTACAGTCACAATGTCCGGAGGGAACTTAATGTTGACCCGAATCGCGATTTCCCATACAACTTGGGTGATGGTAAGGAATGCATGGTGACGACGGCTGCCCGTGCACTGAACGAGCTGTGGCGCGACCACTTGTTCCAACTTGGCATCACTTTCCACGCTGGTAGGGAATGTATCACGTACGAGTGGGGAGCCAAGAACCACATCAAGGTGTCTGGCAAGAGCGACAAGAGCCCTGATAACCAAAGTCAGCAGCAACTCTCCCGTATCATGTCTCGATTCGGAGGTAAATTTGAAGAAAGCAATGACTATTACCCCGACGGTACTATAAATGACGTCGTGTATGCTGTTGACGGTGGCATGGAAGACTGGGGATATGCAGCCTCGTGGGAGAATGAATACACGACTCCAAAACCCATTAGAGAGTGTAACCCGTCTAGTTTCGGGGGATATCCAGCTGAGAAGACGAGGTACAACAATGCTACCCATCGCGCATTCAACGTCTTGATCGAGGCAAGCGACAGCAAACAGCCTAACGCCACAAGCTGGGGAGACAACTCAACGCTCTCGGACGAAGCACTAAGTGACTATTTGCCAGCGACAGAAATGGTGGGGCACGTCCCTCGCAACGTTCGCTTGTCACTACTGTACATTGATCTCGTACAGCCGTATGTACTCTGGAAAACGGTGCCAGCGAACGTCATCGTGAAGAAAGCTGCAACGTTCAAATGGGAGGTTGCGGGGGCCATCGTGGTGGACAGCACGCAGCTGAAGGTTTGGTCAGATGACCCGACTGATGCTACCCATACACAAGCGCAGAAAGGGGTTACGCGATGGTATCACGAGGATCTGGGATTGAAAGTGAAAGCGAACAACAGGGGGTTGTTCTCAACTGTTGTTGAATTCGCGACTACTGGAACGTACTATGTTCAAGCCATAGCCACCGTTGACCAGGACTGGGCTACCCAAGGCACTGGTGAAGACATTCCGGTGCCCGAGGTGAAACCGCAGACGCACATTGTGAACGCTCGCGTGAACGATGACTGGTATTACTCGAACAATGGTCGGGTCGTGCGTGGTCGAACTGTTTGGAGTTCGCAAGCGGTGAAAATTGTGGTTGTCTAACCAGTTCGTTTCTGCGACCTAGGACACCAGGATTGGTATCAATTGTGTAGAGGGTTTGCTTGTGTACAGCAACAGCGCTGACAACGTGTTGCGTCCAGCTCCGGTTAACACTAATGCCACAGTCGCGAAATATTGACCTTTAAATGCTTATTTTTGCTATTGTTATTTTAATACCACCAATTTTATCTTATAGGATAAAAACGGTACTTGACGTGTACGATAGCGAAACCAAGTACATATAGGCACTGTGACAATGTTTACTATTTGTAATTATTGTTTATTCTCACGTCGGGACTGAATTTCAGCGTGAAGCTGGCAGCTGGACTGAGCGTAACAAATCTGGCTTGCTATTGATTTTATCCTTTATTTTGATAATTTAAAATTTAATATCAACGCTCTGTTTTACGTAGACATATTACATGTAGTACAAACATCGACAGTACAGCAAAAGGACACCCTTTACTAAATCAGTACACGATTCAAATTTTAGATCAATACAGTGGCTGTATACTAATTAAAATTTCCCAATCGAAGCTCAAACATTTGATTGGCTTGTAGCCAAAGGGTTTCGGCTCGAATTGCGCGACGCGCGTTCGAGCCATCGCGCTTACTTCGATGCCTCAAGGCCCTCGAATCAGCGCACATATACAATTTGAAAGAAGCGGGATATCCTTCGGCTTGCATCTGAAATAGGTGCGAGGTGTGCCGCCGAATTCCTTGGCTCAGCGAAATAGACTGGGTAGCCCAGCAAGCAGCTATTTTCAGCTGTGAAGGAGACCAAACAGTCAAGACGCTAGAAGGATAAGGTCAGAAAGAGGTAATCCCGTTCTCCCACAGACTCCTGATTTTTAGAGAGGATATGCGTCATGATGAAGAGGTTTGTTACGCAATTATTACTGCTGCTTAACGGTTTTATTTATCCTTTTAATTGTGTGTAACCGTTGTGCACTATCATGATACTAGCGAATACCAAAACAAACCACATACGCTGGTTTGGTCATTACGTGACGGGTAAGAAGATTATTATCTCTGCTGACAGTGCAATCATGTGCTTGCTTCAACGTTTTTCCAAACGATATTTTTAATTTACGGTATCAATATTCTATACAAAATGTACGCTAGTATTTACTGCGGTTTTATTTAGCCATGGTGCTACAGTTCAGGTAGCTCAGCACACGAAGAAGCCAGCAGCGGTATCAGAAGGAACGTGGGTAACATTTGCAGTATAATTCTGGGAAAGGCACGAACGTCGCTTTACGCCCACCATCATCTACAACGCTGACGAGATAGCGATATATTTTGACACCCCGCCAAACTACGTTGGCGGAAAGAGGCCGCAAAAGGCTCAGCCAAGGTCGAGAAGACCAGAATACACTCCGCAAGACGGAACGCTGTGACGTCAGTTCGAGCCGATGGTACATCTGGAGCTATTTTTTTTCTAGTTTTCTAGACGGACACCTTAAACCACTCGATCACGTATTTTGCTAGTATTGCTTTGGTAACGAGTATCCTAGACCAAAACACGGAGAGGCAAGACCAGTGTGCTGTTATGACACCACCAGTGTCTAGCAACGTGGACGATTCCACTGTACGAGCGTTAGTAAATAACGCAGCCATCAGCCATTACGTCACGCCACAAAGTTGTTGAGGTTACGAAACTGTACATAGACGCTAGTTTCACGGGACGTTTCTCACTAACCCGTATTTGTATGATTAGGTAGTATCCCCCCAATTCACAGCAGCCTTACCGCGCATTTTGGGGAGTTCTTCCTATGAGGTTCCAGACACTTTCACCAGCCACAAGTCTACTCGGTCCGCTATCACGGGTGAGAATTTGGAGATACGTACAATTACGAAGCTATGAAAAGCGTGTATGTGCACGATTTATAATGAGATTAGCGTGTATGCTCGAAATATTATAATATAAGCTGCATGTTTGGGAGCTGATTCTGGTTCCGGAGTCGAGAAGGATGTGGCTCTGAACTCGGACGGCGAAAAAGATGAAGGCACTGAGTGGGACAGTTAAGACCTTACGGGAGAAGGCGAACAATTTCTAGGTGTCGACAAAGATTGACCTCCTGAACAAGAGCTGCTGTTTGAGGAGGAGATGATTAAAGCCGTCGGTGGAGCTGGTACAATATCTTCCGGGACTGTTCCAACTGGACTTGTTAGAGGGATGACGAAAACGAGTTGGGTGCCAGTGACAAAGCAGACTCCCTACGAGTAGTTCCAGCAACCTTACAGGCCTCGGCATCCGCAATCAATGCTGAGCGACTACCCTAGTCAATACAACGGCGAATACGGCCCCACACCAGAGGCTTTAGAGGATGCTGTTACGGCGTCAGGTGCTTTATTCTTTTTTTTTAAGCCTGTGACGTTCGAAGACATCGCAAGCGCTTGTAACGAATACTTTAATGAGAAGCTGAACGAATGAGTAGAAGAAGTATGCCAAAATCAAGTCGAGCGGGAGAAGAAGCACTCTGGTTTCAAGCGTAAAGACCGCAATAAGGTCAGAGAAGAGCTGGGCAAAACGCAAGACATTGCTGGGCGCACATTCTGTATTTTTATCGGTCTACTGGTAGCTCGCACGATTGCGCCTAACAAGGATACACTTGAAAATCACTGAAAAACCGTCGACGAAGGCGCCATTCCACGCCGATGTTTCGATCAATTTATGGTGTGTGACCGATTTTGCCTATATCTTGAAACCTGCATTTCAGCGACAATAGAGATCCACGTGCGCAAGTGGGTCGAGCCTGGAAACTCAGACCCGTCATCGAGGCTTTGCTGCATAGCTTCCAGTCTGAGTACACGCCGCCACCCACTATGGCATTTGACGAAGCCATGCTGCCGTCTCAGTTAAGCTTCAACAGGTGTTTTACTACAGCATGCTCTATCCGAGGAGCCCAATGGACTCCTCTTTTTTGTTGTTGCAGAGTTATCTTATCGTGGGCCGGACATACTAACGGTTATCCTATCATGTATCGTACAGGTATGAGATGTACTGTGGAAAGCAAGAGCAAAGAAATGCATCCGTACAGACCGACTACAACTCTGGGCCAGCTGCTGCTGTGCAAAATCTCCGGAAGGTGTTTGGCCCTAATAGACAGGGTACTAGCAAAATGCGAATCATCGAAACGGATAGATATTACACATCAGTCCCGTTAGCTATGCAGATGATTTTGCTGGGCTTTAATCGATCGGAACGGTTGAGACAGATCGTCTGGGACCCCTCTTTCCATCGTTGACGAAAAGAAAGATGGCAAGAAGAAGAAGAAGAGACCACCGAGAAATCGCCCTTCCAGTATCGAGCGTGGGAAATTTGACTTTACGCGGTATCTACACGTTCCTGGCCTTAGAGCTCCATGGAGGTAGGGTAGCAAGGCTGTCTACAGGCTTGCATCTGTTGACAGCGTGGAAATGGACCGAGTTGTGCGGCCTGATAGGCTTACAGGTATGCAAGCTGAAGTTCCCTTTCCAAGAGTTCTAAAGGACTACCAGAAGCTGATGGGCGGTGTCGACGTGCATGACCAGTTGCGACTACAAAGGCAAGTGTTCTCATCAGGTATGTACAGTACATGATTTGCATAATTTCTAATCGTGTATAATATCCATTTAGCAGGTACGCGCCGCAGTTAGCGATTAACTACAGGAGATACTACAGATCTTTGTTTCTCGGGCTCGTGGATCTTGCGATAATCAACGCTTACATCGCGTACAATGCACGCCGTGCTGCTGATGGGAAGCGAAACTCTCACACGTTAAGTTCCCGAAGCTGCTACTTTTCGAGCTCTGTCAGCTAAAACCAGAAGACTGGGAGGCACTCCTCCACATTAACACCGTTCAAATTACACCATCTAAGCCACGGGCTCAGCGAAAGGGCGTCGGGAACGAGCGTGTTCAGAATGATGAGTGGAGGCCTGTCAGCAATCAAGCTGGGAGGAAGCGCCGTACACGCGTTTGCAAGGTTCGCTACTGCTCCGTAGATGTGCGTGGTGGAGACTCATCTACCTACTGCGGTGATTGCAATCCCACCACGTCACCGAAGCGGCTCAAGACCTGACGAGTACCCCTGTGCGACAAAGCACGTCGTATGCACAACGGGATATCGATCATGCTTCGATATATGGCACAAAGTGTGGTACAATGGGACGCTGCTGCCAAACACTGCGCGCAAGCGCAAATTTAGAGCCCACACGCCTGCAAACTCAGCTGGAGGGAATAGCAATAGTGCGTCTCCAAGCGACAGGTCGAGTCAGGGCAAGGAGTCGTCCGGTAAAGCCGTGGTGGAAAACAGCAATCAGCCAAAGCGACCACGCGTAGCCATGACGGCGGACTAAGCAAATGGCGTCCTTGTTGGCTTACTTGATCTAAATATAGTGATCTTGTCCACGTTCTCTGTCGTTTTGTCGTATGGTTGAATCTTAGCGACTTTGGTCTGTGTAAGCAAGACTTTGTTCAGCTCCAACACGTTTCTAACACTATTTTGGTTCGGTTTTCTCCCGCTACATACAAAATATGAGCTAAACATGTATTATTTATTAAAACTAAAGTGGAGATACATGTTAATTCGGGAGCCGGTCCGGTAGGCGTATATTTAAGGTGCGCTTATCCACAATACACGACAGCTTAAAAAATTGAGTTTTGTTTTTAAAGCCCTTACCTGACACGTTTATTCGGCCGAAGGGGGTGGGGGACTAAAACGAATTGCGCTCCAGGGGTTTAGCGAACCATTCGGGCGTGAGCTTTAGCCGATTCTAAGTGCGCTCTTCGCAGCTTTGAAAAAAATATCTAGTAGTTGAGGTCTAATTTCAATCAAACTGATTTTCTTGCATTTAGCATCAGTTCCGTGCGAGAAGGTCCTCGCTCACCCGTCCCATACATAAGTAGGCATAAGGGTAGCCATCTGGCATCGTTTGGCCGACAAATTGGCTCGGCTTTTTTTCTTACCTGTCCCAATTAAATTGTTTTCTCGTTATAAAATCCGTAATTGAATGTTTTGGGGGTTCGAAAACGACTGACGCTCAATTCATTCAATCAGATCAGTGAGAGTGTAGATATTATTCTTCATAGTTCAGTCGGTCGTACGGACTGCACGCTCTTTAAAGATGGGACAACATCCCATTTTAGAGGTTTTCCTAATTTAACTAAGTCAAGTCGTATATTCTATTCAAGAGTCCCCTATCCCACCATCCTTGTTTTGACATCCCTCCTAGCAGATATTGCAAAATTTCTCAGCTGTAAGTGAATAATTCTTTGTGATCCGTGATTGGCGAAAAACTCCAAGTTCTTAGCTTTTCAAGGATACCTTGTGTAAAATAGGATCTTACTGGCTGATCCAGAAGGTAGTTTCATTAAGATACAAAAATTCCCAACTGGCCGGCCGAAGAGCACCTTCTTGCATGGAATTGGTGCTAAAAAAATATCGGTCACAAATATGGCTGCTTTTGCGCGCAAGTTGAACAGCAGTTTTCTGACGGACTACATTCATCAACACCTCGCCGAAAACAGTTTCGACTAGTCTCAACAAGTGCAACTTCAACGTCCTCTGGCGAGCTGATCTGATCCAGTCAGGGCTCACGGCAGCTCCGTCACCCGGCTGGCCGTTCGCATTCCGAGGCCGGAGGAGCACGATTTTACCGTCACTAGGCAAACAGAACTCATTGATGCTCATTCTTCTCTTTGCCGCGCAGCACAACAACAAACAAATCTCCCCTTCCAGCTGCCGAAGTCCTATCCTGTTTCAAGATACCGCGAGTTCACGTCCTCATTCTACCGGAAGACGTTCTGCGAAAACCTCGAGGCGAAATTATGCCGAATTTGGCTGGCTCAATGGCAAGCATTCGATTGGAAGGGGTCCGGTCAGGGATGCTAGCCGGTGCATCTTAATTCCACGGGACCTTGCCATGCAGCGGCGAGTTGACCCCGCTGAGAGCAGCATCGACGGCCCTGGGTGGTTCCTACCACGTGATGTGGGTGCAACAGAGGGAGACGACTTCACTTACGGTCAAGTCTGACTAGGATGAGAGGATGTGCTTGAAATAGACTGCCAGTGGAGTCTATAGTGGGCAGCACGCGATCCTATCACAGTAGAACAGCGGTGACAGAGGTGACTTCGGTTACTTCGGTTACGTCGGTTACTTCGCTTTGTGCCACCAGCTTGTCTCCCTTCACGTCGGTCACGGTGACTGTGTTACCGTCGTACTCGGTGACTTCTAGGGAAGAATGGACAACGCGGAACTCGAAGCATTCCCAAGTTGTTGACCGGAATCACGACTCCGGCGTCATGACCGAAGACATCGTCTCAAATGCCGTAGCTATACCGACGAACGGGCCTCCTCGGTTAGTTACGAATAGGTGTAGTAGTTGACGTTGCGTTCAATGTAGACGGGAACAGGAACGCCCCAGCACGTGTTCGAGTTGGAGACTTCTACATTGACAACCCTCGGCTCGGGTAGAGCGGGATGCCCTCCAACGAGAGACGTCAGTCAGACGTGTGATTAGCTCGGACCTTCAACACGACAGCGATGACGACGCCGAAAACTTCAACGATCTTCTGGAAACATTAGTGACCGAGACCGAGTCACAAAAAGGACGTCGACCTGGAAACGAGGAGGGTACTGGGACCAATCGTGACGACGAGCTGAATTGTCCAACGACTTCTACTATTCTACGAGCGCTCACCGATAACTGGTCAAATATTCCTGACTACGGGAGCCAGTTTTAGCGATCCTCAAAACGCCGACGGTCGATGGCATCAGTAACAGCCAACTCCCACGCCTGCTGTAGATGTTGAGACGCAGGCTCCTAGACACCAACCATCGCTAGACGAGTACATCCGCCTTGTTCAACTTTCGGCCGTCATGGACCAAGTCGTTTTCAACGCCAGCTCCGATTCCCGCGCTCGATTCCGACCAACTGCGAATCAGCAGACAATTCACCAAGCCATCACGTCAGTGGGACACAAAGGTAAGGATGCGATGTTATTTGTATCCATGCGCGGACGGCCGAGTCGACAAGGTTCCTACCCCATCTAGTAACTCTCCGGCGTTTGTACTCATTCGAGCTCTGGCCAGGTGAATTACCAGTACCATTTTGTACGCTTTGACCTTGACGCTCAGTTCAACCTGTCAAATACGCAAGGTGTTAACCTCGGGTATTTCTCCGCCAAGATCAGCCTGCCTTCGACACCTAAGACCCGGACACACATGCAGTTTGCCTCCGCCATCGCAACTCTTAACGAATGTGCTGGAGAGTTCTGTGACGACACAACCCGTTCCTTAGTGACAGCCGTTTACCGATTTTCCGGATCACTAGTAAATTACGACCCGTAGACACCAATGGAGATAAACGCATTAGCGCTCTGGCGCAGCAAAATATTGGGCTTGTAGCCCAGAGCCGTGCAAAGCGACCTCACCTCGGGCCTAAATAAGCGCGCCCAGATTGCTCGGATCAACTTTCAAGACGCGGAGCTCAGCAGCAGCATGTTTAAGTTGTCACGAGGAAGCTCAATGCCCTACTGGCAAGCGTCCGAAGGGTCTGCACAAGCGCGGGAGTCGCCACCAGCAAAATTGGATTGCCAAAATAAGGATGTGCAACGCAAAAAGGGGCGGCCGGCCCCGGCGGAAGTCCTCAGTGCGACACCTCGACAGCATGGACGTCACCGGTGCCTACGGTTTATTTCAACACAGCGTTGCTCTTCGTCGACACCCGCCGATCGCTGCCTGAGATCATATCTAGCTCATTTTGAAGTAGGGATTCTTCCACCTTCCGCTCATGCCTTTCTCTGCGAGCGGTATGAGGAGATCGCGTGCTCCACCTGAGACCAAGTAACCCCTTCGAGCCTCACGTGGTCCGTCTGAGTGCAAGCTTCCCCGTACCAGCAAACGCTGTCCAATCAGCAGCATCACTTGCGAAATTGTAAAAGAAGTCTAAGATGCACTAGTGCAACGTCTCCAGCTGGAAGAATCACGGCTGGCAAAGCCCAGACAGAAATTAATGGGTTGCACCTGTAGTTCATTCTCTCACGGTCACTCTGCCGCCGATATTAATTATGTTAGCGTCCGCGTTTATCCCGATATATCGAATGTAGTGATACCACTCTGGAGGCCATGATCGGCCGTGGAAAGCGCAAAGCACGGATGACCCCAGACCAAACAAAGTGCTAGACAAAACCCATCTAGAGTGGAAATTGTGAGGCTATAAGGAAGCGGATCTACTACTGGAAATCGTAGATCATGGGGTGTATCACCACTTTGCCGAGCGGCAAACCGAACGGACAGCGTCGAGGGCCCACCAGAGCCATAAACCAGCGAGGACGTTGAAAATTGCTTAAACGCGTAGCGTGCGGGAGGTTCAAGACACCGGAAAGTACCTGATGGTAAGCGCAGAAACAATTAAGATGGACGGACTTACACCTCAGTCCGTTTGGTTGCGTGCCTAAAACTAGCATTGGCCCATGTATTTATCCACGATCTGTCATACCCGCCAGGTGGCCCCATCAACGATCAGTCAGCACTCGGGGGGGTTTCTGAGCTGTCGTATGAGTCCGTTGACGCTATCGCTCGTCGATATTGGAGCTTCGTCAGGAATATCCTAGCGTCGTGATATGACTAATGAAGGGAGATGTCAAGTCCGCGTTTCGAAATGCTCCAGCTCATGATCAAACTAGCCAGCTGTTTGCAGGAAGCATCCCAAAGCATGGCGTGGTGGTTGTCGATTTAGCGCTGCCATTCGGCTGGACTGGATTACCAGTTTATTATGGTGTATTTGGTAGCGCAATTTCTTTCTTGGTTCGTCGTGAAAGCCCAGCAAGTCTCATCCCGACAAGCCCAGACCGCCAACCGTTCTTCAGCTACGTTTGAGTTGATAATTATGTGCCCATCGAGCCGGACACACCCAGGCGCCTTGACGCGTGGGTATGGGCTCTACGACTAGCTATGATGGCTGTGCTAGGACCACGGTCGATCAACGAAAAGAAATTTACATCTTGGGAGACACACCTGACAGCGTTAGGACTGGCGTGGGACACTGTCGCAATGATGGTCTCGATGTCACAAGAGAAAATCGACAGGACCATCGATCGACTTCGCGCGATGCGTAAGCATAATTCAGCGGCACGGAATACATGGGAAAAACTACTCGGCAGTCTCCAGCTCGTCTCTATGTGCGTACGCGCTGCAAAACCGTTCTTCCAGAGGCTGTATGCAATGTACAGACAAGCACCCCTCCTCGTTTTCATCAAGCTAACAAAGGGAGCTCGGCTGAATCTCGCATGGTTTGAAGTCATTAAACAGTTTGTTGTAGCTTGAAAGTGTTCCCCTGATCCTCTTCTCAGTGCTGTCAGAACCTACCGTTCATATTTATATGGATGCAAGCGATGATGGTATGAGCATTCTCTTTGAAGATTGTCGAGAGCTCATTCGACTTCAGTTTGATGCAAAAGAAAAGGACATGATTAAGCAAGAAAACTTCAGCATCAACGTCAGAGAACTGCTGAGTGTGGCATTAGCAGTGCTTATGTGGGGTGCAGGATGGTCTAATGATAAAAATACAGACTACACACATGATCGTGTATGGATCGACAACAAGTCTGCAGTGGAATGGTTTAATCGGTTACAGATCACAAACGAATTTTTGTCAAGAGCTCAGCCGAAAATCGGTGTCGTGAAAGCAATCCACAGAGTTCGGTTATCAGCGGAGCATATGTCGGGGTCGCAATGTCATTGCCTATTTGGATTCCTGGGTATGATCTAATCTATCCATGCTAACAAAATGACGCTTTTTTAACATCTACATGAAAACGAGTTTGTATTCCAGTGCGCTATCGGAAAATTCACACAAACGACTCATCGACCTTCAAGCTCGAGCACTTGCCGAATCATCCAGACGCATGTGTATCGGCACGTGGAAGGAGTGGTGCCAATTCTGTACTCAAATTTACCGATCTTGCTGGTAACCAGCAAAATCCATACATGGCCAGTATATACAGCCGGTTCTCTTTACAATCGCCGCATGGGGCCCGATGGCAATGAAAACGTCAGTCCATCCGATCCATCCAAGCAAATATCAGTCACGTACGATAGTTCCACACAGTCTTCGCAGGATTTACTCCACAGCTAACAACTGACCACGCGACTGCCATCTCAAAACTGCGACGACTCAGTTCCGTATCTCGACCAAAATCACCAGTTACGCCAGCCATGCTCTCGTGGATCGCTAAACAACTCAGCCTCAACAGATCCCAACACCGCCTCGTATTTCGGGCTGCGGTGCTGTGCTTCTTTTTTCTGCTGAGGAGTGCAGAATTCGTAGCTGTGAAGGAAGGCGTTCATCAATACGCACTACGAGTTGATGACGCCCATGTTCTTGACCAGTACGATACAAGAACCAAACGAGCTGCGGGCGCTGTTAGAGTACGAGTCTGCCTTCGAGGAAGCAAGATGGATCGGCAAGGCCAAGGTGTAGTCAGGACGTGGCGACAGTCAAGACATCCCACGATTTGCCCGTATGTGGCATCAAGTTTTATTGTCATTGTCTGTAGTCCTGCGACTCGCAAAAAGACGAAGAGCCCCCCCCCCCCCTCCCCTGCGGCAGCTGATATCATGGACGGGAATCAATTAATCACCACCGACGCATCCCCTCCACCTGCTTCGCAGACTACATAGACTGCGCTTCAAAACCCACGCCTGCGTTTTAGAACAATTAAACTTACATAAAACAAACAGCCTTAACACAAGAGAGAGAAGGAGGTGAATAAACCTTTTCCTAACACTAGAGCTCAGTGCTCTTACCTAAATACTATATCGGGTGCCCAAGTTCCCACAGTAAGTCAGTCAGCTTACTACCTGATATTTGATCCTTCAAGCTCATATTCCAGCAATAGTTGTGCGTCTAAGCCAATGAAGCTGACCTAGAGGCTGATCATCACGCACGCACTTGCTGGCACCAGGACTTGTCTTGGCCTATTGTATGTATACCTCCTGCCGCGTTGTTCTAAGTCTCCGACACATTCTTGCAACATTATGTAATGGTATTAGGTTCAACATTCAGTTAGTTTATCGCTTTCACTCAGACATTAAGATTCATGGACTCTCAATATTTTGACGTTTATAAGAAAATCTTTCTTTTCTGCTGGCACATTAGCATCACTATTGACAGGGATTTAAGAATTAAAAAAAAAACACCTTGAGTCTGCAATAAATTCTCTGAGAGAATAGATTTGGTAGCTCATTTAATACTTTTTTTTGCGAGCTCATGCGTACAGTATAAACAGTGTAAGTTTGGAGTTATTATTTCAGTTGGACCGTGAATTTCCCTTTCACTCGATGACAAAGCAGCAACTACAGTGCTAGAACTGTGCTGGCTCAGGGCTGCATTTTTCTCCTTTCAACGTCGACTTTATTGTGTATTATTAATATACTTTACTGGTATTACATGTAAACCCGGAGAAAACGGGTGCGTGGGCAAGGAAGTACGTAATCCATAATCTCGACTAACTACGCCAAAACACGTACGCAATCCAATAAACAAGATCCCCCGTGGAAAAGAGTGACGAATTGTCACTATTTGACAACAGGTACACAGATCACTTTCAAATATTCGCCTGGTCTTCTGTATCGCATGAAGCTCCCTCTTGTCATTGCTGCTACGGCTGCCACTGTCGCGGCGTTTCCAGCTTTTGCTAAGGACGAGCTCTGCGGCCAGTATGACTCCATCCAGGCGGGCGACTACATCGTCCACAACAACCTGTGGGGACAAGATAACGACAAGGCGGGTGGTCAATGCACGGGGCTCGACAGCATTGACGGCTCTACTATCGCTTGGCACACGAGCTTTCCAAGCTGGGTCGGCGACAACTGGCAGGTCAAGTCGTACGCCAACGCTGCTCTCAAATTTAACCCTGTGCAACTCTCCAGCGTGAAGTCGATTCCCACGACGATGGAGTACACGTACAAGTATTATGGCAACATCATCACAAATGTGGCGTACGACCTCTTCACTAGCCCCTCGATTGGCGGAGAGACCGCGTACGAGCTGATGGTCTGGCTAGCCGCGCTGGGCGGTGCCTGGCCTCTGACCACTACAGGGCAACCTATTAAATCCGTGAAGCTCGGCGGTGTGGACTTTAATCTGCACCAAGGCTGGAGCAACAAGACTAAGGTCTTTACGTATGTCGCCAAGAAAATGACCACGAAATTCTCGGCTGACTTGAAGCAGTTCTTCGACGAGCTCCCAGCCGACAATACGATCGAGACGACCCAGTATCTGACCCAGGTGCAGGCTGGTACGGAGCCGTTTCAGGGCAAGAACGCCATTATGACGGTGTCCAAGTACTCAGCGGCACTCAAATTGGCTTAAGTGATTGATTACGATGCAAAGCGTAGCTCTTTGTGGAACTGAGTGCGACAAGGCACACACTCTATGGGTTTCGCAATTTGTACGGCAACTAACTGTCTACAACTTTGCATTCTTTAAAGTGAAAGCACCCTTAGCCCCATCAGAATTCTACTACCATTTTCGCTCGAAACACTGTAACAAACTCTCAAACAAGGATTTTGCAAGCAACGTTACCGTCTGTAATTTACGCTAACACAGGTCTACATGTACAATCTTTTCGGTTCGGAGGATGATGTTCAACCAGCAGAATGATCATCATGAAAACCACTCTTTTTAAACAAAAGGTCTGTCCAACAAGCAAGTGCTGGTGGTCTATGGATATTTCATCTTCTACAGTACTCGGAATTTACATGTAGTATCACTCTCAATGTGGAGAACAGGGTGAGTGAGGCTCGATGAGTGCAAAGAGTCTTATCCAAATATCGTTAAACGGTTCAACGGGGCTATTCCGGAACACGCTGTTGTCAAATGGTCGACTTCTCGTTCAAGATATTTTTCTTTAAAAGGCATCCTCCCAACGTCGGTTCGCTTAAGCAATTGGATTTGAGCACCTTTAAGCAGCTTCGACAAGTTTGTTTTGTTGCAGATAAAGCGGGGCAACTTCCTTTGGGATGGCCTGGCTTCAAAAGAACCCCCCCTGTCTGAATTTTCAAGCCATTCTGCCTGAAATCCAAAAGTAGCAAGAAGGCAGAATAGGCTTCGATTGAGCGATATAACAGTACTCGGTATGCCTGCTTGCGGAGAACAGTGATTTAATCTCCCAGACACTGTTTTTGGTCAGCCAAGCTGGCAGAGTAAGGTAGAAGCTGCTTTTGTTAATTAAGTAGCAAAAGCGGGTGTCCTCGACAATAGCAATCTCATTCAGGACCAGGATCCGTCTGGTCCTGATTGCTGAAAGTATTCAGTTGCCTTCGGCCAGTATGTTCGACGCCGGGTGCCATCGAAAACATTTTTTAAAGAAACTCTCGGGCACGGCTGATAGATTTAACTTTTGGAGTTTCACTACGACCAGCACTGACCATGTCGACTGCTCCAAGATCCACACCGAATTCCTAATGCTGGAACATTGCACTTTTGACGAGTCCTGACGCGCGCACTGGCATTTGGCTGCCTTTGGCAGTGCAGTTCACCCGTAGATCAATTTTCCCAAGGTTTCATCAGCCCCCCCCACTCTGTGATGGTCGAAATGTGGCCTATACTACCCTCCTCTTGAGTGCGCTGTGGTCATCCCGCTATTCGCGGTGAGCGTGAAGTCAAAGGTAGGGACAGATATGTAACCAAACGCACTTCTGTTCCGGGCATGTGCTTCATGCGCCCTATGGTCAGTGGGAGGAGCCCAAAATTCCCCAATACTGACCCCTTTAATGAAACCAAGTGTAATTGGAGGGACTCGGCGTTCTTTCTGCGTATTCGGACCCCTTTCTCTTGCAAGTGGACCCCTGGCTCTTGCGCGCACCCAAAACAGCGATCGAAGATATCGTTTTGGGCTGTGTGTCTCTTCAGTCGACACACACACAACCGGTAGTGCTGCAACATCAAAGAGGATCATATTGCAGTATCGAAGTCGTACGAGACTTGCTCAGCTCTGACGAACCTTTGCAACGAGTGGCAGCACGGCTATGAGAGACTCTGCTCTTTCGGAAAGGCAGGAGGCTTTCACTCGTTAATCCTTGGCCAGATGTCGTTCGCGGCTTCTCGCGAGCAAACGTCGCGTCCGGCCACTCTCTTCGCCCTCTTCTTCTGCAACAGATTCAGGCCAGCGTGAGGGGCGATCGCACAATGCCCGGACTGGTAGCTCCCTTCGCAGCCGCGTCGCTCGAGCACTTTTACGTTGATATCTTCGATTTTACCGGTATCGCCATGTGGTGATGGGTAAGGCCGGAACATGATTAAATGGTGGAGCCAGCCAATCAGAGACCATGGATCTCATAGTTTATATTGAATGAAGGCGATTTGAATGAAATGAGGGCTAATGTCTTTTCAACGAGCATGCACTCCGGCCAGCAGTCAGGTTCAAACTATCGTTATAGCCAGCTACCGGATCACGGATAGGTACTATCTAAGGCATAGCGTCTGTAGTCACACGTACTGATGAACAGAACTTTCGCGCACAGCATTCAAGCTAAACTTCAGCAGGTGTTGTACATGTACCGTACCAGCAGGTGTTGTGGTCTCGAGACTCTCGACATGAGCTGATACTGTACTGATACCCCCGTAGTGCAACCGTAACTTATGTCTCTTTCCCATCCAAACGACATGAATCCCGCCCGGACTTTGGAGGAGGTCTCGAATCAAGTTTTCATCGCGCAAGCCTCAGCACTGCCGGGTCAGCAGCACGGCACTGCTGTGTCCACGAGCATAGCCCGTGGTTCCTAATGACGTGAGAAAGCCTAAAATTCCTTGTGGAAACCCAACGCTGGCCTTTGGTGATATCAAGTGTAATAGTTTTCCCTCCACATGCTTTTTTCTGCAATCGGACCCCTTTCTCTGCCAAACGGACCCCTGTCGCTTGTGCTGTTCCCTCTTCTGCCCAAAACAGCAGCCAAGATATCGTTTTGGGCGAGCTAGACGTATTTGGCGTGGTAAGCAAAGTTCCGGACGGTGCAGGACATGCAAACAGCCCCCACTCGAGCAGACAGCTCTAGCTTCATCAGCTTTCCCGGTGCAAACGCGAGTTAAAGCCATGCCATGTTACCACGCACGTTGAACTTCGGCTCCTCTTCACTTTGGCAAATACGTTTTTTGATTGGCTACATTTTTAATGAAAGAGAGCACTTCCAGTCAACATACGTTCGTTTCTCATACTTAATAGTGACATGCTCGTACTTCCTGGGGCAAATACTTCACGCAAACAGCGTCCGAGCTGGGCGACATGGCCTCCGCGGCGGAAATGACGCCTTCTTTTCGATGGCGACGATTTCGACTGGCCGGCCCTCCGCCGGTCGAGTACAGGCCACCAGGTCCACGTTGATGCGAGACTGCGGTCCTCGCAGCCCTGGATACTTCAGTGTCCCGCTTAGCCTTTTGGGAGGCAGCTCTCCGCCTCGAGCTAGATGCTGCACCTCGTTTAGAGGAAGCACACCACTGTAGAACCGGAACTCGTCCAGTAGTCCGTGGAAGCCATACCAGCCTACGAAGTCTCCGTGAGGGTAGTCTCCCCCACCTGATGTGATGTATCCCGTCCCGACCTGTTCGTGAAGTAGGTGCTGCCACTCCCGATGTAGAGTTCCCGTCGTGGACCACACGTTCTCCCCGTCCAGATACACGTCCTGCTTTTGACGTTCGAGATCATAGGTCAGAACTAAATGATACCAGTGGCCACACTTGAGGTCTTTGGCCACGGGTGTCTTGACATCCAACACCGAGCAGTAGAGTTTCCTCTTCGAGTCCACCATGACGAATTGCTGATGATACTGCGGCCAGTTCCTGCTGTCTCGCTCTTCGGATTGCAGTCCGAAGATCACCCCACCTGTGTACCTATTTGTGTCAAGCTCTTTCTGTGTTGACGGTAGTAGCGAGAACCACAAGTCGAAGCTGAAGTTTTCCTCGTGCATCGTCCGCAATGCAAAATACATTCGACGGAACTGTCCCCAATCCGTCGGCGGTGGGCATTCAACGCAGGCGTAGGAGGCCTGCAGCAGCTCGTCATTGTCGTCTGTACCGAGACCGTGAAACAGCATGGACCTCGCCTGCATATAGCGCCGCTTCCACGTGTGCAGCAGATGCTGTTGGCTCTCAGGGACGGGGCCGTGCACCATGAGCTCGTGCCAGAGCAACCCATCCGAAAGCCGAGCGAGCCACCACGAGTTCGTGTGCGACAGTTGAAAGGCATCAAAGCCCGCCAGGAAGCTGCAAACCGCCTCCACCAAGTCCGTCGGCAACTCTTCCAGCCACATGGAATGTCGATATCTGCTTGTCGCTCAGAAATTTCAAGAATGGCGCGGCCCAACATTGCCGTTCCAAAACCTCACCCGGGAAGGGTGACACGTTAGCCGTTGCTGCTCGATACGCCAAATGAGTGGGGCGACTCACCACGTCGCCCATCCCGATGCATCATTTTTGCATTCGACACGTTGAAGTTGCTTGGATCTTTAAATTTATGCGCTTGGTGAACCATTGTATTTCATGTAGAAAGGCAAATTTAAAAGGCCGAGTCGTCTTCCTACCGGCATCATGATGCCCCAGTGTCAGAAGGAGCATGCTTGCTCATGACTTAGGAAGTGTAAGCGAATCAACCAGTTATTGTTTTCGATTTGTAGTTACAGCGTATCGCTCCTGGGCGCTTGAAAGAAAAGGTGAATGCAACGAGGTGCACGGAGCGTTTTCACGCCTGCCACAATTGTGTGGTGGCTTTAGAAACTACGAACCGGTATATAGAAAGGAGTCTACCTCACTAGTTTGGCGTTGAAGCGTCAAAACTTGGTTATAATTTCTAAGAATCCAAGAAAATTTCGATATCTCATATTTGGTGTGCTTTGGCGGCGCCTCTTTTAACCTCTTTAGGAGTATTTTTGCACCCGAGTCTACATGTACCTGGTTGTGTTTTCCTCGCCCTTTCTCTTGTCCCACTTCAACGTTGCCTCCCCCTCAACGTTTTAACCAACGAGAAAGACATGACGTTGGTCAAGCCGAACACGCCCCGCCAAGCGCAACTCAACCCTCACTTCCCAATCTGCCGCCTGCCACACAAGAAGCCACAACCATCACTCTGCGCTCCCCCTTGACACAACATGTCCAAGGAGGAAGACAAGCTCAAGTTGCTGCAGCCCGAGGCCGACAAGAACGGCGACGGCGTGCCCGAAGTCTACCGCTCGCTCAACTTCCGCAGCCTGCAAGACCCGTACTCGCACAACAACGACACCATGGCGAGTCGCTACAGCACTCTGCGAGCCGATAACCTCGAGACCATGCTCAACGGCGGCCTCGAGCGGTTCTACAAGAAGTACGACCACCTTTCTCGCAAGGTCAACCTGCAGCTGCCCACGCCCGAGGTGCGCTTCGAGAACTTGTCCTTCACTGTGCAAGTGCCTGCGTCTGCAGAGGACCACGGCACGGTGGGGTCTCATTTGCGGGGCATCTTCACGCCCTGGAAGAGACCGGCCATGGCCACCAAGCACGCGCTGCGCCCCATGAGCGGCATCATCAAGCCGGGCACGTTGACGTTGATCCTGGCCAACCCTGGCGCGGGCAAGTCGACGTTCCTCAAGGCGATGGCCGGGAAACTCCAGAGCTCGTCCAAGACCCAACTAGGAGGCGAGATTCTGTACTCGGGACTACGGGGCGACGAGATCGACCTCATCAAACTGGCCGGACTGGTGGACCAGACGGACAACCACATCCCCACGTTGACTGTGCGCGAGACGTTCAAGTTCGCCGACATGTGCGTCAATGGGCGTCCAGAGGACCAACCGGAGGAGATGCGCGACATCGCCGCCTTGCGAACCGAGCTGTTCCTCCAGATCTTGGGCATGGAAGAGTGCGCCGACACGGTGGTGGGTGACGCCCTGCTACGTGGCGTCAGTGGCGGCGAGCGCAAGCGCGTCACCATTGGCGAAGTGCTGGTCGGTGGCCAGAGCTTGTTCCTGTGTGACGAGATCTCGACGGGTCTGGACAGTGCGGCCACCTTCGACATCATCAAGTCGCTGCGGACCTGGTGCAAGACGCTGGGCGGGTCGGCCGTGATTGCGCTACTGCAACCGACTCCCGAGGTGGTGGAGATGTTCGACGACATCTTGATGATCAATGAAGGCCACATGGTGTACCACGGCCCCAGGACGGAGATCCTCGACTACTTTGAAGGCCACGGCTTCACGTGTCCGCCCCGAGTGGACCCGGCCGACTTCCTGATCGAAGTGACGTCCGGCCGCGGCCATCGCTATGCGAACGGGAGCATCCCCGTCAAGGATCTGGCCGTCGCGTCCGAGGACTTTAACAACCTGTTTTGCCAGTCGAACATCTACCGCAAGACCCACGAGGCCATCAGCAAAGGCTTCAACGAGCACCAGTTCGAGAACGCAGAGGACTTCAAGAAGGCCAAGAGCGTGGCCAACTTGGCCCGCTCCAAGGAAAAGTCCGAGTTCGGGTTGGCCTTCGTGCCCAGCACCATGTTGCTGCTGAACCGCCAGAAGCTCGTGTGGATCCGGGACCCTCCTTTGCTATGGGGGAAACTCATCGAGGCGCTGATCATCGGTCTCGTCATGGGCATGATCTACTTCGACGTGAGCTCGACCTACTACCTGCGCATGATCTTTTTCAGCATTGCGTTGTTCCAGCGTCAAGCGTGGCAGCAGATCACCATCTGCTTCCAGCTGCGCAAGGTCTTCTACAAGCAGCGGCCGCGCAACTTCTTCCGCACGTCCTCGTATGCTATTGCCGAGAGTGTGGTGCAGATCCCAGTCAACATGGCCGTGTCGTTCGTGCTGGGCACGTTCTTCTACTTCATGAGCGGCCTGACGCGGACGTTCGAGAAGTACATCGTGTTCTACCTGGTGCTGCTGGCCTTCCAGCACGCCATCAGCGCCTACATGACGCTGCTGAGCTCTCTGTCGCCCAGTATCACGATCGGCCAGGCGCTGGCCGCCATCTCCGTGAGCTTCTTCCTCTTGTTCTCGGGCAACATCATCCTGGCCGACCTCATCCCGGACTACTGGATCTGGATGTACTGGTTCTCTCCCATCTCCTGGGCGCTGCGCTCCAACATGCTGTCCGAGTTCTCGAGCGACCGCTACACTGACGCGCAGAGCAAAGCGCAGCTCGAGAGCTTCTCCATCACGCAGGGAACGGGCTACATCTGGTTCGGCGTCGCCGTGCTGGTCGTGTACTACTTCGCCTTCACGAGCTTCAACGCGTTGGCGCTGCACTACATCCGCTACGAGAAGTTCAAGGGGGTGAGCGCCAAGGCCATGCAGGAAGAGGAAACGCACAACGTGTACGTGGAGGTGGCCACCCCGACGGCCGGCCATGACGCCAAGGTGAAAGGAGGCGGCCTGCCGTTTACGCCCACGAACTTGTGCATCAAGGACCTGGACTATTACGTGACGCTGCCGTCCGGCGAGGAGAGGCAGCTCCTGCGGAAGATCACGGCGCACTTTGAACCTGGCCGGATGGTGGCGCTCATGGGCGCGACGGGCGCTGGCAAGACGACGCTGATGGACGTGATCGCTGGACGGAAGACTGGCGGCCGCATCGTGGGCGACATTTACGTCAACGGAGAGCTCAAGGACCCGGCCATCTTCAGTCGCATCACGGCGTACTGTGAGCAGATGGACATCCACTCGGAGGCCGCGTCCATCTACGAGGCGCTCGTGTTCTCGGCCAAGCTGCGACTGCCGCCGACGTTCACCGAGGAGGAGCGGATGAACCTGGTGCACGAGACGTTGGAGCTGTTGGAGCTGACGACGATCGCGTCGGAGATGGTCGGCAGCCTGTCGGTCGAGCAGAAGAAACGCGTGACGATCGGCGTCGAAGTGGTGGCCAACCCCAGCGTTTTGTTCCTGGACGAGCCCACGAGTGGGCTGGACGCGCGTTCGGCTCTGATTGTGATGCGTGGCGTGCAGTCTATTGCTCGTACGGGGCGCACCGTGTTGTGTACGATCCACCAGCCCAGTATCTCGATCTTCGAGCTGTTCGACGGGCTGTTGTTGCTCCAGAAAGGTGGCTACACGGCCTACTTCGGCGAGCTTGGTGTCGACTCGGTCAAGATGCTTGAGTACTTTGCGTCTATCCCCGGAACGGAGGAGATCCGACCGCAGTACAATCCGGCGACGTACATGCTGGAGGTGATTGGCGCGGGTATCGGCCGCGACGTCAAGGACTACTCGCTGGAGTACAAGAACAGCGAGCTGTGCGTTAAGAACCGAGAGCGGACACTGGAATTGTGTCAGGCGTCGGACGACTTCGTACGTCACTCGACACTCAACTACCGACCGATCGCCACGGGCTTCTGGAACCAGTTGACGGAGCTCACGAAGAAGCAGCGACTGACGTACTGGCGCAACCCGCAGTACAACTTCATGCGCGTCTTCCTGTTCCCGATCTTCGCCGTCATCTTCGGCACGACGTTCTACCAGCTCTCAGCCGACAGCGTCAAGCGCATCAACTCGCACATTGGTCTCATCTACAACAGCATGGACTTTATCGGCGTGACGAACCTCATGACGGTGATCGAGGTGACGTGTGCCGAGCGCGCCGTGTTCTACCGCGAACGCATGTCCAACTACTACAGTCCGCTGCCCTACAGTCTGTCGCTCTGGTTCGCCGAGATCCCGTACCTCATTGTGGTCATCATCCTCTTCGTGACGATCGAGTACTGGATCGTGGGCTGGAGCAACAACGGAGGCGACTTTCTCTTCTTCCTCTTCGTCTTCTACCTCTACACGTCGGCCTGTACGTACATGGGGCAGTGGATGTCGGCGCTGATGCCCAACGAGAAGGTGGCGAACGTGGCTGTGGGTGCGCTGTCGTGTCTGCTGAACCTCTTCTCGGGCTACTTGCTGCCTCGAACGGCCATGAAGGCAGGCTACAAGTGGTTCACGTACCTCATGCCGTCGAGCTACTCGCTTGCGGCGCTGGTGGGCGGCCAGTTCGGCGATAACCACGAGATTATCACAGTCACGTCGGGCAACACGTCGACGGAGATGACGGTGGCGCAGTACATTGAGAACATCTACGACTTCCGACCCGACCGCAAGTACAACTTCATGGTTGGCCTCATCGTCATTTGGCTGGTCGTGCAGGTGGCCATCTTCCTCACGTTCAAATACGTGAGCCACCTCAAGCGATAAGCAGCTACCAGTACATGGGACGCCACCAACAATGTGACGGGAAGACTTTTGCCGTAATTTTTCATTTTAACAATTAGTGGCGTAGATTTGAATTTACTTTTCATCACTTTTCACAGTTTTATTTTTTACCTTGCAGTATTTTTTTGTAGAAATTGAAGATGTCTAGCCAATCACAGCAAACAAATGTGAATGAGCTATATTCCAGATAAACGGCATCGCCATTCTTGAAATTTCTAAGCGACAAGCAGATATCGACATTTCACGTGGCTGGAAGAGTTGCCGACGGACTTGGTGGAGGCGGTTTGCAGCTTCCTGGCGGGCTTTGATGCCTTTCAACTGTCGCACACGAACTCGTGGTGGCTCGCTCGGCTTTCGGATGGGTTGCTCTGGCACGAGCTCATGGTGCACGGCCCCGTCCCTGAGAGCCAACAGCATCTGCTGCACACGTGGAAGCGGCGCTATATGCAGGCGAGGTCCATGCTGTTTCACGGTCTCGGTACAGACGACAATGACGAGCTGCTGCAGGCCTCCTACGCCTGCGTTGAATGCCCACCGCCGACGGATTGGGGACAGTTCCGTCGAATGTATTTTGCATTGCGGACGATGCACGAGGAAAACTTCAGCTTCGACTTGTGGTTCTCGCTACTACCGTCAACACAGAAAGAGCTTGACACAAATAGGTACACAGGTGGGGTGATCTTCGGACTGCAATCCGAAGAGCGAGACAGCAGGAACTGGCCGCAGTATCATCAGCAATTCGTCATGGTGGACTCGAAGAGGAAACTCTACTGCTCGGTGTTGGATGTCAAGACACCCGTGGCCAAAGACCTCAAGTGTGGCCACTGGTATCATTTAGTTCTGACCTATGATCTCGAACGTCAAAAGCAGGACGTGTATCTGGACGGGGAGAACGTGTGGTCCACGACGGGAACTCTACATCGGGAGTGGCAGCACCTACTTCACGAACAGGTCGGGACGGGATACATCACATCAGGTGGGGGAGACTACCCTCACGGAGACTTCGTAGGCTGGTATGGCTTCCACGGACTACTGGACGAGTTCCGGTTCTACAGTGGTGTGCTTCCTCTAAACGAGGTGCAGCATCTAGCTCGAGGCGGAGAGCTGCCTCCCAAAAGGCTAAGCGGGACACTGAAGTATCCAGGGCTGCGAGGACCGCAGTCTCGCATCAACGTGGACCTGGTGGCCTGTACTCGACCGGCGGAGGGCCGGCCAGTCGAAATCGTCGCCATCGAAAAGAAGGCGTCATTTCCGCCGCGGAGGCCATGTCG
Organism: Phytophthora betacei; assembly: GCA_011320135.1. Classification (NCBI taxonomy): domain Eukaryota; phylum Oomycota; class Peronosporomycetes; order Peronosporales; family Peronosporaceae; genus Phytophthora; species Phytophthora betacei. Next base: position 1,039,368 of record JAANHX010000444.1, on the reverse strand, counting down.
CCCAGCTCGGACGCTGTTTGCGTGAAGTATTTGCCCCAGGAAGTACGAGCATGTCACTATTAAGTATGAGAAACGAACGTATGTTGACTGGAAGTGCTCTCTTTCATTAAAAATGTAGCCAATCAAAAAACGTATTTGCCAAAGTGAAGAGGAGCCGAAGTTCAACGTGCGTGGTAACATGGCATGGCTTTAACTCGCGTTTGCACCGGGAAAGCTGATGAAGCTAGAGCTGTCTGCTCGAGTGGGGGCTGTTTGCATGTCCTGCACCGTCCGGAACTTTGCTTACCACGCCAAATACGCCAGCCTGTGTAGCTCGCCCAAAACGGTATCTTGGCTGTTGTTTTGGGCAGAAGAGGGAACATCACAAGCGACAGGGGTCCGTTTTGCAGAGAAAGGGGTCCGATTGCAGAAAAAAACATGTGGAGGGTAAACATTTACACTTGCTTTTATTAAGGTCAGCGTTGGGAGTAATTTTAGGCTTTATCACGTCACGGAGAAGTGTTGAGACTTGTCCGATGAAGTTGATTCGAGACCTCCACCAAAGTCCAGGCGGAATTCATGTCGTTTGGATGCAGATGTTACGGTTGCACCACGGGAGTATCAATACAGTATCTGCTCATGTCGAGACTACCTGCTGAATGCTACAACACTGTGCGCGAGAGTTCTATTCATCAATACGTGCGACAACAGACAACATACCTTATTCAGTAGCTCTCCCGATCCGGTAGTTTGTGAATGCTCGCTGGAACGATAGAAATGACATTCGCCTTCGTCTCATTCAATTTACCAGTCATTCAATATAAACTATGAGATCCATGGTCTCTGATTGGCGGGATCAATCATTTATTCTTGTTCCGGCCCTACCCATCACCACATGGCGATTCGCAAGTAGATCGAAGATATCAACGTAAAAGTGCTCGAGCGACGCGGCTGCGAAGGGAGCTACCAGTCCGGGCATTGTGCGATCGCTCCTCACGCTGGCCTGAATCTGTTGCAGAAGAAGAGGGCGAAGAGAGTGGCCGGACGCGACGTTTGCTCGCGAGAAGGCCGTGAACGACATCTGGCCAGGGATTAACGAGTGAAAGCCTTCTGCCTTTCCGAAAGAGCAGAGTCTCTCATAGCCGTTCTGCTACTCGTTGCAAAAGGTTAGTCAGAGCTGAGCAAGTCTCTCTAGACTTTGATACGGCAGCAATTGATGTGGAAGCAATTCCAATTGATTGTGTGTGGGTGTGTCGACTGAAAACTTTTCAGTGAAAAGACACACAGCCCAAAACGATATCTTCGATCGCTGTTTTGGGTGCGTGCAAGAGCCAGGGGTCCACTTGCAAGAGAAAGGGGTCCGAATACACAGACCCCTCCAAGAACACTTGGTTTCATTAAAGAAGTCAGTATTGGGCTCCTGCCGGAAATATTGGGCTCCTCCCACTGACCATTAGAGATGGTTTCAGATTTGTAGAGTAAAAAACGTTTTAAATGCTCCAGAATGTTTTAAACACTTTAGAAGTATCCAAAAGTCTGAAAGTCAGTGAGGATTTCCCAAAGTCGAGATCTCAAAGGCACAGTAACTAGTAAGGAAAACTTTTCGCGCCCATGACTACAACCGAGGAAGCTGCGATCAACTCGCCACCTCAATTGGAGAGCTTGCCGCTCCCGGTAGCATCACCTGGGGTGTATCCAAGCAGCCAACGCTCCGTTTCCGGCAGGTTTCCATCGCCTCCAGGCTCGTCACGACAGAGAGCGCTTCGTTACAGCCCCTACCAGAGGGATTCATCGCCTCTAAGACCTCTCGAAGGCCGCCCAAGGTCACCAGCAAGCTCACGTAGAGTGATGTTCTCGCCTCCCCCCAACTCCTCACCCTCAGTGCAATTCCCCCCTACCCCAACCCCGCCGAACTTACCACGAGCTGTAGCTTCATCTCGATCCCCCCGCACTTCAACGCCTGTTCGATCTCCCCTTACACTCCGTTCCCCGCGTACTCTCCGAACGTCAGCGCGCTCACCCCGTACTCCAGGGTCGTCACGACGACAACGAGCGTCTCCTTTGAAGACAGGACGCCCGCGGGACGACATCTGGAAACACTACACTATCGAACGTGAGAATGGGAAGAAACACGGGCGGTGTAACTATTGCGGCGTTCTGAAGAAGAACGGTAAGCCGAGTGGCAACTTGTTGGACCACCTGGTGAAAGCCAAAAATTGTTCTAATGTCCCGAGAGATGTGCAGATCTCTCTACGACCAACACCACCTTCTGTACCAGCGGTGACACCGTCACAACCGACTGCAGAGTCGGCGAAAAGGGAGATTGATCAAGACACGTTCGAAATGGCACTTGCTCGGGTGTTTTTTGTGTGTGCTCTACCATTTACTCTACTTGAAGCTCAAGTATTTCGCGACTTTATTGCTTTGGTAGCACCGTCAGTGAAGTTACCTTCGCGTCACAAGTTGAGTATGGTGCTGTTGAAACAAGTACGAGATGAAATTCGTTCGAACGTTATTGACCTGATCAGCGCACATACCTACGTGTCACTCGTTACGGATGGTTGGACGGATACGAACGGCTCCAGCATTATAAACTTCATGGTGGTTGCCCCAGGGATGCCTTCCATGTTCTGGTCGTCATGGTCCACGAGATCAAAACAGCACACGGCCAGGTACTTTGCTGACGAAATCGACAAAGTTATTGCTGATATCGAGCAGGAGACGACTGCTCAAGTGGTTGGCGTCGTCACGGATAATGCTAGTAACATGCGAAGTGCGTCAGGGCAGGTCCAGACCAGGCGCCCAAACGTTATCAGTGGTGGTTGTGCGGCACACGTTTTAAATTTACTGATGCAGGACGTTTCTCGCTTTACCGCCGTTAAAGCTGTTGTGTCAAGAGCCGTGACTGTCACTCGCTTCATAAGGGACCATCTTGCTCTATTTGATGAGTTCAAGCGTCTGCAACAAGGGGTCCGAGAGGCTGGAATGAGGGCCAGGATTCTAGTGTTGCCTGTACCAACACGTTGGTACTCTGTCCACGCATGCATGCGGAATGTGCTAAATAGTCAGGAGATCCTGGAAAAACTTTTTTTGAGCCCCAGTTACGAGACGTTTAGAGACCGCTATCGTGGAACCCCATCAAAGCGAAAAAAAACTACGCTACGTTATTGGATTGGTCCGTGACGATGGCTTCTGGAGCAGTTTAAGAACTATTGCGCGCATGTTTGACCCCATTATAGAGGCCCTGCGCGCGCTGGAAGCGGACAGTGGATTTATTTCAGGAGTCTATCAGTGGTTTCAGTGGCTGCGGTATCACACAGCATACGGTGTGACGTCGCCTGAAGGAGAACAGCCGCAACCAGAGCCAGCAGAAAGCGACTTGGAACAGGAAGGCCATGACCAGGACGGTGCTGGGATCGGGGTGCTCAGTGACGCGGTTGAAATTCTATCTTCTACTTTCCATACTGAGAATCAACACGAAAGTGGGGCTACATCGAATCCAGACTCCCGTGATGATGGCGAGTATACAAGTATTATGTCAGTTCCACTTGATGAACTCCAAACCTTTTTCCGCGGGAAGATTCAAAAACGGTGGAAATACGTCCACACAAATGCGATGGCCGTTGCTTTCTTGCTAGATCCAGCAACCAACCTCGACGACTTCGTTGGTGATGATGACGAAAATGTTGACGATCAAGTTTACAATTTGGCAATCAGGTGCGGTCTGATAACCCCTGCTAATGTGGCAAAGTTAACTGCTGAGGTTCTCAAGTTTAGATGCATGAAACGGAGGGGCGGTGAAGATTTACGAAGAAAGTATTCTGAAGCATGCCCGCGGGATTACTGGGGAGCAAAGGATGAAAAGAACTACCCCCTTCTGAAGAAGGTAACTGCGATTGTATTTGCGATACCGACATCTTCGGCAGCAAGCGAGAGAGCTTGGAGCATCTTTGATCATATTCACACCAAGCGCAGGAACAGACTCTCAGTCGAAAAGGTAGAAATGCTGGCATACATTTACATCAACTACGGTACAATTCGAAGTGGTGAAATCGACCTTGCTCGACATCAATCATGCCCTGAGAGCATTGATAACGATCACGAAACTTTAGCTTGAATACAATTCCTTTCACCTCCTTAGTTACGAAAAACTGTACCAGCACCACGTCCCTTCAAAAGACATCATCTCAAGTCGAGACTCTCGACTTCACACGTAATCACGAACGGTGCTGATTGTTTTGCCGGCGGCAATCCTATCATTTTCCGCCAGCGTCGATATTGCCAATAAACTAATACTGCAAAGTAGCATAAAAAACAACAACAATTCGTCTTTCGCATTGAGTGTATCTCCTGCTGGTTTTTGCTTACTCCAATGCAACTAGCAGTATAATAATGATACAAGTAGTAAGTAAGCCGCGACTTACATGCCTTTATCGTCGTTGTGACAGCTTTTGTTCCTACGGCAGCTCTGAATGGCCTTACAGCAGTTTTGGGCGGTCATCTTGTCTATCCATCAGCTCTGGAAGCCGTTGTTCTCCTTACAGCAGCTCTGGGAGGCGGCCGCCATCCTTCCAGCAGCTCTGGGCGGTCGTAGTCGCCCTTTCACCAACTCCAGTCGGGTTCTCCATTCTTACAGCAGCTCTGGACGGTAGTCGTGGCACTTCCAGCAGAATCAGGGCTGCCGCCGTCGCTCTTACTGCAGCTGGGGGCGGCCATCAGTGTCCTTCAGCAGCCCCGGAGTCCTTGCGGTAGCTCTCAGCGGCCGCTGTGATCCTAATGGCAGCTCTTGGTGGCCGTCGATGCAGCTCTGGGCCTGCTGATGTCCGCTCGGAAGTCCAAAAGTGTCTAAAACTCTGCACCTCAAGTTGAGAATATTCTTTCTGTTAGTTTTGCATACTTTTGAATTTTGAACGGAACATTGGACGTTTTCTGGAAGTGTTTTGGATAGTTTAAAAGTAGTCCAAAACCATCCCTACTGACCATAGAGTACATGTACTCGCCTTTCCGGTAATCTATAAAGTAAAAGTAAACCCGGAAAGCTGGTTGGAAGGCAGAACACATTCCTCCCTACCTTTGACTTCTCGCTAGAGCGCGACCCTTGGCACCGATTCGACGTCGACGACGCACGGACGTCTGATCTTTTGCACTCGATGTCGCGTTGCACCACACCGACAACCATACGATTCTCGTAGTGTTATTTGTCGAAACTTTGGGAGAGAGAGTAATAACCTGCCATTTTTCAGCTTGCTAGCTGCCATATTTACCATGCGCATGACTCCCACTTCTAAGGAGATCCTCATGAATCTTGACAAGACCACTAAATCTACTCTGCGCCCAGCGCGTCGTTCAATTTAGACCCATTCAGCGCCAATTCTGTACAGCCAGATTGATTTGACGCCAAACTTGTGGACCAGATGAGTCATCTGGTCCCTAGAATCTGCAGTGCCCAGACATTAATTACTGTTCCGCACTGGTTTCGTGCATACGAGTGCTTCCTGTCATCAGATGACAGGAAGCACTCGAATGATGACAGGAAGCACTCGTATGCACGAAACCAGTGCGGAACAGTAATTGATGTCTGGGCACTGTAGATTCTGCCAATCCCTGATTGCTGTTGGGCGACGTGTTCCTCTGAGGGCTTGTACCAATAGATGGGATAAAAGCTTCAAACGGCCATGGAGGATGAACAGCAACGCCACTTTTGGTGAGGTTGATCTCCACGAACAGCAGCACCTTAATTCGAAAGAGTAACTCATAAGTGGGTGTCAAAATGTGTATTTTTTTTACGTCGTTTGCATTTTTGGACGTCGAGGTGTAAATCTTCGAATCGATAGTCGGTGATAATAGTAATAGTCACTGACTATCGAGCACCCTCAACAACCCTCAGCTGGGCGTATTCGCTTGCGCAACTTCTTGCCAGAAGCAATTCTGATTGCAAAAGTAACTTACAGCTTTGCAGGCACCGATTAAAACTTGACACCCAGAAGCCAATCGTGTCGACATTACCACAACGTAAGACTCGAAATGCTTTCTTTTCGACGCCAGCAAGAGACTGGGAAGACATAGTGACTGGGTTTTATAAATAGCCATTACTAAAAGTTGTCCATTGGCTCACGTGTATCGCCCGAAGGTGGAGGACCAACGGGCTCAACTTGCTCTCAAGCCATGCAGAAAGCAGCAGTGATTGCAAGCTTTCAGCCAAAGTTTTTTGTGGCGGGGCTGTTCTGTCCAATGATAGGAGTAGCCACTTTTCAAATAGGAAGTCGGGTGTACGCTTCTGTGCCCGCCACTCGGCGAATAACTAGTTCTTCAGTTTTGTGGCAATGTCCTTCGTTCTATCAGCATTTGGTCCGGTCCCAAGCACTTTTGCTAACTCTCTGTCGCCAAGACCAATGGATACTGTGGCATTTGGTGACATCTTCTCGGGGTTGCGTGCATGAACTTCTTTCGTATACTTGAGCCAGGGAGTTAAGAGCGGACTCGTGAGTAGGTTATGCCCAGTAGAAAGTCGAAGACGTTCACCGGTGGAGTATTCTTTTTCTTCCCACTCTCCAACCTCTGCGCGTATAGATCGCTTTCGTGTGTTCATCCTCCATACCGGCATTAAGTATACGTGAAAGTATCGTCTCCGTGTGTCATCTTTCATTTATCTAAACATAGTTTTCGTGTTTCACTGGTGGCAGGTCGATTTCGTCATAGTACGCCGCCGATCCACAATCAAACGTCGGTGTTGCCTTGAAAGTTAGGTCATGTCAAGAGTGACGTTTAACGTTCCTACTGAAATCTAGGAGCCACTGCAGATATCGCTATTGCACATGCCATGGTCCATACTCTTGGACGTGATTTTCGTTTCTATTACCGGTACTTATCTTAATTCAAAAGAGATAATGCAGTACTATCTGACCAGCCTTCGAAAACGAGTCGTGTTTTCCATCTCTGTGTCAAATATAAATTTTAGATTCGCTTCAACTTGCTGCGCGTGTGCGTTTGACAATAAAGGGTATGCACTTTCCGCTCTTGACATCAACTGCCACCAACGACCTTTTAAACTCCATTGTGGCCATAGCAACACGACTTAGTAAACACCCAAGCAGACGGATGATATCGTTTAAGTCTTGTTCTCCCAATATAGCAAGTATAGGGCCCCGTCAGTCGGGTGTGTGCCTTTGTGGTGAGCCTCAGACTGCAAACCGTCCGTTTCAAAATCGGCTCTCACAGGTCTCGTCCTCGCTCCGTCCAAACTAAATGACCCTTTGGTGGACGGTCTGCTTTGAAACAATCGACTATCACAGGCGGCGATACATGCAAACAACACAAAGAGACGCCTTTGGGTCTCCGATCTATTTATCAGCGTAGCATTCTCCAACTTGCTGCAGTCCAGTCACATCAGCGATCGCCAATGTCGCTCGCCCAGTTGTTCGAGCATTTGCATCTCGAGAGCTGCCAGCCTCCGGACGAGCGATTCGCTTGGCTACATTGACGCTCACAGCAGACGCAGCACCCGCTCGTGCAGTTCGAGTTCTCCAAGACGCACTGTACGCTGCGCATTGTGTCCAAACAGAAACGCAAGAAAGAACTCGTGTCGGAACGCCGCTGCAAGTCTCTCACCCATGAACGGACTCTGTCGGCCGTAACCACTGGAAGCCTCACGGAGGAATGGGAGAGGCCGCAAGACCCTGTCTTCATGAGGCTCACGTGGGAGGAAGTTCTCGGAGCACACCTACAGACAGCATGCGACCAGCCACTCAGCCGACGCTCAGCTGTCCCTCGTCGAGTCTACATGCTAGCACTGTACGCGTGTCCTTCAGAAGGTCTCCTACTCGATGACAAGAAACTCCACCACAAAGACAGCCAGCCGACGAAGCGAAGCCCCCGTCAGTGGACATTTAGATTCTACGGTGACGAGATTGACCAAGTGGCCCAACTGCACCATGCACTGAACAAGTGGGCAGATCCTCGTAGAACGACCCAGGAGAATATCATCGACCTGACATTTTTGAAGCCGGAGAAAGCTAATTCTGGGTCCCTGCGCAAATTTCGCGTGCTTGTTGACTCGAACGAAAAGTCTGGTCTCCACAAGTACGAGCAGTTTGTTGCGCCAATGTTCCAAGTTGCCAACATCGAAACGACTGTCGACGTCGTTGAAGATACTCGGGAAATCGCCAAGACGCTTCCTCTTAACCAGTTCGAGTGTGTTGCTATCGTTGGAGGTGACAGCTTCGCGCATGAGTGTAAGGGTGTCTTCTATGTCTGTGCGTTGATTAGGTAACTGGAAGCTAATGATAAGATGTTGTAGTTGTCCAGGGATTAATGACAAGACCAGACTGGAAGCAGGCGATCCGGTAGCCATTCGGTATTTTGCCCATCGACTGTGGCTCGACTAGTGGTCTCTCAGCTTCGGTGGCGCACCACAGTCACGAGTATTGGGGTCTGGAGAATGCCACCTTCGCTCTCATTAAAGGGCGCCCACAGGACCTCGATATCACCTCAGTTAGTAATGGAAAAGAGACGCGCTACTCGTTCCTTACGCTTGACTGGACACCGTCCGACTCGGATCAAGCTGCTTTTCCGATGCCCAAGACTGCTATTCTCCGAAAGCTTCGCCACTCAATGTCACTAAGACGACAGGTCACACGTACGCCCCCATATCGCGGCAGGATATGGTATCTGCGTCAAGATTGCTGATGATCATCAGCCAACGAAATATTTCCAAGAGCATATTGAAGACGAGAATGAAGTTGGACCTGTTCAAGATCTGTTCGCTACTGAACTTGGACTTGACAAGTGGGTGGAGCTACAGGGCCCCTTCCGGCAGTCCAACAGATTAGCACAAGAGCCCTAAAGCTGGAGCCTGCTCGCTCATCCGACAAGTTGTGCGTCGACGGACTCCCCATGGAGGGCCCGTCGCTAGTAGCACAGGTACACCGCGGCATGGCTCGGATTGTTGCGCTACCTCGTCAACGCCAACGATGACAAACGTAGAGACACTGCAGGTTCAGATACACAGGAAGGTAATTCATTAATCTATCTAGTTACGGTAGGTTGATATTTAACCCCTTAGTTTCCAGGCTAATTTACGAGGGTATATGTTTTGGCATCCCATGTTTTCTTAAATAGGAATTTGTAAGCATCGTCGATAATTAATAAGTCCGAGTTTGAATAGCGGGTTGGGGGAACACACTGGTCATTTGCCTTTAACAACAACAACAGGTTAGCAGCCGCAATCAACTCTACCGGAACGTTTTAGGACATGACGACGACCAAGCGCGCCGAAGTCCTCCTCGGGAGTGGAAACAATTTTCACTGGGAGTACAATATGCGCATGACGCTAGCCAGAAAGGGCCTGCTTGCGCATATTCAAGCCGGAGAACGCGATCACCGAGGCGTGGCTCGTCAATGATACCAAGGCGCTCGTCATCATCGCTCAGGGAGTGGAACTCCAGCATCAGACCAAGATTCGGTCGGCCACTCGTTCCATAGAAGCTTGGGGAACGCTGTGAGAGTTCTACAACCGCACCACGCTCCACAACCGCGTGACGATGACGCGTCGCCTCCATGAGTTCAAGATGGAGAGTGGATCGACTATGGCCAAGCATCTGGATGCGTTTGACGAGCTGGTCGTCGGGTTGCAGACGCTGGGAGAGCCCATGGACGAGGCACGCCAGCTGGTGGTGCTGCTGAGCAGCCTCCCCGTTGAGTACGAGCTCATTCCGTCGATCGTGGAGAACGCCAAGGGTGTGACGCTCATCGAGACCAAGGAAAAACTGTTGAAGGAGTACGAGCGACTCGAGAAGAAGGAAACCACGGAGAAAGCGTTCCAAGTGAATGGGAGCGCAGGCAAGTTCCGGAACGGTCCGATACGGAACGTTGGCTTTAAGGGCAAGTGTTTCAGCTGTGACCAAGTGGGTCACATGGAGCGGGATTGTCCTGCTGCGAAGAAGAGCAGTCAAGACAATGCAGTGTTTGTAGTTGGTGGGGAACGCTCGGCCGGGTGGCTGATTGATAGTGGTGCGACATCGCACATGACCCCTCACCGGAACGACCTTTTTGGGTACGAGGCACTAGACAGTGGCATCAACGTGACGATTGCAGATGGTAAGAAGCTGCGCGTCGCAGGAACTGGAACGGTCAAGTTGACTGGTTTGGATGGTAAAAGCATCCGAATGGTGGACGTGCTCCACATTCCGCGGCTCGATAGACGGTTATTGTCGGTCGAGAAGCTCGCGGAACGAGGCATGAGCGTGGAGTTCCAGCGCTCCATCTGTGTAATTTGGGGACGGAGCGCTGCAATAGCGTCAGGGAAGAAGGTCGGTAAGGCGTTTCTGCTGGACTGTCAACAGGAGGAGGCACACTTCGTGCAATACGCCGGTCCTGACAGCGAGTGGGAGCCTTGGCACGCTCGCATGGGTCACCCCAACAAGGACGCGATGACGAAGACTCAACGTTTCACAATTGGTATCCCACATGTGAAAAATGGGAACGAGACTTTGTGCGGTGGATGTATGAAGGGAAAGCAGACCGTGACGACGTTCCTGTCACGATCGCTTACGAGAGCGACGCGTGTGTTGGAACTAGTACACACGGACGTAATGGGCCCAATGAGAACGATCTCAAAGGGTGGTGCCAAATATGCTCTGACGTTCGTAGACGACTACTCAAGGTTTGTCGTTGCTAACTTTATAAAGAGCAAGAGCGAGGTGGGCAGTAAACCGAAGGTATTCAAGGCATTGTACGAAACCCAATGGGGGGAACGTCTAAAATGTCTACGTTCGATAGACAGTTTTGGAACTATGCAAACGGAGCGGTATCGTGCATCAGCGTAGCGTTCCATACAGCCCTCAGCAGAATGGAGTGGCGGAACGCATGAACCGTACCATCATGGAGAAGGCAAGAAGCATGCTGCACTACATGTCTATGTCGACGCAGTGGTGGGCGGAAGCGGTTAGTATTGCAGTGTATCTCATCAGCCGTTCCACGAACACATCAAACTCTGATGTCAAGTCGTACGAGTTGGCGTTCCAGGTGAAGCCACGGATGGAACACCTACGTGTATTTGGATCACAAGGGTACGCTCATGTGGACGACGTGATGAGAACGAAGCTGGAACCCAAGAGCTTCAAGTGCACGTTCCTCGAGTACGCTGAGAACGTAAAAGGACAACACGGAGGACAACGCTTGAGTAGAAGTTTAGAGGACAGATTTGATTGACTTTAATCTACTCACTTCGGCATTTGCCTTTAGCAACAATAACAGGTTAACAGCCGCAGGATAAAAGGATATCGTGTGTACGACATGGATGCGTCGAAGGTCAAGGTGACACGGTCGGTCAAGCTGGACGAGCGTGAGGTGGGCGGAATCGATGACACGCAGTCGCCAGCTTCAGGAACGGTCATCCATGTGACGAGGAACGATGATACGATCACTCCAATATCTGAAGTGAAACGTCAGCCTGCTCAGGATGAACCGATGGAAGAAGCAGAGGTGCCTGCTCAAGACATTGAGATGGACGATTTTGAACCGGGACGGAACGCAGAAATACAGCAGCTACCCGTGCCGGAGGAACCCAGGTTAAATGGGTTGGATTTGGCAACGTTCCATTCGCAGCCTCCGTCGTTCCATGAGGACCGGATGATCTTCCATCCTGAAACGGAACGATCTACTCGCCCTCGTGAACCGTTATTTCTACTTGGGAACGGTGACGATGACGATGTGGAACGTGGAAGTGATGGACCGCCATCTCCTAAGCGTGCCAGAATCGACGAAGATGGTTTGCTCGCAGAGGCAGTGTTGGCGTACGCGGCCAGCATTGGTGGCGCTCCAGATACGCCTAACACGTACGCAGAAGCTATTGCCAGTGACGAAGCAGGAGAGTGGCGTCGTGCTATGCAGTAAGAGCTGAATTTGCATTCCCGGAACGGAACATGGACGTTCGTTTCACGTGGAACGACAACTCGTTCCATTGGATGTCACTGGGTGTTCACGAAGAAGCGTGACGAGAACGGCCGGGTTATCCGTTGCAAGGCACACCTAGTAGCGCAGGGGTTCAAGCAGAAGTTTGGAATAGACTTCTTTGAGACGTACTCTCCAGTTGCGAATATGAACTCAGTGTGTCTACGTCAAGCGTTCCAAAAACGCATTCGTGTACGTATGTCTATATGTGGACGACATGATCATTGCGGCTAAGACGCGCGACGAAATTTGCGAGGTCAAGGACGCCCTGAAGAGCGCATTCAAGATGAAGGAGCTTGGCGAGGCCAAATTCATTTTGGGAATGGAGATTGACCACAATATATAATGTGGAACGTTGATGATCAAGCAAACTCGGTACATTGACGACATTGTGGAACGATTCAATTAACGGACCGCTAAGATGGTGGAGAACCCTTGTGCAGCAAACCTGAAATTGTCCAAGATGATGTCGCCGACTACGGAAAAGGAACGTGCCGAAATGCGGTCATGACCGTATCGTTCCTCAATCGGGTGCCTCATGTACATCACAACCTGCACTTGGCCGGACATTGCCTACGTTGTCACGCAGTTGTCACGCTTCCTAAAGAATCCTGGAACGCAACACTGGAAGGCAGCGATTCGTATTCTGCAGTATTTGAAGTCCACTTACCATCATGGTATCGTTTACAAAAGTGGAACGAGTGGATATGGAACGCAAGCTGTCAAGGCAGAAGCGTTTACGGACACAGACTGGGGAAGCAACATTGACGACGGACGTTCAGTGTCTGGCGTCATGGTCATGTTTGGGAACGCTCCGGTGGTGTTTAAGTCCAAGTACCAGAGGACTGTTGCACTTAGCTCAGCGGAAGCAGAGTACATGGCACTAAGCCTTTGTACTCAAGAGGTACTGTGGACACGTCCCATGCTGAAGGACATGGGTCACGAGCAAGTGGGAGCGACGCAGGTCTGGGAAGACAATCAAGGTGCTATTGCACTTGCAAGCAACGCTGGATATCACGCGAGGACCAAGCACGTGGATATCCGTCACCACTTTATTCGGGAGAATGTGGAACGCTCCGCAGTCAAGGTGGCCTACATCGACACGAAGCAGTAGTTAGCTGACATGCTTACGAAAGCACTGGGAACAAAGTCGCTAGCGTTCCTTCGCGAAGCAAGTGGAATCAAGAAGAGGAACGACGTGCAGTAGCGGTGAGTGGGAGTGTTGACTCTGCACGGTTCGGCTAACCGGCGTGACGTTCCAAAATGGACCGTTCCCAAACCGGTTAATTTGGTGGATGGCCAGGAGCACTTGACAAGAGGACAACAAGGAGGACAGCGCTAGAGTAGAAGTTTAGAGGACAAATTTAATTGACTTTAATTAGCTCACTTCGGCATTTGCCTTTAACAACAACAACAGTGGTGCATTTCATCTCGCCAGTACAATAGCAATTTCGCTGAGTCATTTTCTCTACCTCAACTTTCACCCAATTACCCGATTTTAATGAGCTTTTTGTTGTTGGAAAGATAGCGGTTTCTTCTCTTAAGTAGTCATAATCAGGCTTGAATATCTGCTCAAATTCGCAGGCTACACCAAAGCGAAAAGTGCGTGTCTTTCGTTTCGCCCAAAAAATCGAGGGAATGTTCATGACATATGGCATCTGATGTTTTGGTTATTGTGCCTTTCTGCCAAAACGCCCTCAGTTTTATGGTCCTACGTAGGAGGATGGCCCTTACGAAAGACCTCCTATCTGATCGGTTGCAACCGACTAAAATTTAGCCTAACCTTTGACGAAAAAAAGACGATGCCAATCAAAGACATACGTCAAACAAAATGATACTTATGAACCTAAGTACGAATCGCGATTTATTAATAAGCACTCTAAACGAAAGCGGGGCGTCTCCTCTAGTATTTGTTTGACGCAGCCTCAACACGCGTGGTCCGGTCAAATATTATTTGACCGGACCACGCGTGTTTTCTCAGGGAGGACCTAAACCATAGCAATATCATACAACAAATTAACAAGGTAAGATGTAGCAGTCACAAAATTGATATTGTACAATACCTTCCATCCTTTGAAGTTTCATCGACAAACACGATTTGATCTTGCCCGGCAATAGCCTGTTCACATACTCTTGCCTCGCCAGCGTATGTCTGATGAGAACCCATATTCGATTTAAAATCGTTCTGTTGTGGATACCTTACGTAAGGGTAAATGGCCGGCAAATACTGGCCATTCAGCCCTTAATTTGTTAAAAGGTACCCTTTAGACCAAATCGGAGCCCTTACGTAGGGCCTCCACAATCAAGTATTATTGGATCATAGTCGGCAAAATCAAACAGTGTTATTGGTCAAATATCATTTTATTTAGTGGTCTGGTTTAGCAATTCAACCCCAGTTCGTCCTCAAATCCCACCTTTAGCCCTACCCACCCTTGCTTAGGACCAGCCTTTAAAGGTCAGATTGGCCAAAACTTTGGAAAGGCACAATACTTACAAACTTTAGAATTACAATCAACAATGCCCTTTTACTCATTTCTATGCACATTTCGTCCAAGGAAGTAGGGTTGTCAGCAATGAATTTATAATAACACGGCATGCAGCCATCCCTACGCAACTCCTGTACCTAAACCTAACCTCTGCAGATGCGTTGCACTTCAAGCTGCATTCTGGCGTAAAGCTTGTCACTTTAGGCTTTTTCGTTTATTGAATTTCGCGAGAAATGTTCTGTGCATGCATGATCAGCATCAATTTTCCGCAGACGTTTGAGCTTCCACCATATTAATAAAAGACGAGAAAGTTAAACAAAAGGTGTTTGTCTGTGATTTCTTTGTTACCGACTTCCTCCGCTTTTTACTGACGATCACTTACTACTGACACTCGATTATAGCCAATCGAATTACTTTATCGAGATCCTCCACTTGTTACTGACAACACAAAAATGAGCTAGGCACCTGACATTTCCCAATCCACGGGATGCACCCAACACGCAGGCGCACCGCCATCCTAGCAGCGGAAAAGCTGGCGGTCCTGGATGCATGGGAACAGTGTTTTGATATCTCTGCCGTTATAAAAGCATTCTATAGCGGTCTAGATGAGCATGCGCACGAACAACGGCGCAAGCTTATCTATCAGTGGCGGCAAAAGCGCAACGACATCGAGTTGGCTTGCCAAACGGCTACAAAAAAAACTGGACTCGCCATAGAAGAAATAGACGTGGTAGCAAGTGAGATGATCGCTGAACTAGCTAGCCTTAGCCTTGTAGACGGTAGAATTGGTGCTGTTGGCGACGAGCACGACACAATTGAAAGCAGTCCGCTCTGCGATGAGCTGCTCAATTAATTCACGTAACGTTTTATGACTTACGACGCGCGGCAGACATTACTGTTAATACACAATTTTCCTATCAAAATGTAGCCAAGCATGACAGTCAGTAAATAGCGGAGGAAGCCGGTACCCTATTTTTATTGCGGGTCTCCCGACATTAAGCCGGTAATTACTTTTGTATTTATAGGCAAACCAAAACAAATGGTGGTGCATTTCATCTCGCCAGTACAATAATGACCCCTTTACCAACATAAAGGCTGTACTGTCTATCGGAAAGACCGTATTTTGCAGCATTGCACACGTCCAGCTGCTGCAGGTACAGTGCATAAGCTACGAATTGTTTTACAATGGCCAATGATGTGAAAGCCAAATAATGGTTTCAATTGATTGCATGTTGTAGAGTCGAAGTAGATAGAATATATACCTACCGGTACACGTCTGAGCCGGCCTCTCTATCGTCGTCGTCACCTTCACTGCTATTGGCGTTGCCGCCATCCTCATTCGCACTACCGTTGTCCTCCTCCTGCAAATTCCTCCTTCGCTTCTAACCTGGACGCGATGCAGGTGGACGCTCGCGCGCATTGTGCGCCAGCAGAGGCGCTGGGGGAATCACGTTCCCATACTTCCACTCGATGTACCAGATGCAAAAGCAGGCATCCCTTCCATCATTTCCAACATTGCATAAGCATTTCCCGTAACAATATCCACGTTAGATGGTTAGTTAGACGTCTAGCTCGAGCTGCACGTACCGTCGGTTTCCATTGGAGCATTCTGGACAATAATATTTAGTGAGCTTCCTGGGATGGACCTTATAGAGGGCAAACACCTTGCATGACCGTCGGCGCCGCTTCACGCCCTTCTCCCCTTCAACAGTGTCCGAATTCTCTTCGAGACGGTTATCTCCGTCAACAACAGGGTCACTTTCCGCCCTTAAAGCCACTCCTTTCCTTGCTGGTGGTGGTGCCGTCTCACGCGCATTTGTTGCTTCCTGTTTGACACATAGTAACAGCATACGTAAGAACGTACTTTTGCGTGATCGTTTTGCTTATGTTGACTACTTAGTCAACGCAAGCTCTTACCTCGATGACTCTAAAGGTATCGGCAGAATCGATCGCCATCAACTGCTCCATCAGCTCTTCGAAAAACGTAAAGTGCTTCGGCTGCCTCTTGCCGCTCACCTTTCTGTGGTAACGATACACGATGAAGACGTTTACGAGGGTCATGTCGAACATCCCCAGGAAAAAAGGTCCGGTAGTATTTGCGCGACTTGTACGACAACTACACACAGTAGCGCTGCACCCGGAGCTGGTCGTAAACGTCGACCCCACACATCCGTCGATGGTAGTCACGGAGTATTCCGAAGAACCGCCGCTTCGCCGGTATTGTTGTCTGGTGGTACAGGTGTTGGCAGATTGGTCTTGGCTCCGCAGTAAATTTCGAGCCTACAAGCCAACACCGAATAAAAACATACGCTACTGTATGTTGGATCACCAGTGAGTGGGAGTTAGTAATATTGCCTGGAGACAACATAAAGCACATAAGCCAAAACAAAAATCGTGGCAAGCTTCGGCTTGCCACGATACATTGTACACCCACCTCATGCAGTACGCTGTTTTCGCGCATGCAGCGACGAATACCTTCGTTCTTCAACGATGAGGCTTGTCCTTGTTGAAATGACGTGTAAGGTTGTACCGAGAACGCGACGGACCTCGTCAAAGCTGATCACTGGCGGTAGTGTATACCCACGCGCAAATGTACGTTGTAGCACATTCCCAACAGGTCGGATTTTCCACATCCGGTCTTGGCGGGCTTGAGGCGACTTGTTGTTTGAAAACTGTAAGTACCCCACAATGTGGAAGAAGCCGTGCTTGACCATGAACTGCCCGAAACGGTTGGATGGTAGTGCGCCCACCTGCCTTGTGGACCAATGTGCAGCAATACCCTTTCGAATCGGCACCAACATCCTCGCGATGAGAAGAGCCATGACGCGTAGAATCTCGTGTGGTTCGATATCAGGGGCGTTTACCAAGCGACGACGGATCGCTCCAAGTTCTTCAACGTCGCTCGCTGTTGCGTCCAAATTGCTCGCGCTCATGCAGTTGCCGCCTGCTCTCATACTTTCTACAGCCATGAGACCACAGCTTGGGTGGCATAACATAGAACAGGAGAGGAAGTGGTCTCCGCAACGCTGAGAACACTCTCACTTGGACCGAATTCACCATCAAAAAGATGATTGTAGATTCAAATTTACTCGGATCTGCACACACAAATACAATTATCAATAGCTATGTTAGCTCTTACGCTGACCGAAGGAAACATGTATCGCTCATATGATATATACGAGCAGCATTACTTACCATACTCCCATCCAATGTGCTGCATTTCCTTGCCCTTCGCAGCTGACGCCCAAGTTGAGTCGGGTAGTTCTTCGTGCACCATCTCGTCCTCTTCGTCACAGAGATCGCTGAGATCCCAGTCTCCGTTCTATGGCTCGTTCTCTGCATCCTCTTCCTCTTCCAGTTTTTTCTATGCTTCCGTGTCCTCGTCTGAATTATGACCAGTACACCTATCTGCTCCATTTTCCATCAAGTTTGGATCGGCATCCACGACACATACTTGAATCGCGTAGGCAGCGCCTCCGTCCGTCACGTTCTCTGCAATGACAAGCCCTGCTCACAATTTGCGCATGCAGACGTGCTTATGTTAGTAATATACTGGATATTACTATTCATGTGCGCCCTTATGCTTGTCAATGCCAACATAACTCTGTCGCTATCGACGTCACTGTCCCTGTCGTCCTGGAGGATAGCACGGCGCCGCTTTCCTGACGCAGGTTCGCTGGCAGGTGGTGACTTGGTCCTCCCTGGATGAGGAGCGTCCTCAGGACTTGTTATTGGCCTTACAGGTGGCACAGTCTCCGTAGTTTTAACGTAGTCGACGATGTCATCAGCTACTGCAGCAACTGCAGCGTGGTCAACACGATCTTCTGACAAATGGGACGACATCTGCGATGCTGGTGCCGCCTCCATGGCGTCAGGAGCTTCTCCAAAAGCTCTTGCTTTCTCTTCGCCCCCCCTCCCCCACACACACTCCATCTCCCTACCAGAGGGACCACGGTCCGGTGACGATTCTTTGTTCTGGGCTACCTCCATGGCAGGTGCTGTGCGCTTTGCTGCCTTCTTTCGTGGGGCCTTCTTCTGAGGACCATCATCCCTCGCACTCATATTTCCATCTGCCCGCCGCATTCGTCGCATGTGTCTCTCGCTCAGCCGCTGCTCAAGGCATCGTCGCCGCTCTTCTTTTGTGAGCTTATGCCGGGGGGGGGGGGGGGGGGATTCTACGGCTGGAGCAGCCATTTTTGCGGGTTTTGGAGAATGAGCACTGTGGTGGCTACCGGCCACTCGTTTGGTTATCTTTTTTATATCTAGTTCAGGCGATCCCGCTCGAGTGAAGCCTAAGCCTGTGCATTTGGACGTTTTATACGTAACAAAAAATCTTGATTTAATTAAATCCGTGCATGAACAGTGTTTTATACAAATACCAAGTATGATTGTCCGCTAGGTTGGACCTCCAACATTGTATAGATGCTGCGACACGAAGTCAACTAGGGTATATTTCGCTTATGTTGTACCCTACAACATAAGGGAACTAAGGGGTTAATACCACGACATCGAAAGTAAAAAATCAGAAAAAAACGTTTAGTGTATTTGTCGTACGATTCCGGTAGCAAGCACTGCCTTCACTTATGAATGAAACTTCAATACTAGTACTATAATAGAAAGCTTGTATCCATACTACAGTTGTATACCCGGCGGTGACGAAGCCGTGCGACAAAGAAATTAACGTTCCTCGACCGATCATCATGAATATTTTTCCCCCTAATATACCAAAACTATCGTTTTTAAATGACACATTTAGAACTATTATAATAAATCAATTAGGTGAAGTCGTGCTTCGTCCAAATAAGCTTTGAAGTCTAACAAAATCCGTGTACCGGCCAGGCTTGAAGATTGGGACCTTCTGTGCTGATGCACGTCATACGCCTGCTTCACAGCCACAAAGTCCTCTTGATCAGACAAAAATGTTGCTTTCAGTACTCGAAAATACGACGACACAAGTAGCATTTTGGGTTGATACATACCACACAGGCATCAGTATCAATGCTTATCATCATCGTATTATTTTAGTGGGCTTTTGTAAGGTCCAAAAATGGTCGTTTGAAACGGATTAGGTGATGGGAAAAAACAAAATTAGAGCATTGACGATTTACATGTAGTACATCTTTTGTTCGAGGTACCAATATTTTGAATACACATTAACGGCACTCCAAGTCCTCTTCTAGAAAAAAAACGATATCGTTAGCGGATTTTTATGGATGGAGTGTGCCTCGTTGAAAAGGATAACATTGGAGGTGAGCTGGAAAAAATATATATTAGGCACTTTGCTGATACAGGCAGCAGCCTGGATCGGTGATTCGTTCCTTCTATTCTAGATGGTATTACATAGCTACTAGTAATTGCTGTGAAAGGAACTGTCAAACAGCACGCTTTCAATTTTCATGGGTCCCGCTCACGGCCGTATCTAATCGATCACATCTACTTCTTCGCTTCGTTAGTCTCGTGCTTAACATGCACAACATATTAAATCGCTTTGATCGAGATGGCTCCGCTCATTCGCAACTACCTATCAACATCTCGATGCTAATTTACAAGATATTATTACAAACGAAGGTTGTGAATTCTTTTTAAAAAAAGGATTAACGTTAGTTGAATTAAGCGATGGCTTTTATACAAATCAGCCCTTCTGCAACTACAAAACTTCACTCGTGCATACCTATTAATAGAGCTATGCGGCACTAAATCGTCATATTTTTATAAGTTTGAGTACCTCGAGCTGCTTAGTTTTTCCCCAACGTGATATGCTTTGGGTTCAGATTTGTTTTTCAAGTTGCTTTGATTTTCTCTGAGTCGATTTTTAAATCACGGGATTGTTTGGTGGGCGTGCAGTTTTAAAATTTGAGAATGTAGCGCTGTCATCATATTTTGTGTAAAAAATTGTTGAGCAGCAGCTTTTTTGCAGTCTCCAAGACTATAAATTTCTAGATGGAGGGAAGTTTATGATAAGCTAAGTTTATTATGCCTCAATTATTTTCACCGAGAAGCTTATAGCCTTCAATATTTTATACAGCTAATCCTGAATCAAATCAGTATCTATATGTCTTGGTCACCTGTAATTTCGCATTGTACTTTATAATTGCATATGGACTAGGTGTTCTCTTTTGAGGCAAAATACTGTATCGATTTTGAGGAAACTTATTCTGTCCGTTCTTTTAGATGGGAAACGTGCGACTACACTACCCATTATCTGATCATCATCTTTGAACCTCTGCCTCTTCCTCGAGAATCAGGGTAGACACTGTCCAATCAGAACGAGCAAGGTAAATTTTCGACTTATTTTTATTCGTAAGCAGTTTGACTTTTTTTTTTTTTAATAATTTCACTATTTATAGAAGCAAAATATCATACGGAGGCGTACTAGCAGCTATGTTGTGTACGCAGCGAATACGAGGTAATTGGCCGTGAATGATATTGTGTTTCCATTTCTACCAGGTCGCTGCACTGTAACGGCTAAGGTGAAGATATTACTTGCAGATGTGGCTGGAAAAAACATTAGCAAGAAGAGTTGCGACCCGCCTTACCGCTCATTAAAGGAGAGTTTTTTAAATCAATTACTCAAGTGCATGGATTTCATGTGGTGGGCCAGAAATTAAACTCATTCCGTAACCTCTACAAGTTTGAAATTATCGGTGTCTCAACAGAAGAATTTTTACTTATTTACACGAGTTTTTAAGATAACATGCAATCTCTGAGATTTATAAAACGTTCCACTTGAATAAAGTAAGAATTGCTCTGTGACCAGATCAATACCGTACAGTCCCAGGAAAATACAGTGATTGCTATTTCGTGTGGTGTTCGTAATACTGTTCGTAATCCTGATACAGCTGTCGGCAAAATGGTCGTAATATTGTGCCATGGTATTAAATTATTACTATTAATACAGCTACATTATTATAATGTAAAAGTATAACAACATACCTCATCAATCGCACTATAGATAGGATCGCGGTTTGTTGTATATGTTTAGTAATTCGTTGGTTAGTACTGTACAGTAATCTGACATGTAAGACCTGCAAACTTACAATACATAGATAGTACTGATTCCGAACCACAGTGAGCTCGTAAACTTCAAAGCAAAATGAGGGTTCTCAAAACCTCGGGATCCTGAGCAAAGACGTGAATTTAAAAGAACAAACATGGACACAAGTACTACAGTACATTTATTCTAGCTTATAAACTGGCCTAAAACTATCCGTCGGAATTACCTGGCCCTAATCAAAGGTTATCCGTACCAAATCGCTTGCAAGTTTCTCGGGTATGTTGCTTTCTTATACAGTAAAGTAAACGAAAGAGCGCATGAAAGAAAAGAGGTTGTTTTGAGAATTCGAATCAAGTGCATGAACTGGACATGTGTATACAGTAAGCGAGCTGATGCCTACGCTATCGCCGCTGCGGTGGCCAAATCACTTCCATACTTTCTTTGCTTCTCCCACAAGTCTCCCAGGTAGCGCATGGCAGCATCTCCTCATGGGCTTTATCAAAGTAAAGCAGCTAGCTACAGCCATGCTCCTCGCAAGTATGACCCTCTCATTAGTAGTTAGCGCCAAGGTTGATATGGGTGCTTCGAGACAATCGGACATCATTGCAGATAAATCCCAGACTACCGAGGAAGAGAGAGTGTTCAAGTTTGACACAATCCCTGGCTTTGGTATTGCCAGCTCAATGCTCGAGAAAACACAGCTACAGCTTTGGCTCGCCTCAGGAAAATCGGCAGACGACGTGTTTAGCAAGATGAAGCTGAAGTCAGTTGAGGGCAATACGTTGGCAAACCCGAAATTTCAAGTATGGCTTAAGTACGTCGATGATTTTAACCAGAAGAACCCACGCGAAGCAAAACCAGCGGCCACGGCGCTAACTTCTCACTACGGAGACGTTTGGCTTTCACGTATACTTAATGATGGAATGGAGGATGAACACACGAAAACGATCGCGCTTAAGCTATACGAGCAAAGGTTGGAGAGCTGGAAGGATAAGAATACTCGCCCACTGGATGTCTTCGAATACCTACTGCTTGATGACCACAAATTACTCACGAATCCGCTCTTAACTCCCTGGCTCAAGTATGTAAAATAATTTAATGCACGCAACAGGAGATGTCACCAATGACCACACTATCCATTGGCCTTGGCGATAAAGAGTTGGCGAAAGCTCTTGAGACCGGACTGAATGTTGATAGAACGAAGGACATTGCCACAAAACTGAAGAACGAGCTATTCGCAGATTGGGAGGCACAGAAACATACTCCCAATTTCATATTTGAACATAGGTTGAGCCTATCATTTGACAGTAGTACGCCGCTGCTTCCGAATCCGGCACTAAAATTTTGGATCCGGATCATGGATGAGTTCAATTTAAAACATCCAGATGAGAAAACGACACTGTTTAATACGCTCACGAGTCATTTTCAAGAGGGTGCCATAGTAAACATGATCGTCGACGGCAAGAGAGACCCGCCCACAAAAGCTTTGGCTGAAAGCTTGGAATCAGTGCTGCTTTCTACATGGCTTGAGAGCAACTTGAGCCCGTTGGCCGTCCGCCTTCGGATACACGCAGGTGATACACGTGGAATAATGAAAGAGTACAAGAGACTATATAAGGCGAAGTGGTCAACTGATGTTTAGCCGTATTCAACTTTAAAGCTTAATGCGCTAATATGATACCGAGGCACAACTTTTAGCAATGGCTATTTATACAACCCAGTCACTCTGTCTTCCCAGTCCCTTGCTGGCCTCGAAAAGAAAACATTTCGAGTCTTACGTTGTGGTAATGTCGACACGATTGGCTTCTGGGTGTCAAGTTTTAATCGGCGTCTGGAAAGCTGTAATTATGTAGTTTTGTAATCATAACTGTTTCTGGCAAGAAGTTGCGCAAGCGACTGAGGAGGATGCTCGATAGTCAGTGACTATCAAAATTAGTCACAGTGGTTGGTCACTTGTCGTCGGTAGGACCTTGGTCTCCCAAAGGCGGAGTAAGTCGTATTGTACTTCACTCCGATTTTTTTTAACCTTATTTTACCTTGCAAAAAATAAGAAAGATAAAAATTTAGGATACCGAGACTAATGCTAATGTTCTGTGCACCGCTCACACCAATAGTCATGCCGAATCGCTGATTTGTGGAATTGCGGGATATACGAGTCGTTTAAATACCGGTTTTGGACAAATTTCTGCAATTACTCTATGCTAGTATGTTTGATTTGACATATGGGCCGGTAGCTTTCACAAAAACGAGCAACTTTAGATTTAACAAATTTAGCAAATTTAATTTGCTCTCTGGCCTAAGATTCGGAATTAATCGGTAATAGGTGCTGTACCAAATTAAAGCGGTACGGGCCGAACCCAAGCGTTTCCTCCACCTGCGCAATGTGAGGACGAGAACGTCGAACGTCAATTAAGCCGAAAAGAGGAGCGAGCCTTCTAGCTCGAACTTCAGAATTCCGAGAGGCTCTGGATCTTGTGGACGCCGTGGGCCATGTGGATTTAGCTGCATGGAAGCACCTGCTGCAATGGCACTGCGAAGTGGATCTCGGGGAGGGGGGCGAAGAAACGTACGACGAGGAGATATCTGTCCGCTTCCACCTCTACCTGCTCAAGGGAAGAGCAAATACACGTTTCTTAAAAGGCTTAAATATGATGTCTAGTGGTTTTTGGACCTGCTCAGTGCGACGAATTTCTGGGTGCATTACAGAGAATTGCAGGTGTCGCTAGTGTTAAATCTGCAATAAATTCAGAGGTTCCCGTGCGTATTTATTTCTCGGCCATTGGGGCAAATAAGTGGGAATTGAGTCTTAAGTCTGCAGGCTGTTTGGAGTCGAACCTTACTCGCGGCTTTGCACGGACTGCGTCTTTTCCTGACGGGCTCTAAGTTCGCACCATAATTGCAGTTCAAAACACAAACACCATAAGAGTAAAGTGAGTCTGAGTCTTGACAATCACTCTGCATTTTGACAGGGCTCCCGAGCGCAATGCGGAATGTTGGCGTACAGGACATCACCGTGAACGTGCACCCTGCCGAGAGGGAGCATTACGCTACCTGGTAGGAGAGAATGCGTCCTACTAGGAGTCCTAAAGTGTCCTATTGTCCTAAAACCTGGGATAAAAAAGTAGCAATTCGGCTCATAATTAAAACCGATATTTAGGACAACACAATGAGTTTTAGGACGAAACAAGCCAGGGTCCGCGTGTCCTAATAGGACACTCGACAGCTGGACACTCAGCTGTCCTATTAGGACAGACTGCAACTCAGACCACTGTCCTATTAGGACAACACCAAGCCCAACATGTACTGTCCTCAAAACATCCTCAACTGGCCTAGCTAGAAACAATAATCATCTTAACGCCCCTCTCTCCAAGAGCAGCCGACTCTTTGTTGTGCGCGAAAAGCACCTCAACGAAACTTTTCTATTTCAAAGTGTGTGACAATATTTTTAAAGCGTTTCAAAGGATGATAGTCATTGAAGGTTATAATCGCCGCTAATAACGGTTGAGCGACTTCAACATGCACATAGCAAACGACGGTTAATAATCAGAACGTAACGATATAGGGGGGGGGGGGCTCAAAAAGCAGCAAAGTACTCGCAAGGGCTACTTGGCTGCAAGTCGATCCGAAGACGCGGTTAGCAAGCGATGGGGGTCTTGGTTAGCGCGGCAGTGTGCTCGGCCTGGTTCGTCGAGTTGTCTGGCGTCGTCGGGGTGTCGACAACAGGTGCGTTTGTGGCAGGCGAGTCCGGGCTGGGAGCCGACGTCGATGGGCAGTTGGACGGCACGTAGACTACCAGGTCGGCCTTCAGGTTGGAACTGACACCGACCGGCAGTTGGCACTCCTCCAGGTTCATGGCCTTCACGTCAGCGAGCAGGGTGTTGCAGGCAGTCGAGGCGCACATCTTGTCAATGGTGGCCTGGTCCGGGATCTCAGCTCGTGAGCAGAGCGGACAAGACACTGCTTCCGCAGGTGGCAGCAGAGGCCAGATAGACGAGCGCCCTAGCCGCAGAAGGAGTAGCCGCGATGGTCCATGATGCTTGGGGAGATTCAGAAATGGTTGGTGTGCCCCAGGACAATAAGTAAAGCCAATGTGAGTTTTAAGTAACTCTTACGTAAATTTACGTAGATAGTCCGGAAAAAGTTATTATTTGAGGTTTAGGACAATCTGGAGGACACAAATTATAATATTCTGTAACGAAGGATTAGTCGCTTTTTAGGACACATCTCCAAAATCTCCCTGTAAAATTTAGGACAAATAGGACAGTTTAGGACGTGTCTTAGGACGCATTATCCTACACCCGCTACCTGCGTGATGAAATATCTGCTTCGACGATTTACCCCGGTGAGGAGTTGCAGAGCGCAGTCCTTGTCCGATTGTTCGTTGTGGGGGTAATATTCCTCTAAAGCCAGGCTGCTGAGGAGCATGTGGGGGAACGAACGCTGAAAGTGCGGTCCGTGGCCTCGATGTATTTCCTGGGCTGAAGCCCTCCGGCTTGACTTCTTCCTCGTCTTCTGATGAGGAAGCCAACATATCGCTGAGCCGGTCAAGTCTGCTGATCTTGTTGGGGTTGGTCGCGCCATGGTGACGCGCTTTTTTCAGCCCTTTCCGGCAGCATTTCGCGCCAAAATGAATGAATCGATTTCGCACTTTCCGACGATACAATTTGGAAGTTTGCAGCTTAAAATGTCGTCTGGCGCCACTGCGCAACACAAATTCAAAATCGCCCCATTGCCGGGAATTTTGCTACATCTCGAAGACATTTGTTTCGCGGAATCGACGATTAAGGACCAATGGCAGTCGAGTTGTACCGAGGATCAATCAACAGCGGCACTATGATGCACGTTTGAGTTGGAGCCGATGGTTCTGGACTTCGGAGACTCGCAGATTACGTGGATTTGGCTATATTGATCAAGGTCATGGTGCAAGACGATGAGCATTTCTTCCAGGTGTCCCTTTAGATGAGTGTAGTGAACCATCTGCGAGAGAAAGCCAAAAATGCAAAAGAAACCTTTGGGGACTTATTGGGGAGTAGAACGCTGCGGACGTCCCCGTGGTCTCCTGAACTGAAAGAGATGCGACTCTCAAAGTTAATAGCCCCATATGTTGGCAGTTTTAGTGAACGAGGGGAGCTTTCTAGACAGGCCAAACCCTTGAAATTAAAGTCTCCGATACCCTCAGTCCGGTCGTTTAGCGACGATGGGGAGAGTGAGCTAGTGGACGTGATGATTCCTGCCTTCGATTCAACTTTGGTGACTATAGAGCAAGACACCAGTCACTTCCGCTGCTCGATTACGACTGGGATGAAGTTGAGGAGCTCGTGACAGCTTGAGCGGTCCTTTATGTTCGCCGCCTTCGTGTCCTACCTAAGACAATACTATGACTACGACGCAAAGTTGGACACAGATCCTGAGGTCGATGCTTTCTAGCGTATGCTGCAGACGATCCACTATGTCGAATACGTGGACGTCATTGTCCCTCCGGATCATTATGTGGAAAGGAGCGACGTCAGAGCGCACCATCTCGCTCCACTGATCCGAGCGCTGAAGCTCTCGGCAGGAACAAAAGTCGCGGTTCCAAGCCTCCGAGTCAAAAGAGCAAGAGAGGGCGTAAAGCATCCACAACACCCGCTTCGACTTGCCACTTGGATGTACATGTGCTGTCCAACATATTTGGATTTGCCGCTCCTCCAGTGCTCCGGCAAGTTTTCTTTCACAGTACTATCATGGCTGGGAAGCCAAGCGGAACCGAGCTCTAATTTAGAGGCCTGAACTCGGTGGGTCTCCACAACTAACTACTTCGTACTTGAAGTACGACAACATGTTAAGAATTTCTTAATCTACCGAATGGAGGCGTTGTTGGAGTCGCTGCAGTTGTGGTGCTGATGACATTCGTTGACACATTTGTCTAACATTCTGTATGTGCTCGACATTACGTGCGCCGCCATGGTTAACCCTGTCACAAAGACGTCCAAGAAGCCTGCATGACCAAAGACCAGCCAAAGGCGTCACCGTAACAGCAAAAGAGAAAACACCATCGTCAACAACAACGGTAACAGTCCCAGCCAAGCAATCGATCAGTCGCGAATGATGGACGAGGGTAGAACAGTGAGATAGAGAATGCTCCGATGAAAAAGAAACGTATCTTTTTAATAGTCATATCACTCGCACAGCGTAAAAAAACAGCTAAAAGGCAAGCAATGTCGACGCGAAGTGAGGAACGTGTATCAATAACACTCTTTTTTTCGAGGGGCGTGGAAAGGCAGCGTGACAATACTGTAGTGTAAAACAGGATTAAAATCAGCAAAGCTGTAGCCTTTTTAATGCATCACCAGCTGAATTAGTTGAATCCGTCACGCACTCGCGGATTGCTGTACTAAAAACTAGGTAGCTCTTGATTCCTCGGTCTCATGTCACGGCTAAAAGTCAGCTGACCACTTTGCTTTGAATAGTCCCTCATACTTTTCCAGTATCTCACGTGCATCACCTGCGTGCATTCGATATCGGACGACCAACGGGCTCAACCTGTACTCAAGCCATGTAGAAAGCAGCAGTGATTCCAATTTTTCAGCCAAAGCTTTCGTGGTCGGGTCCCTCTTGGCATCGACGAGCATATCTACTATGGCATCCTCGTGGTAATGACGCCTGAGCGTATCGAACAATGTTGTTTTCTCCCCTGGGTGTTTTATATTGAACTCATCCATGAACCGAATCCAAAATTTCAGTACCGGATCCGAAAGACTCGGGGCTTTTCTGTCCAATGATAGGAGTAGCCAATTTTCAAATAGGAAGTCGGGTGTACGCTTCTGTGCCTCCCACTCCGCGAATAACTCGTTCTTCAGTTTTGTGGCAATGTCCTTCGTTCTATCAGAATTCAGTCCGTTCTCAAGTACTTTTTCCAGCTCTCTGTGGCCAAGGCCAATGGATAGTGTGGTCATTGGTGACATCTTGTCGGGGTTGCGTCCATGAAATTCTTTCGCATACTTGAGCCAAGGAGCTAAGAGCGGACTCGTGAGTAGATTATGCTCGCTAAGCCGTAGCAAGTCGAAGACGTCCAGCGGGGGAATGTTCTTTTTCTTCCAGCTCTCCAACCTCTGCTCGTATAGCTTAAGCGCAATCGCTTTCGTGTGTTCATCCTCCATCCCAGCATCAAGTATACGTGAAAGCCGAGCCTGGCCATATTTACTGTCTCCGTAGTGAGAAGCTAGCGCCATGGCCGCTGGTTTTGCTTCGCGTGGGTTCTTCTGGTTAAAATCATCGACGTACTTAAGCCATACCTGAAATTTCGGGTTTGCCAGTGTATTGCCCTCAACTGACGTCAGCTTCATCGTGCTCAACACGTCGTCTGCCGATTTGCCTGAGGCGAGCCAAAGCTGTAGCTGTGCTTTCTCCAGCGTTGAGCTGGCAATACCAAAGCCAGGGATTGTGTCAAACTTGAACACTCTCTCTTCCTCGGTAGTCTGGGATTTATCTGCAATGATGTCCGATCGCCTCGATGCACCCGTGCCAACCTTGATTTTGTCCGCGCTAACTACTATCGAAAGAGCTATACTTGCGAGGAGCATAGCTATAAGTAGCTGTGTAACTTTGAAAAAGCTCATGAGGAGACGATTCCAAGCTGCCTTGGAGCTCTGCAGAGAGAAGTTAATAAAGTGGCAGCAGCGGCGGCGATACCATACGCATTACTTCACGTACGGCACTTGACCAGTTCTTCCACTAGAATTCGGATGTGATTCTGAAGATCACAATTTTCATGCGCTCTTATGCTAAGAAACACGTGCCAAATTCTTGTGATTACTTTTACTGTACCGTAAACACTGCAGTCTCAATAAAGATTGGTACTATTAATATCTATAGATTCGTTGTGCAACGATGAGTGAACGAGAAAATAATAAAGCCTATACCGTAGATGACAAAAGCACACACACTACTAAAGCCTGCATTTTCGGTCCTTTCTCGAGAAAATGACACACTGTGCGCACATTCAATGACAATTTGTGACCTTTTACAGGGGCTAATAACAATTTTTATTTTTCAGAACATTTATTTCATGATAGTACAGTATACATGTATAGCTTAAGTTAGTAGTATACATAGTGGGGTAAGAATGTACTTTTTCTGACATTTTCTGGTCAAAATGACCGAAACAGGTAAACATGTCGGAAATACCCGAAATGGTTGACCAATTTCGACTGATCATCACTATTTTGATCTTGTAAACTGTCTCCCTGTCGATCCTTCGACTTCGACGTGCACTGCCCCTGTTCAGGATCGTTCTTTGCGTACGTGTGCTCTGGCTCACGGCGGTGTACAATGAAGCTGTAAGGTGCTACACCGAGCCACCAACCTCGTAGAAAGGTGCAGATGCAGCTTCTAGGAGTGTGTTACATGGTCACCGACCCAAATATAAAGCGCCCTTGGCACTTCTTCATGTTTTGCAGAAGTACGGAGCGCCCTCCGTCAGAGCTCGGAAAAGTTAAGTTATTATTTATTGGCAGGCGGGGGGAGGGGGGACTGGTCAGTAAATAACTGGGTAATTTACTACTGTTTTTCAGTAATCTTAATACCCCGTCTTCACGGCTAGTGCTCTAGTCTCAGGGCCTTTCTGCGTCTACAACCCTGTACACAGCTAGCAACAAGTATTTGATTTGTGTAGGATCTTGAGTCTTTATAGCGCGCGAAGTTTAGGTAGTTCTACGATTGCATAAATGAAAATCATGTCCCATGTCAATCTAGTACTTGTCTAACGTAGACTGAAATCACGGCAGCGCTAATGCACTGACCCACACCGGAAGTGAATTAAATAAGGTGCATGCCGGTCTCGGAATGATCTTCTTCTGCAGATGTAGCCACAACTGGACCTCTTTCGACTGGCATCTGTAGCGTGCGCTGACACGCTTACATGTACACCTGCAAATTGCAGGCTGCAATGACCGGTAGGTCAGCCCAAACTCCTTTAGAAGGCGCTATTTTCTTAAGAAGAAGTATAAAAACCATGTCACCGGTGAAGATACTCGGCATTGTACGTGAAGCTGGCTCCAGTCGCGATTGACTTCGTGTGTTGCTGCAAAGGTCGCGTCAACTCGAGTCCGTGCTGCAGAGAGTTCAACTCAGGTGCCAGTAAAGTTGCTGAATGACACGTGCTGTAAGACGTCAAAAACCAACATGTTAACTTATTGTAGTAAACGGGGTCCCCACCAATAAATTATTTCAGTAATTTTACTTGAAATTATTTTATTTTATTTGCTGATTTCGAACTCTGCCCTCCGTAAGTGCAAAACGTCTTCCGCTGGCTGTCACGGCTGCAAGCAGCTAGTCGTCGTCAGCGATGAGAACATAATGAGGAATCATCAAACTTCAGAGTGACATCGTCATTTCACAGCTAAAAAAATGTTAAAGGGTCACCCAAGTGTTGAAACTTGCAAGTCATTTTAGATCGATGTTTACTTAAGTGCGTACAATCGTCGGTTGTGTACGCTCGACAAAGGCACAATGCCACACAATGAAATAAATATACCGGATATATTTCATAAATTTCATCGTTTGTAGAGATTTTGAAGTGGCTTCGAGCCAGGGAATGTGTTTGTGCAAACGGTAGATGTTACCCGAGTGTCGTACGTGTCTGAATGTGTCTGCGGTTGCTGTTGGAATGTACGAATGACTTAGCGTATTTTTTGGGTAGTTTTAAGGAGTACCAAAGCAAAGACCCTCGTTGCAGCACTAAGCTGATACGACTATTCTACCCAACACGGTGATCTACGAGTAACGAGATGGTTAAAGAATCAATTGAGCGGCCAGCTACATGTATGAGCTGAATGAATTATTCAACTTTTAAGCACGACAGCCTACGTGGAACATGATATCTATTGTTCTAGAAATGCAGAGATTTTAGCATGTACCTCAGTCTGTAGTATTGAAGCAGTGTACTAGACGGAGACTTGGACAAGGCAATGTCGCGTATCATGCACTAAAAAAGCAGGAGAACAAGGGGTTTGCAACTGTGTCCGTCTGCCTGCTTCACTCGCGTCTCACGTTTCCATTCCACGTTAGCCACCATGTCTGGAAATACTTGCTTGATGATGTCTTCGCATGTATCGAGCTGTTTCGGCTTCTGTTGTGGGTCGAATACTGTGATCCGCGCTGGTTTGGACTTTAAGTCGAGGACAGCACCGCACCAGTGGTTTCTGTTGATGCGAATAGGTAGTAACACGTAAGTGCTCTCTCCAGGAACGGATCTGAACCTCGAATGATCTTCTGTTGGCTGTCTGCGTTTTCAGTCGCAGTAACACCAGGTAAAATAAATCCAACGCGCCTAAACTCTTCTTGAATAGTCGTCATTATGTGCATCATATTATCAATCGTCGCTGAGACATACATTTCTCGCAAGAGGGGTAACGACTCGTTTGGCACCATTCTGAACGGTGTCAAGCGTGACATTGGTAGGACAATTTGCTGCAGCGCTAGCGTAGCCTTCGGCTTGTCTAGGTCCGTATATTCGCCGAGACCTTCGAGGATGTCCAGTCTGTTGAGCGACGTAGCAGCCGTCCACTCAATTGCATCAGAAATACCCGTCAGCGATGCCATTGTGTAATGATACTCCACCATTACTTGCACTTGCACTTCGCTGATGACCCCTATCTTGACAATACAAACACTGACGGGTAGTCCAGGATCTGGCAGCGACTCTCTATAGACTTCCAAGCGTTTTCTGCAACTTGTGCGTGAACAGCTCAGAAAATACGAACTTGACGCTGCTTAAGGCCTCATTGTTTTTCACCTTCGCTGTTTCCTGCTTCCTGGGGTCCATCGTCTTAACCTTGAAGTTGGATAGGAATTCGTGTACCGATTCGTAGGTGTAGGTCGACTTTAGCACCCTTACCACATTATTAAGCGTCGTAACCGGTAGAAACGTTCCTTGCACGAGCTGTTTGGCCTCCTTCCGAGAGTTCGTCATACGCTGCCTCTTGATCAGCTGCTTTTGATGTTTTCGTACATTGGGCCGACCTCTGCTTTTGGTGCTTTTTGAGACGAAGAACGAGAATTCTTCACTTGAACTAAACTAGGTTGTTCACCCTCTGAGAGCGACCTTTTCACTGGAGGTGCCACTTGTTTCATTATGGCAGGATCATTGGTTGTCACCGCCTCATGAGCTAGTTGACTGCTAGCATCGGTTTGCCCTGAGGCTGCTTCCACAATACTAGTCTCTCCGACTGAGCGACTGGAGCCTGTAGCGTGGCCTGATCCACTCATCACCACTACTGTGTGATTCCGGTGACTGAACAAATTGTCACACAGTCGGAGTGACTTGGTGACCGAGTCACAGTGTCAGGAAAGGTATCACCTGGCAAGTCAACGCCAGTTGTACGCTCCTCAATCTTATTCTCGTGTTCGAAAGAAGTGTCGTCAGCGATTGCAGTTGGAGGGACAGAAGTGTCATCAAAGTCCATTGCTCCACTGTCTTGCATATCAGAAATCTGACAAAGGGGGTCTAATCTCGAGAGGCGATCGGGCCAAACAGAAGCTTGCAAAAACAAAAGGCGCCTCATCATCCGTTACAATAGATTCAAAGTGCTTGAGGCTTTCCAGCATTCGGACGAAGACGGTGGTTCCGTTTTGGCTCATAATGTCTGCAATTCGCGTCGCGACGGCGTGTGACGTCTGAAATTTATTCGTTCCGCTGAGCACTTTGTGGCGCGCTGCTGTCAAGGCGGGATCACGGACTCGACACACTCCGCCCATTGCTTCTCCGTCTTCAGCATCATCGTCCTCTTCAACAGGGATATTCAGACAGCACGATAGACTCCAACGAGGATGAATGTGGATCGGGCTTTTTTTTTTAGCAAGTAAGCGTCAGTATATTGCGTGTCGACAAGGTAACAGCGCTGTCCTCATGAAAATACACGAACAGTGATACGTCTATAAAACCAAAACAAAACTTTGAATAGTAGCCATACATTGCAACCATTATAAAGAAACGAAACACGCACCGTAGTAGCGAGTTGATACTTGCGTCTCGTACCAACTGTCGACACCATCTCGACCATGTGAGGTTGCCGCTCGCGCGTCGTATACGTTGTCTTGCGGTCAGTACCGACTCGAAACTGTTTCTCCACCAGCTCGTAGGTATGCTGGCTGACTTCTTTCGATAGCTTTGTCAACTCAGCATCAGCTCCAGCGTATCGCATGAACCCAACGTCTGTTATCTTTTTCGCGTACTCTATCTCAGCAATGGACTGCAAGAACGGGAGGGTGTCGACGCATCCATCGTCTCCATCGTTGGCTTCAGGACATCCTTCAATGCCCCCACGCTACTTCCAAACTAAGTAGTTATACAAGAGTTAGTTTGCCATCCTACCCAGATAATATCAAGCGAACTCGTACCGGTTGTTTGGGGTGTTCCCCAAGTGCGGGACGTCAACACGGCTGAATCCACTCCAAATTTCCCTGCAGCGGTGCCAATTCTCGTGGACGTAATTCAGAAATGGGTGTGTTGACGCTTCTGGAGGGTCTTCTTCGAGCGTATACTGATCTCCGTCAACCACAATACAGGTATCTACAGCTCGTTTCATACTCGAGCTCCGTCTGAAATTAATTATCACGTCAACTGCGTCCTCAACCTCGTCGCGATCGTCAATCTTATACTATCGCTTTGGCATTTCGCCCCAAAGATACTTCACCACGTGAAATACACAAAGTAGAATCCTAGCTGCAGGAAAAGCTATCTGCAGAAGCGCAATTTCTCCAAAATCCTTATCGACGATAATAACTCGAGCTTGGTTCCAAGATGGATTGAACGACTTGAAGGATTTCACAGCGTCTCCCAAACAATCAACACTTTTGGTCTCTACCAGAGCATGCTGGACATATTGTCCCTGTAAACACAATCGCGGATAGGCACACAATCCCAATGTAGTCACAACGCGACACACAAACACAACGGGAATCACAGAGTCACACAAGTACAATAGAGACACGCAAAGTTACAAAGCGATACCATTGGGGTCACAAATTGGCCTCAAAACACAACAGGAGACGTACATGGCCGAAAACGTCATGGATCATGAAGCTAAATAACTTGTATCGCGCATCATTCGTGTTGTGCGTGGCATCCACCAACAGCACCTGTGGGAATGCCTCGAAGAATCTCCGCATCTGGTGGATTTGGAAAGTAATTGTCTATGCCAACTTATCATCATTCACGTAAATCGTCGCCGTATTTCCCTTCCGCGAGCAGATATCGCGCGATCCAGCCTCCTGCCTTGACTCAGCAGTTGTAAATTCACGTCGCGCCTCTTTCAGCTTTGCCACATGGTTGTATACGTCGCGCAGCGTAAAATACCTGCCTAACCAGTAGGTATTAGTAGCAGAACTTTGTAAAGCGAGTCAGCCAGGTAGCGTACCTGTTGGCTTTCTCAGATATTGTAAAATCAACTTTTTCTTCGCCCCAGCGGCTTGAAGCTCTTCCACGAAATCAATCACGTCCTCGTCGCCAACGCGTCGGTTATAGGAATGATTTCAGTAAGGCCCTGAGCCCAGTGCATGATTGTGTGACGTTTCCTGGTGTGTGATTTTCACGTAAGAGGCCCGGGCAGCGTTCCACACCACAATCACCGTCATCCGCGCTTGGCGTCCAGTCGACTTGACGAAGTAGTTATGACTCTTGCCCTACGAGCGACTCGCTTGCGACCAACTGTGTGTGCACACCAACTTTCTGTAGTATTTGTCGAAGGCTTTTGGAATGATACTCTGCGGGGTGTCCTTACGAAGTAGTTATGCCTCTTGCCCTTCGAACGACTCGCCCGCGACCAACTGTGTGTGCATATCAGCTTTATGTAGTATTTGTCGAAGGCTTTTGGAATGATGCTGTGCGGGGTGTCCTGACCGCGGTCCCGAAGGTCCTTGTTCCTCGCGACGGTGCTGGTGGAGGTTCCCTTCTTGAAGATCTGGTTGATTTTCTGTTGATACGTGTTTATATATGCGGAAAATTCCCCCCATGTGTCAAATGCCTCCTCGTCCATACGTGGGGATCGAGCAACGACGGTGCCAGATGCGGGGATGTGAAGCTCCGGTGACTTGTCTTCAGAGGCCTCGATGTCGGGCTCAGACGACGACGCGACGCTCGCCATGACCGGCAAGTTCTCGTGCTTCGTTTTCGCGCCTATTTCGAAGTGGAAGGCTCAGAATGAGTCGGGATGAGTGCAAGGGTGGAGGAGTCTTTGTCCACTTTTGATGGCTGATTTGTCGAATTTTTACGGTCATATTTTGTTTTGTTACATGCGTTTATTAAGGACTTTATCCACTTCCAAAACCAAAATATTTACTTATTGCAGTAAACGGTCGCCACCAATGAATTATTTCAGTAATTCTACTAGATTTGTTTTTCATTTTATTTGCTGATTCCGAACTCTGCCCTCCGTACGTGCAAAACGTCTTCCGCTGGCTATCACGGCTGCAATCAGCTATTCGTCGTCAGCGAAGAGAACATAATGAGGGGTCATCAAACTTAACCCATTAGCTGCCGTTGCCACTGAAACCATGCAATATGCTTGGGTTTACACTTTTAACTCAGCCAAAATGTAAAGACTTTATTTTGAACGAATCATGTGGTTTGCGGGAAACCAAACATATTGCTTGGTTTTACTACAATAGCTGCAATATTTATTGGTAGACCCAAGCAATATGATATAACATGCTGCGGGGTGCGGAGTAGAACCCAGCATATATGCATGTTTTACGTTTTACTGTGGAATATTTACTATACAAAATCCAAGTAAAATTCCGGCAGCAATAGGGTTAAGAGCTACATTGTCATTTCACAGTTAAGTATTTTGTTCAAGGGGCACCCTAGTATTGAAACTTGCAATTCATAAGCCAGCTAGATCCACCAAACTTGACGTTCGGTGCCAACTGGATCAAGGATGAAACGGTGGTGGAGCACCACTTGACGGTGGGATCAAGTGACGTCACCACTGAATCATTGTAGAGGAAAATGGGAGTCAGAGGTGGGACCTGAGTGACGTAGAGTGGTAGCTGTGCTGTCGGTGGAAGATTAGCGTACGGACGAGGTTGTAGCTGAAATTGAAAGTGATATTCATTCGTTAGTTCTGCCGTTCCCCCAACTAGTACTTACAGCCTTCCACCTCTCCCTGCCCTAGCATTCCAGTGGACGACGTCGCCTCACATCCAGCGTCGATGAGACCTCAGTCGCCATCGTTCCATGCATCCTATGTAGCAGAACGTTGTCTGTTGACTGCCGTCCAGCTTCTCCACTTCGAACTTAACTCCTGCATCGATTCTGTACATTTTGAAATCGCTTTTGTACTTTGTGCTCAGACTTTGAACTGAAACTGCCACTTTTAACCAATCAAATAACTGGGCGGGTATTCTTGTCGCGTGTAATTTTTTTTATTTTATATGAAGGATAGTGTTCAGACTCCAGGCGGATTTCACCGTCGTTGTCTGTAGCGCCTTCTAAAGGAGTTTGGGCTGACCTACCGGTCATTGCAGCCTGCAATTTGCAGGTGTACATGTAAGCGTGTCAGCGCACGCTACAGATGCCAGTCGAAAGAGGTCCAGTTGTGGCTACATCTGCAGAAGAAGATCATTCCGAGACCGGCATGCACCTTATTTAATTCACTTCCGGTGTGGGTCAGTGCATTAGCGCTGCCGTGATTTCAGTCTACGTTAGACAAGTACTAGATTGACATGGGACATGATTTTCATTTATGCAATCGTAGAACTACCTAAACTTCGCGCGCTATAAAGACTCAAGATCCTACACAAATCAAATACTTGTTGCTAGCTGTGTACAGGGTTGTAGACGCAGAAAGGCCCTGAGACTAGAGCACTAGCCGTGAAGACGGGGTATTAAGATTACTGAAAAACAGTAGTAAATTACCCAGTTATTTACTGACCAGTCCCCCCTCCCCCCGCCTGCCAATAAATAATAACTTAACTTTTCCGAGCTCTGACGGAGGGCGCTCCGTACTTCTGCAAAACATGAAGAAGTGCCAAGGGCGCTTTATATTTGGGTCGGTGACCATGTAACACACTCCTAGAAGCTGCATCTGCACCTTTCTACGAGGTTGGTGGCTCGGTGTAGCACCTTACAGCTTCATTGTACACCGCCGTGAGCCAGAGCACACGTACGCAAAGAACGATCCTGAACAGGGGCAGTGCACGTCGAAGTCGAAGGATCGACAGGGAGACAGTTTACAAGATCAAAATAGTGATGATCAGTCGAAATTGGTCAACCATTTCGGGTATTTCCGACATGTTTACCTGTTTCGGTCATTTTGACCAGAAAATGTCAGAAAAAGTACATTCTTACCCCACTATGTATACTACTAACTTAAGCTATACATGTATACTGTACTATCATGAAATAAATGTTCTGAAAAATAAAAATTGTTATTAGCCCCTGTAAAAGGTCACAAATTGTCATTGAATGTGCGCACAGTGTGTCATTTTCTCGAGAAAGGACCGAAAATGCAGGCTTTAGTAGTGTGTGTGCTTTTGTCATCTACGGTATAGGCTTTATTATTTTCTCGTTCACTCATCGTTGCACAACGAATCTATAGATATTAATAGTACCAATCTTTATTGAGACTGCAGTGTTTACGGTACAGTAAAAGTAATCACAAGAATTTGGCACGTGTTTCTTAGCATAAGAGCGCATGAAAATTGTGATCTTCAGAATCACATCCGAATTCTAGTGGAAGAACTGGTCAAGTGCCGTACGTGAAGTAATGCGTATGGTATCGCCGCCGCTGCTGCCACTTTATTAACTTCTCTCTGCAGAGCTCCAAGGCAGCTTGGAATCGTCTCCTCATGAGCTTTTTCAAAGTTACACAGCTACTTATAGCTATGCTCCTCGCAAGTATAGCTCTTTCGATAGTAGTTAGCGCGGACAAAATCAAGGTTGGCACGGGTGCATCGAGGCGATCGGACATCATTGCAGATAAATCCCAGACTACCGAGGAAGAGAGAGTGTTCAAGTTTGACACAATCCCTGGCTTTGGTATTGCCAGCTCAACGCTGGAGAAAGCACAGCTACAGCTTTGGCTCGCCTCAGGCAAATCGGCAGACGACGTGTTGAGCACGATGAAGCTGACGTCAGTTGAGGGCAATACACTGGCAAACCCGAAATTTCAGGTATGGCTTAAGTACGTCGATGATTTTAACCAGAAGAACCCACGCGAAGCAAAACCAGCGGCCATGGCGCTAGCTTCTCACTACGGAGACAGTAAATATGGCCAGGCTCGGCTTTCACGTATACTTGATGCTGGGATGGAGGATGAACACACGAAAGCGATTGCGCTTAAGCTATACGAGCAGAGGTTGGAGAGCTGGAAGAAAAAGAACATTCCCCCGCTGGACGTCTTCGACTTGCTACGGCTTAGCGAGCATAATCTACTCACGAGTCCGCTCTTAGCTCCTTGGCTCAAGTATGCGAAAGAATTTCATGGACGCAACCCCGACAAGATGTCACCAATGACCACACTATCCATTGGCCTTGGCCACAGAGAGCTGGCAAAGGTGCTTGAGACCGGACTGAATGTTGATAGAACGAAGGACATTGCCACAAAACTGAAGAACGAGTTATTCGCGGAGTGGGGGGCACAGAAGCGTACACCCGACTTCCTATTTGAAGGTTGGCTACACCTATCATTCGACAGAAATTCCCCGAGTCTTTCAGATCCGATACTGAAATTCTGGATTCAGATTATGAATGAGCTCAATATAAAACAGCCAGGGAGAAAACAACATTGTTCGATACGCTCAGGCGTCATTTCGATGATGGTGTCATAGTAGAAATGCTCGTCGATGCCAAGAGCGACCCGACCACAAAAGCTTTGGCTGAAAGTTTGGAATCACTGCTGCTTTCTACATGGCTTGAGTACAGGTTGAGCCCGTTGGGCGTCCGATATCGAATGCACGCAGGTGATACACGTGAGATAATGGTAAAGTACGAGAGACTATTTAAAGCGAAGTGGTCAGCTGACTTTTAGACGTGACATGAGCTGCAATTTTAGTACAGCGATCTGCGAGTGCATGAAGGATCCAACTCGCTTTAGTTGGTGATACATTAAATTACCTACATCTTCGTTAATTTTAATCTGCAGGTTCTCTACGAACCGCAAGTTAGACTACGACCACTGAATTAAAATAATCTCGATTTGATAATACAATGTAGTACAACGACTGTAGTACATAGTACTACTAGTAGTAGTATAGGTACTAATACCTCCATTTCAAAAATAATAACCCCCTAGTTAAGGTACTACTTTCGTTCGGAAATAATGACTGTTAAAAAAAATCGTGCATGAATCAACACATCCTGGGTCGATTGTACAGAAACGCCCAAATACGGCATACAGACTGGCTGAAACTGGTTTCATTAGTGGGAAAACCATGTTTGGACTCGGTGTTTCAAATATATGGTTCACTGGGTTTTGTACTGTTTCGTAATAAATGAAGATGACTTATTAATATGCAACGTATAGATTCCGTTTTGCGTCCCAGGGTCCAAACCAAAACATTGATTGTGAAGTGCTTCAGAGCCTCCACTTGCAAGATATAGGAACTACTTTAGTACCGTAATTTACTGCATGACGAGCTACACTGCAACACTGTAAAAACCTTTAGATAAAAAGTACGGTGGCAAGTTTTGCTGTAATGACACCCCATCTTTAAATTTATATCTGTAAAAACATTTCTTCACATTTCATATACGGTACTAGCATTTTCTAGTCAGAACTATTTTTACCTCGTAAAAACTGAAAATAACTTTTATTGTGAATTCCGACCATTTTGGTCCTATTCAGTGAGATACTCGAATACAATTTCCTGTTATTTCGAAGCGACCCAGATCGTACTTAAATAATCGTAGTTCGTACCTAACCGGAGTCTCTCTTAAGGCAAGTCAATAGCAGATTTGCGCTAGCGCTCATTCAAAGAACCGCGAACGGAAATTTCGAGTAGAATGCACAATAACACCCGTTGCGGTGAGGCCATAAATTACAGTAATTACAGTACATGTACTAAAATGTTCAGTGACCATAATTGAAGGAACACCTAAAGTTCAGCACCATATCACCACAAGTTTCACTTAAATCAGGGTTACTGGCTCTCTTCACCTAAGCTTGGAATGTGGAATCTTGAAAAAAGTTCGAAGGGCCACTTTTTCGCGATGACTTCACACAAGCATTATCTGGAAACTCGAATATGTGTTGTGACGGCTCGTGTATAAATAATATAAGGTGCGACACTTAAAAAAAATACTAGATATAAATCGAAGCTATCATGCACGAACAAGCTCTGGTAACACTCCTGCTTCTGGAAATGATGGCACCCGTCGTAGTAGAAGAGGGTCAATCTATTATGCTTCACCAAGATTCGCTCAAAATGAAAATGGAGATGGTAGACACATACGCTGAGCCTGAAGATCGGAAAATTCTTGCCAAAGAGAGAAGTTCACATTGGGCAAAAATGTTGTTTTCTTCCTGAACATTTTTCAACAGCCGTACGCGTGACCGGTTTCGTATGGATGCTATCCGCTCTGAGTATCTCGCTCAAATTGTCTGTCCTCGACTCGCCCCGGCTCGACAGACGGCCGACGCTGTATTGCCGCATATGCTCTTGGCATTTTTTTTCTGTTTCTCTGTGCGCAAGGGGTGACTCTACAAAATACCGCTGACCGTTTCGGGGCGGGACCATCGACAGTGTCCGGAATTCTGAGGGAAGCTGTCAAGGTCGTGTGTTGTGAGCTGCAATCGCTGGTCTCGTTCCCTCCGTTTGAGACGTGCGCATCCCAATTTGAAGAGCAATGCGGTATTCCGCAAATAATAGGCTGTATTGATTGATCTTGCATACCAATCTGTCGTCCAAGTGCTAATGAGGATACGTATTACATTCGCAAGTGCTGGTACAGTATAGTATTACAAGCTGTTGTGGATTGGAGTGGTCAATTCTGTGATCTTGATTGCAAATGGCCGGGCCGCGTTGGCGACAGTAGGAGTGCTAAAGCACAATTTTTTCCGAATTTGTGCTTTAGCACTCTCGCTCCCTGAAGTTTCTGCCGCATCAAAGACAGTGACGATCGCAACAGGAGAAGGTAGCTATGCGAAGCTGCCTTTTTTTCTTCTTGGTGACTCGGGTTACCAGAATACGAACTACCTTGTGACGACATTCGAGTTGGCTGACACCGTGGATCCTGTTGGGCAAAGCTAAAGAAGCGACTATGCCATCCCGGTATCGGGTAGAGTGTTCGTTTGGACAATTTAAGTGCTGTTGAAGGATTCTACTATAAGGCATTCAAGAATATATCGAAATTGCGCCCGATATGGTTTATGCTCTATGCATTATTCAAAAGGTTTTGTGGACAGCGAAGCCACTACTGAATTTGATGACAATGAAGAGCGTCGCATACTAAAAGAATATCAAGATAAGTTTCCAGACCCAGAAACCAAAGTTGAAGGCTCAACTGGTGATAATCTTCGTGCTTAAAAAAACGGCTTGTATTTCGTTGTGGTAGCGAAATGCAGTTGCTAAACGAATAAATCTTTATTTTTAGCACGTAGCCAACATTAAAGTAATCAGCAAAGTTATCTCTATATATTTATATATAGCACTCCTTTTAATACACCAAGAATTTCACGTCACAGCAACATGTGTTCGGTGTGCTGGCGACGTCACTCCTCTAGCTCCGAAGCATGCAATTTCTTGGCCTGCGTAAGCGAAGCTTGTGAGCGCTCATCAAGCATCTCCCGCCGCCTGTCGTATTTGTCGGACCGCTTGCCCTTATTACGTTTCCGCCCGGTGTTGTGGGGATCCTTCGCGGCGTCCGGCTCCTCTTTACCGAACACATTACCACTTGATCGGTCTTGCACGTCCTGACCACTGAAGCGAGCTTCAGAAGCAAATGTAGCAACGAGAGGATCAGTGTCGGGTTTACGATCTAGAAATCCATATAGTTCATCATAGATTCGCTCGGTAATTTCTGGACTACTGATGCGATGGGCAGCTCTATTAAAATAAATACAATAATAATAACAAGTCTGTTAAATTTAGTAAACAGCAAGTCATACCAGAGCTCCTTCATTTCATTACGAGGGAGATTAAACCAATTCAGCTTTCCCGTGCTCTCTCTAGTTCTGTTTGCCATGACATCGCTTATAAAGCGGCACGTCTCCAACAAACCGGCCATTTTGTCCTCGATGACCTTCTTAGATCGCTTTGTTGGTGGTACTGCTTCCTTGTACGCATTGTAGAGGCGCTCGTTCTACCTTCCTGTCTTCTCACTTTTCTGACGACCGCCCTTAGCCACATCTTGCCACGCATTTACTAGGGTCAGCGTTGTCTCGTCCGTCTAATTTCGCTGGCGGTTCTCGATTGCGAGCAGCAGAGCAGCTCCGCTGTCATCCGGTTCTCCGTCGAGCTGTGACTCGCCGTCAGAACGCATGCTCATCCGCCAAATAGGGAGGATGTAGGTGTGGGTGCCTTCGTGGATCAATTCGATATAACAAGTTCCAAGCTCCAGGGACCAAAATAGCTCCCTCTTACTCAGTCACTAAAGTGGAGTTATCTTCAAGCTTTTACTGTCGTTTTTAGCGGTTCGAGGGCAAAGTCAGCTTATGTGAAGGCGCATTTCCCTCGAACCTCGAAAATGTCACTTTTTTCCAGATTCGAAGTTCCAAGCCTTAGATGTAGCCCCACTGTATCCTAAGCGTCTAAGGCTAATTCTCACATTCGTAAAAACACTGGCCAGACCATACCACTTTTATAGATTCTTCGGCTCTCTCAAACAGCGCTTGAAATCGTCTTATCATGCGATTTTTCATAGTTACGCAGCTAACTACATGTAAAGCCAAGCTGCTCGCAAGTATGACTCTATCGAAAGTAGTTAACGCGGAAAATACCACGCCAGCCATGAGGCGGTCGGGCATCATTGCCGATATAGCCCAGACTACCGAGGAGAGAGTGTTCAAGTTTAACACAATCCCTCGCTTTGGTATTGCCAGCTTAATGCTGGTGAAAGCACAGCTACAGCGTTGGCTTGCCTCAGGAAAATCGGCAGACGACGTGTGTAGCAAGATGAAGCTGACGTCCGTTGAGTGCAATGCGTTGGCAAATTCCAAATTTCAGGTATGGCTTACGTGCGATGATGATTTTAAACCACGCGAGCGAAATCCGCGACCTCCGTGCTAACCTTTCACTACGGAGACGTTTGGCTTTCACGAATGCTTAATGCTGGTATGGAGGATAAACACACGAAAGCGATCACCCTTAATCTATACGCGCAGAGGTTGAAGTGCTGGAAGAAAAAGCCCCCCCCCCCCCCCCCCCCCCCGCTGGACGTCTTCGCCTTTATACTGATTGGCGAGCATAATTTGCTCACAAGTCTGCTTTTAACCCCTTAGTCCCCGGCCTAAAATATGGGGGTATATTTTGACCTCGTCCCATATATATATAAAGGAATTTGTATGGTTTTCAATTAAGTCCGGATATCTTGGCGCGGGTTCGGGGTGGTAACAACGACATGACAGTGTGTATAGTACAAATTCTCCAAAATAAAGGAGGGTTTACGTAGTACATTGAGACGATCATATGCAGCTATGATGTATAAATAAACATAGGATATGCACTGTTTATTGACCAGCCTATCTTTGTGTTGTTGCATACGTCCAGCAGCGGTAAGTTCATTTATTATAGCCAATATCAAAAAAGGTCAAGTGCCGTATCAATTCATTGCTCCTTGCATAGACATGTACGACCTCACGTAGACGGCACAACCACTACGCCTCCTCCTCCACCACTTCATCTTCTTCTTCGCTCGACTCCCCAGCACCAGCACCAGCACTTGCTCCGCTCTCGCCTACCTGCTGCCTGCGTCTCCGCTTCTTGCCTGGCCGCGACGCTGGCGGTTGTTCACGTGTCCTGTGCTCTTGCAGTAGGTCGCGCGGAATGTCGTTGCCACTGTTCCAATCAGCATGCCAAATGCTGAAGCACGTACTGACCTGCCTTCACGCGAAGCGTTGCATAGGTATTTACTAAATCAAAACGAGTTAGCCAAAGCTTATGGTAAGGATACCAAGCGAGCTACGCACCGTTTGTTCCCATTCGAGCACTCCGGGCATAAGAATTTCGTAAACTTGCGAGGCTTGACCTTGTAGAAGGCGCACACTTTGCATGATCGGATGCGTCGCTTCACACCCTGCTCGCAATCGACAGTATCTGGGTTTTCTTCTAAACAATGTCCGTCGATAGCTGACGATGCGCTTCCTTGTAGCGGT
This sequence comes from Phytophthora betacei, assembly GCA_011320135.1. Classification (NCBI taxonomy): domain Eukaryota; phylum Oomycota; class Peronosporomycetes; order Peronosporales; family Peronosporaceae; genus Phytophthora; species Phytophthora betacei. Next base: position 994,669 of record JAANHX010000444.1, on the reverse strand, counting down.
GTTGAATCTGCTCTTGCCGGCGAGGGGGCAGTTCTATCTTGCGCAGATGCCGCTTGCTGTTCCAATACAGTCAAGCCCACCATAAGTTAGTTGTTATGTTGGAAGACGGCTGAAGCAGATGAGGTTATGCTGACTTGTCCACATTTGACTTACCTCAATCTCGTCAAACGCTTCGATTGAATCTACTGCCAGTAGCTGCTCCATCGATTCCTCAAAAGACGAGGACTGTTTTGGCGCGCGCCTGTTGTTCCCCTTTCGATAGTGTCGATGGACGATAAACGCGCTCACGAGCGCCATGTCCAGAAGCCCCAAAAACAAAGTATTGTAGTACTTGCGTATTTTGTAGCAACGTTGCACGCTGTAACGTCGCAACCGGAGTTGATCATGGACGTCGCCTCCACCCATCCATTAGTGGTAGTCGCGAACAAGCTCTGGAGCCGGCACCGGCGTCATTTCACCCTGGACGCGTCTCACTAATATACAAATACAAATAGTATTAACAACCAAATAGGAACCCAATGCATGTAATACGTACTCACGGTACCAGTTTGGCGGCTGCTTCCACTTGAGAGTAGGTGCACCGGGTTACGGTCCATCCACATGGCAGCGGTTAGTTACGGAAACATCCAGTTTTGAGCCAGCTTGATTGTACCGTGCGGAGGCACCAGTACCTCGCGCCTGTTCACCTTTTTTTTTCTTTTTCGTGGTGATCACTCCATCAGCGTAACCGGATCTATCCGTCTGTATCGTCCCCGTTAGATACACCCGATAATGAAGCAGCTCCAGCGCCAGCTTGACCGACGTGTAGAAACGGTCGGTGACCACTAATCTCCATGGCGACGTCGATGACGGAGATAAGAGAGCTTTCATGTTTCGAAGTACAGCCGCTTCTCCAGTGTTGTTATCCTTTGAGCAGGAGTACGTAGATGTCGCTCCGCCCCGCAATAAATCTCAATCCTAGCAGGCAAACACATCAACAGAGACGAGTAAGTTAATATTATGTTGTATCAGCAGTTGGGGCAGGATTCTTATGTTGGACAAGTCAACATAAGTACTTGGGCCAAAACCCAAAGGCAAGCCGAAGCTTGCCTCACAGTTACTTCATGCAGTAACGCGGTCTTGGCACACGTAGCGACAAACACCTTCGGCCCCCACTTGTGAGGCTTGTCCTTGTTGAAGATCCTCATGGGATTGTATCGCGAGCGCGAAGGCAGTGTTGCTTCATCGAAGCTGATGCCTGGGGGAGCTCTGTATCCACGAGCGAATGCTCGCTGTAGTACGTCGAGCACCGGTCGAATCTTCCACGCTTGGTCCGTACGGGCTTGTGGCGTCTTGTTGCTCGAAAAGTGTAGATATACCATGATGTGAAAAAAACGATTCTTTCCCATCACGAGACTAAGGCGGTTTGACGGTAGAAATCCGACTTTCTTCGTTGACCAATGCGCTGCAATGCCTTTCCGGATGGGGACCAACTTACGTGCAATCAGCAATGCCATAACTTGAAGGACTTCGTAAGTTTGTATATCTTCAACTGCTGACAACCGCCGTCTGATCTCAGCAAGTACTTCTGCCTCGCCACCACTACGCTGTTGCTGTCTGCGAATTGAGCGAGCCCTCTTAGGATTGACTGTGTTTGCTTTTGACAGCAATTTGGGACCGAATCTTCGGCGGCAGGAAAAAGAAGAGCAATGCCAGCGGATCGTCCCCACGCGTAGCACGCTGTCACTTGGTCCGTATGGCCCATCATACAACCCAGCATACGTTGGGTCTGGTCCAAATTTAGTCGCGTCTAGATACAAAACCCAAAAACAAAAACTATGTTAGCATTTATGTTAACTCAGAAACGAAACGAAATGATTATGTTTGATGCGGCCAACATAACGTACCATACTCACAGCCATCGGTACGCATTGCAGTGATCAGTAGTGCGTTCTTCGCGCGGACAACCACGCCGTGTTAGGAAGCGCCCCGATGTCGTGGTCCGAATCTTCATCTGTCAGCCTTCCAATATCCCAATCACCGTCCCAACTATCGTCATCAGCATCCTCTTCGTCTTCAGGCTCCTCACGAAGCTCTGGGTCCTCACCGGAGCTGAGCCCGGTGCATTCGTCAGCTTCTTCGTCCATAAAGTTAGGGTCTGTGTCAATGACACACGCAGGTACACCGTGCACAACGTCTGATTCGTCAGCACTCTCGTCTTCGTCAACTTGCATTCTCTGTTCGCCATGCACGACATATGTCGGATATTATGTTAGGCGTGTTGTCAGCCATAACCCTTCTAAGTTGGATAAATGAACAAAACGCACCGTGTCATCGTCGCCATCGCTGTCTTCTTGTAGGAGAGCGCGGCGACGCTCTCTTGTCGGCACTTGCGTACTACGCTTTCGTTTTTCAGCACTGGAATCAGTAGTAGCAAACGTGATACCAGACTGTTGGGCAGGCAGCGCAGTCTCAACGCTCAAGACCATGTCCGCGACGACTTCTGTCACCTCCGTCTCGTGGTCTGCTTCCACCTCCATTGCGTCCGCTATCGCAGTTGTCTCTATCGTCTCCTTCGCTTCAGTAATCGTCTGGTTTCGCGAGCCCTCTTTTTTACCCGCCGTGTCTGCAAGCTAAGCGCTTGCTGAAGGAATATACAGACCTTATACTGCGTCACCTCCATATCTGCCGTCGTGCGCTTGGCAGCCTTCTTCCTTGTCGCCTTATTCGCCTTCGTCTGCCCTGCTCCATCGCTGCCGCCCTTCTGCTCTGTCCGTCGAATGAGGTGCTCGTGACACTCACTTAACACAGCCTCGCGACAGAGGCGACTTTCTTGCTCGGTGAGGTGGTGACGCGGTGTCTTGGGTGTCGGCGCAACCATGTTGCTCTCGGCTGTCGTTTTGAAGCGTGAGCCAGTTGGTGGCTGGTGGCCACTCACTCGATAGTGGGTGTGTACCTCCCTTTTCTAACTCATTCAACCAAACTAAACATAAGCCCGTGCATGTGACCTTTATACACTCATTTCAATGACTCAATTTCACTACAGCGGCGAACGGGGAGATATGGAACGTTGCCCCATACAAAATTCAGGTATAAGTTTTGCTTATGTGGGACCTCCAACATAATATAAAAGGTGCAACAGAAGTGAATTAGGGTATACACCCCTTATGTTGGAAGATCCAACACAAAGGAACTAAGGGGTTAACCCCCCGGCTCAAGTATGCGAAAAAATTTCATGGACACAACCCCGACAAGATGCCACCAATGGCCACACTATCCATTGGCCTTGGCCACAGAGAGCTGGCAAAAGTACTTGAGAACGGACTGAATGTTGATAGAGCGAAGGGCATTGCCACAAAACTGAAGAACGAGCTATTCGCGGAGTGGGGGGCACAGAAGTGTACACCCGACTCCCTATTTGAAGGTTGGCTACACCTATCATTCGACAGAAATTCCCCGAGTCTTTCAGATCCGATACTGAAATTCTGGATTCAGATTATGAATGAGCTCAATATAAAACAGCCAGGGAGAAAACAACATTGTTCGATACGCTCAGGCGTCATTTCGACGATGGTGTCATAGTAGAAATGCTCGTCGATGCCAAGAGCGACCCGACCACAAAAGCTTTGGCTGAAAGTTTGGAATCGTTGCTGCTTTCTACATGACTTGAGTACAAGCTGAGCCCGTTGGGCGTCCTCCGTCGGAAGTACGTGAGATACTGCATCAGTACAAATGACTATTCAAAGGAAAGTGGTCAGTTGACGTTTAGCGCATCTAACCTTTAAATTTACGACCCTATCATGAGACCGAAGAGTAAGGAGGTTAATACTTTTAGCACCGCTTCCGCTTTGTTACATGAAAGTGGCTACAGCTTCCTTTTTTTTTTTTACCACATCACAGTCACTTGGTTTTGCCATCGCCTCGCTGCCGTCGAAAACGATACGTTTCGAGATTTTACGTTGTTTTATTGCTCCTTCCGGTGATAATATCGATTGATTTCTGGGTTTTGAGTTTTAATCAGCCTCCCTACATATGGGGAGCTGTAAATGCTATTGCAACAAGTTTTGCAATGAGAGCTGTTTCTGCCTGCAGCAAGACAAGAAGTTGCTAATACTGTACGCAGCAGAGGGTGCGTGTCATACAAAGCGGTCAATCACTTGTCGTTGGTAGTGACCTCGGATCTTGGCCTCAAAAATCGGAGAAGGTCAGTGTCGTGGGCGTCAAGAGGCCAAACTATTGTGACTCAGTCAACAGCCGAGGCCGCATATTTTGCAGCATGTGAGGCATGCATGGAAGGACAAGGACTACGAAATGTGTTGATCGAAGTGTTACAAAAAAGGCAATACAACTTCGCCATGGCATCGACAATCAAGTAGCTTTCGTAATGGCGACGAACCCGACGTATAGTAGACGAACGCGTCATATAAAATTGAGGTGGAACTTCGTTCGAGATCAAGTCGCTAAGAAAACCGCTGGGCCTGGAAAGTGAAGACCGACGATAAACCGGCAGATCTGATGACGAAGGCAATTGCCAGCAATCATTTCGACAGATGATCGGTTCGACCAAGGACCAAGTTCCGAAGGAGTTGCTTGGGAGGGGGGGGGGGGGGGGGGGGGCGTGTTAGAAGCGGCTCCTGCAGTAGTGAAACTCACGCCAGCTAGCGTGGAGCAAACAGGAGACACTGCCATCTGATATGAAGAGAGATGAAAAAAAAAGGAAGCCAGTGCGCACTCGACGTTCTAGTCTCAGTCCAAAATTTCCCTTAAAGCTAGCAAAATGTCTGTGAGTGGGTTTCTTATCTAACCTTCTAGCAAGATCACAAGGCCGTCTCGCGCTATTGGCATCGAGGACCCAAGTCTATGGGGCCATGCAAAACGCTGTAGAGCTATCTAGGGCGACCACTCGTGGTCGCAAAAAAGAATATCGCCGCGTCCTTTGTAAGCGAGTCTCGGAGTTGACCGGAAGGGTAATCTGACTATCCAACTAGCTACTAATACGAGCTGTTGCCTCTTCCAACAGCTCATCAAGAAGAGATATCTAAGACGGGCTCTTACACGTGCGCGCCTGTTGCTGAGGACACGCACAAGATGGAGCGGTTAATGGCTTGCGCTGAGCACGTTAATCTAGGCGCAGGTGGACGAAGAATTGCACAAGGCCTTTGTCGCGACCACTTCCACTACCCTAAACAAGACATTTGTTACGTTGCAGCTCCAGATACCGCTCTTTATGCGGCGTGGAGGAGGAAACGATTTCCGTATCACGCATATCAGGAAGGACCATTTGCTGCGCGAAGGAAGACTACTGCTTGCTTTACCCTGCGAGGTGCAATTGTACTTCAACATAGTCGCAGTTATTGTTTTGTCGCTGATACAACGTATCATTTCAGACCTCCATTATTTGACCTGGTGTGGTGGAACAAATACGCCTTTAGATGTTAAGTTTAAGTTAATGGGTGGCCTTTTTCATAACTGATATTTCAAAACGAGGGAGCACCTCACCATTTTTTTAATCGCTCATTATTTTCCGACTGGAGTTACTTCGTATGGAGAAATGTGCAATATTTTAATCGCTCATTATTCGCCGAATGGAGGTATCAAGGTACTGTACTATATAGTGGTACTATGTGCGATTTATTTTTACGGTCATTATTTTTTTTAATGGAGGTAGTACCTTTACTAGGTGGATCTATTCGCGATTATTTTATTCGGTCATTTTTTATCAAATGGATGTATTAGTACATATACTAGTAGTAGCAGTAATACTGTATGTACAACAGTCGTCGTATATTATCTATCGATTTTTTTAAAGCTCAGTGGTCATAGTCTAACTTGCGATTCGTAGAGATCCTGTGATATAAAACAGAATTAAAGGTAGCGAAGATGCACATAATTTAATATTTCACCAACTGAAGCGAGTCCTCATACACTCGCAGATCGCTGTACTAAAATTGCAGCTCATGTCACGTTTAAAAGTCAGCTGACCACTTCGCTTTGAATAGTCTCTTGTACCTTTCCATTATCTCACGTGTATCACCTCCGTGCATCCAAGGGAAGACGGTCAACGGGCTCAACTTGCTCTCAAGCCACGTAGAAAGCAGCAGCGATTCCAAACTTTCAGCCAAAGCTTTTGTGGTCGGGTCGCTCTTGGCATCGACGAGCATTTCTACTATGACACCATCACCGAAATGACGCCTGAGCGTATCGAACAATGTTGCTTTCTCCCCTGGCTGTTTTATATTGAACTCATTCATAAACCGAATCCAGAATTTCAGTATCGGATCCGAAAGACTCGGGGAATTTCTGTCGAATGATAGGTGTAGCCAACCTTCAAATAGGAAGTCGGGTGTACGCTTCTGTGCCCCCCACTCCGCGAATAGCTCGTTCTTCAGTTTTGTGGCAATGCCCTTCGTTCTATCAGAATTCAGTCCGTTCTCAAGCACCTTTGCCAGCTCTCTGTGGCCAAGGCCAATGGATAGTGTGGTCATTGGTGACATCTTGTCGGGGTTGCGTCCATGAAATTCTTTCGCATACTTGAGCCAGGGAGTTAAGAGCGCACTCGTGAGTAGATTATGCTCGCTAAGCCGTAGGAAGTCGAAGACGTCCAGCGCGGGGGTATTCTTGTCCTTCCAGCTCTCCAACCTCTGCTCGTATAGCTTAAGCGCAATCGCTTTCGTGTGTTCATCCTCCATACCAGCATCAAGTATACGTGAAAGCCAAGCATTGTCATACTTATCGTCTCCGTAGTTAGAAGCTAGCGCCATGGCCGCTGGTTTTGCTTCGCGTGGGTTCTTCTGGCTAAAATCATCGACGTACTTAAGCCATACCTGAAATTTCGGGTTTGCCAGTGTATTGCCCTCAACTGACGTCAGCTTCATCGTGCTCAACACGTCGTCTGCCGATTTGCCTGAAGCGAGCCAAAGCTGTAGCTGTGTTTTCTCCAGCATTGAGCTGGCAATACCAAAGCCAGGGATTGTGTCAAACTTGAACACTCTCTCTTCCTCGGTAGTCTGGGACTTATCTGCAATGATGTCCGATCGCCTCGAGGCATCCGTACCAACTTCGGTTTTGTCCGCGTTAACTACTATCGAAAGAGCTATACTTGCGAGGAGCATGGCTATAAGTAGCTGTGTAACTTTGAAATGGCTCATGAGGAGACGATTCCAAGCTGCCTTGGAGCTTTGCAGATAGAAGTTTAATAAGGTGGCATCTGCGGCGGCGATAGCATAGGCATTACCACTACTGTACTTCAGGTACCGGTAGTGAGCCCACAGACCAGTTCTTCCACTAGACTTCGGGTGGGATTCTGAAGATAACAATTTTTAAATCGCTCTTACGCTCACAAACACGTGCAAATTCTTGTGATTACTTTACTATATCATAAGCACTGCAGTCTCACTAAACATTGGTACCGGTACAGTACAGATTCTGGAATCGTTGTGCAACGATGAGTGGGAGATACAGTAACTGTATCTCCCAATTGAACCAATTGGCGGTGACCCGGGTCACCAACTATTATTAGAGCAAAATCTGAAATATTCATTTAATTTTACTTCGGTACCATTTCTCGTTTGGACTGCGACCCTCCTACGACAGAACGACGAGCTAGCGGCACAGGTGGCTCAAGTCAGACTGCACCACGGAAGAAACAAAGCCTCGGAATCGACTTACTGCATTTGAGCGTGCCTGTGCCCTACTTGGTACTGAGAAAGTTGAGCAGTAAAACGCAAATCGTTGTCGTTAAAATATTTCTCGATTCCTGCCGAGTATTTAACTTACTATCCGGATGAATCAGCATTCAGCGAGAATAAGGACGAGCCTAGTGACGCTAACAAAGGTGCAAGAAGTACGAAGAGAAAAGTAGCTGTAGGAGTGCAAGCAAAGCGACCAATTGGACAACCTCGGAAACAGCAAGCTCATACAACAAAATTCACATCTTTCCTGCGCTTTCTGACACCCCGTCCACAAATACCAAGCAGCCTGCATATCGATGATTCGAATTCGGGCACTTCTAGCAGCATAGTGATGACTAATGACCACGCAGTCGACGCCAATAACAACAATTCAGTATCGGCAACCTTCGATATTGATGGCGACACCACATATTTTAGGAACGACATCATTTAGCTTAACTCGGACGTTGGATCGAAGCTGCAGTGCATCCAGAGCTGCAGCAAGGAAAGGATAGTCGGCATTGCCTGATTTCAGGAACTTAAATAATGCATATGTTTTATGACAGAATAGCTGAGTACCGGGTCATTGGTGTGACCCGGGTCACCGCCAACTGTTTCAGTTGGGACGAGAAAAAATTCAAATATATCAGTGTAAAAGAGACCGGTATGTGATGCCAAAACGTATGGCAACTGTACCCAGTGTCGCCCGTGAATTACCGGTGTACACATTTATACAATCAAGATGTATCCGGAATTGGAGTACCGTGATGCCAAGTGAAACTATAGTACAGTACTCCTCTCGATTCCGTCCTATAATAGCTATCAGTTCATGGATTCTCTGCGTCTACAGCTTCTGAAAGGAAATGTATGAAATCCGGCCCCTCCACCTCGTGCTACTCAGCGCTGGCCGAATTAAACTACGTGACCGTAGCGTACTGGTTGTTGTTCGACATTAATAAAAGGAATCGTCCTTGCATATCGTTTTGAGGTAGGTAGAAATGCAACGATGAGATCGTATTGTGATGCTTCATACAGGGGTGCCTTGCAAAACAGTCGTAAACAGCAAAGCTGACTTTAATCTGGTGAGGCCGACGAGACTGCCCTAGTCCTTACATTATGTACTGTGAGCGATTATTTTAAAATTTGTACTAATGCCGTGGGAAGCTCTGGATATTATAGAAAGGATTCCGCTTCGTTATTGGCGAAGTCATTCAAAAAGTACTACATAATAAACGTCCATTTCAAAACGATAGGAACTGCACTTGTGAAACTTGGCTACACATAACAGAGACATTTCGCAAATGGCTCTACCTTCACATTATCCTCACAACCCCTCTTCTCGCCTCGAAGAAAAAACTATTTTGGATTTTACTTTGCGTTTGGTCCTGATACCAACGATTGATTTCTGGGTGTTGAGCTCTCTGGATTATATATCTAGAGTGTCCAGAGTTTTAAGAGGAGAGTCAAGATGGTGGGCTTTATTCTCTAACCTGTCATATCAGCTAGTATTTGAAACAGACCTGCTGTTTTAATTAAGTTTAATTTTAACCTATAACTAAATATCCTCTGTAAGGGTAACAGCACTGTAAATTACGATTACCCGAAGTAATTTAATCCGCGTAAGTGTTGTTCGAACAGCCTTTAGCTTTCACGCAGTGCAACAGACGCATTCGAAATACCATACCGCTAATATCTCTCTTGTGATCGCGCTTCGGTATACATGACTGCAGTAGTAGCTTACGGTATCGCGTCAATAAGGAACGCATGGGAACTAATATCCTTGTAAGCAGTATAGAACAAATTGACAAGTACAGGCGCTTTGAGTGTTAAGTGAGGAGAGCGTGGGAACTAATATTCTTGTAAAGTTTGTACAGATCAAATTGAAAAAGTACCTTGATCTGGCACTTTGAGTGTGTTAAGCTCCTTGCTGACACTGTACATGTAAAATCAATGTTGACGCAACCGCCCTTCACACACAGTAGTGTAAAGCAGAGCTTCTCCGAGAAACACGGCTTTGTTTTAATTAGCGTCTGGATACTTATAGGGAGCTGTCAGTGTTCACTCCAATATGTTTTTGCAATGAGAGCTGTTTCTGGCAGAAGAAAGGAGCCGAGTTGGTTATATGCAGCTGAGGGTGCTGGTCAGATCACTACATGTAGTCCTTGGATCGTGGTCGACTCCCCCTAATAGGGAATAACTCTGAGCTTTTAATATAAACACCTTAATTCGTTACCAGTCAAATGAAGAAGAGATTTGGACTTAAATCGCTTCAAATTAAAAATATAAAAATAAAGGGTTAACCCCACCGAGTGGCTGGTCATAGGTTGACGCTGCTCCTACAGTCGGTTTCAGCGTGCACTCTGAGTGACCCCCACCGAGGCCAGCACGTCCGCATAGCTCTTACCTCCTTCCAGCTCCTTCTCCAGCTCAATAAGCTTGCCCACTCCGTCAATCATCGTCTGCACGAGCTCCACTTCCGACTTGCCGATACGAGCCTTGTTGGAGATATCCCACATGCCACCAACAGCAGCCGAGTGTTCACCAGCCGAGCCACGCGGTTGCAAGCCCAGAGGAGCACATACCGCCTCGAGGGCGTGTGGGTCGGCCCCCAACTTCTCGAGCTTGACGAACATACTCGCACGTAGTCCCGTGCCCAAGTTGGACGGACAAGTTCCGAGGAACCCAAGGTGGTCGTTGTGCATGAAGCCATACCCGTTGGCCTTGATGCTCTCCTCCACAGCCGTCACAGCCTTGACCCAGCGTGTAAACACTTCGACAATGTTACCGTCACTTTGCATCGAGATGACACGCATGTGATCTTCTTCATTGGACCACACCAGGAACGTCTTCTGGTCGTTGTGGAAGATGCCACGTCCACTGGGCCAGTCACGTGCCGCTCCGGCACCGGTAAGTAAGGTGCCTCCACCGGGTTTTTGGAACAAGAAGTGGTCTTTCTGGAGCTGATCTTCCTCCTCCTTCGTCATGTTACTGAGTGGGTAATACTTGCCCTTGAGCTCATCGGTTAAGGTGGACAACCCCGTGGCAATGAGGTTCTCCACTTCTAGACGCTCTGCACGCGTTGTTCCAGGCGGTAAACTGAGACCACGAATGTTACGTCCTGCACGCACGCGAGTGGACTGCACATAGGCGTTGTCGATCTTGTCGGCGTTGACAAGTTTCGACACGTCCATGTCAGTGTGGTGCTTGTCCTCCGACTTGAAGCCGTGCCAGCCTTCGATCACAGGGTCGTAGAGCTCTTTGAAGACGTCGTAACATTCCTCGTCACCGGCTACCACACCCATACCGAGGTGAGGGTTATCGATACCGGTTTGAATTGCCATATCCAGGGTGTACCCCTTGCTGGAATATTTGTCCTTCAACTTGTCATACAGTTCCTTGGTCAAGTTCTTGGCCATCAAGCTACGGTGCTTGGCAGTAAAGACAGGGAAGTTGTCTTCTTGTGACGGTAACACTGCAGTGCTCGTCGTCGACGCTACAAGTGGCGGCCCCGCATCAATGACAACGGGGGCAGCCGGTTCCGTGGGGATCAGAGCGTCAATTGACTCCCCGGCCACCAGCTTCTGCTCCATGGCAATGAGCAGCGTGATGCCGTTGGTCATCGTCTGCACCAACTCCGCCTCGGAGTGGCCGATGCGCTGCTTGTTACTGACGTCGTACACCCCTCCGACGGATGCGGAGTGTTCCCCGGCCGTACCACGTGGCTGCAAGTGCAGCAACGAACAGATTTTTTCGAAGCGGGCTACATCTTCTGTCAATTTGGGTAACTTGACCATGACACTGGCGCGTAACCCTGTACCCAAATTCGAGGGGCACGTGCCGATAAAGCCCAAATGTTCGTTGTACATGAACTCTTTCCCCTTGGCCTTGATACTCTCTTCCACGCTCTTGATAGCACGACAGAAACGCTCGAACACGGCGCCGACGTCACCTCCGTCTTGCATCGAGATGACGCGCATGTGGTCTTCCTCGTTGCACCAGACCAAGAACGTCTTGTCGTTATTATGGAAGATGCCACGAGCCGACGGCCAGTCTCTCGCAGCACCCGCAGCTTCGAGAAGTGTACCCCCACCAGGTTTTTGGAACAGGAAATGGTCCGTGATGAGCTGCTGCTCGTCCTCGGGCGACATTTCCGACAGTTTATAGAACTTGCCGCTCAGATCTCCGCTCATATCGCCCAGAGCGGACTGCAACAAGTTCATGACGTCCTTGCGGTGCGCACGCGACGTAGCAGGGGGCAACGGCATGCCACGAATGTTACGACCAGCGCGGATACGCGTGGAGATGATAAACTCGTCCGGTAACTTTCCGTTCGTCACATGGGATGGATCCATGTCGCATTTATGGTGGTCGTCGGGTTTGTACCCATGCCAGCCTTCAATTACGGGGTCGAATAGAGGCTTGAAGAGCTCGTAGCACTCTTCATCGCCAGCGGTTACACCCACACCAAGGTGGGGGTTATCCACGCCCGTTTGGATTGCGCGATCCAGAGTGTAACCCGTGGAGGTTTTGACCTCCTTAAGTTGCGCGTAGATCTCGATCGACAGGTGTTTGGCCATGAGCGAGCGATGCGCCGGCGTGAACTGCGGGAACCCCATGATCTTGGCATCCGTGAGCTGCGCTGTGGAGATTTTCTGCGCCAGCTTGTTGGGCGATATGGCGGACGATGCTGTGGCGTCTTCGGCCATGTTTTTAAGACTGACGGGACTGGTTGAGGCTTGTGCGGCTTGGAGCTCCGACTGCAGAATGAAGATTGCATAAAGATCGCATTGACAGGTCTCGCGTAGCGGAAAGATCGCTGCAAAACATACTGAAAACAAGTGAAACTGAACCGGACAGTCTGAGCGGCCGCGGCTCTTCAAGATTCTATGATTGTGCGGCTGTTGGGCGAGGTATTAATAAGTGCGGTATATTGTGTTTCCTACACAAGTCTCAGTGATTCTTACATATTTGCCAAAGATCGGCAGATATGAGGTGCCATTGGATCAATATGTGAGCTTGAAGATCATGCAAATGCTTTTGGATGGCGCACTCAATTTAGAAATCATCCAACCCAGATGACTACACCGTTCAAGCTAATTAGTCGTAGTTCGCAATTAGTCTTGGATGGCGCACTCAATTTAGAAATCATCCAACCCAGATGACTACACCGTTCAAGCTAATAAGCCGTAGTTCGCAATTAGTCTTGGATTTGCACTTTAGTGGCATCTCAAATTCGGATATTTGACAAATATGACCTTTGTTCCAGAATATAAGGTTTAAAAAAACGTTAGTTTTTTACAAATTGGACTGGCGAAATCCCATTAAATAGGGCTTCGATCTGTACACCACAATTAGTCAGGGTATGACTAATTAGCGTGAGCGGTGTACGGTCACTGGACAGAATTGATGTCGGTGCCATGATCCGACTGGAGGGCTCAGAGCATTTCCACATGCTCGGACAATACTAAAGTTAAAATGTGAACTTAAGCGCAAAGTATAAAGTTGAGCAGCTCAACGGCAAAACCTTGACAAACGCCCGAATAGTCGCGAGCTACCACGTGTCAAATTTGACTGCACGTTGGCCCAAAAATACCAGATCTGCATCGTTTTTAGCACCTCTAAACAGTCACCCTCCACAATTTTATCCATACTGGTGAAAATGCTCCCAAAAATCATTTGTTCAAGAGAAAAATAGCGCAGTCGACGCTTTTTTCAACAAATAATTGGATTTGGGAAATCGATTTTTTTTATTGGGAGTCAACTACAGTGTGACATAAAAATGCATGTAGCTGATCTAAATACTACTACCTCCATGCAGAAAATAATGCACCTTCAGTCAGCGCTCCGCCTCGTTTTTATTCGGGCTGTAAGGTTTGCGCAGGGCTATTGTCTTCGAGTGATTTTGGTCTACTACGGAGTACGTAATAGAAAAAAATTAGACTGCGGGTGTGCTTGTTCCACGTAGCTGCTGGCGTTCTTGTTCCGCCATTTTAGCTGTTAGCTCTTGAGGCTTACTTTTGGACGTCAGATTACGTCGCCGACAAATGCCACACACACACACATTTAGCAGTGCAAACTCTTCATTTGCCACCGCAGGCGCCAGCGACGTGCCTCCTCTACCTTCTCTGTCCTCAGGACAGTGTCCTCCTGTTAATCTTACAAAGTAAGCGCAATTGGCGGGAGATTCAAACAGCCAACAGTTTTGCAGGGAATACATCGTCATGGACGGGTATGTGTGAATGTACAGGCGATTAGCTCATTTAGAGGTTTATTCAATTTACATAGACTGTAATATGATTAGTATAGTGCATTATTTTCCGCACGGAGGTAGTGTATTTTCTAATCTGTACTCGCGGCTAATTGATTAAACTTGTAAAGGGGTTCTTTTGTCATTCTAGTACAACACGTAAAAATAGTACTATTACAACGCTTTCGGGGAAATCCACTGAAATAAGAGAATACGTCATCATTGCAAGTGTGATAGGTAAGTTAATAAAATACGACAGCGCGTTATAGTCACTAATATACTTGTGAAAGGTGCAAGCTAAACTATTCACACTGTTTCGGCTGTGCAATTTACGTCTACAATATTTTTGACCAATTACAGTCGTGTTATTAGCGTAGAAATATGCTATAACGGTTTCTTTAGTTTTTTTTCGACTTTTTACTTTTCAAGTATGCATAATATTCTTTTATTTCTGGACGATTTAAAGTTTGATTTATTGTGCTTTGCAGATGGAATGTCCATCAGTTTTATTGCCTAGATCGAGGAACATAACACCACGCGTAAAAATGAGATCGATTTGTTTTATCTGTGATGAGTACTTGGTGCACACTTTTTTGTGGCAGCGCCAGCGAGCTCGTGATCCCCGTCGAGCTGGAGGACACCGGGATGCCAGGTCTGCGCTCAAGGCTATGACGAGCTCAATACGACATGACAAGGACGCTAGGTTAACTCGGCGGATGCTGTCGAGTGGCGCCGAGAAGTAAACAGATAACTTGAAGTTGCCCTACATCTAGCAGCCTAATTACCATTTCAAAAAGGGTCGATTTACAGGATATCGATGTGGATTTGGTGGTTTATCGATCTCGAGGGGTCGATTTGACTGCCGTAGCTCGATTTACCAGCCAGTCCAGCAATACCGATTTGTACTTTTTATAGACCTCGATTTAATGAAACGACCTCAATTTATTATAAATCGAGCATCAGGCTAAGTGAAAAGGACAAAAGCATTGACATGCACAATAAGCCACTAAATTATATCTGATTCTAATTCAGGAATTATCGGCCGAATTGTGGAGCATTCTTCCGCAGTCTCCGACTCGCTTGCACAGAATGATAGAAAACCATTGAATGCTTGTCTTTAGTATACTAGTGACTCTTCAGAACTGGATCGCGGATCTGCACTGCGAACAGAGATCTCCCTCCCCGACTAGGATTCGTGTAGCTAGAAAACTTTGCCTTCCATACACTCGCGTCCAAGCACCACGATATTCATCATTTTAGTTACTCGTAGCGACTCCTAGAAGACGTTTCTGTGTACGCACAGATGGGTAAAAGCAACAGGGGTTACGGTCAAAGGACCGGTCACCGTCAACGCGGCACCGACTGCCCGGCGATCCTCTGCGCGACGGTTTTGCGCTGCCCTGAAACGGGAATACTCCGTGTCTGCGCGACCCAGCACAAACGAGCGTATAATCACCGGTTTGGCAAGGCAAGCTTCGAGCATTACGCATGTAAGATGATCGCTACCAACCCTGTGCTCCGCATCGTTGACGAGCATATCCGGGTTGGTGGTAACCTTAAAAAGGTTTTCAAGTACCCCATGGAAACTACGGGTAATGTCATCTATGTTGATTTAGGTTATGAGCTCGTTGAACGCTTTGCTTCTTTCTTGACTGGAGATAGACGAGCGAGTGATACTACAATATGTACTTAACTTGGTGCAGCGTCTCCGAGCCACACCAGATCTGTCGAAGATTGACTCGAAGCTGTGCTTCGCAAGTTCCGCGCTAACGGGGACTATACTGCCTCGATAATAGTTTATGAAAACCATACGATCACACTTCAAACCCGTTATAAGAGACGGTTTAAAAACATTTCCTGAAGTGGGAACGCTAGACTCGACCTACGGCACCAATCCATCCAAATACAAGCTCAGCTTTATGATTGATAACGTCTTCGGTTATGTAAGTCCTCTATCTATGATTGCTTGTTATCACTGGGGAGACGAATCTAGTTACCATTGGTGAGTGATTAGTAATGGTCGTTGGGGATTCGTTGGGGATTCGTTGGGGATAATCGTGGTCATTCGTGAATTATTGCGAATCGTTGGTGCCCTGTGGGTTGACTATTATTTCTCCTAGCTGTTTTAGCTGAGTGTATTTGATATGTATTGTTGTGTTGAGACTCTGCGCTTGTGTGCTATCATTTGTAGGGACAATATGTGCACCATGCCTTGATCGGGAGCTAAAGTCACGCATGCAGCGGGGCTGCCGTAGCTTTAGCGTCAGAGGAAGACGTTCGACTCAAAGAGTCACTAATATTAAGTTCCTTATCCAAAGGACACTTACAGCCGAAGACCAGGGCTCAAAGTTAATACCTTAACTTTTATGCTTCAAAACCAGAAGTGTTTTATTTACTATTATTGCGGCCAAGCCGCCTAGGGGTAAATGTATCTCTTTAACTATCTAGCATAGTTAAACCTAATCAAAAGCATTACGTGTGGCTTTCAGCCAACGTACTGAGAGACCTTGTTAACTCTCCAACTTATGTACTGAGAGTATGTTAGCTCTCCAACTTGAGAGTTTGTTAACTCTCCGGGTACTCCGTACCCCTGTGTGCTCCACATCATGTAACCCCGTTACACTCTCCCTCACTAAGATGAGAACTTTCCGTTCTCGAACTTTCCTCAGCGAGGTCACGTCTTGTCAAGACGACGGAGGTCACTAGACCTCACCTCTGCGTTCTGCAGCTCCACGATCTCACAAACGCGTTCGCATCCTTGATGCCTGGCACTTCCACTCCGGCCCACGGCCCAACGTCTCCAGCGCGTCGCGCCGCCCCTGCCTCGTCGGTCCCAGACCCCCAACTGCGCTCCGCAACTGCTCCAAAAGCATCTTCGTCTCTTTCTGTGGCAGAGTACCACCAAGAGTATCGCCGTCAACACGGTCAACGCTCCATGAGCCGTCAACAAGAAGAGAGTAAAGCTCAAAGCTCGTCAGAGCTGCGGGCGCCGCCCAGAGGGAACGATGTTCTGTTCTCGGAACTTGAAGAGGGCGAAGTCGACTACGACGAGCCCATGGGTTGTGAGGATTACTCCAACCCAACCTCTCCGAGATCGCACACTGGTGCCGCGTCTTCCCCAGCTTCTTCTGTGAGGTCTAGCCGCTCGACGGCGCGATCTCAAACAAGAAGAGACCTGCGGACACCGCATCCGTTCTCTGAACGTTCGAAATCGATTCGCGCGATGCGCGATGCGCCACCGCTATCGTCGCGATATGACGAGGAAGATCGATATGATCACAACGTCATTACGAATGACCTAGACGAGGCCCAAGGCCGTCAGTTGTCCAATGAGCAGCGCTCGCAGTCGGTCCGACCTGTGGTCCGACCACTTGTTCTAACATCACGCCGTGACTACGGCTTCCAGCCGCGGAATCCTGCCGAAGCGGCCCACCTCGCGGCTCAGCAGCCGCTGAACACGTACACGTGTGGGCCTGCGGCCTCGACTGCTGATGAGCAAGTGCAGCGTCACCGGCTCTGAGAGCGATATCTGACTCCACAAGTCACAACTCCTCAGGAGTACCAGGCGCGCCTGCAGATGCAGCTCAAGCGCCAACCGGTTCCCTCTATGCGAACCATTCCGGTTGTTCTCAACCCTGGGGAATCCCAGCGTGCTTATGAAGCACAATTCTGAAGCTGGGTGGAGGGAGCTCGACGGCTCCCCTCCTACAATGCTCTTCGAGCAAGTTTCTCTGAAACTGATATTCGTCTTGAGAGACGTTTGCGCTTAGACTTCGCTAAGTCGAAAGCACGTCGACGAACACTGGGACCCCGTCCCCATCACCTCGAGGCGTCACCACCTCTTGCTCATGCTGCGAGCACCGCTCATTCCTATGAGCCGGCTGCTACAGCCACTGGTCGGAGCTTGAGCTCAGCCACCGATCTGTCATCCCCGCGTTCTAGCGGCGAGAAGAGCTCGGCGCCTGACGACGCGGTCGTACGCCGTAGCGGCGGGGCAGTGAGTGTGCCCGATCAAAAGCGTTGACGACGTCAGGGCAGTCCTGCCGGAGGACAACCTCAAACTCCCAAGAGTTTTGTGAGTGAGGATAACCCCTCCATTTCACAAGGTACTGAGTACAACCCTGGCGCCTGCGCCTCGCAACCAGGCGTTCCACATGGAAGTGGAGCTCGCCGTGCTCGTCGAGCAGAGCAGGAGGAGGCCGAGCCTCAGCTGGACTCTCGCGTCGCGAGTCGCAGTGACGTGTTCGCGCTGGAGCAGCGTGTGGGTTCTCTGAACCAGTATCTCCATGATACGACTGACTCTCTGAGTCGCCTTGCAGATGGTCTCGATGAGACGAACCACCGTGTGGATTGGTTTGAACAACCACAGTCGGTTCAGAACCGAGTCGCGGACCTTGAGCGTCAAGTCGCTCAGCTGCAAGGTCAGATCGACTTGCTGTTGCGTCTTGTGGCCCCGCCACCTGCTGTCGCTCAGCCTGCCGTGGTTCGGCCTCCCGCTGTTGCGCAGCCTGTCGTGGCCCAGCCACCGTTGGCGCCAACGCCTCCGCGCTCACCTGAGCAGGGTCCTGATACGGCTTGAGTAAGCCAACGTAGAAGACTGGATGCGTGCGCATCTTCTTTGGAAGGTTAAGCGTATACGCTAGGCCCTTCTTGGCCACGACCTTGAACGGTCCTATGAACCGTGGTCTCAATTTTGTCTTAAAGACTGCAGACACTGCATGAGTACGTATGTTTTTTGCATTTAATAAAACTTGGTCTCCGACCTCAAACCTTTCTTCATTTCGTCTGCCCTTGGCATCTGCATGTTCTTTTTGCATGTCTTGGCTTTCAGCCATAGCGTCGCGTACTCGACGCATAACGCTCAGTCTTAAAGAGACAAAGTCATTGACTTGCTTGCGAGCCGCAACAGGGCTGACATCAGCTAACCGCTCGGCTATCCCTCCCCCATCGAGCCCTGAGCCACTGCGTGGCGGCGTCAGTGGGACGCGAGGGTTCACCAAGCCGTTCACATAGAACGGAGTGTAGCCTGTCGAGGCGTGCACTGCATTATTTAATGCGAACTCAACGAGTGGGAGCATCTGGCTCCAGCGTTTTGGCGCCTCAGCGCATACGCTTCGGAGGATATCCTCCATAACGCGATTCATGCGTTCGGTTTGACCGTCGGTCTGCGGATGATCCGCTGTGGACAAGTCCAAACGAGTGCCGATCACTCTGAAAAGGGACGTCCAGAGCTTTGCGGTGAAGCGCGGGTCTCGATCCGAGACAATTGCCCCAGGCAAGCCATGTTGGCGAAAGACTCGGTCTAAAAACAGTAAAGCTGTACCTTCACCATCAATGGTGTCCGGCACCGCCGCCAAATGAGCCATCTTGTTCAATCGGTCTACAAAGACCACAATACCCGTGTTTCCTGCCTTGTCCTTGGGAAGGCCAAACACAAAGTCCATACTCATGGACTGCCAACATCCCTTGGGGACAGGCAAACTCGCCAATGGCGCTGCCGTGCTCGGCGCGGACTTCGTCCGTTGACACGTCTCACACGTGCGTACATAGGTGCCGACCCACTTATACATCTTGGGCCACCAGTACATCGTGCTCACCGAGCCGTAGGTCTTCTCCCGACCTAAGTGCCCGCCCACGGGCGTATCATGAACCTCATAGAGGATTCGATACTTTAGATCCTCATCATGAGGAACGACTACACGAGGGTTATCCTCAGAGTCGGTGCTGTAGTACAGCAGGCCGCCATCGAGCGAGTATCGATGCAGCCTCGCGCGTAAGCGCCCAGACAATTCCTTGTCAGAGTCTTTAAACGCTTCGCTCCCAAGAGCCCGTAGCAGCGCTACGCACATGACGTCTTGTGCATACGCTCCGCGTATCAAATCAGGCACTGACGACGTCACTGTCGTGACATGAGCTAACTCGTAGTCCGGCCTGCGCGAGAGCGCATCGGCCACTACATTAAGCCGCCCCGGCTTGTACTTCACCTCGAAGTTATACTCGGCAAAGAAGGAAAGCCATCTTGCCATTCTCTGAGAGAGATGAGGCGACTGTGTCGCAGTGCGTAACGACGCATGATCAGTAAAGATCACAAAAGGCTTAGAGCCTAGCAGGTGTACCCTGAATTTGACAAGAGCATACTTCATTGCAAGTAGCTCTTTGTCATGAACTGGATAGTTCTTCTCTGCAGCTTTGAGCTGGCGAGACTCAAACGCGATCACGCGTGCACGGCCTTCGGCGTCTGCTTGTAGTAAAGCACAACCGATTGCAAAATCGGAGGCGTCACAGACGACGCTAAACGGACTATCCGGGTCCGGTACCGCAAGGATCGGAGCCTGGAGAAGGCTCTCCTTCACAGCCTCAAAGGCCCCGTCGTGCTCGACGTTCCAGCACCATGGTGCGTCCTTCTTAAGGAGATCTGATAATGGCCGAGCCATCTCCGCGTAGTTCGCGCTGTACTTGTGCAAGTAATTGGCTAAGCCTAGCCACTTGCGTAAGTCCTTTTGGTTCTTGGGAACCAGCCAGTCCACGATGGCCTTGACTTTGACAGGATCTGCCCTTAAGCCTCGCTTCCCAATGAAGCACCCGAGGAAAGGTATTTCCTCCGCGCCAAAGACGCACTTATCCAAGTTGGCATACAACTTATTAGTGCGCATGCACTCGAGCACCGCTCGCAAGTGGTCAATGTGGGTTTCCACGTCTGACTTTCCGTGCTCAGCACGACTATGGACGAATATATCGTCAAAGTACGTTTGAGCGTACGCCCGGTGGGGCCTAAACAACTGCGTCACAAGACGATTGAACGTTGCTGGTGCGTTCGACAGCCCCTGGGGCATCACCAGCCACTCCCAGAGCATACCGCTCGGAGTACGCACCGCTGTCAGCGGAATGTCGCTCGCTCTCATGAGCAATTGGTAGTAGCCATCGACCAATTCGAGCGCGCTGTACAACGTACAGCCTACCATGTTGTTCTGCAGAACATCCTTGCGAGGAATCGGCGTTTGCGCCGGGATAGTGGCCGCATTTAGCTTGTTAAAAGCATGAACAATGCGCCACTTGCCGTTCGGCTTTCTGACACAGAACGTGGGTGTCGAGTGCGGAGACTTACTCTCACGCACCATCCCTGCCTCGTGCTTCGCACGGAAGAATGCGTCAATGACGTCACACTGCTCTTTCGGCAAAGGTCATTGCCTTGTTTCGCAGTATTTGGTTCCAGGAACCAGGTCAATCTCATGACACACGCCTCGATCCGGAGGCAGGCCCGTCAGTGGGTCTTTCGAGACAACGTCTCCATACTCCTTTACCACCGGGTAGAAGGGATCTGAAGGATCTTTGAGGATCGCCGACCCACTTCTTGCGCTCAGCGCCTTCTTGGTGTCCTCTAGGACCGCGTCGTCCACGACGGATGAGGAGTTCAACTCCTCCTCAGGTCCCAGCAGGGCCACCTCGGCTAGCTCGCCTGCCTTTAAGGCTTCGCCAAACTCGGCAATGGACATCTCGTCCAGCTCTAGAAGAGCATCTGCAGCGGGCAGAGTGTCAAGGCTGATATCGCCTTCTACCTCCCCCGTCACTCCGTTAACGAGTGTATACAGCTGTTCACATCAATCACGTGGAGCATCACCGCTCGACACGTTGGACACATCGTCCGACGTCGAAGACGTCACAGACGCCCTGCGTCTTCTTCTCCTCTCCCTCCGCGACCGGGCCCGGCCGGATGAGGGCGGTGTGGCGACATCTCCATCACCACCACCGGGTGCAGCAGCACCATCACTCCTCGAAGAGGATACAGTGTCTCGCAAGACACTCGGCTGAAAGCCAAGAGGTTCTTGACCTTCACACAGTGAACTAGGTGTCACTTCACCTGCATCTCCTGGGCCACGCCCATGATGCCTCGACTCGCAGTCGACCGTGACCCTCGGGTCACGCAGCGGTAGGTCATCGACCAGATTCGTACCACTCAGTGGATTACGCGCCACTCCGCTCTCGTCCTCACCAGGACCCAGCAGTTGGTCATTGACCTGACCTGCACCGCTCAGCGGATAACGTGCCGCACCACGTACGCCCTCAGGGCAAACAGCAACCTCGTTGCTAACAATTTCGGACATACCAATGTCCAGCACTACGGCCGCCTCGGCCTCGTGCTCGCGCCAAAAGCGCTTCTACTTCCTAGCAGAGGTGGGTTCATGACTCACCAAAGCTCCACTAGGAGCAGGGTGCGACGCACCTAGCGTTTTCGACTTCCAGTCGATCCATGGCTCATGGCGTTCCAACCATGCCATGCCAAGGATGAGGTCATACCTCGCATCCAGGTCTAAGACCAAACAGCGCTCCACGCTATCGAAGTTCTCAAACTTCACTCCGAGGTCGACAGAGATCTTCGACACAGTTACCAGTGTCCCCGTCGCGAGACGGACAGAGATCGTATCTCTCGTTGGCACTTCCAGTGCCTCAGCATACAGCTGACTCCCTTCCAGGGTGGAGCGACGGGCGTAGTTGCCCGAGGCTCCCGAGACAATCAAGACTCTCCATGGCTTTGCAAAGCCCTTCACGTTCGCTTTAACGACCAGCAAGCCCGGCTTGCACACACTCTTCTCGTAAGAGAGATCAGCTCTCTTCGGGGCTGAGCCCCGTTGCCCTCTACCTCTTCGAGGCACAACAGAACTCCGTTCTTCCCCAGTAGGCCGCCCCGCGCCTACTGGGAGTTGCCGTTTCCCGGCGATGACCCGGAGGGTTGGCTCGCCGGAGCCTCGCGATTCTTGCGCAGAGGGCAATAGGCCCTCAAGTGCTTAGTGCTATTGCACACAAAGCATCGGCGGATGCCGGCGCGCTGCTCCGCAGCAAGAAGCTCCGCTTCTTCATCTTCAGCATGGCTGAGGTCCATCGGCTCTGGACCGCTCGAAGAGCTTGCGCTACCAGCGCTCCAACCAGGTCGCGCCGACCTGAAGTTGTGCTCGGCATTCAATGCCACATCCACCGCCTCTTCAAAAGAGTTAGGGTGTACACGGAACACTTCCGTTCGAACTGCGCTCACACGAAGTCCCTCCATGAACACGGTCACGCTGACCAGTTCCGGAAGAGGGTCCGCCGCCATTCCGGCGATAAGAGTTCTCAACTCTTGGACATAGTCCAATAAATCCTTCTTACCCTGGCGGGTAGCAAGGAACTTTGACCGGATACGGTACGCCTGATTAGGCGGCGCGAACACGCGCGAAAGCTGTTGCTTCAGCTTATCCCAAGTGGGAAACGCAGCGTCAACAGACGTGCCGCACGTTAGTGCCCATTCGCGAGCGCGACCTCCAAGCCTGGAGATTGCCAGCGCCACGCGCTGATGCTCAGACTGGAGCAGGGCCGATCCCATGGCCATCTCGACCTCACAGGTCCAGAGAAGGAGATTCTCTTTATCCTTCCCCTCGAAGGTTTTTACGCTCACCATGAGCGGTTTCAGTCTCATAGACTCTTCACGCGTCATCGACGCCGCCGCCGTTGCGGCGCTCATCTTCTCTTGGACATGCTCCAAGAGCGCGTTCTCGTAGCGGGAGAACGATTCCAGCCTGGCAGTGACCGCCTCTGGACCTTGCGATGCAAGATGAGCCACGCCCTCCGGGCCAAGCAAGGACATAAGCTTAGTAAGCGCGTCCTGCTGCGCCGGGGGCAAATTCGCGAACACGGGGTGTTCCATCCTCGCAGAGGATATAGTTAACCGACTCAGGAGCGGGATTGACTACAAGTGCTACCAAGTGCAGCGGGGCTGCCGTAGCTTTAGCGTCAGAGGAAGACGTTCGACTCAAAGAGTCACTAATATTAAGTTCCTTATCCAAAGGACACTTACAGCCGAAGACCAGGGCTCAAAGTTAATACCTTAACTTTTATGCTTCAAAACCAGAAGTGTTTTATTTACTATTATTGCGGCCAAGCCGCCTAGGGGTAAATGTATCTCTTTAACTATCTAGCATAGTTAAACCTAATCAAATGCATAACGTGTGGCTTTCAGCCAACGTACTTAGAGACCTTGTTAACTCTCCAACTTATGTACTGAGAGTATGTTAGCTCTCCAACTTGAGAGTTTGTTAACTCTCCGGGTACTCCGTACCCCTGTGTGTTCCACATCATGTAACCCCGTTACAACGCATGTATGCTAAATGCTATCGGGGCTAGCCAGGCGAATAAAGCCTCCTAAGACAACTTTCGTGCTATAATGATCGACATGGACTTCGGCAAAATTAGTCTCCTAAATTTATTTAACTTTAGTTAAAGTACTCATTTGCCACTTTCACCTCAAGCAATACTTGCGAACAGAGACGTCGAAGGCTGTGTTTGATGGGCGAGATACTGTTGACGGCGACCGCGTTGAAGACGCTGTGGACATGATGGTAAATGCTCAAGATGATGGAGTTAAATACGACGAAGGTCTACGCTACATGTACTATCTTCTTGACGGCTTCGACGAGAAATGCCCTCTTCCCGAACCCAAGCACCCTCTTATAGCATATTGTATACGCAGCTGGTACATGAGTGGACTGTGTATGAACGTGGTCATGTGGTCGGTATAGTAAATCACACCGATAATCGGTACGCTGCAACTTATACCGCTCTAATCGGTGTCGTACTACTTGATGCATATGATTAAGTTGGAATTGGCATGGGGAGATCTTAAGCAGGTTCTGAGACCAGACATGGAGCTGGATGAGTGCGCGGAGACACTCAACTTGTTGCAGGCTACAGCAGAATTGGAATACGCATATCGTTTTCACGTTGTTGGACCACGGCATTATAATGGCGTCGATGATATTCACTCCGACTTGCGGCTTTGGTTAGACCACATGCATTTAATCTGGTTCGCAAAGGATACGAGCTTTAAAGGCGGCACGCTTGTGTATTAAATGCGTTGTATCCAAGATGGGATAGCTCAACTCAGCTCCAGTGCTAACAGCGGAGAGTATACTGTGAACGTAATGGTATCCATATTGTTTGTTTTGGGTAGCGGTGTTTAAATTTTTGTCCTAATGCTATGTGATTTTAGACCTACACGCGCTCCTGTTTCTTTTTGCGAACGATGCTTGTTCCGTGCCCATACTGTGTTTGTTCGATCAACCTTGAGGAAGTCCAAATTAATTCATCTCAATCATATAAACTCACGGTGGCTTCTATATTCCGAAGCTAGTCACTCGGACGAAGACGAGATGAGCGATGCCATCTCATGTTCGGTATTTCGGGCTCCGAATTAGCACAAAAAGTCATGAACCCACATTTTATTGAAGGCACGACCAGCTGCGGATCACACTACCGGGATGGCTTGTGGCATGGGTGCCAAGGAAGTCCCTCGAAGCCGCAGATAAGGGGCGTCGCCGTTTTTCCCTGTGTTAACAACAATGTTGCAGCAAAAGCCACCTTCGGTGGTCAGGAACATGTACCTAAATCTAAGATATAAACCGCACATAATAAACTTTATTTTGCTCGTTAACCCTCACCTCTTAGATCATTGTCACGGTGAATCACATCGTTAGGTCGGGTGGCCAAAACAGTAATGAGCTTCCAGTTGACGCAGGTGGCATTTTTTCGCTAAGTCATAAATACATTCGATCAACACTCTGGTGACATCACGAAAATCTCTACAAACAGTCAAAAATGTAGGCAATCGGGATTGTACTTAGATGGATACAATACGTACTTAAGGAGGGTAATAAATTCTGTTGGCGACAAGTTGGTGACCAACCAGCTATTATATACCAGCCTCTTCGTTTGGGGTGATGAAGCAATTGAGGGTTATTGCCCCGGCTATGCAATTTCGTTGGTGACGCTAGCACGGTCCTTTTTCTTTTTTTATACAAGTACCGCTTAATAATCTTCTAACGCTTTGTATATGAGCAGGCCTCGACTAACGTACGCGTCATTCAATACTACATGTATACCTCAGCAAAGCTAAACAGTAAAAGTCCAAACCTTAAAAAGTTTGAAATACTACAATTCTAATTAAGGGTAACCACCGTAAGTATTTATTTGAGTGAAGTTACCGGTCCTAAGTACAGATAGTAAATTAAGTACAGATAGTAAATGATCTCCCATAATTTAAAGGTGACTGGATGTTAATTTATCGGACAACCTTTCGGAATGTGGTTGAACCCTGATAATGCCCTGGGCCACAAATTTTGATATAGTTGTTTTGGTGAGGTTGCATTGATGTCACTTAGTTAGACTAACGACTTCCTATGCCCGTCTTTCCCAGCGCCGCCCTCACGTCGGCTCTGCGCTCTTGTCCCCTGGTCCAAGCCTCAGCTTCACCGTATACTCTCTCTTCACCATTTGAGGATATTAATCCATAGTACTTGTTGCCGGTGCACTCTCCCTGTTCTGCCAGTGTGCTAGGTCCCTGGACATGTAGTTGAGTGTGTCCACCCATCGTAGCAGTTCCGTAGGACCGTCCTCTTCGAAGTGTACGTGTACACTACGCTTCGTATCCATTGCTTGGTTGGCAAGCCTGTCAGCCATTTTGTTATAGCACCGTAGGTGGTGGTGCCACTTGGACACCACGAGGCTGTCGGCCAGTCTTCTGCTTTTCCAATAAAATTGTTTGAAGTGAGGTGCCTTGGGTGGTTTCCTCTCTGTGTGTTGCCGAATAATCATCGCACTATCACCAATTACCTCGAATGGAGTGTATCTCTTGGTTGCACACGCCTTGAGCCCGATGTACAGCCCCAAGTTTTCGTCTACATTGTTGGTTGTCCTCTTGTTGGCCAAGGCCAATGAGCCGATCCAGCATACCTTCACTTCTTCCATTGAGTGTCCAGCACGAATAACAATCGATCCGCTTCCGGCTGGACCCGGATTGCCGCCCCCCCCCCCATCGAAGAAGAGGAGATATACCGCTGTACTGTGTGGTGGTTCAAGCCGTTTGGTCACTGAGTCACTTTTCGATAGTGCAGTCCTCAAGACAGCGTTTGCCTTAGTGCTCAATGCGCTAGTTGACTTGCTATACATATGGTCCCGCACCGTTTCGTACCCATGATGAAGTCTGGACTGCAATGCCGTTGTGTGGTGCCCTTCTGTCACGTTGTTGTTTCTGTTGTAGTGCTCTACTCTCCCTCTTCATACTGCATGAAAATACGTGGCTGCTCCAAGTCTCCAGCAATTGTCTGTAAGTCCCTCAATTCTTTCGACGAAGGCGACCGAAGTCGCTGTCGTCGGTTCATGAAGGTGTTCTGCAATCTCCCATGGGCCTTCTGGTACCCGACTAAGCTTTAGCCCAAAGGTGCAGCTTTTGACTTCCTCCTCGCTCATGCCTAATCTCCTCCAAGGCTTGATGAGTACCCGCCTCAGTTTCGTCGCCGCTGGGCAACCCCAAAATACATGGTATACGTCCGTGTCAACAATGTGGGCGCAGGTAGTGTGCGGGCAGCCGGCTTTGTTCTGACTGACGTCATACATAGAGAAAGCTCCCCATTTGAGCCGCAGCAGTGTTTGCTCCCCCCAAGGTCCCAGTCCAGTTAATCGGTGAATATTCTTCCAGGGTAGTGCTGCGAGGCCGGTAGCTGCTACTGTACTCTTATCCACCCATTGGGAACAAATTTTGATATAGCTGGCTAATCCATCGGTTCATAGGCGAGACGGAAACCGGTCAGTATTTGGACATCATGGTTACAATGATGTCCAAATACCGAATACGATATAGTACTGACGTAAGTCAATGAAACATAACAAGGGGATGTATTTTTGCGAGCTGGCAATTGGACTAAAGTAACTTCTCGTTTGGTTTGCTGCCATCTCCGCCCTATAGATCCCCGGCTTACCCTGCGCGTATCTCATTTTGTAAAGTTGGTTCTGTTTTGCCTTTGCCGCCTTCCTCATGCTTTCAATCTCTCTTGCCTGTTTCCAGCCCTTTGTAAACGGAACCTGTTTGCTCAGCCAATTTTTCTAGGATCTCTCTTCTTTATCCACCTTGGCTTCGTCTGCATCAGCATTGCAATGTAGGTTTAATAGGTAGCTATTTACTGCGAATCAATTGTCGAATGGGAGTTACGGCCGACACGCATCAAGAATCGCGACCCTCCATCCCAAGACAGGACTCGTGCGACCACAATCGCATTAATTACGAGTACACGTATTGTGATCGTTGCATCGAGCGAGATAAAAAAATGATAGGCCAGAAAATATTTAGTTTTTTTTTAAGTGGAAGGTTATAAAATACTTGTCTGGTCCGAAAAAGAATTAACAGTTCTCTAAATCGGCGATAACCTCGGTCGTACAGCTCCAACGAAAGCGTAGTTGAGCTAGTTTGAAAGCTCTACTTACGTAGTGTCAGCACGAATTTTAAATGAACAAATTTTCCGCCAATTTTGCCAATACCTGACCATTTGAACTATCACTTTATGGAGGCGTGGAGTTTTTTTTCGCTTTGACGTCACAAATAATGAATTAAACTTTAAAATATACTAGAAAAAGCGCAAACGAAACTTAATCTAGTGGTATATCACTAAAAGCAATTGAATCCATTTTCGTGTGAATTACTCTCAATCCGTGTGCTTACAAATCCTCAAATGAACTCATTTTAACCAATCGTATCCATCTCAGTGTGGACATTGACCAATCACACATGCGAGGATTTTTATTGAAAAACCTAACGGTTAATTCTTCTCTGGACTGGAGAAGTACTAAGCAGGTGCCGAGTGTGTTTCTCTTTGCAAAAAACCAATATAGAGGATAATAATAGTTTGAATTGTCACTTATAAGAATATAACAGGCGTATATTGCCCTTAGGGTTGCGATCAAATTTAAGTTAATTTTTGAACATCTGTGAACAAGGAATTACCCCATTTATAATAATTAAAGCGATGTATCACAATTACCATGTTGATTACAAGAAATTTTTTTGTGTCGTCTCTGCGCACAGTCCGCGGAATGGCCCTTCTTACTTTCACCCCAATTCGTGAAGCCGCAATTCCTATCGTGTCGGGACAAAATTGCAAAAACACCGTTCGAAACGGCGTGCAGCACCCTCAAACGCTTAATAGCACCTTCTGGGGAGGGGCGACGCAGCTATGGCGCCAACTAAGGCGAGCGGGTGCGGATTGTCATCGTGAAATCGTTTTGTGTTATGTGTACCACAGAGGTAGGGGGCTCCATCACTACCGGTACCGGTACTGATAAAGATTCGGTACAGTTCCAAGTAGATAAGGGCTGTCGTTTTGTATGTACAGTACCTGCAGGCATCTGTTGCCAGTGATACCAGAAAGTTGCACGTCATTTAGATAGGTCCAAAAATTTCCCTAAAGTTCGTGCCAAGCCTAAATTTTTGCCGGGATAGTTCGTTTCTTGGCACCAGTACTTAGGCTAGCCGGTGTCGCCAAAAATGACCATCGCAAGAGTGGTCAAAAGTTGAAAAAGACGGTGAGCTTGCAGCGCTACAAGTGTTGGACTCCAACACCAGGCGCTAGAGAAGATGTAGGCGGTGTGGACAGGGTAGAAGGGCTACTTGGAGGAGGCAGGTGTGCCCCCGAGTCGGAAAGGCATGTTAGGAGGTCGGAGTCCGACGTCCTAGCATGCCTTTTAGCGACGTGACAACTCACCTAAACTATTTGTGATGGAGCTCGTACTTCCTGGTAACCCAGAAAGTGGGGTCTGACCACATGGTCCACCATATATGGTAAGTTTGGTTGGGCGATTTTTTTTAAAATCTATCACTTTAAAATGGTTTTTAGAAAGATTTTAATTCTTTAATACAGTACATTTGAGACCTCCTCAATTTGTTTTGACTTACGTAACGTATACGCCTTCAGTACTTAATTCTTGTACCCTTTCTTATTGCCGCTTCTCCCCGTATACAGTACCAGTACGATATCACGATGACAATCCATCCGAAAAACGATCCAAGGATAGGAATTGCAGCTTCACGACTCGTAATCAACTTGGTAGTTTTGATACATCGCTTCTTTAGTAATTTCTTTTTATCCATCAGGATATTCAAAAATTGATATATAATCGTACAGCTCGATCGATGCGGAAATAGCTCAATATACTAACGGGTAAATACGAAATTTATAAGTTGGACTTGTTTTAAGCACTCATTTTCCCGGAGAAAATAGTACCTTCCATCGGTCAAACTTAGTCCGACCAGCGAATATGCCGTTCAGTGAGTTTTCTTAATCGGAATGGGCAAAATACGCCTGTGATAACTTTTATTTAAGGTATCACATATTTGAATGTTTCTTTACAGAAACCCAGTCTGCGCTTGTTCAATACTTCCACTTCTAAAAATACAAAAAAAAATCCTGGCCTATCATTTTTTTTATCTCGCTCGATGCATTTTAGGGTTACGATCCCAATACTAAGTACATGTAATCAGTGTGGTTGGCCATAAAAAATGTAGTTTGCTGGGACGGAGGTCGAGATTCTTGATGCGTCGCCGTGGACACTCCCATTCGACAATTTACTTCGCTGTAAATAAGTTACATATATAACCTACCTCGTACTCGACTCGACGTTATCGGAAACATACGCCTCGCCTACTTCCTTGCTGCGGTTATCGCGACGACTCTCCATGCCAGCAGCTCCGCACTTCTTACCGAAAAGAGGCCCAATCAGCTTACCCTCGAGAATGTGAAATCACCTGGTGTTGTTGAAACAACCAACCCGGATGGCGAACGGCTTTTGCGTCGGGTTAGCAATGCTGATGCAGACGAAGCCAAGGTGGATAAAGAAGAGAGATCCTTGAAAAATTGGCTGAGCAAACAGGTTCCGTTTACAAAGGGCTGGAAACAGGCAAGAGAGATTGAAAAGGTGAGGAAGGCGGCAAAAGCAAAACAGAAACGGCTTAACAAAATGAGACACGCGCAGGGTAAGCCGGGGATCTATAGGACGTAAAAGCCAGCAAACCAAACGAGATACCATACACTGGTATCAACAGCGACTTTAGTCGAACTATCTGTAAAAACCAAAATAGTGTTTCGCTATGTTTCACTCGCTTTCGTCGACACCATGTCATACTCTGTTTTTGGACGTCGGGCATCACTCTACGTCCCGGTCACAGTAGTCTAGGCCAGTTTACCTTTTTCCAGCGAACGGGATCAGCCAGCTCTATCAAAACTTGCAGCGCTAGGTATTATCAACGTGTTTCATCACATGGTCGGTATAGTAGACCTAGATAAATTTGAAAGAAAGGGGCCCTTATCTAAAAAGGAAGCGACGAGGCCACTCAAAGGTCTACCATGAGAATCCAAACCAAATAAAGTGGCGTTTGAGAGTATGGACGTCCCTCAGAGATAGCCACAGGAACCTCTTACTTACTTTGTGCGGTGTCGGTACCGTAAAGCGCTTTAGAACATCTCCGGTGTTTGAGCGTATTTCAACGGGGTTTAGGATAAGCCCACGGTAAGGAAAGTAGCTCCCACCGGAATTCTTAATTTTAAAATACGTCGTAAATCATATCGACACACTAAGTTGCTCTGCTTTTGGCTCGCATCTAATCGTACACTAGACCACCTTTGCAAGCTACGTTTTATACAATCTGCTACCGAGCAGCATTATTTGCTGCTTTTTAACGACTTAGTTGTTAGCGTAATTCCCTTCTACCCCGCATTGGCGAAAACATGACTCGCTGTCAATCTTGTGGACTGATGAGTCTCGCGTACGTCGGCGTTTTTTTAAAACCAACGATAAGCCTTAGTGAAATCAAGTCAAAATATTGAAATTCGAGTTCTAGTTTAAGACTGTAGCGTCAACTGAAGTTAAAACTACCAATTGGCTGGGAACAATACATTCTCGTAAAGTGTATGGGGGTTTACACGTAGCAGTCCGATTACTTTGTCTCGAAATATGTGTGTACCACACAATAATCGACTGATTTTCACTATTGGAGGCTTGCCACCCCAAAATTCCAAGAATTTATTCGAGTATTCATCAGACGATATTATCACTGACTCATTAGTCATAATAGTAAGCAAAATAATTCAGTGAAGCTAAGAAAAATGGTGGACGGATGTGCGCAACAGACTACATCAACGAGGGAGCCAGCCGACGTGGAGGCGATACGCGACGCGTGTGTATCGATATATACGCGAGACAAGTATAGAGGCTGCCTGGTGGGAATCAAAAAGTGGATCAGGAGCGAGCTTGCAAAACGAGACGCACACACTAGCATGTTTTTCGGTGTTAATGATAGTATTGATCTAGCGGAGTTTACTCTTAAGTATTTTGAGGCGTTCCTTGTCTACAAGAGTAATTTGGTAAAGACGGGTACGCCCAGCGGGTACGGAAGCGCTATCAAGGACCTGTATCGAGTGAACCGTGTTGCCTTGCCTCCGGAATACGGCGACGGCATGAAGCAGCTCTTCTCTGGCATGAAGCGGATTGAGACAGATCGTGACCAGACAACTTCTCCTCAAACGTCTGGAAAGCAGCCGCTAACCTATTCAGCAGCTGTGCTCGTCGACGGTGGGAGCAGCCGATGGCAGATTTTCGCACCTTTTCCTGACTTCACAAAGGTATTTAATGTGTAGGTCTAACTCTGTCGAGACGCTACAGACGCAGCGCCTTCTGGCAATAGATGATTGAGTTGGGGTGATATTGGGCAAAACAAAAACACATCAGGAAGGTCGGGCCCTCGGGAACCACGCCACTTGTATGAAAACCCACTGAAACCCTCAACTTGCTGGATAGCCGCGTTGGCTATATATCTGGCGTACCATCCGCGCCTACAGCCCAATGCACTATTCCCTGGCTCTAATCAGAAAATACGCTTCGGTAAGGAGATGACCAGCCTCTTGAAGCAAAAAAAAATCTGCTAATAACTACGGAACACATTCTATTAGAAAAGGTGGTGCAACGTTTGTATGTGGTGGCAGTACGGGTGGACAACCAAATGTTAGCGTTTGTCTACGCAGCGGTTGGTGGAGTATAGGATCGGTATTCTCGTTATGAGGCCGCGGGTGACCAATTTCTAGGACGGGCAGTTGTAGGTTTACCGATAAATGATTCCAAGTCTGCTCTACTACCTACCCTCACTTCAGCCAATCTAGTCGATGCAACGTGTTATCCTGCGTGCAGACCATGTTTCCTGCTCTATATGGCGAATCAAATTTGGAAGGTATATTGGAGCTGTTTCTCGCCTCACTTGTTTGGCATGCTAAATATCTTATCCAGCACCTTCCAACAAATCACACATTGCTTTCAACGAACAAATTTGCAAATCCCGCAATATTACAGTCATTGTGTGAGAAGCATGTAGTTGGCGAGTCGTCATGGATGCAATATGCTGGCATCCCACCGTACATTGAGCTGTTTAAGAAGCTTGGCAGACAACAAGAGGCAACAGACGCTCTGTCGAGCAAGTTGGAGGAGATAGTGGATCACATTTTGAAGAAAAAAGGGTCGCAGGAAATATTACAAGAGACGTACTTAGTAATTTTGAGTCCGCGTGCACTTTCCTGATTATGTGACCATTCAAACTATCGGTTTAGAGAGGGGTGCAGTATTTTTAGCTTGCTATCACGAATACGCAATTGTCAAAAATGATTCTGACCGTCGTACATTTAGTTAGGTTTTCTGTAGTTCTTTGTCATCGTCGTTGGCGTCCTTTAATCCTTTTGCTACCAAAACCAACGAAAGCTGCATTTTTTGCAAAAGTAGGCGGAAAATTCTTCATAAGATAAGCAAAACTTGTTGGTTTTATAAAATACGGCATGTGGTATTTCTCTGGGTCGGCGGAACTGGCCCTTTTAATTCTGGCCAATGGCGTTACGGATAAGTTTCACCTTTGATAAAAGGCTCGACATATTTATTGCATTTTCTCCAATCAGCAGCAGCCAAGCGCAAAACGAGGTTAAATACGCAGGAAGTGTTGGTTTTGTTTTTGATAGCTAGTGAGCCATTGCAATTCCCTTTCAAAGTGATAGACGGCAGTGCGGTATATGTCAGCAAAACCAGCAGATTGTTTGATTTTACGAGAATGCTAACGTTTTTGTATGGAATGCAATTTTATTGACCTACTATAGGAAGTAAAAGGGTTCAATCGTATTTTCTTGGTAATCAGGCTCAAATGAGCATCTTCAATAATAGGTGTCAAAAGCAATTTTAATCTAAAAGTACTGTGTTTAGGACTCGGAGGAGAAAAACGTAAGATGACCTGTCGGACGATTAAATATCTCCACGAGATTCGTTAAAAATGAATTTAATTACCATTGTCCAGTGTTCAATTTGCTTATTTGAAGGCGACAGAGGTGGGCGCTTGTGTCAAGTGGGTCTTCCGGGGAATACGGTGTACGTGGACCCTCAGCCGTCCTTCACATCATATAAAACACCGTGATGTAGCACCGCGGCTTTTATGAGCGTTCATTCGACAAGCAGGTCTGTCGTGGCATCTTGAGCGTTTAGATCATGCTGGAGCCAGGAAAATACAGCACGATGTTCGAACACTTTCTGGGTATGTCTAATAGCGCTACAAGGACAAATTATACGTAAAGACCGTCACGATCATTTACTTGTTTCGATGGCAATGGACAGTGGTGACAGATGTGACACCATGTGCCGTCGCCAGGGTGATGCCAGAGGAATCCAGACACGATCGTCACGTACAAGTCTCACCAGGTATCAACGCTCTGTGTATGAGACACTGTAGGTCGATTTTAAGTTTAAGGTTATGGTAAGCTAACTTCCTTGCTGTCATCACTAAAATGCTTCTCTGCAATCTCATTGGAAGTCAGCATTTACTAAGATTTGGCATGCTTCTGCCGGTGCTGTCGGTGGTGTTAACTTTTAGACGTTTTGGAGGTTGCTCGATGTTCGACTGTTCAGGCGCTCGATCTCCTGTCGTACGAGCTTTAGTACAGTGGTGAGCTTAAGCTGTTCAATTCTACGCTTCCGTCTGTTTGGCTTTAATTAAAGTCTTGTACCCCATTCTGAAAAGATCAATATCGTGGGTTTCATCGGTAATTTGGGGCATTAGTGCATTGGTACATTGGCTGATTCTTCAATCCCGTTGATAATATAGCGCATGAGTATTGACCATTCAGATAGAGTTGATTTCTTTTATTTGGTATCCAGGTCTTCAGCTGCAATCCTTTTGTAAGAAGGGTATTTGAGCATGGGATTACGAAACCACCACAGCATCCAATATCAATACTAGGGAAAGTAAATTCCCTTGGTAGCACATGAAATTTGCCACACCACAAATAGTATTGATGTGCTGGAGTGTTCGGAATCCACTCGACGTTCCCGCAGCGTCATCCAAATGTGCTCTGAGCTCTTCCAGTACAGTTCGTCGGTATGTATGTGCTACCGTACGCTAGCTGGATACCAACGTAGCAATGTAATGTCACTCTAGTGCGTTTGCATAGTTTACTAAGTTGGGCAAATACAGTTCTGCAATCGGAGATTGCTATTAGAAATGATTTTCGGCCAAGCTAGTATGGTAGCTCACTATTAGCTTATTCATAACTTGAGTCTATGAAGTCAGTATTATTTATAAGTTCATTCAAGGTGTGATCGACACTATGAATAGCTTACTAATATTGCTAAACACCGGCTACCGCCTTTTAAACTTCAGACGGATTCGGTATAATCCAATATGATGGATATTTCAATTTCACATGTCTTTTCGCTGATTTTACTGAGCCCGAAATGTGAAACTTCAACCCTAGGGCTCACAGTTTTAAATAGCAGCTGTGTAATAGTCGCTCGAGAAAGAGAACCTGTTGACGCTCTTTACCTTCATGTACTTGCGCATAGTGGTCACTTAGTCAGTGAGTTTCTTCACAAGTGTCTCGAGTTCGCCACCATTCGAGTTCTGGATCGGCTCAGTGGATGCTGACAGCAAAGAATCCGAAGGCTTCATGATGCTCAGACCGGAGACGTCGAGAGCTGACATCACATGTGTAGAATTTCTTTAAAAACCCACTTTGGCTTTTTGCTTGACGAAGACGGAAACATCCTGTTTACCTTCCAGCTCTCCTAACTGGCTCGTGCATATCTGCAATTAGCAGTTGTTCTGTCTGTAGATTCGATCTGAGTGCGGATTTCTGGGAATTCACTAACTTTAAAGAATCGATTTCTGGTACACAACCCACGCAGTAGGAAACAAAATTATGA
Organism: Phytophthora betacei; assembly: GCA_011320135.1. Taxonomy (NCBI): domain Eukaryota; phylum Oomycota; class Peronosporomycetes; order Peronosporales; family Peronosporaceae; genus Phytophthora; species Phytophthora betacei. The sequence goes on along the minus strand of JAANHX010000444.1, from coordinate 958,702 downwards.
AGAATATCAGCGACGCTCAGATGAAGAGAGCCCTGAGTCCGTTTTGCCGATGAGAACATCGCTGCGCCCGTGACACCTTGCTGGTTCGTCTCTTCAGTCCAAGTATTTAGCATTTGCAAACTCAATTTAACATGTTTTCGTGTAATAGTTTTTTGGTACTTGTATCTGCTAAAAGTCCCGTTTCTCTTTGGTTGAAATGAGACCGCTTCTCTGATTTGGTCGATTCAAACACAGGCGTTATTTACATTAAATTTAAATAACTGGAAAGCGTACGTACCTATCGATACCTAACGTTAGAAACTATTGTATATAGTCGAGCAACGGTTCGTTTATCCCATTTCTTATTGAGTAGTTGGTGTTAGACTGATTGTTGGAATCGAGGGAACCGTACTCAAAAATGGACTTTAAATGAATACATAAATGAGGAGGCTTAAAACAAAAGTCATACGGCACATGAGAACCAAATGCAGTGGCATGCGTGTTTGGGGTCTCCAAGCACATCACAAACTCACTGACGACAAAAGCGACGATTTGTTGATTAGTAGTCAATCGATATGATTATGTCAGTGCCTTCGTCGCCAGTGATACAATTTTGTATGGCGAAATGTACTGTACATAACTGTTTTAACCCCTTGAACGCGACGGCCTGTATTAGACACGATATCAGAAAAAGCATATCCTGGACCATACACGATAAGGAATTTTGACTTGACGTTTGTAAAGAGGTATACAGACATAGGGGACGGGGTGCCGGGTTGTCTCACCTACTCTTTTCCTGCTCGAAGTGCGTTTTTCCATTTTCTAAAAATTGAGTCTAAGAGGTTTTAGTGTGGTGTGGACTACGTACGACAAATTCTTACAGTCAATAGCTCACACGCCACTCATTTCACTCATTAGAGAGTTTGCGCCGAGTCCAAGAGATGTCAGGTTTTCGCGCCCGCTGCGCTGAGCTGAAGAAGGAAGGCTGGTTTTCGAAGAGACAGGCTGGCCTCTCTGTTGACTTCACGTACTTGAAGCCTGGTAAGACCAAGAAGGACACCCGTGGCGTCGATTTTTTCGTCGGAGAAGAGGAATTAACGCGCTACTTAGATCATATTGATCTTGGTAAGACCTTGAATTATTTGCATTGCATGATCACTGTTGTGGTGTAGCGGGATCAGCAAAATCTGCGAGATTGCTGGATCCAACTTACCAACTGCGCCCAGACACCGACTAACGGAGGGGCCCCCGATGATCCGTGTTCTGCTGAACTTTCCTCACCTTGTGTACCCGTCGGTAGAGCGGGATCTTGCTCTCTCGGTAACTTCCGAAGAGTTCAAGTGGTCAAGCTTGAGTGTCTTGGCGCGACGTGGGGGTGGGGTGGAGCAGCAGTGGAAAATCTTCACTCTGCGTCCGTGGATGGTTCCGAATCCTAAGCGAATATTCGAGCTTATGGATCCGGGGCCTAGATCGTGGATCTGGTCGTAGGGTTGCCTTGCGGGTGTGTCCCTTGCCTTTGCGTGTTCTTTACGTCGTAGTTGCCGCCTCCTGTGACGGGATCTTAAGAGTTGAGACCTTCTAGGGTGTAACCGACCAAGTAGTAAATTCGGTTAACCTGTCGGATCTGCACGTGTATAGGAAAAGCTCACTAGGTTGTAGGATCTGGCCAATGTATTATCCAGTTATCACTACCAACACTAGATTCGCAATTACCAACCTTCTCCTAGCTCGTACGGCCAATGTAGTTCCGGTTCTTGAGGGCAGGAAGGCACTTGCGTGTTACTGTGCAAATAGAAGACTGTATTGATACTTAAGCCTATACCTGCCTGGATTTCTACCTTCTATGTCTTTTACTTGTTAAATCCCTTACCAGGCTCGGCTGAATGTCATTTCTTTCCTTGACCAATCATCCCAGCTGTATTATCTTCAGATCCACCGGATCCATGGCGTAATCAATATGGTCACCCTATTATGGGTACACTCATCCAAATCCAGGTCGTTTGGATCCACTCCACCGTAAGAGTACACTCGTCATGGATCTGAGCTCTCCAATCATCCAACATCATCTTGCAACCGTCTGTGATCTCCATTGCCCCACGAAAGTTCGAGATCCACTGCACCCATCATTCCTGGATCCTGGATCCAGGTCACTCTCTGCGGGATCCTCCCTCTTCGAATCGGAACTCGGAAGTATGGGATCCGGGTCACCCCGCGGTGGATCTTGACTTCTCATTAGCCGTGGCTGCTAGATCCACCTTCAGATGACACCTGCCATCATTCATTCATAGGATCCACACTCGATCCACCCGTACATAGCGTATCCCATATCCACCCAAGTGTATCCAGGTAAGGGTGGATCCGAGATAAGTCTTGGTGGATCTTGCCTTCCCGTGCATCACTCATACCAGATCCATCGTCGTTTCATACGGGGTGCTGTTCGTCACGGCTAATCCACCACAGGCAACTTGCATCCGCGCCGGACAATCCAAATCCTCTCTAATCACTTGAAATTGTCACTGATTCGGCATAGTGACCCCGCGTTAGGTCCATTCTCTTATTTCTGAGAAAGCACTTCACCACAATCGCCTCCTGTACGTGGTCGGCGCTGCACAACAGCGTTCACGACGTGCACTACCAGCATCCACAACCGCTTCCTCCTCTACGTGACACATGTCTCCCACCAAGCGTACCAGCAAATCGCCGGGCAAGGCCCCATCCACCACTCCTCCGGTCAGCCCTTCTTCAATGTCACCCACCGATCTGCGTACTCTAGCCTAGGCTCTTTCCGATCGGGTGCAAACCTTGACGGCGGAGCTCCAGACGGCCCAGGATGCTAGCGACCAAGCTGCGTCTTTGCACGCCACCCAACTCCAAACCTTGCGAGCCCAGGTCCATGACCAGGTTATGAAGATCCAGGGGTGGAGAGCACCGTGCGGCCTCTCGTTCGCAGGACCTACGACTCTTGTTGGCTGATCAAGCGGTCGAAATCCGCGACTTGACCGGACAGCTGGATCGCGCCTCCCGTCAGCGAGATGGTATGCGAGATGACAACGACCACCTCCTTAGGGAGATGGTGCTCGCCGGATCTGAGATCCACCAGCTCCAATCCCGGATCCATGACCTCGAGCGGGATCTGGAGGATTCCCAGACTGCTAGTGCAGCCGCGGACGAGATCTTGGATCGAATCCGTGACGAGTTGCGCCTGACCCAAGAAGAGGTGGTGACTAACGACTATGTGGGATCCACCCATGGCGGATCCGCATTAGGGTCGGCGCGTGGACGGTCCCCCGCGCCAAATCCACCTCCCTGGTCGCCGGATGCAGCTCTGGCTCGTCTCTCTGAGGAGCTGAAAGATACCAAAGAGTCACTCGAGAAAGCGTCTGCTGGGCGAGATTACGCGCTCGAAGAATTTGTACGCGTAACTCAATTGTGCGACGAGATCCAAGCGAAGTTGGCGGACACCGAACTCCAGCGGGACAAGGCGGCTACCGAGTGGGCGGATGCCAAGCGAACGCAAACGGAGCTGGAATCCAAGCTCCGCCGCACGAGTACGTGGATCCGCTTTTGTCCCCCACTAGTAACCCCATATTCACTTGTTATGTCGATCCAGGTGACAAATTGACGGATGCCGAGGCAACCGCAGCAAAACTCCGGGATCAACTCGCTGCTGCTCATCTTCAGCTCCAGCAGCTAGTTCTGGAGCGCGATCGTGGCTTATCGGAGCGGGATTTGGCACGCCGACGACTGGCGCTGGTGACAGCTGCTGTCTCGGATCCCCTTCCTCCCCTGTCTGGGCCCTCTCGCTGCCAGCGTTTCTGCTTCTCTACCGTCTGTAAGTGGAGCGGATCCGTCGGCTGCGAAACGACCGCGTAGTGCATCTCCTGCTCCTAGTACTGCCCCCCCCCCCCCCCCCCCCCCCCCCCCCCCCCCGCGTCCTCACAAGCATGCCCGAACTTCCCCAAAGGCCAAGCCCAAAACCAGTTCGGTCTCTAAGGCAGCCTTTCAGGCGGGATCCACATCCAAGGCGGGATCCACATCCACGTCTAAACCTTCCGCCTCCCCCTCGAAGTCTGGTGCCGGATCCAAGTCTGGGTCCGTTGCCACATCTAAAGCCGGCTCCGTAACTACGTCCAAGACGGGTACGGGATCCAAGGCTGGATCCACTGCTGTCACGTCAACATCTGGGTCTGGGCCCAAGACTGGGTCCGCTGTTGCACCTCAACCGGGATCCACATCATCCAAGTCCGGATCGTCTGCCAAAGCTGGATCCGCGGCATCCAAGTCGGGATCAGCATCCAAGGCCGGATCCAAGGCGTCCAATACTGGGTCCGTCGCTATCTCAAAGTCGGGATCGGCGTCCAAGACTGGATCCGCATTTACGCCTAAGACGGGATCTACGTCCAAGACTGGATCCACCACCGCGCCGTCGTCCCAGGCCGTGGTTTCGGCCGGATCTGCAGCGATTGCCCCTTCTACGACGGGGTTAGTCGTGTCCACGGCCCAATCCGGCTCGTCACAGTCGGGATCCACTGCTGGCCCTTCGGTGACGACGCCTGCCGTTCCCCAGCCAGCTTCCACCGGCCCTCCGCCGGCCAGCACCGGATCCTAGAAAGGGAAAGACAAACGTGTCAATCCCACTGGTTGTGGACTTGGCAGCTCGGAGGATAGCGAGGATGAGGGATCAGACTGGTCCGACGGCTCGGGGCGTCCTATCCGATCGTCGTCGAAGCGTACGCTGTCCTCCGGCCCTTATTCCTTCACTCAGGACGATGAGGACGATGACGACGACGATGGCGATGAAAGTCCGGAGGATTCGGAGGAGGCTCGAGCCGCTGATGATGCCTTGGAGGAAGACACGCGACGGGCCTTGTCCCAGTCCAGATCCGAAGCCCGGCGGCGATCCCTCTCGACACCGCCCCCGCAAGTCCCTGGTACAGCCGGATCCGCAGCCGGCACTGCGGGATCTGCGATCCAAGTCGACAGTGATGGTGGATCGGGTAGTGATGGTGGAGGAGGGTCGCCTCGTGGTGGCGGATCCCCCGGATCTGTCTTGATCCCTGCTTCTCCTAGCTCGTCATTGCCAGGGATGTTCCCCGTGGCCCCGTTTGATCCGGATGCTGCCTTCATTCCTGGTCGGCGTGCTCCTGTGGCCTTCGCCACCAGAGACATTGAGCCTTGGTCCGCCAAGAAACTGAACCGGGTCGCCATTATTTCAATGAAGATCACTGTCCTGTTTCCTGAGCTGCCATTTCGAGCTGAATGGATATTCCCTCGGGAAGCGGATGTCATCCCAACGGCCGGCTATGTGGATTCGCTTATCACCAGACCTCACGTGGAAGAATTTCAAAATGCTGCCCCGTGGGATACGCTGGCAACCACACTGGTGGATCCGGTTAGCTTCCGGGGTGACGTGCGCGGGCGTCTCGGGCTGTTCGTTCGTGCGTTCCGGGATTTCGTTTCCAAGCACCGGGTTGCCATATGGGAAGGTACTCACCGATTCCCTATCTCTCGCAATCAACTGCGGGGTTCGACCTGGTTGTTCAACTTCAACAAGCAGCATGGTAACCGACGTAGCCATGCCGGTCGAGCTTGGAAGAAAGCTCTCGTGATCCTCGCGTTGGCGATCCAGGACGGTTGGTGTGACGTGGACGTTTTGTTGGATCCATCCTTCTTGCACCTTTCCAGACGCGGGTTTCCGGGATCCGTATCCCGTCAAGCCAACTTGGCGGATCCCAACCTCCATCGCCCAGAACCCACGAACCTACTGGAGGCCTTGCAAGAGATTGATGAAGCCGAGCCTTGGCGCATCCGGTTTCGTGGGGACCCGATCCAACACCCAGGTCACCAGATCCAGCGTCTGGTGGTCAAGTTCTTCAATGTTCAGCCCAAGACCACCTGATCCCTATCATTCTTTGACGCCACGCCCCCAGTTTCAGTCTTCGTGGAGTCGCTTCGTACTAGTAACTAGCGACTGGAAACTGGGTTGAGCTAGCCTTTTTGCATAAGCTATTCTAATCCACGTTTCCTTACTTGAATATGTATGTAACATTCTCTTGTTGGTTGAGGAACCCAGTCAGAGTCTTTCAGCGTACGCCTGGATCTGGGCTAGACCCACCCTTTTAGCGTACACCTGGATCTAGGCTGGATCCACCCTTTCAGCGTACACCTGGATCTGGGCTAGATCCACCCTTACAGCGTACACCTGGATCTGGGCTGGATCCACCCTTTCAGTATACACCTGGATCTGGGCTGGATCCACCCTTTCGGCGTACACCTGGATCTGGGCTAGATCCACCCTTTCAGTATACGCCTGGATCTGGGCTAATGTCTGGGTCCGGGTTGGATCCACGCTTGGATTTCATCCGGATCCAGCTCCTACGACCCAGTATCAATCGGGTCAGTATAGTTCGGGCTCTCGAAAACTCGCGCTTGAAATCAAGCGGGCCCCTTCGCACGTAAAACGTCACTCTTTATGCATAAACATTCACTCCTTCCTCCTAATCCACCCTTCCCCTGTGGATTCGCCTTCTCTTTCTTACCGATGTGACCAACTCATATCAGCGATCCTCCTCCTCCCGACCCACACCCTTCCTGTAGATCATTCCCCATCCTCCCATCGACATGACCAACTCACATCCATGGATCCCCTTCCTACTATTCTTCATAAGACTGCATCACGCCGAATCGGTTCCGATTCGTACGGTCCCGCAAGAAATCATAGAGTAATGCTCCACAGTTCAGATCTGCCTCGTCTACCCAACTGGGTTCATCATATCCACGCCAATACACCAGAAATTCACGGTAAATCCGTCCGTATCTAGTTCGCTTCCCTGACCTCATGTCGGTGATCTTCTCGACTTCGAACTCGTCGGCTTCGAGATCCACATTCCAACTATCTTCCGGTAAGAGGACTTCGTCGAAATCCAACCGGTCGGATTCATCCACCGAAAGACGGGTTTGCGGCCGGTCCGGATATTCCCTGACCAACTTCAGCTTGGATATGTGTACTACAAGGAACAAGCGATATTCGGTACCTGCCGTTTCCAACTTCACCGCATGTTCCCCTATCTTTTCGCTCACCCGGAACGGTCCGTGCCATAGATGGGCCAATTTGCGGGCGTACCCTTCCTTCACCCGATCCAAATAATGCCACACCTGCGACCCCACTTAGATTTGATGTGGACGGGCGTCTTCGTTGTGTCGATCCGCTCGATCTTGTATGGCACTCCGCAGCCGTTCGTTCACTTGGGATCTGGCTTGCCGGTAGTATTTCTGGACTTGGTATCGCAATCGTCTTGGATCTCGGTTTCTCTTCTTGGTGCTACATACCGGAATTGCCGCTTCTAGGGTGGATTTAGGATCCCACCCATGTACCAAGTAAAATGGGGTGTCACCCCGGATCCTATCTTGGGCGGTGTTAATCGCGAAGGGGAGTCGTTCTGCGTACTCATCCCAATCCCTCTGATCCAAATCCTGGACATATATCTTGAGTGTCCTCGTGATCTTCTGCACCACGCGCTCGGCCGATCCGTTAGCTTGGGGACGATATGCCATGGTTGCCCGCTGTCTCTGCCCCAGGATCCGGTTGAAAGCTCGAAAGAAATCAGACATAAAGCCTGGCTCCCGATCATGCCTAATCATCTCACTAGCCCCAAATCTTCGGAAAACGCACTCCTCGTATGATTTGGCAATGGTTTGTGCAGTTCTAGACGCACTAGCTTTGGCTATCACGTATCCGGTAAACAGATCCACCCAGATCAACAATTCTGTGTTTCCTTTGAACGACTTGGGCAACGAGGGGATGTGATCCATGGCTATGATTTGGAAAGGGTAAGTCGCTTGGACATTCCCAGGTGTCTCCCCTTCGATTGTGGGCCTGCCCTTGCCTGTCTCACAATCCACACATTTACCGACATATCGTTTCACGCTCTTGAATAATCCCCTCCAGTGGAAACATTCCCGGATCCGTTGGTAGGTCCGACCAATTCCCTGATGTCCACCTTCTAAACTAGCGTGATAGTGATGTGAACATCCTGTTGTAAGGTTTCCGGCGTCACCAGTCTCATCAATCCATCCTGATCCTCGTTGCCCCTCTTCGTAGGGGGGGCAATAGAAGAGCAAGTCATTCAGATCCACTGCATAATCCGTAGCGATAATACTGTAGGATTTGGTATCCTCCCGACTCAGGTCTCGTACATCCCCCATCAGATACTTCTTTAGTCCCCAGATCCACACTTCTTCGTTCTGTGCTTTGAGTATCCGCTCAATGCGGACTCCCTTCACAAATGTTTCATCGAGAATCTGGGGCCTGGATCCAATCCTTCCTCTGGACCTAGTTACAGCCATTACCTGGACTGTCCTTTTCCCGGATCCAACCACCACCACCTCATCTAGTCGGTTCAACGTAACGAGATCCTGATGCTCGGCCTCTCTCTCCACTTCGACACCATATTGATTCCGTAAAGCGACACTGGCCAAGCTATCTGCACTGGCATTCCAATCTCGCTTGACATGCACCAACTCGTGATGCATCCAACCACGCAGATGGACCATCACTTTCTGCCGTAACAGTGTTAGGGCCGGGGACTTGCAGTCAATCTCACCTCGCACCTGTCTGATCACCAGGTTTGAATCCCCACAAATCGCCAGCCTTTTTGGATCCTGTCCCTTTAGTAGATCCAAACCCAGCAGGAGCCCGTTATACTCCACTTCATTGACGGTGAGGTCCTCCGCATAAGTGGATCTGGCCCGTACAACTTCCCATCCGGGCAGTCTCCACAGTATTGCGCTGTATGCTCCTCCTCCGCGTCGTACGCGAGCGGATCCATCGAAACTCAGGACGTACAGATCCTCCTCCACTTGTACCGTCGGGATCTGGATCTGGATCTGGCGTTTGGTTTTTTTCTTAGGAGCGATCCTAGTCAGCGCTTTATCCATCTTAGCTCGAGGTGTGATGCTCGCGGCCAAAACTCCCAGGATCTCGTCTTCCGCTTTCAAACATTTCACAGTCTCCAGTGTCCAAGGCAAGAGTAAAACTGCCCACTGTCCCAATCGTCCTTGTAAACCGGCCGACTTGAACAACCAAGCTAGCGTAGGGTGTCGAGTCAGGTTCCGGATGGATCTTCCCACCAGCAGATTGTGATTGAGATCCAACACGCGCAGGAGCGCGAGTATCTCCTTCTCCACCGCTCTGTAGTTCAGTTCATTTGGTTTTAGCGTCCGGTTGACGAAGGTGACTGGATGACAGATCCCTTCATGTTCTTGTACCAAGGCTGCTGAGACTGCCCAGTCACTAGCATAAACTATCACCGTAGGTTGACGTTCCGGATCGAAATGACGGAGGATAAGCGTGGTCGCGATCCTGTTCCTCAGCTCCACGAATGCGTGTTGAGCTCGGATCCACCGAGGTTCCACCCTTTCCGAGTTCGGATCCGTCGTTCCTATCCAGATTGGATCCTCTTTTGTTTGGTCCCGGGGTGGATCCAGCTCCTGTTTTAGGTCCTCCTCTGGCGTCGTACTACTTGGATCCATTCGTTGATCCGACATCTCCAGGGCCAGAGCTTGTTGGATTTTGATCCGGACAGCAGAAGTGGTCATCGAAGCAAAATCTACCTCTCTCAATTCATATAGTACCGCAGCAAACAGTGCGTAATCCTCGATGAACCGACTGTAGTAGTTCAAACTACCCAATAAGGATTGCATCGCCCGTAACGACTGTGGGAAGGACAAGTCTGCCAACGAAGAAAGGTCCTTCGGATTCGCCTCCAACCCCTCCTGGGGGACTCGATGACCTAAGTAATCCACCTTGCGCATCCCCCAATAGCTCTTCACCACGCTGATAGAGAGATTCCACTTAGTACACGTCTCCAGTAGGGATGTCACTCTCTCGCACAACTGAACCCACGATTCTGCCGGGATTAGAATGTCGTCGATATAAGATCTGCGTCCTAACACAGACGGGGTCCCAGGATCCCCTGGCTCTCCTGCTTCGAATGGATCCACTTCCGTATGATCTTCCCCGGATCCACCCTTTTCGGGCTCCGGTATTCGGGTGAATCCATAGAGGGCGTTATCGATCAGGCGTTGGTAGATCTGGGGTGCGTTATTCAATCCAAACAGCATCCGGTTCCACTCGAACAGTCCAAACGGTGTGATGAATGCGGATATTGCGCGAGCTCGATCCGTCATAGTCACCACCCAGAAACCACTGGCCATGTCAAGAGAACGGTACCAGCGTACTTTATCCAAATCTTCCAATAGCTCATTGATTAGAGGCATTGGATACTCCATCAATCGGGTCAGGTCGTTAACTAGACGGTAATCAATGCACAGATGTATATCCACACCGTTCTTCTTGATGATGATCACCACCGGAGATGCCCACGGGGACATTGAGAAACTGATGATCTTGGCTTGCAGCAGGCTCTTAATTAGATCCGATAGTTTTTCTCGGAACTGAGGTGCCACCTTCCGCACCCTTTGAGCGATCGGTTTCGCGTCGCCGGCATCGATGTCATATTTGACTCCGCAGGCAGCGGGCGGTAATGCATTACCTTTACCAATCAGCAGATGTCGGCTTTCCCAGATCTTCTAACGTAAGCGATCCACTTCCGCGGGTTCGTTCGCCCCTGGATCCACTTGGATATCGTCAATCGTGACCTCCTCTGTGGTCAGTGGTACCTCAGGGATCACCGCCAGGCCTTCTCGAGATCCTCGGTGTGTAGATCCCCGCCTTCATGGTAACAGACTTGTTCATCTTCCGTCTTCGTCCAATCCACCATTGGGTCCAAGCACCGCGACCCTCTTTCACCTATCAGTGCTTCTGCCTTCGTGGGATCCGGTACCCTGGTACCGGGGAAGCCACCAGTTGGATCTAGTCGATCCTCTAGCGATTTTAAACCCGACGGTTCTGGTTTCACTAGTGTTGCCACTCTCGATAAGGATCCAGGCACTTTGCCCCATGAAAAGCTAGGATCCACTCTGGGGTCAGCGGGATCTGGCGGTCCGGCTTCAGCCCTCTGCGATCCTTCATCCACCGACCCTGCGTTATCTAGGGGCCGACTCTGGGGATCATCCCCGGTCTTGGATCCAACCCCCATCGCTTGGATCTCAATCCGACAATCCCTCTGCAGGATCTTTCGCGGAGTTGGATATGAAGGCCGATCCACCAAGGGCCAGTTGGTCCCGCCGGGAGCTCCACCTCTCCGAGCGACTCGATCTCGGTAGTCGCCTCGTACGCCAGATTCTGCCATTCTCTGTAACGACGGGATCCCACTGACACATATCCAGGTCGCCTAGGGATACCGTCCTTCGCCAACCATCGCCCGATCTCCTCATAATGGTCCAGTAATAATATCTTGTCGCTGACGTTCGTGACCTGGAGGTATTGTGATCGACCTGGTCCCCGGATTACGGTAGGCACCCTTTTCCCGCCCCGAGTGACCCACCGTTTCTCATGTTCCACCCACTTTAACCGATCTGGCAGCTCCCAGGTTTCTCCAGGCTCGATCCAGGTCGTCTTATCCGCCCTTATGATCCTCATCTTCGCCCCGTACAACGGTCGCCGTCCACTGAGCTGGATCCGCATCTCGTCCGGGAAACAAAGTGTCCCATCCGCCAGATCCAACCTCACTCCGGCTGGTACCATGAAATCCATCCCGAGGATGGTGTCTTGACCAGCGAGATCTCCAACCCAAATATCAAACCAGTACACCCAACAACCTGCCAACGTGATCTTGATCCGCGTTCTCCCATTCGTACGGTACACGCCTTTACCAATCCCAACACAATCTTGGATCCGACTCCCATCCACTTGGCACCCAACCTTACGTGCAAAGGCGGTATCTAGTATAGACACCTCGGCACCACTATCTAGGAGTAGGATTGCTTTTTCATTGTTGATCTTGCCCCCTACCTTGGCTTGTCTGAACCATTTTCGTGGGGCATGGTACTTCCAGTATCCACGGGACTCTCCTGTTAGCAGATCCATGGATCCAACATCCTCAGATCCACGGGATCCAGTGACCTGACAGACCTTAGGTGGATTTGCAGTGACCTCACCCTTGGTAGGCTCGAACCATCGGCCATGTTGGCGTTTCTCCCAATAAACACGTGCCTCTCCCCTTTGTAGATCCAGAGTTGAAGAGACTTCAGATCTGGCAAACTCATCCACTTGGCGCAGACTAGAAATCTTGGCAACTGACACTTCATGTAGATCACGTGTAATATCGACTGGATCTAGGGTTCTGCTACCTGGATCTAGCGATGTCTTGTTCACAAATGCATAAATGCAATACCTAGAACGCTCGGCTCGTACCTGATTCAAACCCGGCGAGCGTCCTAGTTTAACATCTTCTCGGCCACTTCTGGCAACATTCCTCTGTGCTTGGCTGGATCAAACCACTGGCGGATCTGGTTGTAGAATTCTTCCATCGGACACTTGCCGACGTCGTGAATCTCGCCACAACCGCGACACACGTAGAAGCAATGATCTCCGGGATGACCTTTCTTGCCACACTTCTCACAGACCAGATGTTTCCAGCATCCAGATTCTGTGTGCTTCCGGGATCCGCACTGCGAACACCTGATTTGCGCTGTCCCGTCCATGAGATCTCGGGATCTGTACATCCCACGGTCCCCGGGTACGGTATCCCCCGATCGCGAGTTGTCTCAGGTTTTCGCCGTTCGATCGTTGGATGCAGTGAGACAGACTCGACGGTAATCCTCTGGGTCAGAGTCCGAACTGTCGGATCCTGATTCAGTTCCTGGATCGGGCGCCGTGACTTGGTAGACACGTCGAGCTGGAGCCGTGGGCGTTGGAGCCTTTTGGCTATACTTGCCGGATCCGACCGCCGCCTTCTTCTGGCGGTGTTTCGCGCGATCCACAGCCCGCAGCACTTCTTCGAGCTCATTGGCGTCTGGAAGACGTAACAGGGTCAGCCTGTCGGCCGGATCCACATCTCCTAACGTCTCGATGAAATGATCCACATGTTCCCGTAGTACGTTGGATCCCCATCCTTGATCTTCAACTTGGCCCGTAGACCGGCCACATTTAGTCGATGCATATATTCTAGCGAGGATTTATCCGATCTGCGGCGAGCATGGTAGTATTGTCGTGCCACCGACACTCCCAATCCATAGTACTGGGTCTGGAAACAGCGCAACAAATCTGGCCACTTGTTCCTGGTGGATCTGCCCAGCTGCCGATACCAGTTCCTGGCTGGCCCCGCTAGCAGATCCGCAAAGGTCAGACACTTCTCAGCATCCGACGTTTGGTCTCTCATGAGGGCCGACTTGACTTTGCTGATCCATGTTCTCGCTCGGTCCTCGTCTTGATCCTTGCCCGTAAACTCCTTCAGATCCGATATGGCTGAGATCCGTACCCTCTGGATCATGAACGATCCACCCGCCCCGGCTGCGGCTGGTGCTACCACCGCTGACGAAGGGGATGGGCCATCCAGATCATCTGGGTCGAACTCATCATGAGAGTTGTCTTCCTCCACTGACTCCATCTCCACGTCTCGTGCTCCATGTTCGTGGAGCACTTGCGCTTGTGGCACGGGCGCTCTCATACCCTGTTCGGCCAGGAAACGACTCATCGCAGCTTCGAAGTGTCGCTGTAAGGTGCCCGAGGAAGTGTCGGAAGAACCTCTGGCCGTCTGGTCCACTGGCGAGTCAGGATCCGTGCGGCGATTGTCTTGAGCCCGATCTGACGATAACCCCACTGGCTTCTTGCCGGATCTGGCTCGACCTTGGCTGGATTGTATCAGATCACGGGTAGGGCGTACTGGATCCCGAGTCTTCACGTTCAAAGGGACTTCCTGTCTCCGGATCCTCGCCCGCTCTTCCAGCATGGATGCCCCGGAGGGTCCTAAAGTCATGCGTCGGGGCTCGGACGACGTGTCGGACCCATCTTCCGCCGCGGATTCGTAGTTTGAGGACGCAGCTTGGCTGATCCTCGGTGACGACACTGGATCCATAGTGCGCGACGTTTCTCCGGTGATGGACTTAACTCTGGCAAAGAGGTCCCGCGTTGCGGATACTATGAGATCCAAGTCTAGCTCGAAGGTATCCTCTGCGTCGAACACACCAGCTACGATGTCTGACTCCGTAAGCAAACGTAATAGATCATTGACTGCCACCAACTTGTTCGCCGTTTTCGTTGGTGCTCTCACCGGTTCCCTTGGATCTTCGATCTGTCGTGGATTCAGGATCCGCATGACAGGATCTTGATGCAGAAAGTCGCGTAAAGCTTGGTGGCGAAACACAAACTCGAGATCCTTGTCGGACCAGCTTGACCTGGATCCAGCTTGGTCTTCTTCCGACTCTGGAGGTTGCATCTTCTTCCGCGTAGTCTTACTCGTTTTCGTCTTCTTTCTCGTTTCTTCGACTAGCAGGTTTGGGTTTAGGTACGGTGTTGGCTTAACCGGTGAATCTGCAAATGCATACCGTTTCGCCTTCACTTTTCCTTGTTTTGTTAGCGGATCTTGACTAGCGTCAAGATCCGCAGGGGTCCCCGAGGGGACCTGGGGACGATAGAGAGGTTTCTCTTCTAGATCCGGATCCACCTCTCTTCCGTCGACAGCGTTTCTCCCAGGACTCCTTCGATCTGCGGATCTTGTTTTATTCAGCAGCGTCTTCGTCGATCCGACCTCCGACGACGCTTCTTCCCGTGGCTCAATCTTCACTTGAGCATCTTCTTGGGGCTCACGATAAAATCCCGAGTCACTAAAAGATCCGGGCACGCGCACCATTGTGGTGTAGCGGGATCAGCAAAATCTGCGAGATTGCTGGATCCAACTTACCAACCGCGCCCAGACACCGACTAACGGAGGGGATCCACTGATGATCCGTGTTCTCCTGAACTTTCCTCACCTTGTGTACCCGTCGGTAGTGCGGGATCTTGCTCTCTCGGTAACTTCCGAAGAGTTCAAGTGGTCAAGCTTGAGTGTCTTGGCGAGACGTGGGGATGGGGTGGAGCAGCAGTGGAAAATCTTCACTCTGCGTCCGTGGATGGTTCCGAATCCTAAGCGAATATTCGAGCTTATGGATCCGGGGCCTAGATCGTGGATCTGGTCGTAGGGTTGCCTTGCGGGTGTGTCCCTTGCCTTTGCGTGTTCTTTACGTCGTAGTTGCCGCCTCCTGTGACGGGATCTTAAGAGTTGAGACCTTCTAGGGTGTAACCGACCAAGTAGTAAATTCGGTTAACCTGTCGGATCTGCACGTGTATAGGAAAAGCTCACTAGGTTGTAGGATCTGGCCAATGTATTATCCAGTTATCACTACCAACACTAGATTCGCAATTACCAACCTTCTCCTAGCTCGTACGGCCAATGTAGTTCCGGTTCTTGAGGGCAGGAAGGCACTTGCGTGTTACTGTGCAAATAGAAGACTGTATTGATACTTAAGCCTATACCTGCCTGGATTTCTACCTTCTATGTCTTTTACTTGTTAAATCCCTTACCAGGCTCGGCTGAATGTCATTTCTTTCCTTGACCAATCATCCCAGCTGTATTATCTTCAGATCCACCGGATCCATGGCGTAATCAATATGGTCACCCTATTATGGGTACACTCATCCAAATCCAGGTCGTTTGGATCCACTCCACCGTAAGAGTACACTCGTCATGGATCTGAGCTCTCCAATCATCCAACATCATCTTGCAACCGTCTGTGATCTCCATTGCCCCACGAAAGTTCGAGATCCACTGCACCCATCATTCCTGGATCCTGGATCCAGGTCACTCTCTGCGGGATCCTCCCTCTTCGAATCGGAACTCGGAAGTATGGGATCCGGGTCACCCCGCGGTGGATCTTGACTTCTCATTAGCCGTGGCTGCTAGATCCACCTTCAGATGACACCTGCCATCATTCATTCATAGGATCCACACTCGATCCACCCGTACATAGCGTATCCCATATCCACCCAAGTGTATCCAGGTAAGGGTGGATCCGAGATAAGTCTTGGTGGATCTTGCCTTCCCGTGCATCACTCATACCAGATCCATGGTCGTTCCATACGAGGTGCTGTTCGTCACGGCTAATCCACCACAGGCAACTTGCATCCGCGCCGGACAATCCAAATCCTCTCTAATCACTTGAAATTGTCACTGATTCGGCATAGTGACCCCGCGTTAGGTCCATTCTCTTATTTCTGAGAAAGCACTTCACCACACTGTCTAACGTGCTATGTTGAAACAGAGAAAGCTGCCAAAGAAGCACCGCAGCCTACACTACCAGAAGCAGCCTCTGCTACGACCGCTGAATGCGTTGAGCCTCAGAAAGACGTCGATGACACGTCTAGCGGTATTGTGATGCTTGGTCGTGAATATACACGATATACGGCCGGCTAACGATGTATAATACATACTTGTTACTTACAGCAGTAACGCTACGCGAGGAGAGCAATGCAGAAGGTGGTGATCAGCAAAAGGAAGACAGCAGAGACACGAATGATGCTGTTGCCCAAAAGACAACGCCAGTCAATGGTATGATGCTGTGTTTACCTGTATTATACCGTTTAGCGTGCGATCTAACATGTATATTGCTGTTGTGTTGTAGATGGAGGTAATTGCGTCTCGTGCAGTGATAGCGATGGCAGCCAGCCTTTACCGACGTTGCGCTGCACCTCGCCTCATCTCTCTCCGACCCCACGAGTCGAGTACCCCGAAGTGTCAGCTCGTATGACTTATAGCCTCCAGTCTGACGATGAACCAAGTTCGGAAGATGATCCCGAGATTCAACGCAATCTGGACGCGGACTTTGACGAGATTGATGAGACCGTACGACAAGGAGAGCATACGGGTCCTCGCCGGTCGGCAAGAATTGCTGCGTTTTGTAATGGTGCGTTTTCCATTGTATGTACACGTTCGTGATAAAGGATACTGGTCGTAGATTGTATTCTTGTGCTGTACCAGATAACAACATTACTGTAGACGCAGACGCTCCTGAGGAGTATCAAGCCATGGTCTCCGATGCTGAAAACGATGACGGGTGTTCTGACGGCGCCGACAGTGCACTCGGAGATGAAACTGAAGGCGGAGACGAAGACGAGTTGGAAGAAGATGATGAGGATCCAGCAGAAGCATTGTTTGACGACGATCTTTTAACTGCGGTTGGTGGTATGGCTAGTTTTGCAAGCGGCACGATAAGCGCTGATAACCCGAAGGATATGGCAAGAAATGGATGGTCTAATCCTGTATCATACAGTTAATTTCCATATCTCGACCAGCCTTATGAACCTCGCACGGCGGTGAATATGCAAGAGGATTATCCGCGGTTGTTCCGAAAACACTACGGACCTACACCGAAAAGTCTTGAAGCGGCCACGACGGTTTCTGGGGCGCTTCATGCAGCCTCGCTTGTGGGAAGCCATCGCGAAGGCAAGCAACGAATACTTCGATGCAAAGATCGACTAACGGGTTGAAGGACAGTACCCGAAGCAGGAACAAAGAGAGAAGAAGATACCTGGATTCAAGAAGAGCACGCGCGATCCGATCAAGGCTGCATTACTCTTTACGCCACCTATCACTGCTCGAGAGCTATGCGTATTCATTGGGCTTTTGATTGTTCGAACAATTGTTCCCAACAAGGAGAAGTTGGAGAATCACTGGAAGACGACAGGCGAAGGAGGAATTCCTCGTGGACGCTTCGGGATTTTCATGTCGCGGGATCGCTTCATGTACACCTCTCGAAATCTCCACTTCAGCAGCAACAACGACCCCCGCGCCGCAACAGATCGTGCTTGGAAGCTGCGTCCTGTGATTGACGCGCTCCAACAACGGTTCAAAGCGGGTTACATACCGCCTCCAGTGATGGCATTTGAGGAGGCAATGCTGCCTTCAAGATCATCGTTCAACCGGATGAGAGTCTACGTGAAGAACAAGTCCCATAAATGAGGGACCAAGCTCTTCATGTTGTGCTGCTCTGCGTCAGCATACTGTCTTAGGTGAGTTGAGAGCGTGCATCACGGCACACACTTTTTTTTTGTAAAGTTCTCTTAAGCTGTAGGATACAAGTATGTAACCATGCAAATGTGAATGATACAGGCTTGAAGTCTACTGTGGTAAGCGGCAAACGGACAGGTCATCCTCTTCGGGGGACACCAACTGTGGATCAGCTGCCGTTATTCGCAACCTGAGGCAAGTTTTTGGAGCAAGAGAGACCAGCGAAAAACATCTAGTGGTCATTGACCGCTTTTACCAACACTCTCCATGCAGCTCCTCGCAATGGGGTTCTACAGTATAGGCACAGTGATGACCAACCGGCGTGGGTTTTGCCAAAAGATTATCGTGAAGAAGAAGAAGCGGCTTGCTGATGTACACCGCGGTATCTACGCTGTTGCCGAGTCAGCGTTAGTGTCGAGTATCAAAGCAGTGTGTAGGTGGGACAACCGTCCTGTGCATTTGCCGTGTGCGGGTGGAAGTACTGAGCAAGATCGCGTAGTTCGCCGAGCGAAGTCAGGCGAGGAAGCCGAGGTGGCATGTCCAAGAGTGCTGAAATATTACCAAACTTTCATGGGCGGAGTTGATGTACACGATCAACTCCGCCTCCAAAGGTAAGTACATTTCTGCTGTATGTACAATATAGTGCTGATGCTAACCCTGTATAATGCATGTTGTATCAGGTACTCTCTTCAATTGGCTCTAAAGTATAAGAAATACTACAAGTCGCTTTTTCGGAGCTTCCTGGACCTGGCAATAGTCAATGATTTTATTGTTTACAATCGACGGCGCGCTATTGATGGAAACACAAGCTCAGCCATGTCAAGTTCCTGAAGCAACTACATATGGAGCTGACGCAGATGCAGGAGACGGATTGGGATGCTCTCCGCGCGGTGGAGCGTACCACGACGAAGTCACGCGCTCCGCCAATGCAGCGAGCCCACGTACCGGTGCAGGTGGATGAGTGGAGGGATCGAAACAACGGGCAAGGTCGAAAGCGACGTCAACGAGCATGCAAAGTATCCTCGGTGCTTAAAGGCTCCGACGAGTCGCGAGGGGTCGAGACTACATTCTACTGTAGCACCTGCAAGCTACACACAAGCTCAAAGCAGCCACTGGCGTCGCGTGTATACCTGTGCAACAAGGTCAAGCATGTAAACAACGGTGAGTCTGTTTCGTGCTTCGAGATTTGGCACAAGCACTGGCGTAACGACAGCCAGTTGCCGCCGTCACAGAGAAAGCGAAATTCCGTGCGCGCAGGCCAGCAGCCGGTAGTCTCGAAGAAGCAAAGTTTGCGAGTGGTGACAGCGAGGATGATGACACCAGTAGGCCGTCAAAGATACGTCACAACGACGCCGCGACACTTTAAGCAGATGATTTTGCAATCTTAAATGTTTTGATAAAAGTATGAAATCTGTATCTCCCTGCACCTGAACCTCAAGTCTATATTTAGGAAAATAGTGCGCTGGGTTGCACGTCCTTAAAACCGCTGCGAACAGTTTTTGTACGTTCCTGGACACGTTACCTTGGTATAGTGTATCTCAAAGTCAAATATTCACGATATCAATTTTTCACCATCCTAGGTGTTGGGGCTCAATGCGTTTATCCATCCTACTGGATATATTTTAAACTAGTCTAACTATTAAAACCCTTCCCCGACATACACGTTAGCGTCGAAAGGGTTTCGGTAAATGGGTGCACTGGAAAACCTTCGCGTTCAAGGGGTTAATTGCTGAGTACTTCAGTTTAAAATAAATCATTTAAACTAAAAAAGACAATGCGGGTGAGCTCTGGGATTTACTGGAAGGAGTGCATTTTTGGACCTTCGCAAAGGCAGAAACATTTAGTACCTATGTTTGGCATCCTGTCAATGCGCTTGTTCACTTATTAGCCAGACATATTTGGGTAATTTTCTGTATATATGTATGATTACAAACCGCTAAATGTCAATCCACATCATATGGGTAAATGGATTTTAATCTGTTTCCTTGCCGAGACAAGAAACATTCACGCTCTTTTTTATTGCGATACGATTATGGATAATAAGAGCTTCACCCCGCCCATTTCTAAATCGCTGAAAATGCTTTTGTTTCATTGGTAACCTCTGAAAGTGAATGTTGGCAAATTAGCCTGACCAATCCTGGTGTCACATATCACAGATATAGTAAGGTTTCGACGCGGGCATTACCTTCACCTTCTCCTCAGTCCCTTAAATGTGAAGGTAAGGCTAGTGCAAATTGCGAAGACATTTCGAAATTTTAGAATCAAAATTCAGTGCATAAATGTGCAAAATTGGCTGGCTAGAAGCTCAAAAATCAAAGAGAATTAAGCCCAGTGTTAGCAAGTGTTGCGGCAGTTGCTGCGGCGACGGGCGCGGTCTACGCCGTGGGGGGAAGGAGGGCGATAAATAATGCAGTTCACCCAAGTTGAAGCTCTTGAGCTTCTGGCGTATTTGGCTGCGCTTGAGGAGGAGGATACCTGGCTCGCAATGCATGATGCTGGCCTCTTTGACAGCCCTGAACGACCTTTAATATCAGATGTGCGGTTCGACTTGGCTACCTACGGATGCATCAGCTGTATAAAAAAATTCCGCTTCGATGCTAATGGGATTAGGCGCCAGGACCCAATCCAATACCACCCGTAAATTTCCATGTGTCTACTCTCAATGATCAGCTACCGACACATCAAGAACCAGTGTCGTGATTATGGAGATCCCGTCGAAAACTACATATCCTCAATCTTCACTGATTTTTGGACTGTTCATGCGAACTTAACCTCGTTCGCAAGAGCAGCTGTGAAACCGACTTCGCGTTTCGACACCTTGACTTTTCCAAAAAGCGGTTTCGAAAGCTTGTCCATGTAAACTAAAATGTTTTTTTCATGTTTCGAAACAAGTGTACTGTACAAAAGCTTAAGTTCACCAGAACGCCGTGTCGAGCTCGAAATGTCTCTACAGCTCCAATCACTTATCAATCTATCACTCTTTAAGGGCGAGCAGTGTTCTGTGAAATCCACCAAAATGCCATTGCTCTAAAAACCAAACACCGTTGTCTTCTCCTTCCGCGTTTACAAGAGCAGTAGCCAGTGTCACGTTTTGGCGATTTCCATCTCGTCTAATGAGAGATAGTGCAATAAATTGAACGTTCCATTAATAGCTTTGGCTGTCGCACGCATGCTGTTTGCCACGGCC
The DNA here is from genome assembly GCA_011320135.1 of Phytophthora betacei. Taxonomy (NCBI): domain Eukaryota; phylum Oomycota; class Peronosporomycetes; order Peronosporales; family Peronosporaceae; genus Phytophthora; species Phytophthora betacei. The sequence goes on along the minus strand of JAANHX010000444.1, from coordinate 937,591 downwards.
ACTACTGTATGACACACAGCACGTTTTGTTTGCGTTGAAGCAGTAATCTTGCATAAAACATACGTTGCCAGCCGACTTGTTTGGAATCGTTGTCCCAAGGTTAGTTCCGATATACCGTGAAGGCTTGTCATTTCGAGCAGTACACGGGAGTCTATAGCCATAGTAGGTGCCTAAGGAAGTTTGTAAAGGTCGTAAAATAGAGGAATAATGCTTGGGCGAGAAAGGGCCGATACGGCTATAATGAGGAAGAGATTTCTAGCAATCCAAGCTTAAGTGGGAATCACGTCCTCGAAACAGAACTAGTTACCAGTTAGGCATAAGTCTGTCAAAAGCCATTTGACATTAGGTTATCTACTATCCTTATTAAAGCGATTTTAATTTTTTATATCAGAATGCAGTTTATTTCAAAAAATCTTAATCCAAAAATCGTCTTACTCCAAAAATTGTCTTACTCCAAATTGCGTCCTACTCCAAATCGCGTCTTACTAATTCCAAAACGCGTCTTAATCTAAAAATCGTCTAGACAGACATAAACCACCAAAGTTTGGGAAAAGCTATTTGAAATCCTGCACACTTTCCTGTCGAAGGTATACAAAGCGAAGCCAACAACCCAATCGGAGTATGAGTGGAGCACCTACGCTTACTACAGAAAGCCGCAACAAAGTTATTGTTCGAAATGCGGTCTCTACCTACTGCACTACATACATAGTGGTGATTTTTAAATCAATTGCGGACCAGACACCTAGTTCTATCAAGAAGGTGATGTCAACTTGGACTTCCGGGGTTTCGAAGTGAAGAACGCCGCGGTCTACCGATCGCTGCTGTACTTTCAGCGCTTGTCGACGTAAGTCTCTTTAAGTGAATCCAGCGAGCTATGGTAACAACAACCGACATTACCGTGAAAAGTACCGCAGTTTATAGGTAAGGTGTTAACATAAAAACCAGTGAAGCATAACGCGTTTGGTTAGCAGAATTTTACTCTCTATAGATCTCCGGTTTGTTCTGCGCGTATCTCATGTTGTTAAGCTCGTGTTGCTTCGCTTTTGCCGCCTTCCTGATTTCATCCATCTCTCTAGACTTTTTCCAGCCTTTTGTAAGCGGAACTTGTTTCTTCAGCCACGCTCCTAGTTTCTTCAAGGATCTCTCTTCTTTATCCACCGTGTTTTCGTCCGCAGCACCATTGTTAGCGCGACGCAAAAGCCGTTCGACATCCGCGTTGGTTGAATCAACAACTCCTGGTGATTCCAGATTCGCAGGGGTAAGCTGATTGAGCTTCTTTTCAGAAAGAAGCGCAGAGCTGTTGGCGTAAAGAGTCGCCGCAATGACCGCAGTAAGGAAGTAGGCGAGGCGCATGATTGCGGTAACGTCGAGTTGAGTGCGAGATGGGATAACTGGGTAGCTTGTATATTGCAAAGTGAATTGGCAACTGGCAGTTACCGCGGAGACGTATCAAGGCTCTCGACCTTCGTCCCGAGCATTCAAAGCTGAACTCATCTCTGATTACGAGTATTGCGATATAATCCTCAATACCATCATCAATCACAACATAACAACAATATATTTTTTATTTAATATTTAACGAGAAAGTTATTTTTTTTCTAAAGCACTGCCTTAATCACAACTGTTTAATCAAGTCGGTTTAAGTTTTGCTCTAGACTGTTCTGCTCAAAACGTAATTAAATGTAAAGTAAAAAGAAAAGTGTGTCTGATTTAACAAGCCTTTAGCGCATATGCGTGCAAACTAATATCTTCTTCTTACCTCCACCAAGTGTTTTGCAAGAATGTGCACAGCCTTGCACTTCTTGCTGTGACTTTTTCGGTTGCGGCATATACCAACACGACGTTCCAATGTCAAAGCGACCTTTTTTTTTAGCTATTACCATTGATAATTTGAGATTTTTTGCTAAACAATTGTAAATGCGACACCCTCTATCCCAACTGACACAACAATGAAACTACTTGAACAACATTATGCGTATATATCAATGAAACAGAAAGTCGATTAAATGGAAGAATACATAAATCCTGGTCTTCAAACTGTTTAGAAAGTACGCTGTGGTAGTGTACCGTATTATACTTTGGTCACCATATTCTTGAAGCTGTACCAGGTAATGTTGTGTGACCTTTTCATGAAAGTTGAGCTCAAACGCGAGATTGGGGTGCCAACAAACACTTTTTGGGGTGATAGAAAAACAAGATGGACGTCAGCATAATTAAAAGGGCTTAAGCAATCAATACCATCCGTTTTGGGGTACCGGCATACAGATTCGCTGGTTTCTCATACACTAGACAGAGTACACCTCTAATCCCGGCACCCCAAAACGGATGGTATTGATTAATTAAGCCATTTTGATTATGCTGACGCCCATCTTGTTTTGCTATCACCAGGGGCTATTCATTAGTAATGGTTACCAAATACAGTATCATACGATATTTTGATAGTAATAGTAATATTTCCGTTGTTAAATAACAATAGTAACTCAGCTTTTCAAAAGTAAACTAACTATTTTATCCAATATTTTGATGGTAATAGTAATATTTCCGCTGTTAAGTAGCAGTAGTAACTCAGCATTTCAAAAGTTAACATAATATTTTAATATTAACTCGGAGATTTGAAAAATATTATAGACTAGATGAAATGTTATGATATTTTCCCACGCAAGTACGTTTCTTGCCAAACCGAGGGATCACAAAAGAACTCTTTCGGTCAGGTTCTAAAACATCAGTATTGTGGCAGGATGACGAGTTTTTGCTCTAGTATTTCACTGTGACACAGATAAACCTGATCGAGATGGAAAACTGCAAACAGTTGCAGTTGTTTAAGGTCGATAGAGCGAAATCATATATTTGCTCTTATTCTCTGCATATAGCCTTGTCCACATCGTGCCTCTCATACGTCTGTAGCCGGTGACCCTCGATTAGTGCGCTGTCCCGTACCCGGGAACGGAGGGGTCATTCCAGGAGCTCTACCTCCCGACAGGATGACTCGAGGCCCTGTAGTTGCTCCTCGCCCGGCCGTCCCGTCAGGATGGTTCCCGTTAAACCCGACAACGCACGTGCCCCTGACCGAGCCCGTTAGAGTGGTCCTATAAGGTGATCCCAGAATGCCGGTGTCCTGGCGTCGTGGGACCAAAGCACCTCGCGTTATCAAGCCCCTTCCCAGAAGCTCTCCGTTGTCCCACGAGGACTGACGACAAACGAAGTGAATCCTTTTTTTTAGTATAAGAAGTAGTGTAGTGAATGTAAGGTCGAGAAGGTGGTAGACCTCTCTTCCAGCTAGCTATCAGTCTTATATTTCCCTCCTTCTACTCAAGAGGAAGCCAAGCCAATAAACAAACTTCTATTACAACTTACTAGTGTTCCTATCTACCGTTCCTGCAGCCACTGCACAAGACCGTACTCCCTGAACAGCCGTGGACTACCCGACCCTTGAAGGAAGAGGAGGTATACGACATCTGGTGGAGAAGTAGGGTAGCCTGCTTGCTGGAGAAGGTCTTGTTTCAAGTGAAGACTCGCGGAGAACGTAAGAAGGACGGACGAAATGGCGTCTACTAACATCGGAGAAGCTGTGAGCGCCTCCATCCGGGAAGAAGAAGGTCAGACTGGGAGTCTACCTTCGAGGATGCGACCCAGTCTGTCGACTACGCGTGGTCTTCAAAGCGTGCAGAACATCGTGGATCAAGCCGCTAATCGACTTGGAGGGAACGGCTCTGATACTGGTGTCGAGCCACCCGCGGACGCTTTAGGCTCCGGGGTCCCTGCGACCTTCACTACGGAAGAATTGGGCCCGATGCTAATCCTGGACGACGGAGGCGGTCTAGGTACGGTGCAAGGCTGGCTCAACTCCCTCATCTGGTTAAGGTGCGTGGCTCCGCCTGAGATTGCAGCCGCTATAGAGAGAACCGAGGGGAACGGTCTCGTGGGGACTCCCCCTCCTACGACTCGAGTAAGGACTGCAATCCCGTCGTACCAGGGTTTCACAATCCGAACCCCGACTACGACGTATGGGCAGGATTTCAACCCGTTCTCCTCTCTACCGACTCTCCCTGAAAGCAGTGGACGTGCTTCCCCGGCGAGTATTCCTCCGAGGACCTCTAACACTCCTCATTGGGGTCTCCAGCCCTCTGGTAACTTGCGAGGTGGCGTGGGGAACGCTCCAGCAGTAACGGTTCCCGCACCTCAGAGTGTTTTCTTTCAAGCCTCAGTACCTACCGTTCGAATTCCTACGCAAGACCCGGGGTCTCGAACTCCGACTACCGGTGGGATCGCGTACGGAATCGACTTTACGGAAACAGCCGGAGCTTCACGAGGAAACGGAGGAGCTACGGCCTCTGTCGGAACCCGTCAAGGTCTTGCGTATGGGGTATATGGAGGTAACTCCTACTACGCTTCGCCTACGTATGGTAAAACGCCTTCGACGACTAGTGGCCAGTATGGTATGCCCACTAACATCCGGAACGATATCCGCATGCTTCAACCGTTTTACTTGGAGGGAGCGTCGGTGGAGAAGGCTCGATCATTCTGGGAGGCCTTCGAGAATACACTGCTACTGCTCCTGAAACGTACGCACAGCTTCACTTTGAGCAGGGAATGACTGCGTTTGAAATGAATGTGGATGCTCTTAAAAAATTAAACTCAGTGTAGAAAGAAAAGTTAACTAAAATTGATAGCAAAACAACTAATGTGGATTCATAAGATTCACGTTTACTCGCGCGAGTTAAGTTCAGGCGAGGGTCGATTCATATTGACGCTAATGCCAGTCAGTATCGGTGAAAGATATCAAGGCCACGTCTAAATTCATGGTGATACATGTAGCTCACTTTCGATACTGTAGATTTACCCGGGGTAACGGGAATCCCGCCTGTGCCTGCATTTCGATATCTACAGCAATCTCTCTCACTTCCGGTAACGTCGTCCGACCCTATCTTACAGTTTGAAATTTAGTTTAAGAGGTGTTTACGTAAAATTAAATGTACCTACTGCTGTACAAGCTCAACTGCGAAGCGCGGGCTATGATGTCCTCTATTGTGGCATCACCTCCGTAACTGGAGAACTCAGCCTCACTATTGTCTCCCTTCACTTCATTGAAAACTTTCCCTGTGTGGCGAAATCGGTTTTCTATCGTTATCCAGGCCTTCTTGTTGGCCCCATAGTTAAAACCCAGCTCCTTTGCAGTGCGTTTCTTGAAGCAGTAGGGCTGCTTCGCACGACCCAAAAAACAGCGAGGGGAGGGCGTCCGTGCCATGTCATAGATGTTCTCGGGGACGTACAGATCAGTTAGCTCCTGACGGCCAGTTCCAGCAGCGTCAGGGTCGGCGGACAGCCGGGCGGCTCGAGATGACTGGCTGGCCAATACCCGGGGAGTTGTACCTCTCTAAAATGATCGTATCGTTCGGTTTAGGATATTTATTTTAAGTAGTACCGGATTCGAGAGTGATTACTGATCTGTGAGGGGTTCTGTGATTGTCGTCTCCCGGCATCATGTCAATCGTTTTTAGATCCGCGCGGACTTAGACCCAGGACTAAGCATGGCTAAACCTCGCGCGGGCCTGAAATCATAATGCCAGGAAGTTATGGTTTGGATTCAGGAAGGTGTGAGAAATTGCGCCAATATCCGCTTAAAAAATAGTGCTGTTTCATGACATCCGCTCCCCAGACTGTTTCAGTATGTATTGCACATACTCAATTGTTTATGGCTCACTGGGGACGACATAATCACCGAGAGGATGAGACATGCCATGACACATGGTTCCCTAATGCCGGTTGTTATTAATAGGGTACATTATAATAGTATGGCATGTATACACTCTCGTTCGGTCTGTACCGGTAAGCTTTACTGCACCAACTTTCCAGATTTGTCAGGATTATCACTTCGGGTGGTAGTCGTAGTACATGTATGATACATGTAAAATAAACGGATCAGGGAGAAGGGATACAAGAAGGGATACATTGTATCCCTTCTCCCTGATCCGTTTATTTTACATGTATTTTGACATCTACCCACCAGGCTCCAGTACTCGCGGTCATAAAGAGAAGATGCGACGCTACACGATCGTATTGCTGCTTGCGGCCGATATGCTTCTGCTCGCCGATAGCGCTTCAAAGCCGATCGTCCACAGCTTCACTTCAGTTGCCGACAGCCACAACATCTATTCGATTCAAAGGTTCTTGAGGACAGAATCTACAACCGTTGGAGCGGGAGACGAGAGAGCAGGCTTGGGGAATGCCTTCAATGCTTTAACGGCAAGTGCAACGAGGATCGTCAAATTGGATAAATTGCAAAAGTATTTGCTTATAAAAAAGACACCAGTCGATGTTTCAAACAAGCTTAAGTTCGGAGATGACGTCGCGGATGCTTTGAAGAGCTCGAAGGTGGGAGCATTGAGTGATTACATCGCGATGCTTAACAAGAACACCCCGGACAATACTGTTACACTGATCGGGACTCTTTCGGCTCGCTACGGAGATGATGCAGTAGCCAAGGCGCTTGTATCTGCGCAAACGCGAGAAGATTCTACACTACCGCTGAAGGAACTTGCAACACAGTTACGATCCCAACAGATAAACGCCTGGCTGGATAATGAAATGTCTGTCGATGATGTTTTCAAGGTACTCAAACTGCGTGACAATGGATACGAAGCGCTGACAAGTCGAAAACTGGAAGTATTGGAAGACTACATCGCGAAGTTCAACCGCAACAATCCTGGGCAGGAAACCTCTATGGTTAAAACGTTGGTGAAGGGTTTTGGTGGTGACACAAACCTAGTGAAGATTTTAGCGAGTGCACAACACGACGCACGTACAATGAAGCAGGCTGACCAATTGGAGCGCGCCCTGATTCGATTGTGGCGACACGAAAATTTGGAGCCAACAAGCGTCATGAAGCTGCTTGAGCTTGACCGTGATGTCAATAGCGCGCTCAAGAGTAGCAACCTGAAGTTGTTTCAGAAGTACCTCGTGGAAAATAACAGGAAAGACCCAGACAATCAAGTTACACTGCTAAGTGTTCTTACTTCGAAATACGGCGAACCCAACGTAGCAAAAGCACTCGTGTCTGCATTAAGAAGTGGTAATGCAGAGACGGATTTGATCGCGGCAAGATTACAAAACGAGCTGTTGGGGGGATGGCTTAAGCGCGATATGTCTGTGGTTGATGTTTTCAAGCTGCTGAAGTTTGAAATCGACGGTTCTGTCGTTGTCAGCCGAAATCTGAAGACGCTTAAAGAGTATATCCGGTTATATAACCGTGCGAAGAAGATAGATGAAACTTTGGTTGGTGCATTGGCAAAGGGTTTTGGAGGCGAGGAAACGCTGGCAGCGATGCTGGCGAGAGCGAGGCCGTTTCCGCATTTGAAAGAAAAGGCACAAAAGCTGCAGAATGCCCAGTTCCGGGAGTGGATGGACAAGGATCTGAATTCTTTAAATATTCTAACCAAGATTTTCAAGGTTGCGGGGGCTGATTCATCCACGGTCCAGAAAACAATTGCAAGAGGTTACACAGCTTTTTTGGAGAGAGAGAACGCGGCGATAAATAGATTCGTGGACCCACGACGCTAATTCAAGTAGATTTTGGTTGGTATCATAAAATGTTTCAGAGCCCGGAACTTGATTTCGTACTTAAGTAATATTTCATGAGCTTCAACAATTGTAAATGAAAATGGTGATAAGACGATATATTTGTAGTGCAAAACTTCAATATGTCAGGCTTAAATCATAAAATATTTTAGTGGAACAATATCAAAATAATACAATTCGAACTTTATTACGCTTGATTTTTGAGTTAATGAGAATTGTACTACAAGTACCAAAAGCAAAATTGCAATACGACCAGTTCAACAATCAATTATGTTAGTGGTGCAACTTAGTAACAATAACATTTAAATTATTTTCCCGACCCCTGTGTGACAGGAGCGAACTATTTGGGTCGCACATACATCTAATCTACCGAAGGTCCTGCGGAGTCGAGGTAACGCATTCGGAGCCGCGGCTGCAGACCTGACCACCCGCTAGTAGAGCTTATTCTGATTACATTGGTCAGCTCGAGTTTGGTAGCAGATTTTACAATACATGTAAAATTGACAAAAAAGGAGATTAACATTTGTACTGGAATGCTTTAGATTATTATCGCTGGGTTTGCGCAACTATTTAAAGCGGTGATGCTAAATAAAACGCTCCTTTGACTTACGTAAGAAAATCAAATGATAATCAAGTTGTGATGTTATAATACGCGCTGTGCAACAGTTGGAATCTAGAAGGGCTAGCTGAATAGTCCCACTATCGGCGAATCATGCTGTCACCGAAACACTATCGGTTTATCATCTGTGGGAAAGCTGTGTTTGGACGATGTAATCCGAATATGGTGGTTACATCACACCTACAAGAGAGCAACAAGATTTACTACAGCAAGATGACTTTAAGAATTAGCTATCCCTAAACTACCCATTTCAGCTTATGCCTTTACTCGACAAGCATCAAATCAATAGGATAGCAGCCGCGGCTACAGCACTCCTTTAAACGCCGAAACGTGAAATTTTGGAGCGCCGAAAAGCAATGTTGGCAACGACCAAGAGAGGCAAAGTTCGACTTGGCAGTGAGAATCACTTCCTCTGGGAGTACAACGTGCGCATATCCTTAGCTAGTCAGAGGCTTCTCGCACGTGTGCACTCAGTCCAGCTCGATAAACAATAAACGAAGCATAGCTCGTAAAATGGCGCAATTGCGCTCGCTGCTATTGCTCAACGAATGGAAATACAGCACCAGATGAAGATCCGGAACGCGGCACATGTTGTGGACACCCGGGAAGCGCTTTAACGGCACTACAATCGATCGGCGCTGCACAAAGCGTTGCGATGACACGATGACGTCACAAGTTAAAGCTGGAGCCCGGCGCAATGTTGGCGGAGCATGTGAGCGTGTTCGACGGGCTATTCATCCGTCTTCTAGCGCAAGGAGATCCGATTGCCAAGGCACGACAGATGGTAATGCTTCTCGGCAGTTGTCCCGCTGAGTACGATCTCATCGCTTCTATTGTCACGTGCGCTAAAGACTTGCCGCTTATTGGGAGCAGGGAGAGCCCGATCAAGGCGTATTAAGCCTCAAAGTTGGAAGCTACAGAGAAAGTGAACTTACCGAACGGGGGCGCCAGAAGTCCCACTGACTTCCACGAAAGTGGTCGTGGAGGAAGGTTCCAAGATGGAATGGTGCGCTCCAAGGCAAGGGCTTCAGCTGTGTCCAAGTGAACCACACGAAGGGATACTGTCCCGTTGAAATTGGGGAAGCAATGGCAATGCTGTGTTCGCAACGGATGATAAACCCTCTGCCAGGTGGCTGGTCTCCATAGCCGCAACGTCGCACATGACCCCTCACAATAAGGTGTTGGTAGAATAGATAGCCCGGTAACTCACATGATGTGACGATCGCAGACGGCAAGCTTTGGCGGGTCGGAAGAAACGGGAACGGCCCATGTGATTGGTCTGGACGGACGGCACATTCGTGTGGTGGGTACACTCTACATTTCGGGGCTCGAGATACGAATGTTGTTCGCGGGGAAGCTCACCGGGCATGACTTGCGCGTGGGGTTCCAGCGTTCCTCATTCGTCAGTCGGAGCAGCATACATGTGATTGGCTCAGTACAGAAGTTGCTTAGGAAGACGTTTCTTTTGGACTGTGTTGACACGCTCGCATGGGATATTCCATAAAGAACGCGTTGTACAAGACGCAGCGTTCCACGACTGGTATCGGGCCAGTAACGAATAGGAACGACATAGGCGCATGCAGGGGATGCAGAAGGCGATGTCGTTCCCGTCATGGTCAATGCCAAAGTCGCCGAGTGGGTTGGAACGGGTTCACACGGACATCATGGAACCCATGACAATGCGTTTGAAAGGTGATGTCAAGTACAAGCTGATGTTTCTATACGCTTGCTCGAGGTACTTTGAGGCTTAATTCATGAATAACAAGCGTGGGGTAGTCGGTGGGATAACCGCGAAGTTGAACGAACTCCAGCTGCTGTACAGAAGCCGATTGCTGTACAGCTTATGTATTTGTATTACGACAACGGAACCATAATTGCGAGCCTGACGATCGCTGTAATTTTGCCAATGGAATGGCATTGGCTACCGGTGTTCTGTGCCATACATTCCTCAGCAGAGAGGAGCGATGTAGCGCATGAATCGAACCTTCACGGAGAAGGAGTGAAGCAGGATACACTGCAAGTCCATGTGATGTCATACCATACGTGATAACGTCCCCAACCAAGTCTCGGATAAACCAGCTGCACCTTTTTGGAACGCAAGGGCACACTCATGTTAACGTCGTAAAAAGATCGAGCCGAAGTGATACAGGTGCACGATCATCGGGTACGCCGAGAACGTTAACCAACGTAGCGCCGGCCTTTATTCTGTATAATACAGAAAAGAGATTTATACAAAATAAAACACGAGTTAAAGATGGAAACGTTAATCTGTTACAAGCCCTTTGCAGAAAGACGTGTTAAAGACGCTTCGAAACCAGCCAACAAATGCTAGAAAGTCATAATTGGTCGACCATCCCGGCACGTTGTGAAATTGAGCCTTTCTATCGGCCGTAAAAGCTCGATGTCACGTCAGGCACACCTGCCGCTATTTTTTTCCCTCCGACAACAATTGATACCTGCAGAAAACACGTGACTGTAGATCACCGTTCCTTCACGCACTAAGGTTCGTGAGGTAATTTAAAAAAGGGAAGAACTGGCGTGGTATGCAGCAGTAATGTACATGGAAAGTGTGGACATTGTATTAAATTACAGCGTATACAACAAGCTGTTATCCGCCCTCTCGCTCACATAGCCAACATCGTGGTCTTCTCGGATGTATGGGTACTCATCGCTCGGGTCTTCGCGCTTGCCCTTCTGTACCAAAACTTTTACGCAACTGTGCTGGAAAACGTGTGCCGTATCCCCACTTCGTGTACCGGATCTGGCTGCGGCTAAGCGTGTTCCTCCCTTCCCTTGGCCCACAGTAGTACGTATCCCCCGTACAATTAATCACATGTCGGGCACTAAGAGCCTTTCTCGAAACGCTATGTTGGGGTCAACCATTGCCGAGCACATCTTGCGGGAATGCTGGCGGCGACGCGTTGGTTCAGTAGCGATGTACACGCATAGTTCTTTCCGGGGGAAATAAAATCCTAGGGGCGACTTCGGGTAGGCTGCAGCCAATCTGGGGACACTGTATGAGCCGCTATAAAGGTTCTTAGCTTGTCCAACTGTAGCTCGCCTAACTTTAATACATTGTATAGTTAGATTACTCTCAGAAAGCTTATTCAGTACAATTTAGACTTACCATAATGTGATTAATTGTAATCGAGCCACTGCAAGCATCTCACAGCTTCGTCGTCTTGCTTTCACTCATTAGGTAGACATCATGGCTTCGTTGTCTGATATGTTTAATCGTGTGAGTCTTGAGACACGGTAGCATGCTGTCGCACAGGGCAAAGACAAACACCGCGACACTTGTTCAGCCTTTTCCTTAAAGTAGTCAGCTTCCCCCTTCTCTCTCTATTAAGTACTTTTATTCGATGCGCAATTTTGAACAGCGAGTTACATAACTTAAGCTTCTCCTGATTCGGCTTAAAACATCATGCTGCTGCTGACTCCGAGCACTTGTCCACCAGTTATATCGGTAGTAACTGAATCCCAATCTTATACCTGAGCAAAACGAATTCTCAACTGAGTCGAATACGATATAGTAATTAAAATAAACAAATAAAAAATGTGCGTTGCTGTAAGCTTAATACGAACCTTCACTAAGTCGACTTTTTTCTATCTCTAACCACTTCGACGCTCACCTTAAAACGAGTTAAGTATTATTCATATTTTGTCATAAAAAATATTAGGTATACTGTGCTCACTATCACACTTCTTCCCGATCAAAGTCTCGGAAGCAGATGTGCTTAGCATTCAGTCAGATAGGGACGTCACAGTACTAGCACAAGACCGCAAACCATGGGAGATTATCCACAGATCCAGATGCTCTCGCGTTGAAGCGATAAAGTTAGCATCTTACACTATACTTCACATATGCGCTACTGGACTAAATCTTGATGCTAATAGCCCACCCGATGGCTTCATCACACGCGGGTTATTTCAAATCTTTACAGTCGCTCTGTAGAACTTTGCACTTTCGGGGCACGCTTATTCTCAACGCTAAGATTAACAGTCGTTATTCAAAATTACACGTAAACTAAACTAGAAATCTTGGTACTACTGTGATGTCAATGTGACGCCAGGATTGGTCAGGCATAAGTGCCAACATTCATTTTCAGACTAGATGAAGAGGCTACTAATAAAACAAAAACATTTTAAGCGATTTAGAAATGGGCGGGGTTAAGCTCTTATTATCCATAATCGTATTGCAATAAAGCAAGAACGTGAATGTTTCTTGCCTCGGCAAGGAAAACATCAAATCCATTCCCCATATGATGTGGATTGATATTTAGCGGAATGTATACATAGTGAATGACCCAAATACGTCCGGCTATTAAGTGAATGAGTGCATTAACAGGATGTCAAACGTAGGTACTGAAAATCTCTGCTGTCGCGAAGCTCTAGGAATGCACCGCTTCCAGTGAATCCCAGAGCTCGTCCGCATTTTTTTAGTTTAGACGATTGTTAAGGAAACACTCAACAATTAATACAGTTATGTACAGTGCATTTCTCCATACAAATTTTTATCTTCCGAACGGTTTTGACTCACTGGCAACGAAGGTGCTGGCATAATCATATCGTTTGACTATCAATGGACAAATAATGGATTTTGTCTCCTGTGAGTTTGTGATGTGGTCGGAGACGACAAACACGCATGCCACATGTAACGGGGGTATGCGCAAAATGGCCACATATAACCACTTGGTTACGAAAGAGGTTTTCCACATTGGTGTGAGATACACCAATGGTTACCTTTGGCAGAATGATGGTCAGCATGCATTCAAGGCATTATTGGTTGAAAGTTAATATCTTGAATAGTAGGATTATATCAACCATTCGCTGATAAATACCTTTCATTTAGAATATTAGATCAGGAGGAAACCCCAAACAAACAAATAAACAGTTCTAATTCTTACCAGAAATCGGCTTTGCTTTCCTACTTAAGTAAATCTATACTTTCGAGCAAAAGTATAGGTATTCTAAGTGAACGCTACTTACGCTTCCTCATACACGTGCTCTAACATATAAGCCGAAGTAGTGGGCTTAAAGTAGGTTCATTACACCTGGTAGCACTTTGTAGTCCCGTCCAACGACCGACTAATGGACGAGTTCGAATGGAATACGAACACGAGGCGGAGAACCAACCCATGCACAGTAATCCATCCATGCGTAGCCCAAATGCTTCTGCCACGCACATTGTGCGTGTAGACGGTCCCCATCAGGCGGATCCAGAGTGGGAAGCTCTCCAAAGACTGTCGACAGCCATTGGAGAGGCAGCCGTAGCGACAATGCTACGTACGCCGTCGCCGACAGAGCAACATGATGTTGCTATGGGATTTATCGTGAGCGAGCAGCGTGATGCCGCCGCTTCTACGAAAGGGTCGTCCGGGACGACACCACGCGTGCAGGCGTTGAGACTGCACGTGAACACTTATGTGGGCAGAGAGGGCGAGTCTCTTCTCCGATGACTTGTCGAATTCAACACTGCTCGTCATATCACTGACTAACCGCCGAAGGTTGCGTTTGCCATGTCATGTCTTGGCGTACGAGCGAGGGGCTGGGCGCATGGTCGCCGGCTCATAGATCATACGTGCTTTAGCACATATGCGAAATTTAAGGAGGAGCGCAGACAAGCGTTTGAACCCCCTCATAATGAGTTCCGGTCGAGAGCAGATTTGCTCGACCTGCAGCTCGGTTAGCATGACGTTCATGTTTACGCCCGACGTGCTGGATCAAAGACTTGTGCTTTATAAATACGAATCTTAATGAAAAGCTTCATGTATTTGAAGTTAGGATGCAAAGCTACCACAGAGCACTTACCTGCCTGTAGCTTGGGACGAAGCCACCTCGTCCTCGTCCATATTCTTGTCCACCCTCCGTGGCGCAGGACGTTTTTCCTCCGCCCAAGCAGTCGCAGCAGCCTCTCCTGGAAGTAGACGACCTGAAAGTAGGAAGCAGAACAGTTCGAGCCGCCGCCTTGAAAGCGAATCATGGCTCATATGTTGAGGGGTACGGAGGTTGTCTGGCGGATGAACATCCAGCAAACCAAGACGCCGCAGCTGAATCCGTCGAATTGGATGGGGTTATTCTGTGGAATGACGTTAAATTCATTTAGGCCCGCTTACGTTAGGAGAAAAGTACGATTGTCACGCGCACCAATCAGCATGCCACGTAGCAGGCGCCTCCGCAGTCACAAGTACTTCGTCATCGTTACCCTCCTCGTCGTTAGACGCCTCCTCACCATCGTTCCCCACATCCAATCCATCCAGGTCTTTACGGCTTTCGTGCCGCCGTTCACTCCTAGCGCCAGTGTCCTCTTCTCCCTGCACAGTCGACTCTTCAACTTGTTCAGCGCTTGATAGAGGTGGCTCCATATCACTAGAACTTGTGACGTCTGACAGGCTGTGGATAACCGTCCCGTGCGCGAATGTCTCCTGCTTCGTCCTCGACAGCTTCTCGGGAAAGGATCTCAATCGATAACTGCCGAGTTAGACCCAAAATTTATCGAATCCTGAACATTTTCCTGAATTGTAATCCTGGCCCTTAAATAAAGGGGATTTATTTCTGACTGAAATCCGATACATGTCACGTGAATATGTCACGATGGGAACAAGTTGAGTCACAGAGGGCTTTCAATGGAAGTCACTTTCATACCTACTCTGCAGTCTCCAGCTTCCTATAGTACACTCATGCGCACTAGCTCGATCGTATTACTGCTTAGTACCATTTTCCAGGCATGTGTCGAGAGCGCCTCAGCGACGATCACAGCGAAATTCGCTCCCGTGACTGATACCAGGAGCATCGTTTCAAAGCACCAATCCTTGAAAAATGACGACACCACGGCGAATGTCCGTGAAGAGAAAGCTAGATTCGCTTTGGAAAACGCGATCGATGCTCTAGCAGCAACTTCAGCGAAACTCATCGACTCGACTAAGGTGTGGGTGTACTTGCTTTCGAGAAAGACACCAGTCGACGTTTTAAACCAATTGAAGCTGGGAGATGATGTCGCTAGTGCTATAGCGAGCTCAAAGCTTGGCGTTTTGGAAAATATATCGCGCTTCTAAACAAGGAAACCCCGGTGAGACCAGCACTTTGATTGGCACACTACGGGGATGATGCTGTGGTCGAGGCACTTATATCCGCAGAAAGAAGTGTAGATTCGTCGTCGGCGTTAAAGAAGCTTGCACAGCAGTTGAGGTCTCTGCAACAAGATGCTTGGTTGGAGAGCGGTAAGTCTGCTGATTATGTTTTCAAGTTACTCAAGCTCGGAGACGATGGATACAAAGCGCTTATAGATCAGAGCATGTTTGTACTGAGCGAGTACGTCTCTAAGTTCAACCATTTGCATCCTCGCCGTAAAAGCACGGTGCTCAAAACCTCGACGAAGGGATTCGGTGGTGAGAGCAACTAGGTGACACTTTTGGACACTGCTAAACGTGACGCCCTGACGAAGGTGAAAGCTATGGAATTTGAGACCCAGTTGCTACAACAGTGGCAAGATGAAAAACGTGGAGCCAGCCAGCGCCATGAAGTTGCTACGTCTTGACAGCAATGCCGACAATATTCTAAAGAGCCCCAACCTGAGGACGTTGGAGAAATACGTAAAAAAAAAAAAAGTTAAACGAAAAAAATCCGGCCAAACAGAAGTCTTTGCTCGACATGCTGACGTCGAAATACAGAGAAGCTAACGTGACGCAGACACTCGCTGATGCATTGCACAGTCAGAACACTGCTTAGGACGTCGCAGTGAGACTGTAGAGACAGCAACTCGATGGGTGGGTGGAGCGCGGTTTGTCTGTGGAAAATGTTCTCCAGTTTTTGCAGCTGAGGAGCAATATGTTCAGCGTAGTGCCAATTTTAATTGCAATAATTTCATTGAAAAAATTGTCCATCCCAATGACAATTTTTTATTGCACCTCAATGTGAAAATTGTATTGGTGGCTGCAACGAGTTGGGTTGTGCAAGCCCCAGTCCACCTCGGTTCACTAACCGGTCACGGCAAAAGCAATGGTGGACGTCAGGTCTGAGTCATAACGCAGCGTACGGCTCCTGAATTCACTCTCGGTTAGCTCGCCCAGCTCTAAGCCATGGCGCTGCCTAGCCGGATCATCTACCAAGCCTGGTTCCAGCCTGATGTAGTCGACGGCGGATACCACCACTATATCTGTGGCAAAGTTTACCAGCAAGATATCAAGTCGGGCTATTCCAACCTGATGCAGCACCTGAAGGCGGCACACAAGGGCTACGAAGGTCTCACTTGTGCGAACGGAACACTCCAGCCGAATATAACTGCGTTTCTCAGCGTGGACAAGAACGATTCGCTAAATAAGTGGGCCAACTGGATAGTCATGAAGTTTCTGCCTATCAGTTTTTGTGAAGACCTTCACACTCGTGCATGTACTAAGCTGCCACGCGTATCGAGACGTACACTGAAGGCTCACATGTTTGCGGTCATGAAGACGGTGGAAGAGTATATCCGGAAGCATCTCCCATACTCCTTTGGCCTCGTTTTTGACGGCTGGACTACGGCTGGTGTCCACTACGTTGGACTTTTCGCTGTCTTTACTGCAACGGACTCTTTACCTGAAGGCCGAGTGCTGCACGCCCTGTCCCCCCTGGAAGATGAGAGTGATCTAAGTGCACAAAGTATGAGTGACTTCTTGGCTGACACGCTCTGTGAATTTTCGCGTCCCTGGTCTAGCGTGTTGTTCGTTGTCGGGGATAATTGCTCGGTGAACCAGTACCTCGGAGATAACGGTGGCATTCCTTTTGTCGGCTGTGCTAGTCATAGGTACAACCTAGCTGTTCAAATGTTTCTAGAGGATCACAAATACTTGATCAACAAGGCCAACAAACTCATGTTGAAGTTGTCAACAGTAAAAGGACGTTCGTGCTTGGCGTCAGTGACTGGTGTACACCCAAAGATTAAGAACGAGACGCGTTGGAGCAGCGCAATGAAGATGCTGAAGCGATGTGATAAGCTGATCCCAGCTCTCCGGCAGCTGAGTACGAAAAACGCTGTAAAATGCGGTGTCGACAAGCTGATGCTATCAGCAGCTGAAGCCATGGAGGTGTCAGAACTGCTTAAGGATCTTCAAAAGCTGGACAGTGTGACGGTGGAGCTGCAGAGCGAGACACTTACTATGCTCGATGCGCGCGAACTTTTCGAGCACACAATTGAGAGCTTCCCGTCGATGAAAAAGTACTTGAGTGCGAACGCTTCGATTGTCAATAACGCAGTATTTGAACGGGCTGTCGTCAAGCTTCAGTCGGGCCGGAAACTGACTGCTGCTGAGAAGGCAGCCTCCGTTCGACTTCTTTCTCCCATAACTAACGACCTAGCAACAAATGACAACAAGGAGAGCAGTGATGACGAAGACAACATCTCTTTTGCGCAGCAGGCCTTGAAGCGCCGCCGCCTGACAGGACCCAAGGAGATGGACATCGACACCAACTTCATTCCACCTACATCCAACATTTGTGAGAGACTTTTCTCCCAGTCGAAGCTCTTTCTCACTGATCAGCGGCGAGCGATGAGGCCGGCGACATTGGAAATGCTAGTGGTTTTAAAGGCTAACCGGAGCTTGTGGTAGACATGGCGTTGTAGTCGATGGCAGGAGTAGTGAGGCTGTAGTGAGCAATACAATGTCGACATTGGGCAATTATAATTGTGGCGTCCAAGCAAATCTCAATCAATTATTCAATGTAAATTGGCGCAACGCTGAATATGTTTCTCGCTACTAATCCTAACTTAGAGACGCTGGAAGATTACATTGTGGCTCTCAACAGTCATCATAAAACCGACGAAACGTTGGTGGGGGCTCTGGCAAAGGGTTTCGGCGAATCTCATGCTGATGGAAGCGAGGACGTCGGGGCAGTTAAGGCTGGAGGCACCGGCTACAAAGCTACAGAATGCGCGGTTTAGGGAGTGGATTGACAATGACATCGATCCGAAGAACGTACTTACTAGCGTCTTCAATGGGGAGGAGGCCGATGCTTCACGAAACCAGATTCGAGTGGTGAGAGCCTACGAGGCTTACTTCAAGAAGAAAAATAACGCCGCTCCACACAAGGTCGATCCACGCCGCTCTTAGAGCAAAGTACTGAGCATACCAGCTCATATTTGGTACAGGCTTTCAGTACTGGTAAAGAAGGGCATTCGTTCGCCAGGGGGTCCGAGATGACCCGAAAAAGTCTTTAGCATTCCTCATTTCTATCGTTGTAAATCAAGGATCTTTAGTATTTGTCAGCAGAATGTGGACCGATTGGTGAATGGCCATCAACTACTTCGTCCCTAACTTCCAAGACGATCGAATTGGGTACTGTAGTATAATTGTTTTAGCGACTATGGTACAGGCCATCAGCAAACAAATTTTGCTCCGATTATTGTGTAGTTTCCAGTATTTCGCGAGAGCTGTGCGCTCGATATTAAGTCTCCACCTTGGAGATAGAACGAAAGCGCAGTTGCGGCGACAAGAACTTGTAGTCTGCAAGGATGAAGCGCAATCGCCTTCCTAATTGTCCGGTCCTGACTACGTTGAAGCAGGAATCAACAGGCAACTCAAAGAAGTCTGCCAAAAGAAAATAAATATCCGCTATTTATTTTACCGCACTCTTGTAGGAAGGATAATGTTCTATTCAGTCGGCGACTTCCTCTGGTCGTCCTCTTTCTTTGTGTAACATCTCGAGTATGGGTGTGGGCGACGCCTCGGCTTGGCGTAAATCTCAGGTGATGGCGGCGGACTAGACGACGTCAAGCCGCTCCAGATACCGGGGAGCGAGCATACTGCCTCTTGTCGTTCGAGTCTCGGATGAGGTATCCGAGGTCCACGGAACAGGCATCCAGAGCGCGGAGACGCCGCTTCGTCGCTCTCTGTCGACGAGTTGCGCGGTCTCCTGTGGCCTTTGTGTCTGTGCGGCGGCGTGTCGTCCATGGCCTCGATGCGCATACGCCACGACTGTAGTAGACACGGAAGACCTGAGACGTCGTTTGAGCCTGTGTCTGATGTTCTCTGCGCCTCGAGGCAGCGACTGCGCACGCGCTGGCGGAACTGCTGAATGCGCTCACAGAACAAGCTGCCGCTAGCTGAGGGCGGGTCTGAGGAGTCCACTGGTCGGGGCATGGTCAGGTCTGTGTGTGTATGGAGTTATAGAGGCTCTGGCAAGTGAGATGGACGTTGTGGAGTGAGCACAGTTCTGAGGGTCCACTGCCAAGGTGTTCTTTTATGAGGAATGCACTGTGTGATCATCGCTGGGAGGTCGGAATGTTGGTAATGTCCCATCTATACTCAGCTCAAGTTTATATTATAAAGTGGCAAGTTGACGACAAAGAAAAGGAAAAGGTGCAAATGATTGTGGTCGAGGAACTCGATACCGCAGCTATGCCAAGAGATGTTTGTGATGCCGCTGCTGAGTCTTGTTGGTAAGCATTTGCATACAAGATCTGGTTACGTGCAATGATCGAGTGGGCGGTTTACGGCTGTCGAGCGTGGAAGGCATGCATTCGCACTGCAAATACCAAGCGGAGTGATGGCTGGGTTGATTGATTGGTACATACGCTGACACTTGTGCTCAACTCACCTGCGCTCGCGGCATTGTGTCATCAGCGCGCCAAGCGACTCGAATTGTAAGCGAGTCAAAATAGAAATCAGTTTGGCTGCTGTGCAGAAAGCAAACATGCCCTATGCTGCCTACATTCTTGACCTACATGAAGGTAGACAAGCTATCAGCCAATGTTAGACGTTTTGAGTTTACAGGTGACTTCAACCCGCGCGTGCCTTTGCGAGTGGATCTAGCCCAACATACTCATTACACTCAAATCATCTTTGAGGTACTGTGCCAGTATTTATTATTGACAGTCGGAAGGGGTCTTTGTGCAAATCATGCTTGTTGGAATCACTGATGCCCCAGCTTTTGAGACCAAATTTGCCGTTTTGGTCCAGCGTTTATTAATAATCAAAGAAAATGGCAAAGTCGTTGTCAAGATGGCAAAATGTAATTCAAATGGTATGAAAATCGATCAAAAGCGATATGAACTGTTTAGAGAATATGACAGATGATTAGATAGTACAGGTCTTGGTCGATAAATACTTCGCGCGAAAATTATCGACTTGGTTTGCCGTTCTTTATTGGGATGCTGCATTTAGCCACCATCATTACGATCTACGGAGGTGCCACGCTTTTGCCTGCCTTGGTGAACAATTCACGGCGTTAACGGTGCTGTTCCAATCCAACAAGTTAAATCAGAGATGATTACACATGAGCCCTTCGGTAGTAATCTCTGCTCATAGAATACCCTCCGCCGAGAATATAATATCGGAAAGCAAGGACAGTTGTCGGTTGCACCCTTCCTTCGTGCTTCGCTCATCTCGCAGCTCACTCTGCATAGCTATGCATCGCTCTTAGCCCTTGTTCACCTCGCCCGTTTAATCTGCTCGAATATGCAGCTTGGCGGTCCACTTTAAAGTGTTCCTTATTAATAACAAAATTGAGCTCTATATAATCATTATTTGCTTCGCCTCCAGTATTCTCAGAGGAACTCATCGAGTTATTACTCAAGAATATGATCTCCACCTCGATCCGCAGAGCGCTCCATCAATGGGGGCGTCGTACATGTTATCGTCTAAACGATTTGCTTGTTCGCTTGGCTTCTGTAAATGTACCATTTCGAAGGTACACCCATCCCACAACAAGAATACCCTTAGATAGAAATAAAATGTTGGTTCCCGACGCTATGCTACCGAAGGGCTCATCTGTTTTCCCTTTTTCCACGATGATATTTTGAATTTACATTTTGCCACATTGATCTACAAATTTGTCATTTTGAAGGGGAAAAGGTGTATTCAAACGCCGAAGTTATGGCGGAAAGAGTGCCCCCGCCAGCTCACTGGTGTGCACGTTTGAACACTAGACACTCACCATTTCGACACCGACGGCACATCCCCACTGCCGCGTACCACTCTGGTCCACTTAAAAATACACAGCTCAATTTAACCTCATTTTAGTGAGCTATATATCAGGAAATTTAATTGGACATAGCACTGGTCTATGTGATATGATCAAACGTTGTTTTGGGTTTTCCATGTGGCATCAAAACCAGCTACCAGTCTAACGACACCCCAAGTACGCATATATATATGACGTATACTATACATGCTCATATTATGAACATGTATCACACACACTTATGGTCTACGCTTATCGAAAAATCGGATCTTGTCCTGGTACTCCGACGGGATAGCTGTCTCATTTCGCCACGTTTGATACCAGATCTGGTCCCAGGTGAGGCTACTGTCGGGATCAAGACGCCGTACCTTGCTGTACAGCGACGCTCTGTCTTTCTTGGAGCTTGTGCAGGCTGCACAGAAGTAACTAGTCTCGAAACTGCGCGCTCCAGGACCCGCAAATACCGAACACACTTTGCAGAGTCTTTTGGGGCTGTTTGTCTTTGCCTCGTTCTTCTCCTCTAGCTTCTGGAGGGTGTGGGGCTGGCGAGGAAGCGGACGAGTGACGAGCTCCTCCATGTCGTTCCCGCCGGCGAAATCTTCGCTGGTCTGTCCAAGAAGTTCAGCGTGTAGGCGACGCATGAAGACTGCGTGCGTCGGTACAGGTTTCTGGGGCTTTCGAATTCCTAACTTGTGAATAATCAATGCGTTAGTTATGGCAAAGCCGACGAGGCCGATAAACAGCGTCTTGTAGTACTTTCGCATTCGGATCAAGCGCTGTATTGAGTAGTGCTGTAGGCGGAGTTGGGCGTGGGCATCAACTCCGCCCATGGCCTCATGATAGTCCCTTACCAGTCGTGGGCGGCACCCTGGACACAGCCCTGCCTGGTTCACGTCAGCTCACCTGTGCAAGCTGCGTGGGGCTCCCCGTTGCGAGAAAACGAACCGGCTTGTTGTCGATCCAGTTCAACACAATGAACGCTGGATGCTTGCGTCACTGAGTAATGCGAAATGTGCCCCTAGGCATACTTTTAGGATGCCACTTCTGTTTAAATAACAGTTCTTTGCATCCACCTCTTGCGATCACTCCGGATCGTTCTTACATGTATATTCCCCATTGCCAAGAGCTTGTGTGGCAACGGAATAATATTATAGTAGTTTTCGATGCATATCAGCCGCTGCGCAGGTTGACCTCGAAGAACATGACGAAGGTTCATCACGACAGCTTTCTGAGCAATTGCTGTGTCTTCCTTGTCAGCCTTGCATATTGTAAATATTGATTCTACACAAAACAAAACAACACGGTAGGTACAATTCCGATCACAACACGGAACATCCCGAGCATATTCCGGATCATCCGGAACAACTTTTTTCTTTACCTGGGCAGTGCGCTGTCTTAGCACAGCAATTCATGTAGAATTTGGTGCCACACTTGTTGGGCTTGTTAGATAGGTAGTGTCGCATTGGATTACGTCTGCAACGCATGAGCATCATGCCTTCGTCGAAAGAGATGCGGGCACCGAGCTGATAGCCCCGAAAATAGGTCTTCTGAAGCGCTTGACTATCAGGGCGGATCTTGAAGGCTCTATCACCACTGGAGCTTTGCAGATCATTGTCGTTGAAGTGCAGATATTGTGCAATGTCTTGAAGACGATCCCGGCTTAGAAACTGGCCAAAAGTTCCTCGCGACAGTGCACCCTCTATCCTTGTTAGCCAATGGCAAGTTAGACTTTCACGGCGCGGTACCAGTGATCACGCAATTAATAGCCTGATGAACGGGACAATCTCCTGTGGCTGAGTGCGGTTCTTGCGTCGCAACTTGACCCGATACTCTTCGACAGTCAAAACAGTGGTGGACGGGCTCGTCAGCCGCTTCTCGGGGGCACGCCGGCGCATGCCTTGGGCGATTTCATCAGTGCTGTCACTTGTCTGATTCAGTAGAAATCCTACGCCACAGTTCTTTGGGGGGAAAGAAATAGAATACAGACAATGGATTTTCGGTATTGGCTAAAGCAGCTCTTGTGACGGGGTTACATGGTGTGGAACACACAGGGGTACGAAGTACCCGGAGAGTTAGCAAACTTTCAGCACATAAGTTGGAAAGTTAACAAGGTCTCTCAGTACGTTGGCTGAAAGCCACACGTTATGCATTTGATTAGGTTTAACTATGCTAGATAGTTAAACATATACACTTACCCCTAGGCGGCTTGACCGCAATAATAGTAAATAAAACACTGCTGATTTTGAAGCATAAAAGTTAAGGTATTAACTTTGAGCCCTGGTCATGGGCTGTAAGTGTCTTTTAGGTAAGGAACTTAGTATTAGTGACTCTTTGAGTCGAACGTCTTCCTCTGACGCTAAAGCTACGGCAGCCCCGCTGCAGCTCTAGTTGGTCCACTTGGGCGCGAAGAAGCATTCACCAGAACTTTGCCACTATGGCGCTCATCAAAACAAGCTCACTCCTTATCTTGAAGTCGGTTCCAACGTCAGTATTAAAGACGAACATGACAGGGTCTTTATCCACTCCATCTTGCAGTATCTCTGCGTCGTCTTCTGCGCTGGCAGCGTCTGACCCCTCCTTGTCGGCATTGCTGCCATCGTCGTTAGGGATTGAATCCTCGCCCCCTTCTGATCGAAGTCCAGGTCAAGCAACCAATCAGCCTCGCCAACATTCAAACCATTCGATCCCAGCGTACCAAACAAACG
The DNA here is from genome assembly GCA_011320135.1 of Phytophthora betacei. Lineage (NCBI taxonomy): Eukaryota > Oomycota > Peronosporomycetes > Peronosporales > Peronosporaceae > Phytophthora > Phytophthora betacei. Next base: position 913,756 of record JAANHX010000444.1, on the reverse strand, counting down.
GTCGCCACGAAGCGCTTCCAAGAAGTCGTCCAAATCGAATGTATCGATCAGCGATCGTCCAGCAGTAGTATCAGATCCGGTACCAAACTCAGCTCCAGTAGTCATCACCTCCGGAACAGGTTCCTCGGTAGTATCCGGAATAGTATATCATCCACATCCGGAATAGAAATGTCAGTAATATACGGAATAGTCTCGGCTGTATCCAGAACAGCTGCTGCAGTCATATCCGAAATTACAAAAAAAATGTTAGGATTTGTAGTTCAAGCTGGCGTCGCGTAGTACGCTCACATGCACTCGTACCCTCGGGTATCGCGGCTCTGGACCTGTCAGATGTGCTCGCTTACGATGAAAAGTCTCACCGCTACTGTCTGTAGTCCTCTTGACAGCAGGCTTCTTGCCGCTTGGTTTCTTGGCAGCGGACATCTTGGTGCCAGAAGCCTTGACGATATGCTTGCTCGGGGTCGGCTGCTTGACTTCGGCAACGACTGGTCTCGAAACCGCTGCTGCAACTGACTCCATTGGTATTGCTGCTTTGGCACCGCCTTTGCGACGGCCAGATCAGGGCAGGTAGTCGTCTATGCGGCTTTCGTAGCACTAGGCGCACTTGGCAAAGGGTCGAGCGCCAGCCATCCCTGGCGGCGGCAGTAGCTCACCAAGCTTTAGTCACATACAAATATAACCTGAGCTAGGAGGTGTATGTTTGTAACAGCACTCAACGCACTTAAAAAAAATAATCTTTGCCTTCCGCTCACTTGATGTTACCGCTTGGTGGCAGATACCTGTGGTCATCGCTCAGGCCCAACGAATTCCAAAACGTCCAGTCCTTCTCTGTTAGCTCGTTGGCCGAAATACTTCTTGGTGGCGAAGGTGTAGTCTCTCATCAAGCTGAAGTGATGGTCTCTCTTGCAGCACGGATCTTGGAATGAGACGCTGGTAGCCCCTCAATTCTTAAATCAGCATCTCTAACCGCTTCCCGAAAATATCATGTCTCGTCGCCCACAGCTGTTACAGTTGACCTGGTATATTTTATCTCTTACACATTTATATGTGCGGATTTTAAGACCGGCCAAGATTTGCTACGGAGAACACTAAATACTATCAATCGTATTATTAAATTCCGGGAAATTCGTAGCGATCGTATTAGAAGGGTTAAAATATGTAAGATATGTCCAAGGTCGTGTTCAGGTGCATACTTTGGTGATTTTACATTTATGCGTTACTGCTCCACCAATCAGCACACGAGAAACTGCACTTTCGCATGAGTGTTAGAACCATTGGATTGGTCAGTTTATTTTTTAGTAGCTACAGCTTATTGGTGGGTTTTCATTATTCCCTTTAGGATTGGTGACTTAAGTAATGAACCAACATTACGTTAAAGCTCCACTAAGTTCGATTTTAACTAGGACTTTCAGATTACCTTTGTGATGAAACGATCCGTTTAGATGCGTGGGAGAAGCTTGATTTGTGATTACGCCTTTCTAATCTCCAGCTGCGAAAACAAAACTAATAATTGGCATTTCATAAAGTGTGGCGAAGATTTTCCGTTGCACCCCAGAATCACCCAAATTTTGACAATGTTATCTTCCTCCGGTGGTTCGTTAACGTAGCAAAGACGTAGCTGTAGCGCTCGTAACAAGCGCTCGAATGAATGCTTTGGCGTGCTAATAGCGTACGTTAACGACGCGCAATGACACAAAAATAGAAATGTTAAATGTCTTGTGGGACGGAGGTAGTACGGTATTAAATTATGTGACCCTGCTCCGATCGACCAAATATTTGTATTCCCCCGGTAAAGAATAAGTGCAGCAAACTTATAATGTATACCACATTTCAGCCAAATGTTTTATGTCTGGGATGTAATAATAAGGTCAGTAGGGGGATGCTGTATATACTGCTACTACCCGTCCCACGAGCAACGAGGAGAGTTTAAGCTACCCCCGCTTATGTGAATCCTGAATAAGCCCACTCTATTTTTTTGAAGCTGGTCGGAAAGTCTATAAGCTATGAGCGTTTCCATTGTTCTTATTTATGATGAGGCTATGCATCAAATACGCCAGATATTAAGTTTTCCTCAAACTAATCTGTGCAGCCGTGACGAATCACGTGTCTAAAGTATTGACCTTGTCACGGTTGGCTCGAGTTGAGTCACGGAGGCTGCTCCAACCGATCAAGTAGCAGTCATTTTTAAATCTACCCACAAGTCGCTCATTGAGAAAATATGCGTTTCAGCGTGATTATATCGCTGCTTGCTACCAGTTTTCTAGCTTGCGCCGATGGCGCCCCGGAGAAGTCGAAGACAATCACAGACGGATTTACAGCCGTTCCTGACACCCGAGATCGCTCCAATTCACAGATTCTTGAGAGGTGGCGATATAACGGTCGAAGCTAGTGAAGAGAGAGGTGGTTTGGGAAATGTGATCGATTCTCTAACTGAAAGTGCAGCGAAGTCTGTCCAAGCAGCTAAATTGCGGAATTACTTGCGTACGAGCCAGACGCCAGTCGATGTTTCGAAAGAATTGAAGCTCGGAAATGACATCGAAAGTGCCTTGAGGAGCCCCGAGCTGGGCGTTTTGAGGAAGTATATCGCGATGACCAACAAGGGCAAACTGGGTGAGACCACCTCGATGATTGAGACTCTCTCCGCACGCTACGGAGACGATGCTGTGGCAAAAGCACTGGTATCCGCAGAAAGACGTGAGGATTCGTCACCGGAGTTGAAGGCTCTTGCACAACAGTTGCGGTCCCAGCAACTCTATGCTTGGCTGGACAGTGGCAAGTCCGTTGGCGATGTATTCAAGCTACTCAAGCTAAAAAACGATGGATTCCAAGCGTTCACCAGCCAAAAAATGCTGGTACTAGACGATTACATCGCGAAGTTTAATCACCACTATCCTGAGCATAAAACTACGTTGCTGGAAGCGTTGACGAAAGGGTTTGGTGGTGAAAGCAATTTGGTTTCGCTTTTGAACACTGCAAAACAAGTCATCAGCACGATGGTGAAGGCGAGGGAAGTGGAGGCCGGTATGCTCAAACAGTGGCAAGATAAAAACTTGGAGCCAGCTAACGTCATGAAGCTGCTACACCTTGACCAAAGTGTCACCAGTATTTTAACAAACATCAACTTGAGGACGTTTCTAAAATATCTCAAGAAGTTCAACGAGAACAATCCCACCAAACAAGAAACACTGGTCGGAGTGATGGCGTCGATATATGGAGAAGCTAATGTGGCAAAAGCAATCGTCTCTGCTCTACGTGCTGGGGATACGAACGGCGTCGCGGCAAAATTGGAGCTACAGCAGTTCAAGGGTTGGATGGCTCGTCATTTGTCTGGGGAAGATGTTTTTAGGCTGCTGAAGATTAGAAACGATGACTTTTTCAGGCATAGCCGAAACCTGTCTACGCTGGACAATTACATCCAGTTTATCAACCGTGAAAACTGAGCTGACGAAACGTTGATTCGCGTATTGACAAAGGGCTTCGGCGAATCTCGTCTGGCGCAGCTGCTAATGGGAGCGAAATAGAATCCGCTGCTAAAGAGCACGGCTATAAAGCTACAGAACGCGCAATTCAGTGAGTGGAGTGGCAAGCATTTAGCTCCGGCGAAAGTTTTTACCAATATCTTGAAGGTAGAGGAGGCCAACGCGTCAGCTACTCAGAAAAAAGTGGTAAAGGGGTTTGCGGCTTACGCCAATAACCACTCGGCATAGGGTCGATCCGCCCTTGTATACCGGTATCAAAGTATTGGGCATCTCCGATACTACAGCAGGCCTTTCAATACCGATACTACAGCTGTCATTAATGTGCCTCGCTCTGACGCAAATCGAAAAAGAAGTTGTTTTCGTGTTCGCTATAGCCTTTTATTTACCTCTGGTTGGTCCAGGACACCCGCGACCTCGATGTTGAGAATGCAAGGAGCTCACTTTTAACTCTTTTCATTTTTTCAACGAGTGGTCGAAAAAACTAATTGCGATTTAATTTATAATTGGGCCTTGCAATACTAGTTTTTATTAGTAGAACATGTATAGGGGGCCTTCCAAAACCCTAAATGAAAGTGGTTTTAAAAGCGGTTTGTTCGAGAAAGCAAAAAAAAATGTTTGTGGAGTTAAAAAGGGTGCGAATAATTGTCAGTGAAACTCTAAATGAAACTACAAATACTAAGGATTGTGCATATCTACCTTGAGCTTGTATGACATAATATCCTACCGTTTATATAACAATTAGATTCTACTAGACTGGTAGACCTGCTTTTTTGTGAATGGGCTTTTGATAATACTGTCTACTTTGAAACTCGATCATCGGACGATGGAAGATCCCGGTCGGAACAGGTATAAATCAGCGGGCTCTGGTGATAAATCGATTCGATCGCACATGAAACTACGTGCCGGTTACTTTAAGCCTTTTTTTTCCTAGTATCAGCCTCTGAAAGCGTCGTAATTAAAAACTTGGACAGTCTTCGCATGTTTCCCCAAATTATTAATACGTAGATTTAAATAATTTCGTCAAAATTAGTCTGAATTTCTTGAATGATCGCCACATCAAAAGGTTAACAGCGACACGAAGGGACAACCTCGTCATAAAAGTCTGCTTTGTCACGTTTATTATCGATTACGGGGTATGGGAAGGCAACCAACCGACCAAATCTTGCAAGGTATCCCGTCTCAAAGTACTGTACCGGATTCGGTATGTCAAATCGTACATGTGTGATATAACAAAATAGACTTGTTCTTATTAAGATCCTCTTTGACTCTGTTCTCTAAATGTCTTGACATAGAGAATTCTGTATTCTACATGAACTGTACATGAGCTGCTGAGTATTATTCAGCGGGACAACAGGACGTAATCAGCACCTTACAAAACACAAGTCAAAATTACCGCCAATTCGAATTCTGTTCGTCTTGCCAGTCTAAAATTTGCTCCGCTCTCCACCATGTCGTCGTCGGAGCCTGCTGCCGCCTCCCCAGCGCCTCCCAATGCTCCTACTTCGGTGGACTCGAAGCCCGATGCATCCTCTACGATCCCTGCAGACCCTACGTCCATAGAGTCTCTATTGGCGGAGTTACAGCTGGAACAAGTAGTCAAAACCTTGTGGCGCGCCGCAAGCCACGACCCCGCTCGCTTCCGCCTCTCACCATCGCACTGCGTGGTCGAATCCGCCGGCAACAAGCAGCAGACGCTGAAACTGCCGTGGGGCGATGTACTGGGCGCCCACATCCTCACATCGGACGGGGAACTCGTCCAGAGCCCTGTGGACGTGCAGAGCGACGCAAAATTCCTTTTCGGCGTCTTCGCCTGCGTGTGCAAGAGCCACAAGCCCGAAACGATGAAAACGCGGCGCGTCGAGGAGTTTTTTCTTCCGATTCAAAGGACAACAGATGCCGCAAGTGCTAAAACTGCAGCAACTCGTCAACTTTGTGGCCGATCCGAGAAACAAGGAGACTGTCGAGAAACTGGAAAGTCTGGACCAGCTGGAGGTCGTGGCGCGACCGCAACGCAAGTTCCTGGTGCTCATAAACCCCGTGAGCGGACCAGGACGAGCGCGGCAGATCTACGACAGCAAAGTGGCGCCTGTGCTCCGCTTCGCCAACGTGGAGACGGACGTGAAGGTCATGGACCACGCCAACCACGCGATGGAGATCGTCACGGAGATACCGCTGGGTGTCTACGACTGCGTCGTGGCCGTCGGTGGCGACGGCAGTCTGTACGAAAGTGAGTGTGCACTGTAGTTAGAGTACCGTTAGAGTCACGGTACGAGATCTCTGACGCTACTGTAATTGAGTACTGTAGTTGTCCAGGGTCTGATGAAGCGCGCGGACTGGAACGAGGCGATCCGACAGCCGATCGGCATCATCCCGGGCGGCTCCGGCAACGGTCTGGCCCACTCTATCGCGCACCAGAGTGAGGAGAAGGGCAAGCCTGTGAACGCTGCCTTCATCCTGGCCAAAGGTTTGCCGCACGACTTGGACATCACGTCGGTGCGCAATGGCAAGGACACGACGTACTCGTTTCTGTCGCTGGAGTGGGCGTCTATTGCCGATGTGGATATTGGCTCGGAGAAGTTGCGGATGTTGGGAGGACTGCGCTTTACCGTCGCCTTTATCAACCAATTGGTGTTCCAACGACCGGAATATCCAGGGAAAATCTGGTATCTGGACGAAGGCGAGGACGCAAAGCCTCAACGTTACTTCGAGACGCACGATCCAAAGTCGACACAACGTCCAGCAATGGATTTATTCGATGGAGAAGGTCAAGGTCCGAAGGAGACGCAAGACTCGGAGGCCAAGTGGAAGCAGCTGGACGGACATTTCCGTATCGTGTGGGTCATGAACGTCTCGCATGCAGCTTCCGACGCGCTGATTGCCCCCGGTGCCGAGTTTGATGATGGCTACAACTACATCACGTTCATGGACGGCGCTCACTCCCGCAAGGATCTGCTGGCGATGATGCTCGCGATTGAGAGCGGCGACCACATGGACAAGAAAGGGGTGCAACAGGTGCGCACGCGAGCGTTCAAGCTCGTTCCCGAGCGAGCCACCGACCTCATGTGCGTGGACGGAGAAGTGGTGGAAGGCCCGTATCTTGAGGCTCAAGTCCACCGAGGCATGGCTCGCATTATGGCCGTCCCTCGCTGGCAGAATAGGGAGGAAGTGGCACTGCGTTAAGCGTATTAACCGAGTTTTTGCTATGGATTAGATGATTTTTTCTTAAACATTTAGGGCGTTTTATAAGAGTGATTTTCACTGAAACGGCTTGGTATTGTTATCGTCAGCAATAGCTGCAAAGCAGAAGCGATGGGCGGCATGCTGAGCAACCAGGTGCCTGTGCCTGATGAGCGCATGCAGCAGATGATCAAGAAGCTTAAGCGTGCGTGAATAGCTGCTCGCTGCTACGAGATTTATACTTCCATGTGCGCTAACACGGACATTGCAGTTACCGCCAAAGATCTCAGTGTGCTTTACAGCAAATTTTCTCGCTACGACAAAGAGGTTCGTATTTGGTTTGCGTAATATTCGGTTGCCGTTTACTTATATAGAATTGCGTTCTGCTAACGTAGTACTGGAGAACTTGAGATTGAATTTTGCGTAAAACAAACTGTTCTTATTTTTTTTACTGCAGTAAGAGCGGTACAATCGACAGAACCGAATTTTACGCCTCCATCGACGAGAAACACTCGCAATTCGGCGATGCGATCTTCACCCTCATCGGTTGGCTACACAATAAACATTAACAACAATCTTCTCAAAATTACATTATTTCTTCTGTTGCGGACAGACGAAGACAACAGCGGAGTCTTAGACTTTAGCGAGTATGTCGAAGCTCTTGGGAAATTCTGCCTCTTGAATAAAGAGGACATGCTCAAATGTGCGTCCTGCAACTTCACTTTGAAGCCAACCTACAAAAATTGACAAAGTTTTCTGCAGTTTGCTTCAACGTGTTCGATGATGACAAAAACGGTACAATTGAGGGTGAAGAGTTGACCAACCTGTTAGAAATTCTACACGAAGACGAACAAACGAGTAACATGAAGCAGGCACTCAAAAGTTTCGATTTCAACGGGGACGGGAAGATCGACTTTGCCGAGTTCAAGCAGCTCAATTCGCAGTTCCCAAGTCTCTTGTATCCTGCTCTTCGTATCCAACAGAACATGAAAATTTTCACGCTCGGTGAAAAATGGTGGCAGCGAAAGATTGAGGAACTGACGTCCGAGCACACCGAGAAGCTCGCGCAACAAGCTGCAGTAAGGAACGTCGAGGGTACGAGTGACGAGGCTCAGAGAGCGAGGAAGGAGGAGATGGAGCGCACCGCCAAGCAGAAACGACAACAACAGGCGAGTCGTATGCGAATGGGGTGTTTGTACTACACTTGCTGTCCGTGTCGACGGAAACTCTATTTCATCGAGGACGAAGAGTCCAGCAACAGTGACAGCGACTCGGACGAAGAGCGATCACGACGCAAGCAAAAGACAGCAGCCCCGAAAGGCAGGAAAAGTGGCAAGAAGCAGAACATTGTCCCGGTCGGTCCTCGGAAGCCTCTTAGTCAGGAAGAACGTCTGGAACGAGCTCGGAAGCGAAGGTTGCGGGACATGCAGGATCGACCCACTCGCAAGGACTGACACCGAGAATTTGTTCGTGTCGTGCAGAGAGTTTATTGGCTGAGGAAATCAGAAATTTTATTTTGGTGTCGCAGTGGGCAATGTCGAGTTGGGTTCTAGGAAATCGTTGCAACAAGCTGGTTGTAACTTTCCTGACAATTCTTATTGAACAAGGTGCTTAAAATGAGCAGCATATCGCTCGAGTTTAAGTCGATCACTGATCAACCCTCGCTTGCAGAGCTAATCTAGACATAGCGACTAATTCGACATTGCCGCCGTCACAGAGAATGCGGTGCAGTACTGTAACACAGTATCTTGCACGATTTGCATTAATCTCATGTTGAAGTGATTAAACGAAGCCGCAAGAGACCGTAATATTCGCTGCAAACGATCATTGCATATTGCCAAACCACACATCAAGAGAGAGAGACAGCGGGGCAAAAGACTTGCCAGGTTTGAGCATTGCTGCCTGGCCGGAGATGGACATTCCTAGCGGGTATCCAAGTCCCTCTTCCTCATTCAACGTTTCTATTGTTGCCAAAGAAACGTGAAAAGTTACATGTTACACCTAAACTTCAACGGGATGGGCAGGCGGCACCTGCTCTGCCGCTTGCGACTGTGAAAATGTTTCATTTCTGAATTGGTTCAGCATCGTTCGAGTGGCGATTGTTGGCGTTTCTCGCCAACTGTGAGATGTGGCTGTTGCTTTCATCGCTGCTGTTCCACGTGGAAATTGCAGCCGCTGACGACGCCACCATTCCCTTCAACTCATGGGGCAACACCGTCGACACACTGCAATATGCGCTCGCCTTCATCGTGGTGTTGGTGGCCGCTCATCCGCTGGGTCTCTTCTTCCCCAAACTCTTGAAGTTGCCTCTGATCACGGGATATCTCGTGATCGGGATCATCGCAGGGCCGTTTGTGGCCAATTTGCTGCCCAAGGAGCTGGTGGAAATGCTGTCGACGTACGTGAGCGCATTGGCGCTGTCGTTCATCTCGTTCCAAGCAGGACAGGAGATTTATCTACCGGAACTGCGACCGCAACTCAAGCAGATCTTCATCCTCCTTAGTATTCTCTACGTTGTGGCCATGATCGTCCTCACGAGTGTTCATTTACTGGCAAATAACGCCTTTTTCTACGACGACTTTATCACGAATTGCCAACTGGGGATTGCACTCATGTTTGGCTCCATCTCGGTCCTGGGCTCCCCTGCCACAGTGATGGCAATAAAAATCGAGCTCAACAGTGTCGGGCCCTTCACGAATCTCATGCTCGGAGCAACAATGACGGCGGAATTTGTGGTGCTAGTGTCTTTCTCCGTCTCGCGCATTATTTGCTCTATTTACTGCGCTGACCTGAGTGTGTCAGTGGGGAATCTCGTCTTCACATTGGCCATTGTGGCGTCTAACTTGCTTCTCGGAGCGCTACTAGGCCTCATCATCATCCTCATCTTCCAGATCCCGGGAAGCGCAGCAGACGAACACTTGGATCTGCATGACCCCACGTCCCTCACTGCGTCCAACTACGGTCCGTACAAAGAGATGGAGGCAACAACAGATCCAGATAACTTGCCACACCCACACAACGCCTACGTGGAGGCAACAGACCGCAGACGCGCTCCAAGCCCAGAGTTCTGGACGACGCGGATGTCTCTGTATGTCAAGGGCTTTCTGTGGCTGACCATGGGCTACATGTTCTACATTGCCACTACGACCATCAGTGAGGCCACTGTGGCGTCCTACGGGTTGTCGTGGGAAGTGAAATTCGAGCCTTTATTAGTACTCATGGTGGCGTCCTGCCTGGCTGGCCACTACTCGTTGATTCGCCACGACATGCACGTCATCTTGGACACTGTGGCCCCTTACATGTTCCTGCCTTTCTTCGTCATGACTGGCGCTGCTCTCAAACTCGACAAAGTGGTGGACGCCATCCCACTCATGAGTTTGTACGTGTGTCTGCGCTTCGTTTCTGTCTTCATTGCGTGTTACCTCGGCGGTCGCTTCCTACTGAAACTCTCGCCACGGCAGTACAATGATCTGTGGCTGACTATGACGCCTCAAGCTGGTGTGGCACTAGGTTTGGCAAATGAAGTGATGGCGCTAAGCTCCGAACCGTGGGCGGCCGAGTTTGCGGCAACTATTGTTGCAGCTGTGGTGGTAAACCAGATCATCGGACCGGTCTTGTGTGCCATTGGCCTCAGTCGAGCGGGAGAGAGTATGTACGACCGAGTGGCAGAGACGCAACCTGCCGATGGCGACGTTTCCGAGAGTGACAGCAGCGTTAATGGAGGGCGCGCACTGCACCGCAGTCGCCTCTCCAGCAGTAACATTACACAGGGCAATGGGGATCCACGTGCCTTGCTGCCGTTCTACAAGGTCAAAAGCGCGGTGGTCATCGGGGAGGACGAAGTGGCGTTTGAAGTTGCCCTCGAGTTGTCCTTATATGGCGCTCAAGTGAACGTGCCACTGTTGGACAAAGAGCAAGCGGAAAAGTGGCACTCCATCAACGAAACGATTCTGAAACGCTCCGCAAAAGGAGAGTTAATCCAATACAAGAACAAGGTTAAAGACCGCGAACAGAACGACCAAATGTCGACCGCTGACGTGCTCATCTTCACTGGCGACGGCATGCGAACCCTAGAGCACGTACGGACGATGAAGGCGTTACTGGGAGAAGACCACCCTCGAATGATTGCAGTCATCCCAGACTGCAACTTTGGGAAGGACTTCAAAGAGTTAGGAGTGTTGATCATCCAGCCTGCCATTGCCTTGGCCAATATTGCCACTCGGATGGCTCTACTGGAGCCCAAACTGGCCGAGTCGCTGTCACAGGAGATCAGCACAACTAGCGACTTCGCCACCGCCGCGTACTTTATGAACCGCGACTCTGTGCACTCGCTGTCCGAGATGCGACTCGAAGGTCGTCGCTTGGCTCTGGGCCGAAGTGTCGTCAACCACCACTCGGGTAATTACGATCGACTTGCGGAAGCTCTGGCTGCTGAGAACCTCCCTATGCCTCCTCCGCCGTCGCGTGTGTCCATGTTTGGCACTTCAGCTGCGGGGTTCGACCCGTTCGCCAGTCGTGGCGATGGCATGTCGGCGTACGAGCATTTCGTGGTGCACGATGAACCCGACGTTAATGATGAGAATGTTTTTAACGCGCAGTTCGTGCAACGCTCGCCTCGGTTGGGAGTCTTCCCATCGCCACAAGGGAGTAACTCGTACTCGTTCGTGCGATCCAGATCGTCTCGTAGTCCTGGAGGAGGTCGTCCACGCGTTAATTCGAGCACAGGCAGCGTCCACCGCGGACTCGCGCGCACGTATTCTGATGTTATATAAATTAACCCTTTTATTCCCCGGAACAACGCAGTTAGATTTTTTTCTTTAATTATCGAGGCATTTGAGGTTCTTCTAAATCAAGGCTTAAAACTGCAAAAACCAGAGTAAAACCTCGCTGAAATAGCTGGGGAGCGAAGTCGAAACTGTAAATAAACAAAGACATACACTACTGTACATGCTAGTTGCGCAACCACGCAAAACCACGGGTTGAGACAGTGAGTAGCTTGATCGGAAAAAGCCCTACTACTGGTTTGTGTTATTATTTGCTCTTAGCTGCAACGTTAGAACAACCGCATCCATGTACTGCTAAAGCGAATATGCCTCCTGTTTTACCTTTACATTCTTGCTCACTAGTTTGCACTGGAGAGGTGGCACTCCATGTTTTCAGTGTTTGATATCGTACCAATTCCCGAATTCTTCAAAAAACCTCCACTTTGAGCTTTGTTGATCCATACTAGTGCCACCGAAAGCCATATAGGCTTTCATTGGGTTATTGTTGTATTTTTTTTCCAGCTTCTTGAACGCCTTCAATTTTGCTGCTGCGTCGTCTAAAAGCGTTGTATATGCTGCCTCTGAAGCTCTCTCAAGGTTGATTTTCTCACCGAAAAGCTTGGTAAGCCATCCTCGCTCTTCCGCTGCAACATACTTCGATTTGCTACTGAGATAGTCGACGCTCTCTTGAGATGCCTTGACAACTTGCCTCAAAGATCTCTTCGCCGTGTTACTGCTATCAATATTGTCAGCAGAATAGGTAACAAGCAGATCGGAGTTTCCGCTCAGTGTCTTGACCTCCATAGCTGTTGAGATAGTGACCACGTTGGTGAAGAAAGCGAAAGCTACCAGAAGGAGTGTACAGCGGAGCCAGGAAATCGAAAACATCAGAGTGTTAGAGCGCTCACAGTATTTGAGACGATGCGGTGAAATTAGGAAGTGAGTTTCGGGCGTCTTAGGGGCGTATGGTTGGCCACTGTAATCGACACATTTAGTTTTTAGGAAGCAAATACATGTACAGTCGTGCACCTCCAATTCGGCATATCAACAGTGCCAGGGCAAAAGTGCACAACGTAAAGCAAAAAACAAACGCAAATCCAATGCACTGATATTTGTTTTGTTAATTCAGTACAACATTTACTTTAATATCTTGGCGTCAGACGCGCGAATCGCGGGCGCGCAACAGCGCTTCCGGTCCGGTCGCGATAGGCATCCGGCAAGGCGGCAACGTCCGCCGACCGCTTAAGAATACTCTGGACGGTAGTGCGCTTTACTGCTTGGGGGGTCTTAAGGCGCTCCGTTGCCCAGCGAGCAAGTTCGGAGTGAGAGCATGCAGGATCTGACTTGTGCTGCGCACAAAGACTGCTTTTGTGCTAGAGTTGGGGACATGTAGGAGGAAGGGCGATGTCCCATTGTCTTAGGCGGTAAAAATCAAAGTGTGTGTTTGTATGAAGACGTCCGATCCAAAATTTAAAATCAGATCGATGCGGCGTGTCATCCCTCCGCGAGGAGGGAAAACCCGTTGAGGTTAATTGCTAGGTGGTGATGGGCAAAGGTAATTGCGCATCCGATTCGCGTAATCATAAAATCTGGCAGGGTATCGACTGATACCGGTGCCGAATTGGAGGTGCACGACTGTACTTATGTGTAGCTCCAAAGAGGAGCCACCGGAATATCCCAGGGATAGCGGTACAGTTCTGGTGCTATTCCGCGGCTTCGCATCGGCCACACAGCACTTATAGCTAAACCTAAACTACCGCCGCGTAGCGGCTAGCTCATCAATGATTACATTTGGTGATAAACACTGTTGATGTGGACAGAACATGCCAACACATGCATTTACTGCGCCAGCACACAGCAAATCATTTGCAATAGAGTGCATTGCGCGACTCGCTGGTGAGCTCGACGCTGGCACCCGCTCACCTTAGTTTGGCGCCGCGGCTATGGCACCCGCGTCGCCTAGCACCGTGTGGGTTATCCCAGCGATGGGCGTGTGTTTCTCCTATTCTCTGGTTGATATGGCTTCCTCGCGGATGTCTCATCACAGGGCGTCACTTCGTAACGTTACACATGAATTGTAAATGATAGTTTCTGCTTAGCGAGCATTTCAACAAAGTTCTGATGCTTACGCGTCGAAAAGAATCAAGTGCGAAGTACTACGTAAGGCAGGTCAGTTCAAGAAAAAAATAGAGCGAATATGTATCTCAGTGCAACTTTTATTAAACGGTCAAATTGATGCTCTAACTGAGCAAGGTAAGGTTTTAAACAGGCCCCACGTAAATTTAGGCTTGACCAAAACAGACCAAATCTGCGGGTGACCTGTTTAGAAAAATCTCTGATCTAAAAGTTGTAGTCATATAGAGAGTCTTAGGATTACGACAGATGCTCATTTGCGTTATTGACAATCACTCCTGTAAAAAATTGACAAGTTCTTACAGGTACCCAAACTCATACGCATGAGTTTAGTTACAATTCTCTATAAACACCTAAGATTTGTGAATGAGGCGGACAAGCTGTCTACAATGTAGCGGTGTTTGGCAGTTAAGTGTTAGCAATACTTAATAGAATCACATCAGCAGCGAAAACTGCAACAGCAACAACAGCGAGATTACTTGTTATGAGGGATCTTTAAGCCTGATTATAGTTATTATAGCGTTAGCCGAGCGCCGCGCTACGCGACGGTCGTTTAGGTTTAGTTCTACTTGTTTTGGCCTTCCCCCTACGCTACGCTTCGGCAGGATAATTATTTTAAAAAAACCGCCGAACCCCTATGTGCCTAAATAGATTTGTAAATTTTATTAATCTGGGGCAGTATCATTCTTACCTGAATAAAAATAATTATTTTAAGATCTTGAATCAAGATTCTAGATACAGTATCTTTATTTTTGTTGGCTATCACTGTATCTTCATCTTCATCTTCCATCCAAACCACCTGCACTTCAAATAACATTTAGGCAAACGCTACACAATATGTTTAGTTTAGCGTTGTGCTCGATACCATGGGTCGTTTCTGAGCAGCTAAGAAACTTAGCTCGCACCGATGCAAAGGATAGTAATGGCTCGTCCAGCTTTGCACTAAATACCCGCTTGTACTACCTGTTTAATCTTGTAAATAGCTAAAGATGGATCACTTCTCATACCAAACTCAATGAAAGCTAAAACATATTCAAATTTGTACATTTTAATGCATTTGGCGCTCATTTTGTGCTGATTCAGAATGAGTCATTAGACACCCTAATCTGTGCCAGTTATGATTAAACAATTTTGATCATGTGTCGCAAGACGCCTTGCTGTTGTTGCTGCTGACGGTAGTGTTTTTTTTTAAAATAGTTTAACGATGATTCCAGGATGGTTAAACGTCATTTAGGATCCAGCTTTATAAACGTTTCTTTATGGGGTCTACTTAACCAACTATATTTTTCATCTCTCGTACTGTGTTGTTGTCTTACCGCTCCAATTAAATCTCTTTTTTTATGGAACATGGTTGTGCTCCAATTAAATCGTATGCTACGCTCTTGTCGGCGACGCGTCCTCCCGTTTAGTAGTATCGGATTTTGCTGTCTAAGCAACTCAAAAATTAACGGTTTACAGCAATAACAAATCTGAGTTCTTTTTGTTCAATCTAAAACTATATATCTTTGTGGCTCAAGTGACAACGTTTATTAGCAGCGTTGTTCTCACGGCCAGTTCTTACGGCAGCTTCTGTTGTAAATGTACAACGATTTGGCAGCTCAGTCACTCTCAGATAATTTATTGATATTTCCACAACAAAACAGCTGTAGTTGTTAAAGTCATTGTATTAATAACCTGCAAAACTATTAAGTACATAGTATTACGTTTAATATAGTATAGCCTTAAGAACACGCATTCCTACGTGTACGCTTCTATTTCGTGTGAGAATAAGTAGCTCTGCTAAGCACTCAAATATTAAAAGTAACATGCAATATTAAATAGTAAATCCTTTGTAATGTAAAAAACGATGACGCCTTCGGATAATGAATATTTTTGTGCAAATCTTCATATGTGCTCCGTGAACCACATGATTTTATTGATGTAAGCTACAAATTCTAGTTTTAACCAATCAAAGCCGCCATCGCTCCGCTCGGGAGGGCTAAAAAATCCGAGAGTTTCGTGTGACGGACGGACGGACACTGATAGTTTAGGACTTGCGCTCTGGGCGCCCGCTCTGCGGACGCTAGGGCATGGTTTGTTGGTATAGAAAGGGCTGACCACCTCCGCTGCGCTGCGGCGGGCTTAGAAATTTTTAACTCAAATCAGAGCTACATGTGCTATACGTACACTGTGACCTACCAATGTTGTATTCGTAACGACTCTCTCCACAACACTCTTATTGCTCCCATTTCCGGTATCACCGACCTACAGCATTCCTGATATCTTTCCAAATGTTACTGCTTACAGCCCCACATAGATATGTATCTGCTCGACAAACGGCAGGTCCAGATCGTCAAATTAAAAATAAACGTACAACTCCAGATCATTGCGAAAATAAAGTCTTTTTCGTAGGCACCAGGGTTTAACGTGACCCCCATAATGAATGCCATCTACCCTAAAAGGCTTCGTCTGTATTATCGTTTAAACACTTCGCTTCCGAAATTACACTTTACTGCAAAATAATTCGCAGAAGGTAAATCACGATCATTGGTGCTCCAAAACCTCCGTATAAATCGATGAGAAAAAAAACGTAATCTTAGCGAGATCAAATACACCTACACAAATATACTACGCCATCGGGTGAATTCAGCAATAGGAGCTTCTGCGTCTTGGCGCAAGGAAATCGCTACCATATCACTGATTTCGACGGTCTGTCAACGCAATATTCATCTCCGTATGTCATTAGCTGGGCACAGGCCATACCGAGGCGATACAGGCAAGTTGACTGTGCGTCTCCTAGCAGTAGTCAACGCGATAGATACACGCGCGGCGAGTGCACCTTATAGCCATTCGCGACTCAACTGAGCTCTTATCTTGATCATTATGGACAGGGCAGCTGCGCGTACAGATATATCGACTTGCCACGCCCATCGGTATGGTTTGCACTACCACACACGTGCTCGTATCTTTCTAGACAGCTACTTATTTGTGTGCTGTAGTAGAACACACACATACCGTCAGATGTGGATTCCTTACATAAACCACAACAAATCGCCGAGTTAGGTCGGCGCTTGTATGGCCTGCGCAGAGGGTGGTTCCCTCGCGGTTCGGCCCAGCCGAGACAGACGAGTGGCTCGCTTCCACTCGGTTCCGACTAACCAAGTCCGAGCACTTCCGAGGCTCCGCCGAGTTTGGCTCGGCCGAGCTCGTTCACCAACCCTGAGCCCCCCCCCCCCCCCCACCACCACCACCACCACCACCACCAAAGGATGGACGACGGCGCGCGAGCGCTTTTACCGGTCACCGAGCGCAGAGGCCGCTCAGCTAGAAGTGTTACGACACCCGGGCTATCCGACGTACCGGCCCGCTGGGTTTGCGGGGCTTTCTTTCGCGCGTAGCAAGATTTTGTCCTACCCGGACCAACCTAATCTCTTGACGCTACCAGTCAATACCCTACAAGCTATGCCTCTCGAATACCAACGGCAGGCATAATCCACCCTATGCAGGGACTTACCGGAAGAGTGTACACGAATCTTGAATTGAGAGTATGCGTTCGAGGCTTGTAGTAGTCGAGTGTTAAGAAGAAATGAAATCCGAAAGTGAGTTTTATTGAGTTAGCTGTTCTTGTCTTGCTTTGCTAGCTCCTTTCTACTTTCCTCCGTAGTCCTCCTAATCACATGTAAATCCATACACAAAAGATACATTTCGTCGGCAATGCCTATACTCGTCATAAGCGTTGGCGACGAAAATCACTTGAGTTTTGTATGTGGACTGGATATGCACAAACCCGACCCTGGCATTAACCATGCCAATCATTTGGGATCAACCAATCGGATAGCTCCATTCGACCCACTTCAACTTATGACCCGTCAGGGCACACGCTTGCCACGCACCAGCCGCGTGCTCCAGGCGCGTGCCTAGAGGTAGGAACCCAGGCGAAATGACAGCGAAGTGCAATCACAACACCCCCACTCAATTCGACGTCTCGAGGTTGACTACCAAATTGCTCTTCATCATCAAGTAGCGTAGCGTCTTCGACGACAGACCTTTGGTAAGGAAGTCCGCGAGCTGGGGCTTGGTTTCCATATACTCCAGCTCAACTTCACCACTCGTAACTTTTGACGAATGAAGTGGTAGCGAATGTCGATGTGCTTCGTACGAGCTTGATAACCGACATTTTTCGCCAACGCCATGGCACCTTGGTTGTCCTCGTAGATCACCGTAGCCCCCACTTGTTCAGCACCAATGTCCCTAAGCAGTAGACGCATCCACACCACTTCCTTGATGCAGTCACTGAGAGCCATGTACTCGGCCTCAGTCGAGCTTAGGACGACGGTCTTCTGAAACGTGTAGCGCCAAACCACAGGCGCCCTGCACATCATGAGCATTGTCCCGCTAACCGAACGTCTGTCGTCGCGGTTGCCAGCCCAGTCTGCATCCGAGTAGGCGACGAGCTCTGTTCCTTGCGAACCGTCGTACACGATGCCCACGTCCTTGGTCTTCAACAGATAGCGCACCATCTTGATTCCAGCATCCCAGTACTTCTTACCAGGGTTTTCCAGAAAGCGACTCAACTTGGCAACAGCAACCGAGATGTCAGGTCGTGTGCCACACGCCAGGAACATGATGCTACCAATGAGCGATCGGTACGGCTTCAACTTCATCTTAGCCAGACTTGGGTCTAGTGGCATCAGGCTTGGCTTCGCGTTTTCTTGACCGAACTTCTTGATGATCGACTCGGTGTATGCGCGTTGTGAGATGCCAAGCTTCTTGCCATCGATGTCGTAGTCGATCTCAATACCAAGAATGAAACGGGCGGGTCCTAGATCCTTGATCTTGAACTTCTCGGGGATGCCAGCCCTTTCCGACGCGATGATGGCCTTGTCTCGTGACGCAATCAGCATGTCGTCCACGTAAAGACTCACGATGCACTCGTCATCACCTGCACCATTCGTGTAAATGCACGGGTCAGCGTCAGCAGCCTGAAACCCCATGGTCTTGAGATGGTTGTCGATGGTCTCGTTCCAGACACGAGACGACTGCTTGAGTCCGTACATACTTTGCAGTAGCATGCAGACGACATCATCTTCACCTTGAGCCTTTGCCAGTGCCAGTAGCTCCCGAAGACCTTCTGGCAACTCCATGTAGATATCTTCTTCGAGCTTCCCGTACAGAAACGCTGTATCTACGTCGCACTGCTCGATGTCGAATCCTTTAGCACAACACTTGGCCAGCACTGCCCTGATTGAGTTCAGGTAAACCACAGGCGCGTACGTCTCTTCGTAGTCGATGCCCTGTCGTTGTGAATACCCCTTTGCCACGAGACGAGCATTGTGTCGAATCACTTGCCCCTTCTCATCGCGCTTCAACGCGAACACCCAGCGGCAATCGATCGGGCGCTGGTGCGTTGGTCTTGGCACTAACGTCCAGGCACCGGTGTCCGTTAGCGACTTGAGTTCACTTGCAATCGCTTTCTTCCAGCTGTCTTGGTCCGCACAAGTAGTCGCCTCTGCGTACGTCTTCGGGACATCCTCGGTGGCAGCCATCAGCTGTTCACTCTCAACAATGGCGAGTTCGTTACCACTTGGCCTCGGTCGCTCTTGAGTCATCTTCTGACGCTTTGTCCCACTTGACGATGGCGCATCGATAATTTGCTTCTTCCTGCTGCTTGCCTCTTCAGGATCCGTTGTCTCGTCAATGTGCCGAACACGCGAACGAGTAATCATAGGATGTGTCGACCATTGCAGTATCCATGCTCACGTCACGTTAAAGTGGAAACACGTCAGCAGCTTTATCATCGGTGGGAACGATTTGCGTGGAGTCAATCAGCGATATCTGATCCACGCTTGGCACCAATGCGTCTGTATCGTCTTTTGCATCCAAGTGAGTCATGATGTACGCAGGATCAGTTGTCTCAATAAACTTCACGTTGCGCACAATTTGCACCTTTCCTGTTGCCATGTTGAGGACGCGGTACGTCCTCGTAACCCATGAACCGACACTTGAACGCTTTTGCATCCAGCTTGCGGCGCTTCTCGTCGGGGATGTGAGCGTATCCAACTGCACCGAACACCTTCACGTTCTTGGGTTGTGGTTTGGAGTGACTCACAATCTCGAAGGGTGTCTTCACATTGACCGAGTTGGGGATCCGATTGATGATCCAGACCGCAGTGCTAACTGCCTCTGCCACCCACTTCATGTCGACACTCTCCTGATAGAGCATGCAGCGAGCCATCTCCACGAAGCTCCGATTCATCCGCTCAGCCAGTCCATTCTGCTGAGGTGTGTACGGCACCGTCTTCTCATGCTTGATGCCGCTGCGGTTGAGGTAGGTATTAAACTCCCGGCCCGTGTACTCACCGCCGTTGTCCGAGCGCAGGCGCTTGATTGTTTTACCAGTTGCATTCTCTATTCCGGCCTTGTACGTTTTGAACTTCGACGATTTGGCCATCATGAAGTAGACCGTAACGTGGCGTGAGTAGTCGTCAATGAATGTGACGATGTACGTACAACCACCAGGTGTCGTGGTTTACATCGGATCCATTACGTCCGTATGCACCAGGTCAAGCACACCGGCACTCTTGACGAGCTTCTCCGGATGTCTAGGGTAGTCGTCAGCCTTCATCTTGCCCATGCAGCAGCCTGTGCACACGTCGTCCCCGTGGACTTCTCCCGTGACGCGAGGCACTCCTTCTGCCATGGTCAGTAGTTTCTCGTAGCGCTTGTACGGGATGTGGCCAAGTCGGGCGTGCACAACAGCCCATGGCTCCTTACGAGTAGTCGTTGCAGCATGACACACCTCGCTCCCCACTGTCTTCAACCTGTAAATATTTCCACAGCGCTTGGCCTCCATGACGGTAGCACCACCAAAGCTAAAGACACACTTGTCCTTGTTAAACTGCGGGGTGGCGTCTTTCTCGGCCAGCTTCGACACCGAGATGAGGCTTCCTTCAACTTCAGGGATGTACAGGACATCCGACAGCGTGACAGACGTCCCGTCCATCAGCTTTATACCGACGGTGCCTTTTGCCACTGCGTCGATCTTCGTGCCATCCGCGATCGTGATACGGACTGGCGTCTTCAGCTCCTTCATGGACACGAGCTTGTCCCAGACGCTGGTCATGTGCGAAATTGCACCTGAGTCGACGAGCCATTCACTCTTGGTCATCGCACTCGTTGCCATGAACGAGAAGTCGGACGCTTTCTCTTGCACCGCTTGCCCTCGTTCCTCGTCGGTCTTTTTCTTACGATACTCGAGCTCTCAGTGCCCTTGCTTCTTGCAGTAGAAGCACTTGCCCTTGAAACGTTGCTTGCCATCGAAATCTTTCTTCTTCGTAGCGAAAGCTTTCTCTTGAGCCGATGACGATTCATCCGAGGCTTGAACACCAGAGAGTGCTTGGATCGCGTAGGCCAACGTCAAGTTCGGCGTGTTCTCGAGGACAGTACTGATCATCTTGTACTCGTCCGTCAAACTGCCAAGAGCCAAACGAGCTGGCGAGTCTCGTCCAGAGTCTCACCGATCGTCTCCATTTGTAGGACGACCCCTTGAACCGATCGACGTGGGAAGCGAACTTGGTACCAGGATCCATCTTGAAGCTGTTCAGCTTCTTGGTGACGAGAAACCGGTTCTTGAGCGTATTCTTGTCGAAGTGCTCCTGGAACATTGTCCACGCCTCAGCGGCAGTCAGTGCTCCACGGACGTAAACTTGGTACGTGAGACGCACGTCCCCAGCGATAATACAAAGTGCCTTCAGATCGTTGATCTTCCGTTCTGCTGTGGAGCGATCACTCACTTGGTCGAACTCGGGCTTGATGATCTGCGGGGACAGACCCTTCCGAGCAAGCTTCATCCGCATGTCGAACTCCCAGTGGAAGTAGCTGTCTTCCACGAGCTTGTCGATGTTGTCGGCGTAGCTTGAGCGCATAACCGATTGAGCGTATGCGTTCGAGGCTTGTAGTAGTCGAGTGTTAAGAAGAAATAAAATCCGAAAGTGAAATTTATTGAGTTAGTTGTTCTTGTCTTGCTTTGCTAGCTCTTTTCTACTTTCCTCCGTAGTCCTCCTAATCACATGTAAATCCATATACAAAAGATACATTTCGTCGGCAACGCCAATACTCATCATAGGCGTTGGCGACGTAAATCACTTGAGTTTTGTATGTGGACTGGATATGCACAAATCCGACCCTGATATTAACCATGCCAACCATTTGGGATCAGCCAATCAGATAGCTCCATTCGACCCACTTCAACTTATGACCCCTCAGGGCACACGCTTGCCACGCACCAACCGCGTGCTCCAGGCGCTAAGGAGCCCAGGCGAAGTGACGGCGAAGTGCAATCACAACAATTCAGAATGAGTCATTTGATACTCGATTCGGTGCCATTTATGATTAAAGCATTTGGATAATGTGGCTTGCTGTTGTCGTTGTTGTCGGAAGTGCTCTTTATTTAATAGTTTAACGATGATTCCAGGATGGTTAAACGTCATTTAGGCTCCAAGTTATTAATGTTTCTTTATGGGGTCTACTTAATTAACACCTCTCGTGTTTTCTTGTTGTCTTACCTGTTCAGTTAAAATCGTATTCCACGCCCTTGTCGGCGACTCGTCCGCCCGTTAACTAGTATCGGATTTTGCTGTCTAAACAACTCTCTGAAAACAATGGTTTACAGCAGTAGCACATATGAGTTATTTTTATTCAATCTAAAACTATCTATCTTTATGAATATAGTGACAGCGTTTATCACAGCGTTATTCTTACGGCCAGTGCTTACGGCCAGCTTCTGTTGTACAGGTACTACTACTTGGCAGTTCGGTCAGTTACCTCACACTCAGTCATTTTCATAATATTTCTACAACAAAACCGTTGTAGTGACTATTTTAATCCTTCGTAGCTTGTAGAAACTATTAAGTACATAGTATTACTACACCTTTGCCAGGTCAAGATGGTGCTACTCCACTTCAAAACGGATTTTTTTTAAAAATACGAAAACAAAAAAAATATTTGAAAAAAGTAACACTAAAAAGGAAATTCAAAGTGGTGAAAACGCAAAGTGGTTCTCTCAGGTTGAACTGCAGCTAACTGCATGTCCTCCATGCGCTCCGCGGCAGCAACGGCATGCTGGCAATGCAGTGCCATCCTGCTAACAAGGCGCAAGTCGATACATCCGATGCGGCGCCTCGCCGCGCGCTCCAGTATCTCCATCCGAGCAGCCGCAACCGTCCCGCGAGGACGCTCCGCAACCAGCTCTTCACGGGACAAGGCAAGGTCGGCCTTGATCTCGGCCTTGAGAACACTGAAACACCCTGTAGTACCAGTTCAAAAGTCGATTAGCTGGCCATTTAAAAATATATTGTAATACAGTATACTGCGTACCTTCAATGGAGTTACACATTGGAGAGTATGGAGCCAGCCGTAGAAGTACATAGTCGGCTCGTTCAGCGACGCGTGCTTCCGTTTGGTTATGGGCAGGGGCGTTGTCGAGAACGACAACGATTTTCTTGCCCTGGAAGTGCTCTTGAAAGATTGGCGAGGACTTGACTTTATTGTAGATTTCCTCAACAAAAGCAGCATTAACATCCATGCGGATGCTGCCACTTTGTAACTTATAATGCACCAGCCCTAAATCCGTTGAAACGGCGCACTGTACTTGCAGGTTGGCGCCCCTGGATGGCGGTAAGACGATCGTCGCCCGCTCGCCCCTTCTGGCACGCCCTTGGCTACGTTTACAATACACGTTATAATTTGTCTCATCGTAATATACGATGAGGTTTCCTGCATTCATGTGCTCGCGCAGCTCTTTAGCAAACTCCATTCGCTTTGCTGTGTTGACTTCGCTGTTGCAAGTCATCGGCTCCACGCGGACCTGTTTCATTATAATAAAAATATTATTTAAAATAAACATAATTATTAATTTTACCATTGTAACATACCTGTTTGGTGGTGTACAACTTGCCAATCAGCTTGTTGCTGATTGTCGAGGTGCTCAGGTCCACGCCGAAGTCGAATTGCACCATGTCTCTCATTGCACTGAGAGTGTAGGTGCAATTTTCTTCGAGGTACTCCTCGAGTGCCGCCTCGATCTCCGGAGTGCATTTGAAGTTGGACGGACGGGCTCCTCCGCGAGGGAGCAGCTCCGCCCGTCCTACTTCCACAATTCGACGTGCTGTGGTGGCGGGGATGCCGTTGTGGGCGGCCACAAGCATCCAGTCTCCGCCCGCGCGGTGGCTGTCGAGGACACGAGCTCTGGCAAATGCAGGGTGCGGGGCTCCGGGCATCTTGGAGTAGGTAGAGGCTTGGGGCTTGGGAGAAGATTGATAAGTGAGAGCGAGGAGAGCGAGGAATGGCAATGAAGTGCTCGCGGGCACGTGGGTTGATCCGCTTTGAGCTGCGAATAAACCACTTTGAAGTACGGAGTGCGTTTACTCAACAAATTTGTGAAGTGACATAAATTCTAATGTAAAAGTTGAAAATAATTTTTAAAACGTTTTGGCTACTTCACCACTTTGAAGTGGAGTAGCACCATCCTGACCTGGCAAAGGTGTAGTATGTCTTCGAAAACACGCATTTCTAAGCACCTTGCAGCATTGGAAGCGTCTTTAGGGGCTATTTCATTTGAGAACTAGTAGCTCAGTTTAGCACACACTATTATAAACATCATGAATTATTAAAACAGTTAATAGTTAATAAACGATGCCGCCTTCGGATTATGGAAAGCAATCTTCATATGTACACTAGATAACAAAACCAAGTGGTGGATATTTCACTAAATCACTGCTCTGGCTTGCAATATATCGAGTCTATTATGATTAGCTTGTCTTTTTGAGCAGTAGGTATTGAACTATCAGCTCATCGATGGCGAGCTCTAATGGATAAGCATTGTTCAGTCATCAGTATATTTGCGATTAAACTGTGTCACCAATTAGTTCGCTACGCTTACTGTCTGACTAAGTCTCCTCAAAATCCTACTGCGAGCTCGCCGACGAGAACGACGGTGAGAACAACAGCCTCATTCGGATGTTTTGGTCAGCATCTTCAAGTGCCTTTAGCTCCGCAGATATAATAGGGAGGGGGAGGGGCACAAATACAGTTTAGGTCTTACAGTACATGATCTGTTAATCCGCTAAATTATCAGCCCATCCGGTATTTGCAACACTACGGTGTTGTGATGTTGTCGATGCACAGCACTGGAATCCGCAATTTATCGCGAAACATTCCATCACAGTGTGAGAGGCAGCTGCAGCCAGTGGTTAGATGCTTCAAACTTTCCGTCAAAATGAGTACGTGTAGTCCGAAAATAGGTATCACACAAATATTGTGAGCCGGGCATGCCAAACACTATTCTTCACACTAACTGCGTGTGGCGAGGACGCCCGTGGGGAGGACGCTATTGCTCTGTGCCGACCCAACAATAGTACTCAATAAAGTTAATGAAAGACAATATTTCAGATTTTCAAGCAAGTGCCCTCATCTTTATTTTGTTTGAATCAGCGCGAAGAGAGTGCAGTTCCGTTGAAATTTTTCATACACTTGTCGATGGATTATAATTTAATGACTTCCTAAGTTGCAAAGTGAGGATCCTCATCTAATTTAACTCATATCGAAGGCTCGTCTTGCCTTCAGTGGCCTGGTTCTTTTGGTTGGGTGTCGTTAATGTCAACAGGTTTATCGTTATGCATGATGGCTTGTCACCAAGCGCTGCGTTATGCATGATGGCTTGTCACCAAGCGCTGCGTTATGCCTGAGCTGGTCATCGTGTGCTGCGTTATGACATTGCACTCCATTGTGGAGAACTTGTTGGATGTAAACTAGCTTTTAGCCTAAAAGAAAAATGTCATGTGGGCCAGACTGGTAACAATTCTGGATAAATGTTTATATAATACTAGTAGTATTAGGGTTTGAAACTGTGATTTGAAATGTTTCCTTAAATGCACCCGGCGACACTGCATGCTAGCATCCGGGTCGAGATAGTGGTTAATTTGAAATGGCGTGCTAGGGTTTTCGCAATGATTTATTTTCTTAGCTGCAGTGCTAGTACAAAAATACAAGGACTTATTTCCATGGGACACTAAACACTACCAGCGAAACTGGTGCGAGAGAACTAGAGTGGCATGCATGTAATGCTACAGCGAAATTTCTTCCTGTTTTTCTTTTAGATTCTTGAGTATCATCCCACAGAGCTCTAATCAGCACGGAGGAGGTGACGCCATGTTTTCAGTCCACGACTAGTGTCTATTGTCGTACCAATCACCAAATTGTTTGAAAAATTTCCACTTGGAGCTTTGCTGATCCAAATTACGGCCATCGAAAGCCTTAAAGGCCTTCCTTGCGTCATCGTATTTTCTTTCCAGTTTCTCGAACGCTTTCAGTTTCGCTTCACTGTTGCCCAAAAGTTTTTTAAAGGTTGACTCCGAAGCATCTTCGATTCTACCGAAAAGGCTGGTAAACCATCCTCGTTCTTCCGCTGCAACAGACTCCGATTCGTAGCTGGGATAGTTGGCGCTCTTCAGAGATGCTTTGACAGCTTGCCTCAACACTCTCTTCGCCGTGGTACTACCAGTATTATCAGCAGAAGAGGTAACTAGCAGATCGGAGTTTCCGCTCAGCATCTTGACCTCCATAGCCTCTGAGGTAGTGACCACGTTAGTGAAGAAAGCGAGAACTACAAGAAGGAGGGTACAGCGGAGCCTGAGTACTGCTAACATTAGAGCGATAGAGCACTCGCAGCACTTGAGAGGAAGCGGGGAAATTGGAAAGTGATAATTCGGCCTCTTGGAGGCGAATGGTAGACGACGTATGGTAAGGCTAATCTACACATGTAGTTCTTTTAAGCAAATACATACACTTAAGTACAGCTCCAAAGCGTAACTACCAGGAGCCACGGGATTATCCCGGGGATGTCCAACCATCAAACTACACCATGTTTAGTGCCAACCATCATACTATGATGGTTGGTACTAAACATGGTTTTGTTTGATGTGTTGAAGGAATGATTTGCGCAGTGTTGTTATTAATAGGGCAGTACAGCTTGGAGTGAGGACAAAAGTAGAGTGGTCCAGACGGCCATAGTGGAGAGGAAGTATTGAGTATAGAAGGAGAAGACGCTAGTGTGGTGAATATGGTCAAGAAGAAGTGATGAATTAGAGAGTTTGGTGTTCTAAAGAGGAGTTATTCTCCACCAACCAGTACAGTTAAATATGATTTCTCTTCATGAAAAAGCACAATTGTTTTCCACTAGATAGTCATCATCACATCGGAGATGGCCTCCATATCGAGGAATGTGTATAATGCTCTTTCTGTCGGGTAGTACTTAATGCACCACAGGTGGCTGTTTATAGTCCTGTTCGTACATGAACATTTACAAGGAATAGATCTTTTTTATATTGATGAAATTTATTCTTTGATTTCTATTGTCAGATCTGTCGTTTTGTTGCTTTGATTCTGGCAGGGACTCTGCTGATTTCTCGTTTCCATTGTAATTTTGGCTACTCAGGAAAACCTTAGAGGATTAAACCTGTTCACCGTAGGAATTGTTGTTATTATCGTTTTAGTTAAACGAATTTGTAGAAGCTACTTCAGGAAAACCTTTAATTTTAAGGATCAAAACCTGTTCGCTGTATTGTCGGCTACTTCAGGAAACCTTTGAGGATACACCTGCTCACCGTATCGATCTTTATATTTTTGTGTAAGCGTTTAGCTTTGTTCATTTCTTAAACTGCCATTGTTTTGCTCCGCTAGCGATATATTTGCAAACTATCGAGTTCATTGCAGATGGAATTGATGCTGTAAAACCATAGTTTGCTTTCTGTAGACAGAGGCTTGTCTTGTAGTCATAAAGTGTTGATTGTTGTTTCTATTATTTGGTACTGTTTTACTGGAAATGTTTGAAGCTTTTGCCAGTGACAATGAATGTTAAAGTTTGGCGAATGCATGAATCATTTTTGGCATTTATGCCTCCCAGTTTCATACATTTCTCTAAATATTTTTCTCTAAACGTTTGGGGTAAAAAAAATCGTCGTACAAACTAGGCAGCCTTTGAAATTTGCAATTTTGTATTTTAAATTGCATGTTTGTTTTTAATCATTATTTTTCTTTTGTGAATGTAGCATAAATATATTTTGAGCAGCTTAGGTAACAATGCTTGCAAAAACCAAAGCAATATTCCCAGTAGAAACACACTTCACTCACATTTAACTTAGCTCTCCCTAGTGGCTCGTCGGGTTGTTTCCGGATTTTATTATAGTTCTTTAGTGAGAAGCATGCACACTATTAAGTCAATTGACAGATACATTGTTCATGCAAGAAAGTGTCATGCGTAGATAGAGGTATTGTTACCATATCTGTACTGTTCAGGGAGTTTGCCATTCATTATCTGTCGAGACATTTTACGGCAGAGGCTTATACATTTTTGTGCTTGCCTTTCATTTGGGCGAAATACAGCCCGTATGCTCTGCTTATAGCAGGCTCGTTACGCAGTGCGTAATATAGTGGGCGATATTACAGCCTGTATGCTCATAGCGGGCCAATGCGTGGGCGACATTTCTGCCCATGTGCTCCGCTTATAGCGGGCTCAATATGCAGTGCTTATCATCGTGGGCGCTTACAAACCAAATGCGCCGCTTATAGCGGGATCGATACGCAGTGCGTATGGTGCGAAGTCCAGGGAGATTTTCCTCTAGCTCGATACCGCGTGGCAGACGTTCTGCTCACCGCGCGCAGCTCGTTGGCTGGCGTAAAGGACGACATGGCCTTGAGGTGCCGGTGGCACATGGTAGACTCCCGTGCGTCCTCTTGTCGGCGTCGAATTCATGCCCTGTTAAGACAGGTGGCGCCCTTATAGACGTCGGGCTTACAACCTGTTAAAGGGATGATTTGCACAGAGTTGTTAGGGCAGTACAGTATGGAGTGAGGACAAAAGTAGAGTGGTCTGGGCGGCCATAATGGAGAGGAAATCTTGAGTGTAGAAGGAGAAGACGCCTGCGGTGAGGATGGTACAAGAAGAAGTGATGAATTAGAGAGTCTGGTGTTCTGGAGAGGAGTTATTCTCCACCAACCAGCTCAGTTGTATTTGATTTATCTTTATGAAATAACACAGTTATATTCCACTAGATAGTCACCATCACATCGGAGATGTTTACTTCAACGAATCTGTCCATGAATTTGCATAACCGGTGCTTTGAAGCATTAGGTTCTAAACAAGCTGTAGAGTTGCTGTGTGACAGCTTTGGCATACCATCATGCTATGATGATCACGATGTGTAGCTGCGGTTTACATAGTTTCGGTACATAACGGGATAATCCTGTGGCTCGCTGGTACGGGAGACGATAATCACAGAACCCCCAAACTTATTCACAGATCGCCCTTACTGAACTTAAGCTATTTATGAAGACTGCAAATCTTTAGATCAACTGGATAGATATCGAAATGCAGGCACAGGCGGGATTCCCGTTACCCCGGGTAAATCTACAGTACCGAAAGTGAGGTACAGTATCACCATGAATTTAGACGTGGCCTTGATATCTTTCACCGATACTCACATTAGCATTAATGTGAATTGACCCTCGCCTCAACTAAGCTCGCGCGAGTTAAACCAAATTGACCCTCGATTCAACTTAACTCGCGCAAGTAAACGTGAATCTTATGAATCCACATTAGTTGCTTACTATCAATTCTACTTAACTTTTCTTGCTACAAGACAGCCAATTCGTGGAATAGTGTCGCAGGTGCTTCTTTAGTGCCGTAATGCTTCTTCGGCATTCAGCTCAAACGCAGCCTTTCCCTGCTCAAAGTGAAGCTGTGCGTGTGTTTCAGGAGCAGTAGCAGTGTCTTATTGCGGTTCGCCATGCACATGTGTCAGACGATGCCGCACTGGGAGGGGGGGGGGGGGGGGTAGATAATGAATGAAGCGGAATGCTGCAGAGCTTGCAGTAGTATACCGTTTTGATATCCTATTGTGAACACTGCGCACTCATTATTAATACATGTTATAATGGGGCTGTTTTTGCACTGGTATTGTCCAATCATATGGGGTCCAATAAGGGCGATCTCTGAATAAGTTTGCCGGGAGACGATAATCACAGTGTAGTTTCGCTTTGAAACTGTACTTAAGTGTACATATTTGCCAAAAAAAAAAACATTTGTAGAATAGCCTAACCATACGTCGTCTACCGTTCAGGCCGAATTATCACTTTCTTATTTCCCCGCATCCTCTCAAGTGCTCCGAGTGCTCTATCGCTCTAATGTTAGCAGTACTCAGGCTCCGCTGTACCCTCCTTCTTGTAGTTCTCGCTTTCTTCACTAACATGGTCACTAGCTCAGAGGCTACGGAAGTCAAAATGCTGAGCGAAAAATTCGATCTGCTTGTTACCGATTCTGCTGATAATACTGGTAGTACCACGGCGAAGAGAGTGTTGAGGCAAGCTGTCAAAGCATCTCTGAAGAGCGCCAACTATCCCAGCTACGAATCGGAGTCTGTTGCAGCGGAAGAACGAGGATGGTTTACCAGCCTTTTCGGTAGAATCGAAGATGCTTCGGAGTCAACCTTTGAAAGACTTTTGGGCAACGATAAAGCGAAACTGAAAGCGTTCGAGAAACTGGAAAGAAAATACGATGACGGAATGAAGGCCTATATGGCTTTCGATGGCCGTAATTTGGATCTGCAAAGCTCCAAGTGGAAATTTTTCAAACAATTTGGTGATTGGTACGATGAGAGACACTAGTCGTGCACTGAAGACATGGAGCCACCTCTTCCGTGCTCATAAGAGTTCTGTGGGATGATACTCACAAAAAGTGAAAGAATAGCAGGAAGAACAATGTTGCTTATCATTAAATGCATGCCACTCTTGTTGTCTCCCACCAATGTTGGTGGTAGTGTTTATTGTCCCATGGAAAGACGTCCTCGCATTTTTGTACTAGCACTTCAGCTAAGAAAAACAATTATTGCAAAAACCCTAGCACGCCATTTCAAGTTAACCACTATCTCCACCCGTTGGTTTTCGAATGCTAGCATCCAGTGTCGCCGGGTGCATTCAAGGAAACGGTTCTTTGTGGCTGAGCTTTATTTTTTGTCAAATAATAGTTTTAATTCCTAGCATTCTTCAAATATTTATCCAAATTTGTTACTACGGTCTGGCCCATGACAGATTTGATTTAACCTCTTTCTCCACATTTTGCCTTTCTTTTGGACTAAAACCTCGTTTAAATCCATGCCGCTATTCACTTTCAAAACAAGCTGAAGAGTCTACAAATGTAAATAACTTATTCTAGGCATTACAGTGTAGTAAATGGGGCCAGGCTAAAATCTTGTGTCGTCCAGGGAAGACATCAAAACCTATTCACCCAGATGATATTGCTTGAAGGGTAGCGACTTATATAATAAGTTGTAGAGAATGACCCTAGAGCTACTGGGTATAAAAGGAAAAATCAAGGAGTTCAGCCACGAACTTGCGAAACATAGCTACCGCCTTCGCGAAGCTCTAGTAAAGCTACGCTTCCAGTAAGCTCCAGAGTTTTTTGCGTGGCATTAGTTGATACGACGTTGTATTTTCAGCGTCGCATTAATTTTAGTTGAGGTCGTGTCAAGAGAGAGCTTGAAGTTACTGATACTATGCCTTTTTTTGCGAAAAGAAAAAAGTTCTTATTTTGGAATATACCACAAGCACTAAATAATTACAGGCTGAATATGTCGGAAAGATCGATACTTTTATCTAAATGGTCTTGTAATTCGTCCAGTAAGCGAGGTAAGAATCAGCGTTTTTACGTCGTCCCCCAAATCTCATACGACAAGTTCTGGACGATTAATTGCGCACAACGCCTCGTAACGGCAGGCGTAGCTGATAGCGTACCCCACAAACCAGCTCCCATCAACCTGGTCCTAAACTCCGCCTTGACATCCGAGACAGTCTTGCCTTCGTCAGCCAACTTCTGAAAGCTGGGTTCGAGTTTTCTATTCACCCAGGCTTGAATCCTTGTTTCAAGGGTTTTCCATAGCCCCTTGAGTTTCTCAATACCTCCGCAAAGCCGTCGACATGGGGTGCGTATTGCATTATCAAGTCCTACTTATATTGCCAGCATTATCCTTTTGCTATACAGTATTAGGCGTAGTACCGGTGTGGTCAGTAAAGTCATCTGCTGTATCCCACCGAATACCGCTAAAGGTTGTGCTGTAGATACCCCATGATCCTTACTAAGACAGTAGCTTGTGCTGTATCTTCGTAGGTAGCCGAAAAAATATTTTTCGTGGTGGCTAGTAGACAGTAACTAAAGACGAGGCTCTGCTAATATCATGGCTGCTTGTGTGCCATCATATATAAGTAGCTAATTCGCAAACTGAAGCTGTCTCATGGATATTTTTTCTTAGCAAGCTGTATTAGCCTGAGAAGTTAATGGGTTTCGAGCTATCAAAATTATGCACTCAATACCGTTTCGCATTTGCTCCTCCGAGTGCATCTATTTATACTGCCAACATAGAACAAAGTCCATGTCATTTATAGGCAAAGCTGTCAGCATAAGCCCTCCACAATGTGAGCACTTTTAATAGTTTGATTCCATTTAAGTACGATATTCGACCTAAAATTGTTGTTTTTTGTAAGAAAAATAGCAATCCTTTCCGCTGTCTATAAAGAGCATTCACTAACTTTCTGTCATGTCGATTTCAAACGCCCAAAGACAATAAATCTCGCCTATCAGAATTCAAAAAGCAACTCCACGCACGAACATAGAGTACAGTATATCAAGTCACCCCGTGCGCGCTCGCCCAAGGAGCGTAGGACTCCTACGACCAGAAACAAAGCCTCGTCTGTCCTCCTCTCCATCATGCAACAAAGTACGCGACGACACGCTCCGTATCGCAACGCAAATGCTGCGTGATGGGAGCCGCCTACTCCTGGTGGACCGTAACACCCTCGAGAAGAGCAAAGCCGCGCTTTCCAAGCGACTGGCCCACACCCAGGTTGGGTGACCCAGCGTAACCTACGACACTTGAGAGACGAATTGGCGCGTCTGTACCGCCAGGAGCAGAAGGATATGGACACACAGTGATTCGCTGGC
This sequence comes from Phytophthora betacei, assembly GCA_011320135.1. Classification (NCBI taxonomy): domain Eukaryota; phylum Oomycota; class Peronosporomycetes; order Peronosporales; family Peronosporaceae; genus Phytophthora; species Phytophthora betacei. Next base: position 881,177 of record JAANHX010000444.1, on the reverse strand, counting down.
AGCGACTCGAGCTCGAGCAAACGACGTTTTTACATGATTATGGTGCTTATAATCATGTATGGTGCTCATACATAATCACGTTTACTGTAATGCATCTAACCACTATCTCGGTCGACTGCTCAAATAGAGCAAATTGAGCAGCCAGCCGAGATAAAATATAGAGATGTCCATTAATTGAGCCTCGATTTGTGGCTCAAAGTATTGTTTGTGCCGTTTGTAACGCAGTAACGTGCGGTAAAGAAATTGTACACTTGGTTGATTGGTCAAAGCATCGTTTTAAACGCAGTAACGTGCAGTTCGTGTTTCTAAGTAGATCAAAATCAAATGACCGTTTATGTCATCTTTATGGTCTCTTCAATGTCCATAACTAATAAGGCTGGTTGTGTGTTGTACTTCGTACTTGTCTTTTTTTAGGCTACAGCTGACTAGACACCGGCTGTCAAAACCAAACCACATTGTTAAGTACTTCTGGTCGCTTTTCGGTAGCACGGTAACCCATTAACCTCCGGCATATTCAATCCTAGTATCGCTCAAACAGGGATTTATTTAGAGACCGTTTACTAGCTGATGCCTTCGGTTCCTACACCAACCAAACAGCCACTTCAAAATACTAACTTTACAGTGAATTACCTGTTACTGAATTAAATCCAAGGCTGGCCTCGGTCCATGCCAACGTCAATGTAATGCCGCGAAGGCCTTGTTCACGAAGTGACTTGGTGCCTCAAGGTCTGGATACGAGCTTAAAACTCAGAGACGGTTTTTTTTAGTGAAATCGGAGTACTTTTCTAAATTATGGCGATTTCTCTCAAATGTGGAAACTCAAAGGATTGATCCTTGGTGGATTTTGAATGGAGTTTGTGTGTTTGTGTCGAACGGTGACTTTACACATTATATCCATATCTTGATGCAATCACAAGCAACTTGTAACTATACCCTATTTAAACTCATCCTACTCCATATGGTTCAGACGACCAGGCGATAGAGGAGTAAACCTGCAGAGTGTGGCCCTTGAACACATTCCACAGTCATCGCACACACGATTTTGACCCGAACAGGACAAGTGCAACTTAGAATCAATCATGCGTGGAATTCACTTTTTCCTACTGGCGCTGGCAAGCTACAGCGCGATTGCAAGTGCTGATCAAACTGTCGAGACTTCAAGCTTGGTGATTGGATCGCCCTACGAACGCGTAGACGATGGCCGCCGCTATCTTAAAGGAAGTACTGAGCTGGGTGGCAAGGGCGAAGAGAGGGCGATCACGACCCCCCCCCCCCAGCTTGGCCAATTTTCGGCTTTATTCATGACCCCAAAGTTCGCGAACCTTCCGTTGATTAAGCAGCTCAGCACCGTCCGTCTCAAACTCGGTAACAAGGCAGGCAAGGCGTATTTGGCTTTTGTGAAAAAGCGCAACAATGGTAACATGAACAACTTTATGTAGACAGTAGGGTTTGTGAGGGAAACAAAACGAGGAGGAAACACAACTATCGATTCGACTTTTGTTTAAGTGCCCACGCCTTATCCTGCAATTAATTTGTAATATTAGGGAGTTGAGCTGGTAGTGCTTTTATATGGAAATCATGATAAAATCATCATAAACAAAACTAAAATTCTTAACGTTTTTTTTACTTTTTCGTGATAAAAACGACTACAGTAGACCTTTCATATACTAATATAATAGTATTTACTTTTTTAGAGCTAAAACAAGAAAGTTTATTAGTTCAAGATTAAAAAATGTGAAAGTACAGCTCTACTAATCGAGTACATTTTTATACAGGTATGCCATAAAGCAAGACACCGTTATTAATAGCAGCACAGTTATCCTCAAGAAATTATAAGTTTCTTACTTATAATAGCAAGGTGATGGTACTATGCAATTTGCACAGGGGTTGGCGCTACACTAGGGTAATTCGGCAGCAGGAACGAGGTGCAGGAGTGGGGTTATGTCTGACGGTTTCCATGTTTGCGTCGCAAAATGAGTGCAAAAAAGTGTCTCCAATAGGAGGCGATCTTTAAGCGTAAGTCGACCGTCCTACGAATCAGGTCTCACTTAATCCATTCTGGGCCATTTCATACTTAAGCCTAGATGTCTTACCAATTATCAATTCTTTTGAAAAACTAGGTTGTCCGTCGTACGCTGGCTCACAAAAGGACAGATGGTCTTACTAAAGCAGTTGACATGTGAACACTTTTAATAGTTAAAATCCAACTAAGTACGATATTTGACCTAAAAATGTCGTGTTTTATGTAAAAAAAAACCCATTCACTAACTTTCTGTCATGTCGATATCATAACGCCCGCAATGACAATATAAATTCCCTATCATAATTCAAAAAGTAACTCCACGCACGAACATGAAGAGCAGTATATCAAGTCACCCCGTGCGCGCTCGCCCAAGCAGTCACGCTCCTCGCCAAAATTTGGCCCAAATGCGAGCCGCACTCAAGGCGCAAGTCTTATGGGATTCTTCGCTGAATGTGTCGGAAGAGTTGTAGCTTCACATAGCATAATGTTAGTTTGAGGATATACCGTGAGGATGTAGAAGTGTCATTGCAATTAACTATCTACTCCTTGCGATGTACCCTGGCAGCCATCCGTGTCTTCACCCTCTACAAATCCCGGATCCGGCTCGAACCGGTTAAAGGAATTACCCAGACGGTCTCTTTCCAACACCCTCTCCTCGGTCGTCGCGCTCTTGGATCGCGTCACTTCAAGTTGAAGATATTGTGTAACTCGGCCACATTCGGCGCTGGGAGCGCCTTCGTAAGAAGTTCAGCCATCATCGCACGCGACTCTACGGACTCGGGCTTGATCACGCCCTTTCTCGCGTAGTCGAATCTTGACTTCACTCGAATATCTACATGCTTAGCACTCGCCATGCTCTCATCGGACTCCAGATGCTTTATGGCAGCCTGGTTATCCATCTTAAAGGGCAGTTGCTCCACCACACGGAAGTGCAGCTTTCATAGTCGCAGTAGCTCTCATCCAACGTGCGATGCCGACGTGAACTCCGCCCCCATCGTCGACAACGACACTCCAGATTGTTTCTTACAGGCCCATTGCACCTTAGCGCCGTCCAGCGTCACCACTCCTCCGGTGACGAACTTCCTGTCTCATTTGTCTGCCGCAAAGTCCGCGTCGCTCCTGCTTTCTATCACGACCTTCCAGCCCTTCGTCTCCTTCAAGTATCGTGTTATCCCTTTTGCCAGTTTCCAGTCGTTCGTCGTGGGTTGATTCGTGCGATGTGTAGCCTTGTGGACTGCGAAACTAATGTCAGGTCGTGTGCAATGTGCAATCCACAGGACTTCCGACAAGCGACTGAAAGCTGCGCACTGTCGGTACTACCGGTGCTCCCGTCCTCGTCAGCAGCTCCGGTTCCCTGGCCTCAGCGTCGTTGCTCTCCTCGCCGATGGGCAATTGTACGCCGTTCGCGCACGCGAGCCCGTGCTGCTCGAGTAACTCCTTAATGGTCGTTTGCTGGTCCAGCGAACATCCCTCGCTCTCGTCCAGATCCACACGCATCCCCCAAGAACTTGCGCACCTCACCAAGGTCTTTAATTGACGACACACTCATCGACGCGAAGAACGCGTTCACCAAGGACAGCTTCGATGCCGTGACGAGCCGATCGTCGACGTACACGCCCAATAGAATCATTTCCTTCCCATGACACTTGTAGTACAGGCACATGCATGTGACTCAGCGCGTGAAGCCTGCCTTCTCCAACTTGGAGTGCTATAACTTGCCCCACAGCTGCTTGCTTGACGTAGATCCTACAGTGAGCTCTTCTGGCGCAGGGCTAGCTTGCCCCTTGCCACTAGCACCTAGCTTGCGCAACTGTTTCTCGTCGATCTCCATTCCCTGCGGCATTTCCAGGTATATCTCTAGGTGTAGCTCCTTGCCCGCTTTCACGTATGTATTGGGGACATCTCCGTGCCTTGCCGGTATCCCCCAGCGCAACGCGAACACCAGGATCACCTTGACTGTGCTTAGCTCCATTACCTCTGCGAAGGTGAGGCTGAAATCGATGCCGAACACCTGTTCGTTTCCGGTCTCGCTTTGAATCTCTCTATGGCTCCGTCAGCGTCTGTCCTTGTCTTGAAGATCCATTTAGTATGGAATGCATGGCTGCCTACTGGCGGCACCACCACTACCCACACTTCGTTTTCCTCCAGTGCGTTGAGCTCCTCTGCAATGGCTACCAGCCATTTTCTCCACAGTCGACTCCTCACTGCTTGGCGGTAATTCGTCGGATCCGTCTCGCGTACACTGTTCACCGCGTCCGTGTCCGACGTGGCTTCTCTTTCACCATCACTTACGTCTCTGCAGCCTTCCGTGTATCCGCGCGTATCTGGTGTTTGTCGCGTATCCAGCGGTTTCTTTCACCGCCACGCTTCTTCTTGCCCCTTGACTTATTCTTCGAAGTTTGTTCAGTCGAGATCTACGAGTCCTTAGACTCCTCGAGGTGTACTCGTTTAAGCTGATCATTTTGAGCTTCACTGAGTGTCTCCACGTTGCTCACGTGCTGTGTCACTACAGCTACCTTGTCCTTGGAAATGTACACACGTTTTCAATAGTCTCGTCACTCTTGCCAACAATCATGCCCGGTTTGCCTCGTGTTCTAACGTATTACGTTTGGCGTCGACGAGCACTGTGCAGGGCGAACCAAAGACCACTATGTCTCCCAGATCTGGGGCAGACTTTGTCAGCATTTGCAGCGGTGACTTCGAATCCTGCATTTGCTTTGGTCGGGCTTCTATTCAGTATGTAGGCTGTGTATTCCGCAGCGTTGATCCAGAATTTGAGTGGAAACCCAAAACCAAAGATCATGCTCCGCACCGTGTTCATGATTGTGTGGTGCATGTGTTCGGCTTTACCCTTGCTGGCCTGATTTCGTGGCTCACTCACTTGCCGTTCATTCCCCGTCCCCTTGCAGAACAATTCGAGAGTCTTGTATTCTCCTCCTTCGTCAGTCCGCAGTACGTGAATACGGTACTTGAGCCGTCGCTCCAAGAAGGCCATTAAGTGCTTGAACTTCATCGCTGCAACGTCTTTGCTCTTAGCCAAGAACACTCGACAATAGTTGGTTCTATGATCAATGAAGTTGATCATGCATCGGTTTCCGAGTCGATCGCGTGGAGTCATCGGCCACTTCAAACCGGAGCAGGTGACTCCACCAATAGCATCTATTGGTGAGACCCCCTTGAGTCTTTCCGCGACTGCTGGTTCTTCGTTGGTTTGCCTTGCGCACAGGCCAAACAATTCGCACGCAACTCATCCGTCAGCGCAATCCCCGACGCCGGATCTTTCGCCATGTATATGATTGTGTCCTAGTTCAGATGTCCGAGTCTGCGGTGGAAATGCCAGAGCGACCCGCTCTGCACGTCCTGCCTTACCGCGGCCTCGTTCTCGGCCAACTACGACACGAGCCCCCCCCCCCCCCCCCGCGTTCCCGGGGTCACTTACTCCTAACTCTCGCACCGGCAGAGCACGTTGTTGGTCTACTCAACGTCGAAGACCGCCGACCCCTGCCACCACACAATGCTTTCCGCGGTACGCAAGGCCGTATCGTTTCGCTTCCAAAAGGTCGTACGAGATAATGTTCTTTCCAGGTTCTCAGCGTATTGCATGTTAAGCAACCGTACTCGGGTCGTACGTCTCATTGCTATCGTTACCAGCATCACGCTGCCACGCTTGGTCACCTTGAGCACCCCTCCGTCCGCAGCGATGCATTGGCTGTCGAAATCCTCTGGATCCTCCAGCAGGCTCAGGTCATTGACTAGATGACAACTCGAACCGCTGTCGAGGATCCAGTCGCCCTTCCTGATGGTCGACTCGTCTGTGAGAACGAAGTCCGCATCTCCGTTTTCCGCCCACTGTTTCTTCTTGCTTGGAGACGCCGCCCCCAAGTGCCCTGTTTTGTTCGCACTTAAAACACTTTCGACCATCATACTCGTCGTCCCGCACGTCGTTCACGACGTCTCGCTCCAGCTTCTTGCCCCGCAGCTCGATCTCCGTCGACTGGGCGAAGTACGCCAGCTCATCCGCTTGACGCAAGTAATTCGTGCGTGCCAGGTTCAATCGGGACAGCATTGACACTCGCATGTTTGTATCTGCATAGTGTACACTGTTGTCTTGAACCAGCTGTCCGCACCACCACACGTCTCACCGACCGCCACAAGATACAGGTAATGCTCAGTCCAGCTCCTCTTCGAGCTCTTCGGTGCTGTAAACATCTTCATACTCTGCGCTGGTGTAATCTTTGTGACAAATGTGTGCAACATGCGCTGCATCGCATGCTCCAGCGTGGGCTGCTCTCCCTACCAGCTTTCTACTTGCTGATTGCAGTATCTCTCAGCCATGCCGCTAAGTTGGCGACCGAGGATGTCGACCTTGACATCTTCGGTCCACTGGAAACCGCTTGCACGCTCGGCAAACTGAATCTGTCGTACAAAATGCTTGCCCAAGCCAGGGAACCGCTGCCCAGCCGATGATACAGCTCTTTCCCGTCGAACGCCCGAATTCTCAACTTTCTCTGCCGTGTATCGGGTACCCTTGCGAATGCCGGTCCTGGTGTCGGCGGCACCGGTGCCTGCGCCATTTCGACGCTCTCTGCCGCATCCCGGAACTCACGTTGCTTCATGCCGAAGTACGTGACTGTCGAGACGCCCGGCGAGGCCCGTCGCGGCGGCGTCTGGTCCAGAGCCTGCCTGTTTATGGCTATCCCCAGCCCCAGTGACGAACTAAACACGCTACTCTCGCGACTCTGCAGTCGCTCCTTCTCCTCCTGTCGCTCTTGCGACGCCATCAGGCGCTCCATGTGTTCTGCAGGGCCCGTGCGTAGGTCCAGTAGCTTGTCATGTGCTCCCTTCGGATCGCCCGCCTTCTTGACCTCATCATCTCCGCTGTACCGGTTACCAGCCCCTTCGTGACTGGGTTCTGCTTCCGGCTTGCAGTGGACTTCGTCCTTGGCAACAGTGTGAACCATTGGACCCATAACCTGTTAGTTTCAGGATACCCCGTGAAGATGTAGAAGTGTCATTGCAATAAACTATCTACTCCTTGCAATATGCCTGGCAGCCATCTGTCCCTTTTTTTTCTCTGCAAACCCCGGAGCCGGCGCCCGAGCCGGTTAAAGGGACCGCCCAGACGGTCTCTTTCCAATTCACACAATAGTGAGGGGCACGCGGTCAAGGATCTGCTCGACGCCCACAGCGATCAGACTCAGAAGCGTTATTAAGTACATGTATGTGCTAGTCGCGTGGCGGGGTCTGTCTGAGCTCGAAGCCCCGTGGGAACCTGCTACAGTGCTCACGCAAATGCATACGTGCCGATCAAGAAGCGAACATACGGAAATCCGTAGCGCGAACATGCCAGCTGCGCTCAACTACAAGAAATCGTGGCCAACCCCACGAGCATTAAACTAACTGCCTCGATGAAATTCGTCTTTTGAGGTGCTGTACTGGGCACCATTACATCGGAAAGGCACTTCAATAGGATAAACGCAAGGTGGTAGCGCAAACTAGGTGTCGTAGATCGTATCTAGTTTTCTTGTATGCATAAGAGCACTTTCTAATCTAGGTCTTGAAAGATAAGGAGGTCACCACCTGGTGCGTTTGCTTGAATTTCATGTTTTTAAAAAAAAACTGCGAGCGTTGCTGACTGTAGCTCCGACCTTAATTAGAAATGCTTTCTTTTTTTTGTTTTAAAAAGGCAATATTTCTTTTTTTAGAGAACATACCCCAACTTCTCTATTTCATAATTTAAAGCTCGCCTAGATGGAGCTTCATGCGTCCTCGCCCAAGCGGCCACGCACCCCGCCAAGTGACTTGTCTGGCGACCTAAAGAAGCCTCGTCTGTCCTCCTCTTCATCACGTGACGGAGTGCGCGACGACATGCTCTGTATCGCGACGCAAATGCTATGAGAACCGCCAGCTCCTGGCGGACCGCGACGCCCTCGAGAAGAGCAAAGCGGCGCTTTCCAAGCGACTGGTCCACACGCAGAGTATCTTACGGGACTTGGAAGACGACTTGGCACGTCTGTACCGCCAGAAGCAGCAGGAGATGGACACACAGCGTCTCGAGCTCGAGCAAAAGCTGCAAGACGCCAGCGCACGACCTAGAGCGTCTAAGGAGATAAACTCTACAGCAGGCTATTCCAAACCGACTACTACGGAGATCGACAGCTTCTTGCAGAGCTGCGAGCGCTGGAAGACGCGATTTATCGCCTTAAACAGGAAGCTGGAGACTAAGACGGAGAAGGCGGCGACGCATGAGGTACAGAGCGTGGTCAGAGACCTCGTGACGAGTGTGGAGATGGAAACACTCCGGAGTGATGCAGAGAATACACAGACGCGGTTGGAATGGGCCTCGTGGCTCCAGGAGGACACTGCCTCGTGTCTAGCGAAGAGCAGCAGGGAGAGGCAGGAGACGGAGGCGTTTGAGGCCATGGAGAGGCAGCTGATGGCCGATCGAGTAGTCGAGTTGGAGACGCAGTTGGCGCAGAAGCGAGCGGTCGAGAGAAAGAAGGAGGTGGAGCTGTCTTCGCTTAGAGAAGCTCAGGAGGACCAAGTCGTGTCAAAGCAGGAGGTTGCAGCGCTAGAGGACGAGAAGAAGAGACGAACGGAGGAGTTGACGCAGATGAAGAACGAGATGGAGGCTGTGGAAGCGGAGAAAGCGACGTTGAAGCAGCAGAACAAGAAGCTAGTGGAGGAGGGCGAGGGGATCAAGAAGCTGCAGCGGACGCTTAAAGCCAGAGACGCCAAGATGATTGCAGTGTTGAAGACGGAGAGGGAGAAGAGCAGCCAGCGCAAACAAGAGCTCCAGATCCTGTACGCCAAGTTCAGCTCCTCGATGGATTCGGTGTCTGAGAAGGCCATGCGGCTAGAAGAAGTGGAGCAGCAGCTGCGAGACGCTCAGAGTGACGCGCGTGCTGCGGAGACTCAGCAGAAAGAGCTCGAGAGGCAGATTACCTCGCTACAAGAGGAGAATGCCAGCTTGTTAGCGCAGTTGAAGGCCCAGAACGAGGCTCTGAAGCGCCAACAGGCCGAACGAGAGCACCAAAGTGCTGGCCAGCCGTCTAGTGAACGAACCATAGACGACGAGAGCACGCTCGTGGCTCAACTGGCGGAGAAGGAGGCGCTGCAGATGTTCGTCCGGCGCTATCACTCCACGGCGGAGGACAAGTGCCGCCAGCTGATGGCGAAAGTGAACGCGCTGGAATCGCAGAGCGTCGACTCAGACGCAGACTGCACTGGAGAGGTTAATTAACTGTTAGTAACCGCTATGACAGTTGTCTTGGGACCAGGCAACAGTACTGGCAAAAATCCAAGAGAAGAAGATGGCTCGTTCTAACCAGAAACGTCCACGTTTAAGCTCCCCTGCGACAGGCGAAGACGACGCTAGTAAGAAGAACCAGAAGCTCGACGCTCTGAGGGCAGAGAACCGAGCCTTACGACGTGATCTCGCTCGAAGTCGCAGAGTTGGGAGGAGTCTCGAAAGCGACGTGAGTCGACTGCGACGTCAGCGTCAGAAGGAGCTCAGCTACGAACGTCGGACGAAACGCGAGCTTCAGACTCGGGAGACGACGCTGGCTGGCTGGGAACGAGACTGCACACAGCTGCAGGGCACTCTCGTGTGTCTGAAAGCTCGTCTGGTGGAGGAGCTTGTCTTGCAGGAGCGGAAGGAAGTGCAGCGCGTCGTGGGAGGACTTGTCGACCGTGTGGAGTTGTCGCGTACGACTGACGATCTCCAGGACGCACAGCGAGACGTAACGTGGCTGCAAACGATGAACGAGGAATGGCACGACTACGCTGCTACCGAGGAGAAGCAGCGGCGAGGAGTGGAGGAATTGAACGCCGTAGAGCGCCAACTTACGACCGAGCGAGTGGGGAAGCTGACGACGCAACTGGAGACGAGTCAACGGCGTCTGCATGAAGAAGAAGCAGCGGCTGTTGAGCTCAACAATATGTGCGACTTGTTGAAGCAGGAAGTGACGTGCCAGGCGCAGTGGCTCACGGGCTTTTCTCTTAACAGCATGGCGATGGTTAATATCCAGAGTCAGTTAAGTAACCGAATGCAAGAACAACAAGCAGAGCAGTCGAAGCAGCTGAGCCAACTCGAAGCGGACAAGACCGAGCTCGAAGAACAGCTGCGTGTTTCGCAGCTCACCGCTCAGCAAACTGCCACGAGCTTTAAAAAGAAAAAGAAAAAAGTGCAAACGGAGCTCGCGACACTGCGAAATCAGCTGCAAGACCAGCCCGGAGCAACCTGACACGCCTCCGTCACAAAATGTATCACCTCGGATAAAGGCGGACTCAGGGCGTCTGCTGACCCTGCGCAACGTGTCGAAGTGTAGTCGAGATGAAGAGCTCAACTAGGTTGATCGAGAGGATACGCGAACAAATACTAGTACCCTCGTTTACTATAATTAATGAATTTTGTGGCCTATTTGATGAAAAGGGAAATGGGAAGGATCGAACGAATGAGACCCCGAAGAGCGAGGTGTTAAGAAACTCAAGGGACTACGGAGAACCATTGTAACAAGGATTTAAGCCCGGGTGACTAGAAAGCTCGAACCCGGCTTTCAGAGGTTGGCTGACGAGAGCAAGACTGTCTCAGATCAAGGCGGAGTTTAGGACCAGGTGATGGGAGCTGGTTTGTGGGGAACGCCATCAGGGTGCAAAGGCTACGTCGGTCGTTATGAGACGTGGTGCGCAATTAATCGTCCAAAGCTTGTCGTATGAAATTTGAAGGCCGACATAACAACGCTTGGTAACTGGACAAGTTACAAGATTATTCAGACAAGAGAAACGATCTTTCGACAGATTCAACCTGTAATTAATGCAACCCATTGATTTTTCCATGTAAACCCAGTAGTTTTAGGGTCATTTACAATCATTTCTTAAATTAATGGCTACCCTTCAAGCAGCATCATCTGAATGAGTTTTGATGCGTTCTTCTTTTCGCTGGAGATTATACTTCGAAGTAAGAGTTTTACCTGGCCCCATTTACCATACTGTAGTTCCTATAACTCGTTTTTTACGGTAGCCTCTTCATCTAATTTGAAAGTAAATAGCGGGTTGTATTTAAATAAACCAGTTTTTAGTCGTTAAATTAAAATATCGATTCTTACAAATTTGTTAAAAAATCGAAAGAATTTAAGAATGAAACTGTAAATTGACAAAACAATGCAGTCGTTTCCTTGAATGTACCCGCGTCACTGCATGCTAACATTCAAGTGATAGCACGACCCCGAAACCCCGGGTTGAGACAGTGGCTAACTTGATCGGGAAATGGCGTCCTAGGCGGTTTTGCAGTGATGTGTTTTCTTAGCTGCAGTACAGTAGTACCAAAATGCGGGGACATCCTTCGACGGGACACTAAACATTACCAACAACAGCGGCATGCACATAATGCGTAAGCAAAAAAATCCTGTTCTTCCTTTACATTCTTGAGTAGCATCACACAGAGCTCTAGTGAGCACTGAGGAGGTGACTCTCCATGTTTTCGGTCTACGACTAGTGTCTTTTATCGTACCAATCACCAAATTGTTTGAAGAATTTCCACTTGGAGCTTCCTGGATCCAAATTAGGGCCATCGAAATCCATATAGGCCTTCCTTGCGTCAGTGTATTTTCTTTCCAGTTTCTCGAACGCTTTCAGTTTCGCTTTACCGTTGCCCAAAAGTTTTTTAAAGTTTGACTCCGAAGCATCTTCGATTCTACCGAAAAGGCTGGTAAACCATCCTCGTTCTTCCGCTGCAACAGACTCCGAGTCGTGGCTGGGATAGCTGACGCTCTTCTGAGATGCTTTGGCGGCCTGCCTCAAAAATCTTTTTGCCGTGGTACCACCAGTAATATCAGCAGAAGAAGTAACAAGCAGATCGGAGTTTCCGCTCAGTATCTTGACTTCCATAGCATCTGAGCTAGTGGCCACGTTGGCGAAGAAAGCGAGAGCTACAAAAAGGAGGGTACACTGGAGCGGTGATATTGATGACATGAGAGCGATCGCTGCACTTGTGAGGATGCGGGGAAATTGGGAAGTGAGCGTTCGGTAGCCTACCATTGGTAGTAGTTTTTCTGAAGCAAATACCGGCTCATGTACATTTAAGTACAGTTTCTAAGCGTATCAACCAGGAGCCACGGGATCATGATATGGATGCTATGATATAATAACATTAGTATCCGCGGCTCCACATCGTCGGCCATACAGTACTGTGTAAGCAACGCAAACTGGCGGGCGAATGTAACGTTTCTAAGCAACGTCTTGTGATGAGACACGTCATCATTGATGAATCTATCAAATAGAGCTACATATTGCGTGCGCGTTCAAACAAAGAGCACCTTTTTACTAAAGTGATTATCTACATATCGCCTAATTTGTTGCTCACTCTATTCATATATCAAGAGCTGTATCAGCGACGCTGGCGGGTGGACACTCAGAGCACGAATAAAGCGAATGCACGGAGCTCGGGGTTCCATGATCGGGCACTTCAAGGCACAATCACGTATGTATATTAAATATAATGTCTATTCGTTCACTCTCGGCATCCAAGCCAGCAGTGGTGTACTAAGTACCAGAGAGCCAGAGAGTAATATTCTCTGGTACTTAGTACACCACTGTTGGCAACTATTATTTAAGTCCAGAATTCTTACCACCACTGCTGGCAAATATTATTTAAGTCCAGAATTATTACCAGACCCTCGGTAAATCTGAACGAAAACATACTGGCTATAATATAATCGGAATAACGCTACAAATCAACAGTACGTAAAACGGTCGCAATACGAACTGAAATGGGACCGTTTTACTGAATGCTGACCAGTCGGACAAAGAAGGACATTCAAGCAACCAGATGTGTAGCCAAGATTCACAAATGGTGAAAATACTGCACAAAGTTCCAAGTTCCTATTATCGAAATGAACATTTATTAAGTGAGACGTGGAGGTGACTTCAACAATGAGATAGCTCAAGACTCTCCAGAGCTTCCCGGGCAACGCACGGCATTAGTTTTTTATTAACATTTTTTTAAAAAAATCTTAAAAAAAGGAAAAGACGAGTATACTTGTGGATGCCTCGAGCTCACTAAGCTCGAGTCTATAGTTTTTTTTTCTCATTGAAATGCACACTATCGGTGTACTGTATAAGTCGCCGTACCGTATCGACTAAGTTTTGTCCTAAGCGAACTTCGATTATGGCCAATATGTAGCAGCCCTTTTTTGAAACAGAGGGCGACCCGTCAAAGTGCAGCTAATTATGTACGGAGCATTGATAAGGGGACTTGGCAATTCGTGCACGGTGACCAAAACATTAAATGTTTATGTAAAGGCGACAAGGCTTGTTTTATTTTTTGCTGGTATTATACTGTAAGAATTCGTAAGGTGAATATCGGTACCTTGCCCAGCATCGAGATCGTTGATCTAAGAAACTTGCTGGGCAAGATCGGAGCTCGATAATAAAAATGGCTTGTGCCTTCGACTTGAGTGAGTGAGGCAGGGCCGCTCCGGTGGTCTGACGCAATATGAAGAACAACATCTTACAAAGCACCTGAGTTGTGTGACCACAACGCTATCACCAGATCTTACAAGCGGATCTTCCAAAATTATGGACGCAGAGCCTACAGGACCGGAGCAATAAACTGGACGAGCTAAAGATATTTTTTACGAAGTACATGTACTTTTTATCATTAATTATGAGATTTGCAGATAGTCCTCTCCGTATTATAGTACGGACCGTACCGGTACTGTAATCCACGAACATGGATCTTCGCTTATTATAGCACAGGGACGATGCGGTACGTGCGGTTATGAAGTGACCACCAGCCGATCCGCTCGTCCAACACTTGCACAACTAACCTGAGATGGTGAACCTGGCTTTTATACCGACCAGCGTAATCAATCAGTGATGACCAAATTTGCGATATGTTTGCCGTATTCCGTATGTGCTTACCAACGGAATCTTCTTACTGACAGTAGGGAGTAGCCAATCAAAGCCAAGCCTTGATCGTACATGTACAGTCGCAACTTACGTGCTTACAGACAAACTTCAAATTTTGCATTATCAGCACTTATAATCCCGCAATGTCAGCAGCGAACCACAATGTATAAACGCTATGATAAATTCAAAAATACGCGGGGGAAAGCATAATCCATCTTCATTCGATATAGAAACTTGATAAGGGCCCTAAAGTATCTCTATAAATCGATTGAAGGTACAGCGCTTAATTTTTTTTGTAAAATACCTTATGCAAATTTTACAACTAGGTGTTACATTTAATGAAGAACACATTTTATATTATAAAGATGTGCAATAAAAATCATGCTGATGCTGTCCGCACATAAGGACTACGGTAATTAAAATAGCCAGGGCAATCGATCCGGCTCATTTTGCATGTTCATACCGATTCAAAATATGTATCGGTGAGACAGCGTCAAACAAAAGGATACTTACGAACCATTTAGAGCTATCAAGATAATCGAGCTAAGTTGACCAATTGATTTTCGCACTTAACCATAACTGTGACCTTTGTTGTACATTCCCTCGAAAAAACTGTAAAACTATCCTTATTTAATTTCTTTCAACAAGGACTTTTAAATAACACTTAAATATCTAACATTGAAAAATATAGAGCTCACTACTTTCCTATAAATATCGTCATTTCGAGGGCCCATAAATGAAGATAATATTTTGAGCGACCACAACTCCTTCGATTTGAAGCATTCTGTAGCTTATAAGGGCTCAAGAGATAGAGAAGACGCCCCGCTTTCGTTTAGAGTGCTTAATTCCCGATTCGTACTCAGGCTGGTAAGTATTGTTTACGCATAATATATATTTGTATTATCCCTAAATGGTACACTCTTTACCAGCCTTCACGTACTTCAGATCTGGCCCAAATTGTACTTAAGTGGATGTTAACTAAAGTCAAATCCATACAGTAGTCTACCTATTCGGGTTTGTAATTCTTAATCCCTTCAACCCGGTAGCTGTATAAGCTGCGTTTGAAATCAGGTCTAACGCTGCATATACAACGGAGTAAGATGTATACTTAGTTAAACTAAACTTGCTTTCTTACAGCTTTCCACGATTTACAAACTG
Organism: Phytophthora betacei; assembly: GCA_011320135.1. NCBI lineage: Eukaryota > Oomycota > Peronosporomycetes > Peronosporales > Peronosporaceae > Phytophthora > Phytophthora betacei. The sequence goes on along the minus strand of JAANHX010000444.1, from coordinate 866,086 downwards.
CAAGATGTAATTTGGAGAGCCAGAAAGTATATCTTCCTATAGATGTGTCTACTGAGAGATAGAAAGGCCGCTTCTAATTTCTCGATTTTTTTTTATACGGTACTATAATTAGCAGGTCTGGTACAGTTTTTTCACTGTTTGGGGGGTATTGTTCGCCCTTTTTAGCGGCTACAGTCAAGGATTTTCTGCTGGCGGCGGAAATCACGTGATGGTGGAGACGCGTGAATCGTCGCGGGGTCCCCGCCGGAGAGGGGGGGGGGGTAGTATCAGTGCAGCAGCGCCAGTGCCTGTGCCTGTGCGGGGCCCAGATAACTTCCGTGTGATGTGGGCTGGCCTCAAGGCCGTGGGATGGACCGCAAAGCCGCCTTCCAGTCGAAGCCTCAAGCAGTACTGGAAGTATACATGTATAAAGCCAGACGGTGATCCAGGCGGAAAGGAGGGCGAGGACTACTTCCTCGGCGAGCAAGCTCTATTTAACTACTCTGGAGAAGGTATGTTATACTTTGTGCTGTTATAGGCTGCCATTGCTGACTTGTGACGCTTGTACTGTGTTTTTGTAAAGTGGTAAAGCAGAATCAAGCTGCTCGGGTCCAAGGAATCATGCAAACAGCAGAGGAAGGTGGCAGAGCTCCTCTAACGGCGGCGTCTTCGACTCCACCCGCAGTTCCGGTGGTTATACATCCTTCTGTACTGACACGACGCAATCTGTAGCTCCAGCACCTGGTGAGTGTTACAGTCAACTTCTGTGTTATTGATGTGCTGTATCTAATGCTGTATGAGTTATGTTTGCTGTATAAGCTGTATTAGGCGCTACAACAAGCACACACACTATGGTTCGCGACTCTCAGCCAGCGCAACCTTCATTTGAACAAACATCTTCATTAAGACGCTCGGCTTCCGTGTCTCGTACACCAGGTGATAAATTACACACTAGATACTACGCTACTATTTCCGGCTAACAGTGGATTAATCCTTGTACATTTAGCCTCGTCTACTAGAGAACCACGTGGACGTCGCAGCATTCGTAGCCCAGTGCAGCAACCTAGAGAAAACCACAATTGTTCTGAGGGTTGTGAAGAAGATGACGAATCGAAAGAAGAGCACCCTACTGTCCTTTTGGGTAAGATTATTTTCTTCAGCTGTATATACAGGATACCAGTTAGGCTTAACCACTTCTTCTGCTGATAATACTGGTGGTACCACGGCAAAAAGATTTTTGAGGCAAGCCGCCAAAGCATCTCAGAAGAGCGCCAACTATCCCAGCCACGACTCGGAGTCTGTTGCAGCGGAAGAACGTGGATGGTTTTCCAAAGCGTTTGGTAAAAAAGTTCACTTCGACCAAGCTCCTGAGTCAGCCTTTACAGCGCTTTTGGACGACGCTGAAGCGAAATTGAAAGCGTTCGAGAAACTGGAAAGAAAATACACTGACGCAAGGAAGGCCTATATGGATTTCGATGGCCCTAATTTGGATCCAGGAAGCTCCAAGTGGAAATTCTTCAAACAATTTGGTGATTGGTACGATAAAAGACACTAGTCGTAGACCGAAAACATGGAGAGTCACCTCCTCAGTGCTCACTAGAGCTCTGTGTGATGTTACTCAAGAGTGTGAAGGAAGAACAGGAATTTTTTTTCTTACGCATTATGTGCATGCCGCTGTTGTTGGTAATGTTTAGTGTCCCGTCGAAGGATGTCCCCGCATTTTGGTACTACTGTACTGCAGCTAAGAAAACACATCACTGCAAAACCGCCTAGGACGTCATTTCTCGATCAAGTTAGCCACTGTCTCAACCCGGGGTTTCGGGGTCGCGCTATCACTTGAATGTTAGCATGCAGTGACGCGGGTACATTCAAGGAAACGACTGCATTGTTTTGTCAATTTACACCTAAATTCTTTCGATTTTTTAACAAATTTGTAAAAATCGATATTTCAATTTAACGCTACTGCCACCATTCTGGCCACTTCTGACACCGAACTCGCATCTGATGATGAAATGTATTATCCGATATACGGCAAGAACTATAGCAGTAAGCAAGTGACTGTCACAACTGACTATGCAACTACCACAAGGACCTGAAGTGTGGCTCGTATCAATGATCGCCGTGATTCTCCTCTTGGTCCAGAGTATCGTGTGTCGTGGGTCAACCTCTGCTAGTGAATCGACGCTAGTATCAGCGCACATGGGAGCCTCGTCAACAGTTGCTGGACGATGATTTCGCTGAGGAGTTGGACCTCTTGGATCACTGGAAGGCTTCCGATGTGAAAAAGTTTAAGGGCTTCTGGCCTAAGGACGAATACGGCAAGCGTGCAATTGGTGCTGATGCTCGAGGCCTATGCATGTTCACAGCATTGAAGCGTGCTACCGAGCTTGCTGGGCGACCGGACATCGTGACGCAAGATGATGTTGATACATTCGTTGCTGATGAACTCCGAAAGCGTGGAGTGGACCTCACACGGGGTACTTCGTGGAAGATAGTGCTTTGGTTCCTGCGTCGACGTAGGGATGCTGGACGTGATTTTATCTTCAAGGCCATCGACAAAGACAACTTCACCATAGCCGGACGCCGTGGATCACGTATACAGGAGGAAGTGCCTCTCCACAACGGACTTTACTTCGTTGTTGCGTACAGCCACAGCCACGTTGGACACGCGTTCGTGCTCCGAATTCAACCGAAGAAGGGCAAGATCCTGGGAGGAACGTGACATTGCTAACAGGCAGTCATATCTCATGGCTTTCGTGAAAGAATCCTACTGTAGTTCTCTCTACAACAGAGGCGGAATATATCGCCCTATGTCACTGCATGCAAGAGATGATATTCCTCAAACTTCTCCTCAAAGAACTTGGCTTTACTACAACGAATGCTAATACTATATACGAGGATAATCAGAGCTGCATCAAAATCTGCTACAACCCCGAACTTCACGGACGATCAAAATATATACACGTACGATACTGTTTCGTACAAGATAAAGTAGAGCGGCATGAATTCAACGTCATCTACTCCAATACGAAAGAAATGATAGCTGGCATCTTTACTAAAGCGTTAGACAAGCACCAGTTCAGAGAACTAAGGGCCAAACTCAGGATGAAGTCCCTTGAAGCTATACAATAAGCTATTCCGTATAGTGTACGAGAATAACACTAATGCATGAAGCATGCCTACTTAAATTGCGTTCCTTCAGCTTTTTTCCACTGTGTTTTATCTTTTGTTCGCACTAAGGTTTTCTCCTCACCGAGGTTTCCCTGGTCATGTACCGAATTATAATAGACATATGCATTTCAGCATCCATGCAGACACAATTTGCTGGGAACATTCATTATCAATAAGGCAAACCCGCAGAGATCCCTACCGACTCCTATCCATCTCCTTCTTCTTGAAGACAATGAAAAAACGAATACAGGCCACGAAGGTGATCCAATCCATCGCCGACGCCTCTGGTTTGGGATACGCCAAGTCGAAAATCTGAGCGGAGCGTCTCGTGTCAGGACAATTGGCGTAGTTAGAGTCACTGTAGGCAATCAGTTGATCGGATAGGTTTTCAGAGGTAACATCGGTCGAGCCTCCCAGAAGAAGGCCGTATTCTTTCGTTCCGGATAGATACTTCAGACCAGGGATGACTGCTTTCCAGTGATCCATACCTGGATTTGCTAGGAATTGGCTGACCTCTCGCATGTAAAATGCCATGTTGGGTCGAGGGCCGACCCTTAAGTACATGATACTGCCTACGGCTTGGCGATACGGAAATGATTTCATCGCATCTTCCTCTTGCTCACTGCTAGACTGGCTGCTTACGGAGCGTTTGGCGTTCCGTTCTGCTGGTGTTTCAATAGAGTACGGAATGTAGTCGATGAAGCGGTCAACGACCTTCGTAGCGTACTTGTGCTGCTGGATCATTATCGTTCGATTCTTACGGTCTCGTTGAATGGACCAGCCGAGTAAGTACTCCACCTCCCGTAAATCTGACTTGGAAAATCGCTTTTTCGGGGCTGATTTCAGCTCATTGACGAGTGCTGGTGTTGGCGCAATGATCAGTATATCATCGACGTACACTGCAATGTAACAGGTAATGTCACCAACTGTGAGTCGAAAGACACATCGATGTTTAATAAGTTTCAGGACCCAAGCCTCTCTAGGAAGGCAGTCAGGGTTTGGTACCAGACACGGGTCGCTTGCTTCAGCCCGTATAAGCTCTTAAGAAGTCTACACACTAGGTGCTTCTTGTCCGGGATTTTAAAACCTTCCGGATGAGCCATGAAGATCTCCTCTCCCAAATAGCCTTTAAGGAATGCTGTCTTAACATCCATTTGACGAACGTCAAAGTCGAGAAGAGCTGCAATTGTAAGAAGTAGTCAAAGTACCTCCATCCTGATGACAGGAGAGAATATCTCGTTGTAGTCGATGCCATATTCCTGAAGGAATCCTTTGATCACAAGACGCGCTTTAAAGCGGTCGATTTTGCCAGTACCGGTATACTTCATAACAAAGATCCTTCGGCTACTTAAAATCTTCCTTCCTTTAGGAGGGGATACCAACACCCAAGTGTGATTGTCCATGAGGGACTTGTTTTCCGATTTAGCTACTGGTTAGCGTGGGAAGACCTCATTGCTTCCCGATACGTAGTGGGCTCAGACACATACCGAATAGCTAGTAACGTGTACAGTAAATGCTGACGTTGCTCCTGTTCGTGTATGTATTACTCAGAGCTGAGGGTTACGGCATTGGTTTCCTCAGAGCTATCAATGGCTTCCGCAAAGAGGCGGGGTCGCTTAGGAGTCGAATGATGCGAAGGATCAGAGTCCGTCTCCGTTCGAAAGAATAATGTATGGCTGTTCGATCAATAGCCTCCCTCAGTGAGGGCAGTACACGTTGGTTCACTGTGCCTGGCGCTGTTGTCATTGCAGGGCCTGAGGTGGGTGACGGTGTGGTCACTGGTTCTGACACATGTTCAGGCTCCGGTGCTACTGTAGTAGCAGTTGCAGGTGGCAGAGATACACGTGCAAGTGTAGCGGTAGATTGCTGCCTATTCGTGTGATGTGTGGGCTCTGGAATAGACGTCAGGCCAGTGAGAGAAGGAAATTCGTCCTCTTGAAAGACTACATCACGACTGTAGATAATTGCATGAGTATCGATGTCCATCAGACGGTAGCCTTTCTTATGGTCAGGTACACCAAGATACATACACAAACAGGTTCTAGCGTCAAGTTTGTCTCGGTATTGCTCCGTGATGTGGACATATCCGCTGCATCCGAATACTTTGATGTACTACATGGATGGAATACGGTTGTGCCAAAGCTCATACGGGGTTCGTGATCCGTCTTGGAGCTAGGATTCATACTGATGAGAGTGGTCACATGACAGACACACTCGGCCTATAACTGCTTGGGTAGCTTACCGTCAAGTAGAAGGGATCGGACACGCTCCATACGTTCTGCAACTCCGTTTCGCTGAGGTGTGTATGCATAGGTAAACTGGGCGTGAGTTCCATACTTTTTACATATGATGCGGCCAAGCTTCTCGTACTCTTTAGCGTCCTCTGCTTGAAGCCGCTGAATCTCAAAGTTACCCTGGTTTGCATTAGCTTCAACACTGATCGCGTACTCTATGACAGATATGTCCTGTCTGAAAATATTCAGGGCTTTTTTCCCGAAGTCTTCGTAGCAGTCTTACAACTCGCAACGATTCTTAATTGCATAAGTGAACATGAATCGAGAAAAGCCATCGATGAAGATCAAGAAGTAACGACAATCAGTAAGGCTAGACACAGGTAGTGGACCATAGATATCTAAATGGACTTTTGACAACGGTGATGTAGCACGTTTAACAACTCTATTACAGTAAAATGGGGAGCGGAGTGACTTCGCTAACGTGCAGGCAACACAAAAGAAATCTGTCTTTGGACCTAGAGGTATAGATCCATCGAGTCCATGTATGGCCCTAGATAGGTCATTCAAGACACAAACGTTAGGGTGTCCAAGTCGTTTATGTAAGAGCAGAAAGGAACGCTGCTTACCTGAGGCAATAAGAGCCGCTGGAGGTGCCGCTGGTTTGGCTTGGAACTGATACAGATCCGTGTTGGTAGCCATGAGCGCTTTGATCATGAAGCGATGGTCCGTTTGCATATAGCACTGTTTGCGGTCAAGTTGAAGCGAAAGTCGTGCTTCACAGCTGCTGGAATTGACAGCAGACTGAATTGGAGCTGGAGAGCATACAGGACGCTACGAAGGATATGCTTCTGCATAGTGCCCTTGGAGTCAGTGACTTCCAGATCGACCCGTCCAATGTCTTCCATGGGGATTTGGTTATTACCACCAACCGTAATTGGTCCACCACTGGAGGTGATGTCGGTAAACCACTGAGACACATGGGTGACGTGGCGAGTGCAGCCAGAGTCGATCGTCCAGGTGGGGTCGGGTTCTATCTTGGCTTGAGCAGTGAGGCTAAACGGGAGATTGTCTGTGGTAGCAACAGCGATGAGACCGGTGTCACGACGTCCTTGCCGAGCTACCTTGCGGTTGTTTCCAGAATCAGTGTCGTCATCATCTCCCTCGTCATTGTCTGACTCAAGAGGGCGGTCCTTGTAGCGATCTTGACCGCGTTGTTTGCCGCCATTTCCATGCTTGTTCTTGCTAATACTGTTGTTGCCCTTGAAGTCGCGGTTGTTGTTATTCTTGCCGTGTCGTCCATTGCCACTTTAGTTCGAGTTCTGGTACGAGTGATCGCGTTTCGAGTTACTCTTGAAGGCGAAGTTAGCAGAAGCACTGTCCCAGCCTTCACTCGTCCATCCCGCAAATCTTTTTGAAGGCCTCGGCATTGGCGAATGTTGTGGCGTGGGCGATCACAGTAGGAACAGACATTGGCGTTGTCACGGCCTTGAGCTTGTGACACAGGAGGTTCGGTAGCCACTAGAGCTCTCTCACCCATTGGTTGCAGAGGTTTCAGGTGTGCCCTCAGCCAAGGTGTAGCGCTCTTGAGCTTATAGATCGCGAACGTTGCCTTCAATGCTCGGCTTAAGGTCTTCATACGGGATATACTTCCGCTGGCCCTTCCAGATGCGGAGATCGTCCTTCCACGACTTGGGCATCGAGTGGAACAGGTAGATAGACTTCTGTCCCTCGGTCATCACCGATTCGGTGGCTTCTGACGCGGCTTTCATCGCGTTCTCAAGCTTGAGAAAGAACTCAGCTAAGTCGGGGCCTTCCTCATACTTGATCTCCATCAAGTAGTGTTGAATGAAGTACGGACCGTCATGAAAGGCCGCTCCCTCGTACTTCTGGCAGATGTAGTTAAATATCTCGTAGGATGTCGTGAGCTTCTTGACCAGCCGCACGTGCATGTTGTCCATCGTATTCATGAAGAAGGCTTTGGTCTTGGCTTCTTGGCGACGGCGTTCGCGCTGGCTAAGAGGCTGGCGCTTCTCTTTCTTGGCGCGCTTGCGTGCACGGCGATCCTCGCGATGGTTAAATGGTCAACCTACCGGGAGTTCTTTCCTCTTGATTGACACATCGGAGCTGGCTCCAGAGTCTTCGTCCGAGTCCGAGGTCGGCTTGAGCTCGTTGTCGCTCTCGTCGTAGACCACAGCGTCGGAGTCGACTTCGACGTTCTTGGTAGCGTTGGCATACGGTTCATCGTCGGCATCAGACATATCGCTGCCGCTGTCTTCACTCTCGTCTTCAGACACACCATTGTAGTCGAGCTGCTTCACGTAGGCGAGTAGGTGCTTGCCATCTAGTGCTGCGCACACACGGGTCTTCTAGACGTCAAAATTCTCGGCGCCGATGAGATGAGGGAAGTCGTCGCTTGAGGTTTGACTTCGGCTCACAACCAATAGTTCGGTAAGCAGGTCGAGACGAAGTAGAGAGAAGAAGAAAAAGTTACTTGTAGGCGTCAAAAGACGAAGTAAGGTAGATTAGAGTTGGCCCACTACAAGCGGGTTGCCTAGCAGCAGACTTAAGATGATTGGTTTTAGGAGAACTACACTGGTACAGACTAAAGCATAGTTACATCTTGACTAACAGCTTTTAAAGAGACCTTTTCTATCTGATCATCAGCTTCCAGAGGTAGCTAGGACAATATACCACTATGTAAAGGTGCAACCATTGACACATGGGAAAATGTCAGAAGGTATGATTGACAGACGGTCTGACACATATGTGGAGGAATAGAAATAAGGGTAGTGTGGTGTACCCAAATGCATTTGCGTTTTAAACATCGAGCTGTCAGATTGGAACTTGTTGCCTGCGTAATTGAGCTGCTGTAATCGTATTACAATATACCTAAAAGCCGAGCGGAGCCCCGCAAGCGGGACCCTTTGATCTAACGTTAGTTGGGGTTTAGGCCGAGCAGGAGTGTATTCCACCTCGCTTTGCTCGCTGGGAATGTGCTCCGCTTAGAATTGCGCATTCAGATCTGGGAACCTTATTTAAATGTTGACTTGGTTTGTGCAAAGCGAACCATATTGCGTAGCCGGTAATCGCGTAGGCGCTCCGATCCACAGTGAGTGCCAGCAGATGTGAGAGAATTGTTTTAGAGTTGTTTTTACCTAAGTATGACATTTACAGATAATTTGATATAGAGCTTACCATGGTCTAACCACCGGTGCCGTTTCGCTAGCCGTACATTTTTAGCTAACATATAAGCTCAATCACGGTATTGTTGCTTCACAATGCTGGCTGGCTGACCTATGCTACAGATTGTAAAGATCGAAAGCCATAATGCCAATGAACATCACACCATATAACTGCCTCCAAGGTATTGGAGATATTGTAACTGTCACCAAACCAAGAAATAAGGCATGTCATCTGGTATGGTAAAATGAAAATGACTTTCGAATCGTACCTGTTTGAATTGTAACCTATGATTGTATTTGCCAACAAGGACATAACCTTCCTGAAAATTAAAATTAATTAATGGTGGTTTAAAACCCTCGATCTTTTTATGGAGTTAGGATATTAGTGGAGGCTGTACCGTATCGATCATTTGTTATTCAGCCACTACTATCGTCGAACACTCACATTTAAAAGGGGCTTAGAAGAGGGCGTAGTAATGACGGCTACATTAGTAAGTTAAAAATCGGATAGAGGTTTTTTTTAGGATCGCAGCACCAAAGATCATTGTCGTCCTCGTCGGTTGTGACAGTGTAAACTAAGAATATGAAAAGTATCATCCTGGTAACTATTTTGCGTCAATCCGACGGATGCTTTCATTTATCGCTTAGGAAGTGATGCAATTAAAAAATGAGATTGAAATAGACACAACTCTTAAATAATACAGCCACGATCAAGTACTTAATAATATTGAATGCAGGATTCGCCTGCGGTGAATCACTGCTGCCCCGTTTTTAAGTGCGAGGCATCCTAGTATTTTGGGAGCCATTCTGTTCTCATACTGATGTGTCACGTACGCAGTAGTGTATTGGCTGGTTGAGGCCAAGCCTTGCCCACTCCACTTGGCAGCACAGAACGTGAGGTCAAGCTGGCATAGAAGTACGAGGACGTAATGTATCAAGCTATATACATAACGCTACCTTAGTTTAGTCAGAATGAAATCTACCGGCTAGGAAGTAATACGACCAAGGTTAACAGGAAGCGCCAGCTTCCCTCGCGTGTGCTCGAGTTATCGAGACCCACTTCAAATATATCTTAGGTTACGAAGGTCATAGCTATGAACCAGCCGACATGACGAAGAAACAGCATGTGATCAACGAGAGCGCAGCCCGTCAGGACGCGGACGATTTAGAGTAAGTGACATCCGTACCTGTGGTGGTTCTGCGTGTGCCGCAGCCAATCGTCGGGATCGTGAACCGCTGCCGCTGATCGACGGCATACCGCGCGAGTCGTTGTTACAGTGGCGCAGACTGAGAAAGGAGTACATCGCGGTTACTGAAGTTCGGTGCCGAGCGACTAACGAGGATGTGATGTCCGTGCTACGCACAGTACGCGATTCTTTCAACGAGGGCTTGCTTGATACCCAGTGTGAGACTCGTTTAGACATTGATATTGACAATTTGATCGACGATTTACTAATGGAGGAGGTCAAGGAGATAACCTCCGGCTTTATGAACAAGGCATTACCAGACAAGGGAGAACAGGTTCGTTACAAATTGAAGCTGAATAAGACAATTTCAGATATCGAGGCTAGAGTGACATCATACTTCCATCTCACCAACGAAACTATCAAGCGGAACGGTGTTACGGATCTTTATGCTTAGGAAAATGGAATCAAGCGCAAATGAAAGATGCTGGCGAAGTGTATTCGTGACCCCTTGTCCAGAACGATGGCCAACGAGCTAGCGTACCGCAGTGGCGAGGCCAAGGCGAGTGTACGAATCTTGTACAAGGTGGTGAGCAATTTTGCGTAGAGACCAAGGCGGTAATGCAAACGAGGACAAAGATGCCGAAACGCAAGGTTCCATGAAGATTACTGCCACAAAGAAAGGGTTGGATTTGAGCAAGGCGAGCAGCGTTAGGTCACGGGGGACCAAACAGTGCTCTTATTGTGGCGGAGATCATGGATTAATCGACTTCCCGACGGCGACGGATACAGACAAAGACGCCATCAGAGCAAAGCGACGTGCAGGGTTCAAAGCACGGAGGCAAGCAAAGAGCCAGCAAGGAAAACGCAACTAGACTATGTCGTATCAGCAAATGCTTACCTCCTGAAGGCGAAACTGTGCTACTTGAAGGTGTGTGTCGTGTTCCGTTCTGGGCGGACAGCGGAGTTACGAGGATCAGTATAAGTGAGCGTGTAATTCGGAGGTTGATGGTGGAGTGCCCAAGTGTGAATTGTGTGGAATTACATGAACCCATCTCGTGCATTAGAGTTAGTGGTGAGCTGTGCGGTGAACGTAATGTGACGCTGCGGACTGCCGCAGGGCTGGTGTCCGTTAACCCACCTGTGCAATGTTTGATTGTTCCTGGAGAACTGGAAGCTTTTCTCCTGGGGAACGATATCCTGGCCTCTCTGGGTATCGATGTTCACAGAGGACTGGAAACGTTAGCGTCTCAAGGACAGCAAGATGAACATGATGAATTTGATGAGCCCGTTGTGAGCTTAGCACCTGAACTCTACGACGAAGTGGACAAGCTGGTACGTGAAATTGTTGCTAGGACAGAAAAAAAAGAATTCCGAAGGAGTACTTGGACGGACGCTTTAGGATTTCTTGTCGCTTCGACCGTGGAGGGAGAAGTTGGGTAACGACCCCCTGCTCGAGTTCCACAAATGAAGATCAGACTAAAGACGGATGCCAAGTCCTACAAGGGCAATGCACGCAAGTATTCACTCGAGGTTAAAGCTTTCATGGAGGATTTCAACGCCAAGCTTGAAGGGCTAGGATAGATCTATGAAAACCCCAACAGCAGGTCGGCCTACCCGGCACTACCCGTACGGAAAAGAAGTTCGAATGACTATCGTTGGACTGCAGATTATAAACCGCGGAACCACCACGTCGATGGTACTGCAGGTGTGATGCTGAACTTACAAGCTGACCTGGAATTGGTGCGTCGCTCCCTGTTTTTCGGGGTTTTCGACTTATTAAGGCCTACCGGCAGATTCCAGTCGACGAGACTTGTCAGGAGCTGCTGTCGTACATGACTTACCGGAAGATCTACACGCCAAGGCGAGCTCCTCAAGGCTGTTGTGCTGCGGCCTTATTCTTCCAAGCAACGATTGAGAAGTGCCTTCAAAAACCGATGTACCAGTACCTATTGGTATGGATAGATAACATGCTTCTTTTCGCTAAAGACGTGGTAACTTACCTGACAAAATTGGAAAGGTTTTTTTAACTACTTTACGTTTTTGGCTTCAAACAAAGTATGACGAAGTCCAGCCTGTATGAGCCGCAAGTCAAGTGGTGTGGCAAAATAATCACGGGCAACGGCGTCGAACATGACCCGGAGCGCCTCAAGGCGCTGACAGAGATTTCTTATCCGGCCAACGCAGCTGAGCTTCATCATTTTTGTGTGCTGCAAATTGGATAAGGGAGAGCGTGGTAGACTTTGCCCGGGCAGTTCAGCCGTTTCAAGAGCGATTGAATCTAGCATTGGCGGCAGCATCTCGACGAACGAAACGTGTGGCAGCAGGAACTCGCCTGGAATATGGGGCCGTTGAGTGCATGGCTTTCGTGAAATGGAAGAACAAATTAGCAAACTCGGCCAGCCTAGCGCTCCCACAACCGGACTCCGTCAGGTGCCTGATAGCGGACGCCTCAGATGTTGAATTTCGAATCATTGTCGCGCAAGTGCGTCACTGGTAAGTTGGTAAGGTGCGGCAGCACGAACTACTCGCATGTGCGAGCGGCACGTTTACCGGATCGAATCGTAATTGGAGCCATATAGAGAAAGAGGCGTACCTTATAATATATGCCTGCGTCCAGCTGAGCCACCTACAGCTTCGTCCACAAGGATTCAGATTGTTTTGCGATCACCGCAGTTTAATCTACTTTGTTGCGTCTGGTACAGAAGTCAAGAAGAAGAATAGGGGGAAGTTACTGCGATGGACAATGAAACTATAGGGTACAAGTATCACATCGAGCACATCGAAGGAGAAAACAATGTCTGGGCGGACGTGATTTCCCGGTGGGCAGGGAATCACTTAGAGCGAGTGACACTGCGTGCAATCGTACTGCGGAAGCGAAGGCATCAGGAAGAAGACATGACCCAGCGTAACATCTCGTGATGGTCGTCGTAACAACGAAGCAAACCAGCGCATGTGCAGATGCTATGGGCGATCGGGGAGTCGCATCTGGGAAAGTCACCACAAGCAATGCGGAGACGGCTGGCGACGCTTTTTTACTCGAGCTAATACGTAATAATGGCCTCTAACCGAATAGCGGGATATGTTTTGATCTTGTTGATGGGATGTTCACGGACTGCATACTATTGAGTTGGTAGGTATAGCACCATGGACGTGGGTACACTTTTGTTGGGTTGAAGGAAGAGAGGCGCTGTGACATCACGCCGATCGTCCGTGTTGTCTTCTGTGGCGTACTACGACTGCATGGTGAGCACCACGTACACGACGTGTGAGACATATACACATTGTACTCATCCACGCATGCCGCCGACAAGAATCCCGACACACACTCGAACGGCTTCCCCGACGCTAAGTGGCTCATTAAAGTCAGCGACACCATCGGCATCATGAAATCCGTCGAGGCCGTCACCACGTCCAATTGGGTCGGCGCGGTAGAGCTACTCGACTCCACCACGGACCTCGGCAACACTAATGGGACGGTACATAACACTTGTCATCAACTCACCCAAAGCATACGATGAGTATTATGTATGCTTGTGAGAGTCATCAATAGCTTTTGCGTGCCTGCGTACGCTCTTTGCGTAGGCTTTGCGTTAGGTTAGCCAGCCACATTGAACTTGGCGATGGCTTCCAAAACTAAGCCAGGTTGCAATTGGCACATACGGTCATTAACGCGTCGGCCGCCTAGGCTGTCATCCATAGCGACACCCAGTATCTCACCGTCGTGTATATCCTGAGCAGTAAGTGCATTGCCGGTTTTCATTGGTTCACCCGTATCCTATGTACTACCAGCAGCAACAGGGCAATGGTTGTATATCCAAACGCTACAGACGTATCGGGAAGCGGATTGGGCAGGGCAAAGAGCCGTACTATCGGGGTGTCGGTATCGAACATCGCACCAGCCTGCAGCTATAGTGGCTTGATGCCGGAGCTACGTCCACGCTCATTGAGCGCTACGTATATGGAGGTGATTGCCGGGGGGGGGGGGTCCTTCCTGGAAGATGGCGTCTGTTGTCGGCATCTAGGTGATCGCAGCAAGAGCAGATCTCGTAGATTTGGTACCGCTCTACGTTTCTGGCATAATGTCGAGTAGAGAGAAGTACGTGGATATACAGGTAGCCGTCAGCGTTTTAGAGCGAGGCGTTGAAGACAGGAGCTGGCAAATCCGATAATGACAATTGGTGTGCTGCCGTTCCGCAAAAGAGCGCCAAAACTCGTCGCCATTTAAAATTCCCATTATATCAACATGACTAGCCAGCCGTTCGACATGAAATTTGGAATTGAAGTGTGATTGGACGCTTTTACCGAAGATCCGAAAAAAAAAATCAAACTTGACTGTACGCATCGAATCCGTTACCAAATCCCACGATGTACTCAAATTTTAAATTTTGAATTCAGAGCTCATATTATAATGTAGTTGTTCCGACACCGAGAGCGTTTCGAATTGCTAGGTACGGCGATTTATGGTTGAGCTGCTCTTGTAATCGCTGTTATAATTGTAAGTGGAAGCCGATCTGTTTGCCATTTGCGAGCGATACAAGATCGAGCACATTCGGCACTCGCAGTAACACGAAGCCGACTATCACGCCGATGTTGTCACTGGACTCCACAAAACCCGTTAATATTAATAGTGAGGTCGATCAGATGCGTGCCAGCGCTGCCGTCGGTGGCAAACGTTGGTGACTACAGTATGCACGTCTCGTACGTCATGAACGCTTCGTACACTAAGCCTTCGTCCTACACTCGGCCCTCACCCAAAGGCAGGCTCTTATCGTACGATTTAGGTGAGCTGGTGGCAAGGCATCACCTACCGTCGCGGTACTGTTGTCGAGGTCCACGGTAGTGTCGAGTGGCGCGGCAGCGCCGAGCCCAACGGACATCGTGACGGCCACGACGGATACCGTGGTGCCGATGGCCTCACTGACCTCGGCGAGACCGTTAGCGTCGGTGGGGCCGTTCGAGTTCGTGCTGCAGCTCTTGTAGGTGACACGCGTGAGTGAGTACATACTTCGAGGGAGGCCTGTTGAAAACCCATCTACACGATACGTTTACTCTTCTGTTCGTCTTCTTACCTTCCACTATTTTACTTATCTACACTCTGCTCGGGGAAGTTATGAAACCTTGCGCTACACAAGTCTCAGAAACTAGAAGTCTTACTTTAGTCTTAAGACGAACTCGCTCTGTGGGGCCAGTACTGTGTATACACGGTGTACAAGAGTACATATGTAATATAATATATATATATATATGTACTCTTGTACACCGTGTACGCGTACACCAGGCCCCACCCTACGCCAGGTTCCCAGCGTACGATATAGGTGAATTAAGTAGACCCATAAAGAAACATTAGTAAACTTGGAGCCTAAATGGCGTTTAACCATCCTGGAATCATCGCTAAACTATCAAATAAAAACTCTATCGTCAACAACAAAAACATCAAGGCGTCTTGCGACACATTATCCAAATGCTTTAATCATAAGCGGCACAGAATCGAGTGTCTAATAGCTAATTCCGAATCAGCACAAAATGAACGCTACATGCATAAAAAGTATTGCAATTTGAATATTTGCTAGCTTTCATTGCGTTTGGTATGAGAAGTGAGCAATCTTTAGTTATTTACAATCTCAAATAGGCAGTGCAAGCGGGTAAGTAGTACAAGCTGAACAGACCATTACTATATTTTACGTTGATGTAAGCTAAGATTAATAGCGGCTCAGAAATGGCCCGTGATATCGAGCACGACGCTAAACTAAACATATTGTTGAGCGTTTGTTTAAGTGTTATTTGAAGTGCAGGTGGTTTTGGGTGGAAATTTAAGATACAGTGATATCCAACAAAAATAAAGATATTACATCAAGAATCTTGGTTCAAGATCATGAGAATAATTATTTTTAATCAGGTAAGCATGATTAATAAAAAAAAAAAAAACGATTTAGGCACACAGGGGTTCAGCGTTTTTTAAATATTTATCCTGCTGAAGCGTAGCGGAGGCGGGAAGGCCAAATCAAGTATTAATAGATCTAAACCTAAACACCCATCGGGAAGCGGCGGTAGTTATTTTATTGATAGCAGGATAAGGCGTGGACACTTAAACAAAGGTCGAGCCTATTGTTGTGTTTCCTCCTCGTTTTTATTCTTCTCACAAACCCTACTGTCTACTTAAAGTTGTTCATGTTACCGTTATTGCGCTTTTTCACAAAAGCCAAATACGCCTTGCCTGCCTTGCTACCGAGTTTGAGACGAACGGTGTTAAGCTGCTTAATCAACGGAAGGTTCGCGAACTTTGGGGGCTTGAATAAAGCCGAAAATTGGCCAAGCTGGGGAGTCGTGATCGCCCTCTCTTCGCCCTTGCCACTCAACTCAGTACTTCCTTAAGATAGCGGTGGCCATCGTTTACGCGCTCGTAAGGCGATCCAATATAGTATAGAAATGTATCAGCTATAAGTTCACAATTGTGACCTGTGAGATTACATTTCACTGCGCTACGGATATGGAAATCACCTCCGATCACAACCCAGTACTTTGTTTTACTGGATTACGGCCATTTCTGTAACAGTTGAATTAGCCTTTCCCCAGGACACTTGACCGAGAATCCGCAGATAAATCGTTGACATGTAAGCTTAGGACTACTTTTTAAAATCAGTAGATACAGGGGACATTCGACAAATAGGTTCGGAATTGGCTGTTGTGTTTTTCAGAACCTTTGATTAAGGTAATTGGATCTCTGAACAGTGTTGGCAAATCACTTCTAGACACCCATTTGCCAGGTTTGGTTTTGACAGCCGGTGTCTAGTTTAGCTGTAGCACAAAAAACAAGTACGAAGTACAACACACAACCAGCCTTATTAATGGCAGACATTGAAAAGCCCATATAGATGCCACAAACTGCCATTTGATTTCGATCTACTTAGAAACACGAACCGCACGTTGTTGCGTTTCAAACGAAGCGTTGACATATCAACCAAGTGCATAAGTTCTATTCTGCATGTTGCTGCGTTACAAACGGTATAAACAATATTTGGTGCCAGAAGCTGAGGCTCAATTAATGGACTTATCTATCTCGGATGGCTGCTGAATTTGCTTTATTTAAGCGAACGAGATAGTGGTGAGACATATAAACATCATTATAAGCATCATACATGATTATGAGCCCGTCGTTTGCTCGACGTCGAGTCGCTGACAGCGGGAATGGAAACGCAGCAACTCGCTGTGTGTCCATTTCCTGCTGCTTCTGGCGGTACAGACGCTCCGATTCGTCTCTCAAGTCTCGTAGGTTACGTTGGGTTACCCACCCGGGTATGGGTCAGTCGATGGAAACGCGCGGCTTTGCTCTTTTCGTTAGTGTTACTGTCCACCCGGAGTTGGCGGCTTTTAAGACGCAAAATTTGTGTCGCGATATGGAGCGTGTCGTCGCGCACTTTGTTGCATGATGGAGAGGAGGACAAACGTTGTTTTATTTCGGGTCGTTGGACGGGTCATTCGGGCCAAATTTTGGCGAGGAGCGTGGCAGCTTGGGATAGCGCGCACGGGGTGAATTGATATACTGTACTCCTAGTTCGTGCCGCGGAGTTGCTTTAGCATATGTTGCGTTAAGAGAGCTGCGCCAAGCGTCGTGCGCGTGCCGAAAGCATGCTACAACTGAAGTGACAGGAATAGTGCGAGCTGATTGGCAGATCATTTGGTATCCTGAATTGTGATTGGTCGGCAACTTCAATTGGGTCTATCTCGGGGCCTGCTGCGATAGGATAATCGTGACATGTGGCGTGTACAATGCATACAAGTGTCTCCGTTGCATACAGGCGTGTCCGTTGCATACCCGGATATTATGTATCTTGTATACACGCGTGTCTGTTGCATATTAGTGTGTCCGTTGCGTATGCTATTTTGTAAACACGAACCGCCGGTGATAGGATATACTAGGGGTTACATGTAGGATAGAGGGAGAAGTGTTAGGACCTTTAATCCAATCAAACTCATTTTTAAATTATCATTCATCGACTGGCATCGACTACATGACGCGTTCGTATCGTTCTTTATTCACAATGGGTTATGAGCCAAGCTAAGTTGACAGTATCAACAAGCTCGTGGAAGACAGCTACTTCCACTGGGAGCTCAACATATGGATGAAGCTCGCTCGGAAGGGTCTGCTTCCGCAGATCGTCAAGGCCGAGTTTGACCAAGTGAGAGATTGCACCACGGTTGAATGGAAGACCAACGATTTGAAGGCCCTTGGTGTTATTGCTGGAGACGCGAGTCTCACGTACCAAGTCTTCTTCCGTGGATCACTGACCGCTGCTGAAGCGTGGGATTTGCTCAACGAACACTTCAACCGGAAGACACTCAAAACCCGGCTCATCGCTACAAAGAAGCTACCCAGCTTCAGGATGGACCCCGGTACGAGGATCGCTGTCCAGGTGAACAAGTTTAAGGAGCTGGTACTCCATATGGGGTCAATCGGTGAATCTCTGGACGAGCCGCGGCAGCCCGTGCTGCTACTCGAAAGTCTAACCGACGCGTACTGTATCCTCGCGACGGGCTTGGAGAACACGCTCAAGATGACACTTACTTATGTGATCCAAGTACTCTCTGGTGTTGAAGCCTCGGATGAATCGTCATCGGTTCAGGAGAGAGCGTTCACAGCGAAAAGGAAGGACGTCGGAACCAAGCGTCGATTTGATGGCAAGTGCTTCTACTGAAAGAAGTCATTGCACAAAGCGTTTTGAGAACCGGAAGAAGAAAGCCGACGAAGGACGCGGTTATGTGGCGCAAGCTTAAGTGCCAGACTTGGCATTCACGGTTGCGGGTGCGATGGCCAAGTCGAAATGACTTGTCGCAGGTGCAAGTTCGCACATGATCAGCGCCCGGGACAAGTTTGTGTCCATAAGGGACCCGAGGACGCTAATCCGTATCACGATTGCGGATGGCACGAAGATCGAAGCAGCTGCAACAGGCACCGCCGGTATGAAGCGGACGGATGGAACGTCCGTCACATTGTCGGATGTCCTGTACATCCCATAAGTTGAAGGTAGCCTCATTTCGATGTCCAAGTTGGTCGAGAAGAATGTCGTCGCGCTGTTCAGCAAGGACAAGTTTGTCTTTTGCTATGGCGACGCAACAGTCCTGGAGCCCAAGCGCTGCAGAAACGTCTATAAGCTGAAGATAGTGAGGTACGAGGTGTGTCATTTTGCGACAGCTCGTAAGTAACAGTGGTCAGTAGTACTTGCAGGCCTGGCCCACGTCCCAATCAAACAATACGAATACGTATTGACCATGGCAGAAGGAGTGCATCGCGTCACAGATGGAGGCAAGGGTGACGACGTCTGCGCAGGCTAATGTATGGGGAAGATAAGGGCGTACGACTACCCTATAATTTTGTGACGATTGCATACTTAGCTTGCTTCTCACACAAACAAAAATCCACCACGCTACAGAGCTTAAAAAGTTGTGTATTTGGATGTGCTGGATGAGCTATATAACTCAGTATGTCGCGCAAGTCGTCCGCAAGAACAATATAGGTACTATATTAGGGAGGTGCTCTATTTTAGCCAATCAATGTCAGGCCAAGTGAGTCCCTTTAAAAAATCGTCGATGACTAGGTCTCCTACGTCGGAAAGTACTGGCTTCTTCGTCTTGATCAGAATGCGTGTCAGCAACCTCGTTACCGGTACCCCCTTCAAGGGCCTTTGGCTCCACAGATAAGGAAAGGGGGGGGGGGCACAATTACAGTATAAGTTTTACAGTACATGTTCTGTTAATCCGCTAAATTTATTAGACCATCAGGTATTTGCAATACTACGGTGTTGTGATTAGAGGTGGCAACGTTTAACGGAACCCCGAACGTGCTCCTCGAGCGTACAGAGGGAGTACGTAGACTACGAGCTTCATCCAAACTCTGGTCGTACTATATACTGTAAAAATGTATTAAATTTGTATGTGGCTCACAAAAAAAATACGGCACACAAGTTCTCTCAGCATTACGCACTTTCAGACCCGCAATCAGCGACAAAGCTTGCCTCGTGGTGAGGCTTTCATTTACTAATGTCGTTACTTCTATGTTGATGTTAACTCCAGGCGTACTAGGCGCTCGAGGAGGGACCACTGTTATCGTAACCTTATTATTACCTGCTACGTCGCAATTGACAGCGGCGATATCGGTCTGATACTCAACGCAGCTCAGGATGAAGCTGTGGTCGATACTCAAGCTGGTGGTATTTTCCCGGTTCGGCTAGTATTCAGCATGTCTGCACGCCAGATTACTGTCCGAAAGCCACTTAGAAGCTGTCATTCAGGTAGCATACGCCCCATATGTGTCCGACCGCTTCTTTATCATCTCTTGAAAGTGCGCCACTCTTATCTGGGATGCATCGGATTACAGCGCTGCTTTCGTCGGCAATGATTTCCCTCCATTATTCGCTCATTTCAGGCTGGACGGACGGATGCACTCGGTCTCATAGCAGTACTTCAGTGCGTCCGCGTGACTGATTAATTATGCGCACCATGGCGGGGTAGCAGCACTGGTGTTAAGTCACAATCATCACTTCATCGTGTCAGCTGGAGTCGGAAGTGAAGAGCTTCGCGCAGCTCTAAGCTTCCGGCGAGGAAGCCAATGCCCCCCCCCCCCCCCTGCAGTCTACACAGACCTTGAACACCTAGCAATAACCATGGAATCACTGATTGAATGAAACACCGGTATATAAGTACTATGAATATTCTCCGTGGCAGCTCAGACTTCTTATTTACTACATTATTTGCCATTGGAGGGTAGTGATGTATGTCATACTAAGAAGCTGTACTTCGTATTAGTAACGAAGTCAACAATTTGAAGCATCGCGCAGCAATAAATGAATTGCTACGAGTTACTTCCTCATCGTCTTAGCATGCATTCATGCATTATACCTTCCCTTCATCGAAGTGTCTACGCCAAATTTTACCAACAAAGACAAGATCCCGAGCCATCGATGGTGTCAGTGCGCTCCGCTTAACAGTTACAACATTTCCGCTCGTTGAGAAAGCGCGCTCGGATGAAACACTAGTCGCCACTGTGCCAGGCCACTCTCGCGCTAGGTTGCTCATATTGGATACACGTTCTTGTGTACTCACCACCATTGAAATGAATCCGTTTCGCTAACAACGGACTTCTTGACATCGAGAATATACTAATTTAGCTCGTCAGCGCAGGCGATATCCAAATTTAACGATCGTGGCTCAGCTTCGTCTGGTCCATACTTGTAATCACGCATATTGCAGATAGCCCCTTGTGCTGGAAGAGCCGGTGTAGTATGACGCTGATTCATCTCAAACAGAAATGTGCGTGCGGCGGTGGAGCTTGCCGATAGAGAACACGACGGGTGTGTCGTGTTCTCTATTGGCAAGCTCCACCGCCGCACGCACAACGTCCTCACACGCCTGGGTGGTATCAGCTGGGCTTAAATGCGGTATTCGTTTTGCAACTCGAGGGTTCAAAAATGATATCCAAGTGAGATTGCTCTTCTCGATTACATCGAATTTCTTGTTGTATTACTCTAGTAAAATCTTGTGACACTCGTTTATCATGAGAATGACTTCTTCGACGTAGCTTTCATCACCTACAGCGGTCCCGTGCGAAGAGAACAAGTAATCTCGACTTGGCCATTTCCGGATGCCAGATAGAGCTGGAAGAACCAACAAAATGGTTGGATAATTCTGATTATCCAGCTCTGGAATGACCTGTGAAAATGGATGGAGGAGAGTTGCTAGACACCTGATTGTCGGCCATTCAGCCGTCTTTGGCCTTCGTAGCTTCGCTTTCATGGCTTTCAACTCCTGGCGACCTTCTAAAGACTTGATGTGAGTAAGCGCAGGTTCCAGGTCGATAAAGCGCTATAGCATCAGCAAACAGCTATTCCATTGCGTCGGGCAGTCCTCCTGCAGATTAACAGTTTCATGCTGTTTTATACCAATTCCTGAACTTGAATTGCACCAAGACGGCTACGACCCTTCGGCGATTTCCTGAAGTACACGACTAGTGATCGAACGCATTGCACAAATCCGCCCACAATATCTATTTCATTCCGCTGGAGCGACGATATCGTTTCGTCTAGATATTTGTCCATGTCGCTGATAGCAAGCTCCTGTGGGCTCGTCATGGCTACTTGATCGTCTTAAGACAGTTGTTCATCTTCTTCATTATCAGGAATGTTTTCGTCACTTTCCAACTATACGTCGTCAGTCCATAGAGAGGGTTGGTGGCTTCTTGGGCTTGCCCTTCCTTAACCGGTGCATCAGCACCAACAAGATGAAGTGAGTGGGTGACGCATGACATGTCAGTAAGTCCAAAATGCTCGGCTGCTTTAACAATATGTGAGCCACTATCCCAGAGAAAGAGCGTGCAATAATCCTTTGAAAGAGACCAATCTTCCTCAATTTCAGCTAGTGCTGCAGCGATAGATATATGCCGGGAAGCTCCACTCCAGTGTCCAGTTTTTCGAGCAGAAATTATTATTAACGTAATGGATCGTGAGCGAAATGTAGCTACGCGCATTACGAGCACTCCAAAAACCACTCGTAAGTGAAACGTAAATGCAGCCCGTAGCGATATCAACCTGAATCCGTACGGAGATCAGCTGCAAGAATTACTATTTCGTGGTGGATCTGTGTGCGCTTGGTCAAATCCAATTTGACACGTCCGAGATCGTGCGTTATGTAGTAAACAAAAGCGATAAACCTTCGTCCTCGACGATAACCAATTGGCGGAATTGACATGCAATCCAATTGGCAAGAAGTCTGTTCACATGCTTTTGATGTTCTTTTGTAATCGGACAAATTGAAATTTCCTTTCCAGATTCGGCACACTGCGCACAAGAACGCATTTGGCTATGGCTACCTGTGCTGACATAAAACCTAGCTTTTCCGCGCTCTTTATTCGAAATAAAAGCTGCGAGATCTCGAGAATGGTACTGCTCCATGTGCTCATTAGCATAGCTTTTACCAACTCTAAATTCGAAATCGACTTACACTTCAAGCTGTAGGCGTTTTTTTGCGTCCGTGTTAGTAAGTTTCTCGTCAGAGACGCTGCAATCGTCTTAAGCGAGCAGACGGATAAACTTCCATTCTCTATCTTCTTTTGTTTCTTCATGCCAAAGAGCCGCAACCCAGTCTCGCGAATGATGTCCCTCTCCAGCTCAGTGAAGTCGACTTGAACAGAAGGTTGGGGTGCCGGTGTCGAGCTCTGAGTAGAGCTCAAACGACTGTCAGCATTATCCCCAGTCGCGTCGAACAAAAGCCGTCGCGGATGCCTTCGTGCAGATCTGGGCGAAGATGGCGGACGCTCCTGTCGACGCGCTGAACGCTGAGGCGTCCGCCGAAGCTGCTGGCTATGCATCAGATAATAAAGAAAAGCTGAGCTGCGATCATTTTCTCGAGATTTTAATCTTTATTTTTTTTAAGCCCATGCAATAAGCGTATTTGGAGTTCAGTGGGGGGAAAGGTGCAGGCAGTGACTAGATGCTTCAAATTCTCCGTCAAAATAGTACATGTAGTCAGAGAATAGCCATCACACAAATGGTGTGAGCCGGGCATGCCAAACACTATTCTTCACACTAACTGCGTGTGGCGAGGACGTCCGTGGGGAGGACGCTATTGTTCTGTGCCGATCCAACAATAGTACACTATAAAGTTAATGTAAAACAATATTTCAGATTTTTAAGCAAATGCCCTCATCTTTATTTTGTTTGAATCAGCGCGAAGAACCTGCAGTTCCGTTAAAAAAATTCGTACACTTGTCGATGGATTATAATTTAATGACTTCCTAAGCTGCAAAGTTAGGATCTTCATCTAAACTAACTCATGTCGAAGGCTCGTCTTTCCTTCGGCGGCCTGTTTTTGTGGGTTGGATGTCGTTGATGTCAACCGGTTTGTCGTTATGCATAATGGATTGTCACCAAGCGCTGCGTTATGCCTGAGCTGGTCATTGTGTGCTGCGTTATGACATTGCACTCCATTGTGGAGAACTTGCTGGGATGTAAACTAGCTTTTAGCCCAAAAGAAAAATATCGCGTGGGTCAGACTGGTAACACATTTGGATAAATATAAATAGAATGTTAGGGTTTGAAACTGTGATTTGAAATGTTTCCTTGAATGCACCCGGCGACACTGCATGCTAGCATACGGGTGGAGATAGTGGTTAATTTGAAATGGCGTGCTAGGGTTTTTGAAATGATTTACTTTCTTAGCTGCAGGCTAGTACAAAAATGCCAGGACATCTTTCCATGGGACACTAAACACTACCTGCGAAACTGGTGGGAGGTAACAAGAGCGGCATGTATGAAATGCTACAGCGAAATTTTCTTCCTGTTTTTCTTTCACATTCTTGAGTATCATCCCACAGAGCTCTAATGAGTACGGAGGGTGACGCCATGTTTTCAGTCCATGACTTGTGTCTACTATCGTACCAATCACCAAATTGTTTGAAGAATTTCCACTTGGAGCTTTGCGGATCCAAATTAAGGCCATCGAAAGCCATAAAGGCCTTCCTTGCGTCATCGTATTTTTTTTCCAGTTTTTTGAACGCTTTCAGTTTCGCTTTACCGTTGCCCAAAAGATTTTTAAAGGTTGACTCCGAAGCATCTTCGATTCTACCGAAAAGGTTGGAAAACCATCCTCGTTCTTCCGCGGCAACAGACTCCGATTCGTAGCTGGGATAGTAGGCGCTCTTCTGAGATGCTTTGACAGCTTGCCTCAACACTCTCTTCGACGTGGTTCTGCCAGTTTTATCAGCAGAAGAGGTATTAATAACTAGCAGATCGGAGTTTCAGCTCAGTATCTTGACCTCCGTAGCCTCTGAGCTTGTGACCACGTTAGTGAAGAAAGCGAGAGCTACAAGAAGGAGGGTACAGCGGAGCCTGGATATTGCTAACATTAGAGCGATAGAGCACTCGCAGCACTTGAGAGGAAGCGGGGAAATTGGAAAGTGATAATTCAGCCTTTTGAATGCGAATGGTAGACGACGTATGGGAAGGCTAATCTACACATGTAGTTCTTTTAAGCAAATACATACACTTAAGTACAGTTCCAAAGCGTAACTACCAGGAGCCACGGGATTATCCCGGGGAAGTCCAACCATCAAACTACATGCCCACCATCATACTATGATGGTTGGTACTAAACATGGTTTTGTATGATGTGTTGAAGGGATGATTTGCGCAGAGTTGGTAGGGCAGTACAGTATGGAGTGAGAACAAAAGTAGAGTGGTCTTGGCGGCCATAGTGGAGAAGAAGTTTTGAGTGTACTTGGTAGAAGGAGAAGACGCTGTGTGGTGAAGATGGTAAGAGAAGAATTGATAGTAGTCTGGTGTTCTGGAGAGGAGTTATTCTCCACCAACCAGTCCAGTTGTAAATGATTTCTCTATATGAAATAGCACAATTATATTCCACTAGATAGTCATCATCACATTGGAGATGCTTACTTCAACAAATCCGTCCGTGAATTTGCATAACCAGTGCTATGAAGCATTAGGTTCTAAACAGGCTGTAGAGTTGTTGTGTGACAGCTGGGGGCTTTGGCATCGTATGGCCGACCATCATGCTATGATGATCACAATGTGTAGCATAGTTTCGGTACCGTTATCCCCGGGATAATCCCGTGGCTCTTGTTACCAGGTAGGTACGGGAGACGATACTAATCAGTGATTAGTATGATTAGTATGTTACAGAACCCCCAAACTTACGCTCGGTCTTATATCTGCCGGATGGGATGCCTGCAATTTCGAGAATCCGCAGGACTTCCAACCCGGTGTTATAGACAGGTGGCTCGTGTCGGCGGTGTGTGCTGCTGCTGTCAACTGTAGAATAGACGATTGGACTTGAGATGAGCGGGATCTGTGTACATCTGTGTATCCCAAGACCGTGCCCCACAACGTCCTAAAGGGACGAGAAGGGGTGTCAACCCTACAGGTCATCCCAATATCCCCCAAACTAGATCGCTGATTGGTCCATCCCTCTTTTGGGACGATATACGACTGAGCCTTTTTCACAGATCGCCCTTATTGAACTCAAGCTATTTATGAAGACTGCAAATCTTTAGATCAACTGGATAGGTATCGAAATGCAGGCACAGGCGGATTCCCGTTACCCCGGGTAAATCTACAGAAAGTGAGGTATCACCATGAATTTAGACGTGGCCTTGATATCTTTCACCGATACTCACATTAGCGCTAATGTGAATTGACCCTCGCCTCAACTTAACTCGCGCGAGTTAAACCGAATTGACCCTCGATTCAACTTAACTCGCGCGAGTATACGTGAATCTTATGAATCCACATTAGTTGTTTACTATCAATTCTACTTAACTTTTCTTGCTACACTGAGTTTAAAATGTGGCTAATACAGCCAATTCGTGGAATAGTGTCGCAGATGCTTTTTTAGTGCCGCAAATGTTCAGTTCAAACGCAGCCTTTCCCTGCTCAAAGTGAAGCTGTGCATGCGTTTCAGGAGCAGTAGGAGTGTCTTATTGCGGTTCGCCATGCACATGTGCCGGACTGGAAGGAGGGTAGATAATGAATGAAGCGGAATGCTGCAGAGATTGCAGTAGTATACTGTTTTGATATCCTATTGTGAACACTGCTCACTCATTATTAATACATGTTATTATGGGGCTGGTTTTGCACTGGTACTGTCCAATCAAGCCCTATTGGAACCCATATTATGGGTTCCAATAGGGCGATCCTTGCACGTACCAGCCGGGAGACGATAATCACATGTCTACATGTAGTTACGCTTTGAAACTGCACTTAAGTGTACGTATTTGCCAAAATCAATACATGTGTAGAATTCCTTTCTCAAAGGGCGCACTGATTATTAAATGACAATAGAGGAGGCAGTGATTTGAAATACAGGAGCATAGGAGGTTCAAACATTAAAGTTGAATTTACCGGCACATCAAATTCATTCTACCATATACAGTACCTGTATCGACAGCATTAGACTCAGTAGCCCCACCTACGGCATGTAGCACAACATCTGAAGGCGTCAAGTAGCACAAGGCTAGTTTCTCTCGTACTTTAATAGTTAGTTTATCACCAGAGATTCAAGTTCCGAATTGTGCAAGTACTGTACGAAAACACATTCACGATGTTCGCATTTTATAGCACAACGTTTTTAATGGTACTGAAAAGGCAGCTACAGTACCTCCACTCACATGATGCAAGTCTCGTAGCTAGCCGGATAACTGACATCCAGTTTCATCTTGTTTTCACTAAGGAGACCACTTTTTAACATCAAAATTTGTGATTGTAGCTGTATCTGGTTGCTTACAAACACCAAGTGAATGAATAATTTGCCAGCATCCCAGAATCTGAAGAGCCGGTAGATCAGCGTTTCTGCAAGTGTGCCCTTTGAGAAACGATTATCCTGATCTCGGATTTCTGTGGTTTCATTGGCTAACACTCCTTTCTTGAGATTGATTAGGTGTGCTCTTTGAGATAGGAATGCTTTACCATACGTCGTCTACCGTTCAGGCCGAATTATCACTTTCCAATTTCCCCGCTTCCTCTCAAGTGCTCCGAGTGCTCTATCGCTCTAATGTTAGCAATATCCAGGCTCCGCTGTACCCTCCTTCTTGTAGTTCTCGCTTTCTTTACTAACATGGTCACTAGCTCAGAGGCTATGGAAGTCAAGATGCTGAGCGGAAACTCCGATCTGCTTGTTACCGCTTCTGCCGATAATACTGGTAGTACCTCGGCGAAGAGAGTGTTGAGGCAAGCCGTCAAAGCATCTCAGAAAAGCGCCAACTATCCCAGCTACGAATCGGAGTCTGTTGCGGCGGAAGAGCGAGGATGGCTTACCAGTCTTTTCGGTAAAAAAAATCAACCTCGAGGAAGCTTCGGAGTCAACCTTTACAACGCTTTTGGGCAACGCTGAAGCGAAACTGAAAGCGTTCGAGAAACTGGAAAAAAAAATACGATGACGGAAGGAAGTCCATATGGCTTTCGATGGCCTTAATTTGGATCCGCAAAGCTCCAAGTGGAAATTCTTCAAACAATTTGGTGATTGGTACGACAATAGACACTAGTCGTGGACTGAAAACATGGCGTCACCTCCTCCGTGCTGATTAGAGCTCTGTGGGATGATACTCAAGAATCTAAAAGAAAAACAGGAAGAAAATTCGCTGTAGCATTACATGCATGCCGCTCTTGTTGCCTTCCACCAATTTTGCTGGTAGTGTTTAGTGTCCCACGGAAGGATGTCCTCGCATTTTTGTACTAGCACTGCAGCTAAGAAAAAAAATCATTTCAAAAACCCTAGCACGCCATTTTAAGTTACCCACTTTCTCCACCCGTTCGTTTTCGAATGCTAGCATCCAGTGTCGCCGGGTGCATTCAAGGAAACGGCTCTTTGTGGCTGATCTTTATTGTTTTGTAAAAAAAACAGTTTGTTGCCAGTCTGAAGATTCGACATTTCAATTTAATCTCATTCTTCACCTTTTGCCTTTCTTTTGGACTAAAGCCTAGTTTGAATACATGCCTTTTACAGTATTCACTTTCAAACTAGATGAAGAGGCTACAGATGTAAATAACGAATTCTAGGCACTACAGTATAGAAAATGGGGCCAGACAAAACTCTTACTTCTTAAAGTATCATTTAAAGCCGCGTCTCAACGAAAAGAAGAATGTGAATGTTGCTTATGTCATCCAGGGAAGACATCACCACCCATTCACCCAGATGATATCGCTTGAAGGGTAGCGATTTATATAAGAAGTAAGTGATAGTGAATGACCCTAAAACTACTGGGTTAAAATGAAAAATCAAGGAGTTCAGCCACGAACTTGCGAAACATAGGTACCGCCTTCGCGAAGCTTTAGTAATGCTACGCTCCCAAAAAACTTCAGAGCTTTCCATGTGACATTAGTTGATACGACGTTGTATTTTCAGCGTAGCATTCACTTTAGTTGAGGTCGTGTCAAGAGAGAGCTAGAAAATTATGACACGATACTTTTTTGGGAAAAGAAAAAAAGTGCTTTTATTTTGAAAAATGACACAAAGCATTTATTACAGGTCGAATATATCGGAAAGATCGTTACTTTTATCTGAATGGTCTTGCAATCGTCCAGTGACTAGGTTAAGAATCAGCGTTTTTACGTCGTCCCCCAAATCTCATACGACAAGTTCTGGACGATTAATTGCCCACTACGCCTCATAACGGTCGACGTAGCTGATGGCGTACCCCACAAACCAGCTTCCACCAACCTGGTCCTAAACTCCGCTTTGACATCCGAGACAGTCTTGCCTTCGTCAGCCAACTTATGAAAGCTGGGCTCGGGTTTCTATTCACCCAGGCGTGAATCCTTGTTTCAAGGGTTTTCCATCGGCCCTTGAGTTTCTCAATACCCCCCGCAAAGCCGTCGACATGGGGTGCGTACTGCATTATCAAGTCCTACTTACATTGCCAGCATCATCCTTTTGCTATGTTGTATTATGCGTTGTACCGGTGTGGTCAGTGAAGTCGTCTGCTGTATCCCACCGAATACCGCTAAATGTTGTTCTGTAGATACCCCATGATCCTTACTAAGACAGTAGCTTGTGCTGTATCTTCATACGTTGTAAAAAAAAACTTTACGTGGTGGCTAGTAGACAGTAACTAAAGGCCTCTGCAAATATCATGGCTGCTTGTGTGCCACCATATTTACGTGCTCAATCAAGTAGCTGGCTCGCAAGTTAAAGCTGTCTCATGGATGTAATTTCTTAGCAAACGGTATGCTCGTTTATTAGCCTGAGGAGATATATGGGTTTCGAACTATCAAAATTATGCAATCAACACCGGTTCGCATTTGCTCCTCCGGGTGCATCTATTTATACTGCCAACATAGAACAAAGTCCATGTCATTTATAGGCAAAACCGTCAGCATAAGCCCTCCACAATGTGAGCACTTTTGATAGTTTGAATCCATTTAAGTACGATATTCGACCTAAAACTGCTGTTTTCTTTGTAAGAATAATAGCAATACTTTCCGCTGTTTTTATAAAGAGCATTCACCAACTTTCTGTCATGTCGACGCCCGAAAATGAAAATAAATCTCGCCTATCATAGTTTAAAAAGCAATTCCACGAGCGAACATGGAGTACAGTAAATCAAGTCGTGCGCGCTCGCCCAAGCAGCCACGCACCTCGCCAAAACTAGCCGTTGGTTGATAGTTGAGCCCGAACTCTACAGCGAAGTAACGGTATCGGTACAGCTCTGTTAATCCACACCGACTCTGCACGGTTCAGTTAACGGGCGGAACGTTCCAGGATGGACCGTTCCCAAACCGGTTAATCTGGTGGATGGCCAGGAGCGCTTGACAAGAGGACGACAAGGAGGACAACGCTAGAGTAGAAGTTTAGAGGACAGATCTAATTGACTTTAATCTACTCACTTCGGCATTTACCGTTAACAACAACAACAAGCTCGCCTTTCTAGCTATTTGAGCAGTCGACCGTAAACATGATTACGAGCACACATCCATGATTATGAGCACCATAATCATGTAAAAATGTCGTTTGCTCCTGCAATCAATTTATAATACTAGAGTGTTCAGCTGGTGGTGGAAAATCATCATAAGCGGGAATTTAGAAATCTTAACTCTTTTTTTACTTGTTAGTGAATAAAAACTGCGGCTGCCAGCACTGGCGACGACCAGAATAACAACGCCACCCCCACAGTAGCCTATAAGCGCTACTACAGTAGATTATTCCTATACTAAAATAATAGTATTATTCTTTTAGAGCTAATACAAGATCGTTAAGGATTAACAAAATGCCGTCGAACTGTGAATGTACAGCTTTATAAGTTGAGTACATTTTATAAAGGTATGACATAAAGCGAGACACCGTTAGCGGCACAGTTATCCTCATGAAATCGTAAGTTTTTCTTGCTAATTGTACAACGCATTTTGCACAGGGATTGGGGCTACAGTAGTACATGTACTAGGTAATTCGGCAGCGGGAACGAGGTGCAGGAGTGGGGTTATACCTGACTATTGTTCTGTGCCGACCCAGCAATAGTACACTATAAAGTTAAAGAAAGACAATATTTCAGATTTTCAAGCAAATGCCCTCATCTTTAATTTGCTTAAATTAGCGCCAAGAGACTGCAGTTCCGTTTAAAACTTTCATGCATTTGTCGATAAATTACAACTTAATGACTTCTTAAGCTGCAAAGTGGGGATGCTCATCTAATCTAACTCATGTCGAAGACTCGTCTTGCCTTCGGCGGCCTAGCTCGTTTAGCTGGATGTCGTTGATATCAACAGGTTTGTCGTAATGCATGATGGATTGTCACCAAGCGCTGCGTTATGCCTGAGCTGGCCATCGTGTGCTGCGTTATGACATTGTATTCCTAGTGGAGAACTGGCTGGGATGTAAACTAGTTTTTGTCCAAAAGAAAAATGTCCCGTGGGCCAGACTGGTAACACATTTGAATAAATATGTGAATAATATTAGGGTTTGAAACTGTGATTTGAAATGTTTCCTTGAATGCACCCGGCGACACTGTATGTTAGCATCCGAGTCGAGATAGTGGTTAATTTGAAATGGCATGCTAGGGTTTTCGCAATGATTTACGTTGTTGTTGTTTAAAGGCAAATGCCGAAGTGAGTAGATTAAAGTCAATTAAATCTGTCCTCTAAACGGCTACTCTAGCGTTGTCCTCCTCGTTGTCTTCTTGTCAAGGCCTCCTGGCCATCCACCAGACTAACCACCAGACTAACCGGTTTGGGAACGGTCCATTTTGGAACGTCACGCCGGTTAGCCGAACCGTGCCGAGTCGGTGAATATCAACATTTATTTTCTTAGCAGCAGTGCTAGTACAAAAAAGGCCAGGACGTCTTTCCATGGGACACTTAACACTACCTGCGAAACTGATGGGAGGTAGCAAGAGCGGCATGCATGTAATACTACAGCGATTTTTTCCTGTTCTTCTTTTATATTCTTGAGTATCATCCCACAGAGCTCTAATGAGCACGGAGGGTGACGCCATGTTTTCAGTCCACGACTAGTGTATATTGTCGTACCAATCACCAAATGGTTTGAAGAATTTCCACTTGGAGCTTTGCTGGTCCAAATTAGGGCCATCGAGAGCCGTAAAGGCCTTCTTTGCGTCATCGTATTTTCTTTCCTGTTTCTCGAACGCTTTCAGTTTCGCCTTAGCGTTGCCCAAAAGCGTTGTAAAGGTTGACTCCGAAGCTTCCTCGAGGTGGATTTTTCTACCCAAAAGATTGGTAAGCCATCCTCGTTCTTCCGCTGCAACAGACTCCGATTCGTAGCTGGGATTGCTGGCGCTTTTCTGAGATGCTTTGACGGCTTGCCTCAACGTTCTCTTCGCCGTGGTACTACCCGTATTATAAGCAGAAGAGGTAACAAGCAGATTGGAGTTTCCGCTCAGTATCTTGACTTCCATAGCCTCTGAGCTAGTGACAACGTTAAAGAAGAAAGCGAGAGCTACAAGAAGGAGGGTACAGCGGATCGTGGATATCGCCAACATTAGAGCGATAGAGCACTCGCAGCACTTGAGAGGATGCGGGGAAATTGGAAAGTGATAAGTTGGCCTCTTGAAGGCGAATGGTAGACGCCGTATGGTAAGGCTTATCTACACATGTAGTCTTTTTGAAGCAAATGCATACACTTACGTACAGTTCCAAAGCGTAGCTACCAGCCTGACAGACAGGAACCACGGGGTTATCCTGGGGATGGCCAACCATCTTACGTTGATGGTCACCATGTGTAGTACCAACCATCATACTATGATGGTCACTGATGGTTGGCAAAGGTGCTAAACTGCCCAGCTGTTTATTCGCGCTAATTCAAACAAAAAAAAGATGTGGGCATTTGCTTGAAAATCTGAAATATTGTCTTTCATTAACTTTAAAGAGTACTTTTGTTGGGTCGACACAGAACAATAGTGTACTTTCCACGGGCGTCCTCGCCACCTGCAGTTCGTGTGGCTCCGACGTGAATAAAAGTTTTTGGCATCGGCGGGCTCACAATATTTGTTTGATGCCTATTTTCTCACTACGTGTACTATTTTGACGGAGAATTTGAAGCATCTATTTATAGCCACTGGCTGTCTGGTGGGTAAGAACAACTGCCTCTCACACTGTATCTGGATGTGCTAGTACGTTGCACGGTACATGTACTTTGCGGGTTCCAGTGCTGTGCATCGGCAACATCACAACACCGTAGTGTTACAAATACCTGATGGTCTGATAATTTAGCGGATTAACCCTTTTAAAGCGGGGTTTTATTCTATATTATACAGAATAAAGGTTTATCTTGATTAAACTATTGACAGAAGAAGGCAACAATTTATCTGGTGGTAGCTGTCTCGCGAATCATGTGAGGTGGACACTGCGAAAAAGTGCAAAGACATCGTTTCTACGGACAAAAACTTCACAATGTATCCACCATACGCTATTATCTGAGATTTGATTGGCTACTGCAGAATAAAAAAAGATCGCAATGTCTTCTGTAAGGTATTTCCCCTCCAAAACGATAAGTGAGATTGGCGGTTTCGCGCCATTTTGGATGGCCGCCGGAGCTTCATCGCTACGCGGCAGAAGTTCACTCACCAAATTTTCGGCCAGTTCTAGACTAGCAAGAGTAGAAGAAGAACTAGGCTTGAACTGGCCGAAACGATTGGTGAGCAAACAGTCTATTGATTTGACTACTAGCTAGCTAACTACTGTCTTATTTCTCTTCGTCAGCGCGCTTACGCTTGCGAAAGCGTATGCGCTTCTTCAGGTGTGCTGGAATCGCAGTTCCGCTTCGCCAGACCTGGTGCCAAATCTGGCTGCACGTGAGCGTGTTGCCGCTATCCTCTCTCCGAACGCGATTACATAGAGGTACGTAGCCGTCGTGTGATTGAGTGCACTGGGGGCAGAAGAAGCTGCTTTTAAAGCTTTTCGTTTTGGGTGTCGCCATTGCCGAGCATACCTTGCAAAGGTGCTGACGACGTTTGTTCTTCCCATTGCCATCATACATGTCGTTCGTATTCTGCAGGGCGTGTGGCTGCGTTTGAATTGGCTCCGTTATCAAGTCCTCTGCGTTGGTGTTTGCACGCAATGTGGCTTCTGTTGTTGCTAAAAGCTCCGTTTGCAGTCTTCGCATGTATTCTGCGTGCGTCGTTATGCGTTCTCCCTTTTTCTTCAAGATGAGTTTGTGCAGGATGAACCCATTGACAATCGCCATGTCAACAAAACCCAAGAATAACTGGCGGTAATATTGTTTTGAAAGCCACACATCGCTGTATCCAATACCGCTGCAGGCGCAGCTGGTCGTGCTGGTCGACACCCCCCATACCAGTATGATAATCGGCAACCGGCCGGGGACATGGTACGTCTGCACGAACACTCTCACCCTTCACTCGGCGTCTCACACTAGTAATCGTCGTTGCACATCCAGTCGCAATCATAGACACAACTTTCGAGTCTTCCAGGACACAGCAATGAGCTCAGGGAAGTCTTTGGCTTCGGCGACGCGATACGTCCCTCGGGGCAAACGCTTGGGCCGTGTTTTTTGTGTGAACGCAAAGTTGACTGGCCATCCCAATCTGTCGTTGCGGTGTGCTCCCACATAGTAGTAACCCCTCCGAAGTAAATCCAGTACCAGTGCACACGAACTGTAGAAGTTGTCAGCGACAACAAGTCGCTTTGCGGGTTGCCCTTCGAGGGCTTTGTTCACGTTTCGTATAACAGCCTTCTGTGCCGTTCCCTTTGCTGCCGCTGGATTGTTAGCAGCGCCGAGATAAACTTCAATTCTGTAGCATACAGAAGAAGATACGGCATATTGTAAATGACTTCACCCGTATCATGTAGAAAGAGGAATTGGCAATCTGTATGATACTGAGAAACACCCCGATACTACTGATACTACTAGCAATTTTGTATCAACGTACCGAGAATAGTAGCCAGTCTCCGCGCAACACGTCATGTAAACCTTAGTCCCGTACTTGTGAGGTTTGTCCTTGTTGTAGACGCGCACCGGATTGAACTTGCTCCTGTTTGGAATGGTGCCTTCGTCAAAACGGATTCGCGGCCCCAACCGGTAGCCACGCCGAAATGTTTTCTCGAGTACCTGCAGTACCGGTCTGACTTTCCATGCCTTGTCCTTAGACGCATCTGCAGCGTTGTTACTAGCGAAATGCAGGTAACAAGTGATCATCTTGAACATGTCTCTCTTCATATACCTGGGGAACGTTCCACGAGGGACTGCGCCATCTTCTCGAGTAGACCAGTGTTTTTCCAGCCCATCCGTATGAGAACAAAGGGTTCGAGCAACGAGAAGACCTATCACGTGGATAATTTCGTGAGCCTGGATAGGTTTTACACGCCGTAGCTTCTCTTCAATCTCTTGGACAGAGTCGACCTTCTTTTGGGGATCCTTTGCTCGTGCTTGAAACTGCTTCTCTCGTTGCTGACGTGCGACAAGCGGGATGCAAGCCACGTGATACAAATTCGTCTCCTTCTGAATCACAAACCAGAGCTTGTTGGGAAGAAAACACAAAATAATTCCTAATGAGGACTCTGCAAATGCTGCTGCAGATCTAGTTGGCCCCCAGTTTCCGTCGTACAACTGCGCGGCTTCAAGAGTCAAATCACCTGTTTTCAATATAATACAGAGTTAGAAAAGAATCAAAAGAGTTATTATGTAGACGACCGACTTACCAGGATGTTGCTCGTCATAAATGGTCCACCCAGACGTTCCCAAGCGCCGCATGTCCTCGTCGGCCTGCACAAATAGCTCACTGTCCTCCTCACAGTCTCTGTCAGACTCCACTTCGCTTTCGTAGTCTTCTCGTAGCGACACGGGCACATCCAGCTCATCATCGAAGACACAACCAATACTGTCGTTGTCATCTTCAGCTTTATCGCACAGATTCACATCATCTACAGTAACTGACCCGAACAGCTTCTCCCCACGTAGCGCATCCATGAAGTTCTTTCCATCAAACTCATCAATCCCGTTGAAATCGTCGCTTTCACTCTTCGACTCGTCTGCACGCTTATACCCCGAGCATGCATCATATTCCGGATCCTCCATACTAGTTGTGGTGCTCCCACCTTATTGTTCTGTATCTGGCTGATTTGCTTGACCTGCTTGAGTCGACGGTGGAGAAGCTGAAGTACGCGGAGGGAAACTCGAAGGAGGAGTTGGAGGAGTACGCGTCACCTCCAAAGTTGGTGCCGCTTGTTCTTCCGCTGGCAGCACATCTTCAACCGGCAAACGACGGCGGGCCAACTCATACGCCGCATTCTTTTCCATGGCGATCCTTGCTGGGAGTGATGGCAAAGGTGAGAGCTCCAGCAACCCCTGACGACATCCAAATGTCATGAGTTCTTGTTCGCCTGCACATACCTTCCAGTACTGTGAGTATATAGAGCTGTCTGCAGAACGTACCAACGAAATATTCAACTCCGCGCTTCTCTGCATCCAAGCGGCCAGTCACACTGGCCATCACGTACGTGAAGTCCGCACTCAGTCCTTTAGGCTTCCTCGCTTTCCATCCTGCCTTGGATAGCTCGCACCATAACCGCTTGAACGGTTTCTCGTTGGGAGCGTTCATTCTCGAATAAGTCTGAAATCTGTGGTTACCAACAGCTGCCGCAAATAGCAAGAAACCGAATTTTTAAAACCTCCAGTCATCTTATACTGTCTTTTCTATTCAACCCGAATTATCCCCGGCTATCTTCTCTTCGTAGATCCTTCAAGATCGAACTACCCATCTCTACCCTTTACAAACAGAAGCATGCGAGAAATTACGACGATTACAAGTTTGCTGGAAATTATGTCCTGTCATAATTCTTATTCTGTAGAATACAGAATAGCGCTGTAAAGGGGCTAACAGAACATGTACTGTAAAACATATACTGTAATTGTGCTCCCCACCCCTCCCTTGTCTGCGGAGCCAAAGGCAGTTAAAGGTGGTACCGGTAGCGAGGTTGCTAAAACGCATTCTGATCAAGACGAAGAAGCCAGTACTTTCCGACGTAGGAGACCTAGTCATCGACGATTTTTTAAAGGGACTCACTTGGCCTGACATTGATTGGCTAAAATAGAGCACCTCCCTAATATAGTACCTATATTGTTCTTGCGGACGACTTGCGCGACATACTGAGTTATATAGCTCATCCAGCACATCCAAATACACAACTTTTTAAGCTCTGTAGCGTGGTGGATTTTTGTTTGTGTGAGAAGCAAGCTAAGTATGCAATCGTCACAAAATTATAGGGTAGTCGTACGCCCTTATCTTCCCCATACATTAGCCTGCGCAGACGTCGTCACCCTTGCCTCCATCTGTGACGCGATGCACTCCTTCTGCCATGGTCAATACGTATTCGTATTGTTTGATTGGGACGTGGGCCAGGCCTGCAAGTACTACTGACCACTGTTACTTACGAGCTGTCGCAAAATGACACACCTCGTACCTCACTATCTTCAGCTTATAGACGTTTCTGCAGCGCTTGGGCTCCAGGACTGTTGCGTCGCCATAGCAAAAGACAAACTTGTCCTTGCTGAACAGCGCGACGACATTCTTCTCGACCAACTTGGACATCGAAATGAGGCTACCTTCAACTTATGGGATGTACAGGACATCCGACAATGTGACGGACGTTCCATCCGTCCGCTTCATACCGGCGGTGCCTGTTGCAGCTGCTTCGATCTTCGTGCCATCCGCAATCGTGATACGGATTAGCGTCCTCGGGTCCCTTATGGACACAAACTTGTCCCGGGCGCTGATCATGTGCGAACTTGCACCTGCGACAAGTCATTTCGACTTGGCCATCGCACCCGCAACCGTGAATGCCAAGTCTGGCACTTAAGCTTGCGCCACATAACCGCGTCCTTCGTCGGCTTTCTTCTTCCGGTTCTCAAAACGCTTTGTGCAATGACTTCTTTCAGTAGAAGCACTTGCCATCAAATCGACGCTTGGTTCCGACGTCCTTCCTTTTCGCTGTGAACGCTCTCTCCTGAACCGATGACGATTCATCCGAGGCTTCAACACCAGAGAGTACTTGGATCACATAAGTAAGTGTCATCTTGAGCGTGTTCTCCAAGCCCGTCGCGAGGATACAGTACGCGTCGGTTAGACTTTCGAGTAGCAGCACGGGCTGCCGCGGCTCGTCCAGAGATTCACCGATTGACCCCATATGGAGTACCAGCTCCTTAAACTTGTTCACCTGGACAGCGATCCTCGTACCGGGGTCCATCCTGAAGCTGGGTAGCTTCTTTGTAGCGATGAGCCGGGTTTTGAGTGTCTTCCGGTTGAAGTGTTCGTTGAGCAAATCCCACGCTTCAGCAGCGGTCAGTGATCCACGGAAGAAGACTTGGTACGTGAGACTCGCGTCTCCAGCGATAACACCATGGGCCTTCAAACCGTTGGTCTTCCATTTAATCGTGGTGCAATCACTCACTTAGGTAAACGCGGCCTTGCCGATCTGCGGAAGCAGACCCTTCCGAGCGAGCTTCATCCGCATGTTGAGCTCCCAGTGGAAGTAGCTGTCTTCCACGAGCTTGTTGATACTGTCAACTTAGCTTGGCTCATAACCCATTGTGAATAAAGAACGATACGAACGCGTCTTGTAGTCGATGCCAGTCGATGAATGGTAATTTAAAAATGAGTTTGATTGGATTAAAGGGTCTAACACTTCTCCCTCTATCCTACATGTAGCCCCTAGTATATCCTATCACCGGCGGTCCGTGTTTACAAAATAGCATATGCAACGGACACACTAATATGCAACAGACACGCGTGTATACAAGATACATAATATCCGGGTATGCAACGGACACGCCTGTATGCAACGGAGACACTTGTATGCATTGTACACGCCACATGTCACGATTGTCCTATCGCAGCAGGCCCCGAGATAGACCCAATTGAAGTTGCCGACCAATCACAATTCAGGATACCAAATGATCTGCCAATCAGCTCGCACTATACCTGTCACTTCAGTTGTAGCATGCTTTCGGCACGCGCACGACGCTTGGCGCGGCTCTCTTAACGCGACATATGCTAAAGCAACTCCGCGGCACGAGCTAGGAGTACAGTATATCAATTCACCCCGTGCGCGCTATCCCAAGCTGCCACACTCGTCGCCAAAATTTGGCCCGAATG
This sequence comes from Phytophthora betacei, assembly GCA_011320135.1. Lineage (NCBI taxonomy): Eukaryota > Oomycota > Peronosporomycetes > Peronosporales > Peronosporaceae > Phytophthora > Phytophthora betacei. The sequence continues at coordinate 827,214 of JAANHX010000444.1, read as the reverse complement.
ACCCGTCCAACGACCCGAAAAAATCCGTCTGTCATCCTCTCCATCATCAACAAAGTGCGCGACGATACGCTCCATATCGCGACGCAAATGCTGCGTCTTTCGAGCCGCCAACTCCTGGTGGACCGTGACACCCACGAGACGAGCAAAGCCGCGCTTTTCCAGCGACTGCCCCACACCCCGGTTTGGTGACCCAGCTTAACCTACGAGACTCGCGATACGAATTGGAGCGTCTGTACCGCCAGAAGTAGCAGGAAATGGACACACAGCGAGTTGCTATGTGTCCTTTCCCGCTGACGTCTACTCGGCTTCGAGCAAACGATGTTTTTACATGATTATGGTGCTTTGTATATATGTTTCACCACTATATCGGTCGAGTGCTAAAACAAAGCAAATTGAGCAGCCAGACGAGATAGAGATGTCCATTAATTGAGCCTCGAATTGTGGCACAAAGTATTGTTTGTACCGTTTGTAGCTCAGCAACGTGCAGAATAGAACTTATGCACTTGGTTGATATGTCAACGCTTCGTTTGAAACGCAACAACGTGCGGTTTGTGTTTCTAAGTAGATCGAAATCAAATGGCAGTTTGTGGCATCTATATGGGCTTTTCAATGTCTGCCATTAATAAGGGTGGTTGTGTGTTGTACTTCGTACTTGTTTTTTGTGCTACAGCTAAACTAGACACCGGCTGTCAAAACCAAACCTGGCAAATGGGTATCTAGAAGTGATTTGCCAACACTGTTCAGAGATCCAATTACCGTAACCAAAATTTCTGAAAAACACAACAGCCAATTCCGAACCTATTTGTCGAATGTCCCCTGTATCTACTGATTTTAAGTGTCGTAAGCTTACATGTCAACGATTTATCTGCGGATTCTCGGTCAAGTGTCCTGGGGAAAGGCTAATTCAACTGTTACAGAAATGGCCGTAATCCAGTAAAACAAAGTACTGGGTTGTGATCGGAGGTGATTTCCATATCCGTAGCGCTGTGAAATGTAAGCTCACAGGTAACAATTGTGAGCTTATAGTTGATACTTTTCTTTATTTGACATTAAGGGGTGTATTTTCTATGAATTCATATTTACATCGAACTCTGCGACGACTCAGTACTTTTCTGAATTATGGCAATTCCTCTCAAATGTGAAAACTCAAAGGGTTGATCCTTGGTGGATTTTACATGACGTTTGTGTGTTTGTTTCGAATCTAATTTGCACATCCTATTCACGTTTTGAAGCAATCACAGGCAAATGGTAACTTTACCCTGACCACCGCTATATTAAAGGAAGCACTGAGTTTTGTGGCTAGGGCAAATAGAGGGCGATCACGACTCCCCAGTTTGACCAATTTTCGGTTTTTTTCAAGACCCCAAAGTTCGCGAACCTTCCGTTGATTAAGCAGCTCAACACCGTCCGCCTCAAACTCGGTAGCTAGCAAGGCAGGCAAGGCGTGTTTGGCTTTTGTGAAAAAGCGCAACGATGGTAACATGAACAACTTTATGTAGAGAGTAGGGCTAGTGACATTATTGCAGACGAAAATATAACAATCGATTCGACTTTTGTATAAGTGTCCACGCCTTTTCCTGCAATCAATTAATAATTAGCCGAGTGCCGCCGCTCCGCGGCGGATGTTTAGGTTTAGTTCTATTAATACTTGTTTTGGACGTTTCGCCTCCGCTGCGCTTCAGCGGGATAATTGTTTAATAAACGCTGAACCCCTGTGTGCCTAAATCGATTTTTTTTTTAATTTCATTGATCAGGCTTACCTGATTAAAATAATTATTGAAATGATCGTGAATCAAGATTCTTGATGTAATTTCTTTATTATTGTTGGCTATCACTGTATCTTCATCTTCCACCTAAAACAATCTGTACTTCAAATAACATTTTTACAAACGCTAAGCAATATGTTTAGTTTATCGTCGTGCTCGATATCACGGGCCATTTCTAAGCCACTATGAATATTAGCTTACATCAACGCAAAATATAGTAATGGTCTGTCCAGCATGTACTACTTACCCGCTAGTCCTGCTTATTTGAGCTTGTTACCTAAAGATTGTTCACTTCTCATACTAAACTCAATGAAAGCTAGAAAATATTCAAATTGCAATATATATTTTTTGCATGTAGCGTTCATTTTGTGCTGATTCAGAATTAGTCATCGGACACTCGATTCTATGCCAATTATGATTAAAGTATTTAAATAATGTGTCGCAAGACGCCTCGCTGTTGTTGTTGTTGACGATAGTGATTTTTTATTTAATAGTTTAACGATGATTCCAGGATGGTTAAACGTCATTTAGGCTCCAAGTTTATTAATGTTTCTTTATGGCGTCTACTTAATTAACACCTCTCGTGTTTTCTTGTTGTCTTATCGCTCCATTTAAAATCGTTTCTTATGCCCTTGTCGGCGACACGTCCGCCCGTTAACTAGTGGCGGATTTTGCTGTCTAAACAACGCTTAGAAAACAATGGTTTACTGCAGAAGCACATATGAGTTCTTTTTAGTTCAATCTAAAACTATCTATCTTTACGGATCAAGTGACACGTTTATTAGCACAGCGTTGTTCTTACGATCGGGTTCTTACAGCTTCTGTTGTACATGTACTACTATTTGGCAGCTCAGTTAGTTACCTCACACTCAGCTATATCTGAATATTTCTACAACAAAACAATTGTAGTTACTATTTTAATCGTTGTAACTTGCAGAAACTATTAAGTACATAGTAGTTCTAGTATGTCCTCGTGTACGCTAAGCACCTTGCAGCTTTGGAAGCGTCTTTAGGGGCTATATCATTTGAGAATTAGTAGCTCAGTTTAGCACTCAATATTAAAAAAACTTCATGAAATATTAAAACAGAGAATAGTATTAAAACGATGTCGCCTTCGGATAATATATAGCCTTGTGCAAATAACCATATGTACACTGTGAACCGCTTGAATTTACTGATGTAAGCTACATAATCCAGGTTTAACCAATTGGAGCCGCCTTTGCTTCGCTCGACAGCCAATGATAGAGCTCAAAAATTTGAGCGTTTTGTGTGACGGACGGACGGACACCGCTAGCGTTGATAGTTTAGGACTAGCCGGCCGCCGTCGCTACGCGGTGGAGTGGCATGTTTTGTTGGAGATGATGTGGCTGTAAATTTAAGTGTTTCTTGGTGTCGCGTGCTTTGTGCGCGTCGGTCATCCCCGTACGTCGTGGCTTCGTGTAGTAATTCACCATTCCGTAGTCTTATGCGGCCCTGTACAATATCGTGGTTGGTACACTTCCATTAGCCCATACTACAGGTTGGATGTCATGTTCTTTACTGGCCCGTGCTCGTTTGCGTCCTTCCTGGCTTCGTGGTTCCCTGCTCACTCTGCTAAGTTGTTTGCCCTCTCTTTTGGGCTCACGCTCTTCCGTACACCACCCTCTTTTGCTGTTCCGTGTTTCCAGCGGTTTTCGTGGGTTCCACAGGTTTGGTAGTCCATAATCATTCGGGTCCATGGCGTCCTATCGCGGGTACCCTCGCCGACGGATGCACTTCCGTAGTTATGTTGACCTCCCACCGTGTATTGTGCTCTCCTGGTGTAGCACCATTGACCGCGCTGTCGCGCTATCGTGCAATCGGGTTGTGACTCTACTATCTATACTATCGTGCTCGCGTAGTGTAGCTGCGTTACCCATGCTATCGTGCTCTGCAATGGTATCGTGCTCCGCGGCTCGGTGTGATTTTCCGTCTATAGCTCCTGCGGCTGCGTGTTCCATCATGGTTTAGTGATTGGTCCAGTGTCAATACTATCGTGTTAATTTGCGGCTGGTCTTTAGTCAGTGCTATAGTGAGCTACCGTTGTATCGTGCGCCGTGACTTGGTGGGATCCGGGTATCCGGCTCCAATCTTTATGTTTGGTCGTTCGACCGTGGCCCGTGTTTTCCTGTGATGTTATGGAAAAATTATGTTCATGCACTTTCACGCCTACGTGTTTTACAGTGCTTAAAACGTGCGTGCCCTTCCGTGGTCCGTGCCTTTTAGCATGTGGGGTGTCATTATTTCAGATCTAACCCGCTTCTTTTATTTCATGACATTTCGCCTTTTTCATGACTGTAAGTTTTTTTTTTCGTGGTTCGTGCTTTGCATCAAATTGCATGGCCTGTATTGATTCAGTCCCCTTTTATCCTCCGCGTCCTTCCGCGCTTTGGGTTGTTCCTTGTAAACCATCGTGTACATAATATGGCTCGGGTGCTCCTCCGCGTTTCGTGCTATTAAATAATCACGTGCCTCCGCGCTAACTCAATCGCAACCCTGTTTTCATTTTGTTTGATGTACGCTACGCATCGAGTTGAAAAGTGCGCACAATGTCTTAAGGTCACACACTACGGGCGCAAATACGAAAAAAGAGGGGTTTTTTGGTGCAGCTGTATGGTGTGCGTGGGTGTGTGGGGTGGGGTTGTCAGTACAGTCATGCATTTAAAAAAAATCACATGATTAATAATTTTAGTAAAAATGTGCTTCATTATCTAACACTGATATAATATTTATGTGTATTGTGAATTTCATGCTTTTGTCCTTTTCACTTAGCCTGATGCTCGATTTATAATAAATAGAGATCGTTTTATTAAATCGAGGTCTATAAAAAGTACAAATCGATCTTGCTAGACTGGCTAATAAATTGAGCCACGATAGTCAAATCGACCGCTCGGGATCGATCAACCACCAAATCCACATCGATATCCTGTAAATCGACTCTTTTTGCCGTTTTGTAATAGTAAAATATTCACAGATAATACAAATCGATGTCTGCCTCTTCCCAATCTCATTTTTTACGCATGGTTTTATGCTCCGACCATGCTCGATCTAGGCTATAAAACGGATGGACGTATCATCTACAAAGCACAACACTACTACTACAACAGATTGCAAGCAAACATTTGAAAAATATTTAAAACAGTACTAAGCAAATCAATCTTGTAAATAAAGTTATTATAAAGTGTTATGTATCACATTGGTTTAGCGATAAGTACTAAAGTGACTATTTAAGACGAAATAGAAGTCGCCGGACTGGAGGCATGTGGATGAGAAGGCACTACATAAGTGCTACCTCGCAGCGCGCAGCGCGCAGCGATGCTTTCTTAAAAATCGACAGAGGTGTCTAGTCAAAGGGCAGGGCGCTTATAGTAACGCGCCTTGCGAAAGAGGGTATCCCTGCTGACATAGGTTAATGCTTTCAGTTGTCCGACACTACTGTACTGGCCGAATTATTGTATTTGGCAGACCAATGCAAAACTAAATGTTCAAGGTTGATGTACGAATACGATGTTCAAGAGACTGTGTGACTTAAGTGGTACTGGTAGGGACAGCAAGATCAATGCTCCTACGCTCACTGAGGAAACCTAGCAGTTACACAACATCAGAATACTGCTCTGTACAAACGGTTCCTGCAAGAAGACTTCGAGCACAGCGAGCTGTGTGCCCTGATTGCTGGTGATTCAACGGCCAGTGCAGAGGATGCAACCAACGTTACTGCGCTCGTTGCAAATGCGTCTCATGCCCTATTGGACCGTCTTATGGAGGATCCCGATAACGCTGAAGAAGGCATGCGGCCAAGTAAAGAAGGACAACACACGGATAGCGACACGGACCGAGAGCCACCTTTTGCATCTCCAACAGCCGATCAACGTGTAGCTCGAGGGAAACGCTATAGAGATGGCAGAAAGAAGAATCCACGTCGTTCGGGCACCTCAAGCGAAGGCAGGGCTTCGTTCTTTGCAACTGCGGAGTGTTATTTCAGCTTAAGGCAGACTATCTTGCCGGGCAACTTGCGGACGAAGGGGGTAGTCAAGAGGATTAACCATCGTAGATGGCAGTACGTCCAACGCCGCGTCTCGTATAGAATTAAGTTTGTCATTCGACCCCACAATGTTAGCACTATCGTCCCATTTTTCATCGCCTCGTCCCAGACCATGACCTCGTCCCACACGCCCGGTCCCATATATTTTGCGACTACAAATTCGCACTCGTAAATCTTGAATCTTAGTTTCAGGATATCGCTAACACGCTCAGCCACATTTCGCGCCTTCGCGTGTCTGAGACTGTAAAGTTCCTTTGCTGTCTGAGGCCATCCTGATTCTACATCCCACTCCTTAAGATAATTGCGTTGCCACGATATGGCGTAATTACTTGGGACTGCAGTCCATTCCCAAATTTATAGGACCCTCGGACCATCGGACCTATACCTCAAAGCTGGTACAAAGTGCAAAAACATACACCGTACGAACCCTTCTGAGTGTACATTTTACTGACAGCTGCGGCATTGCGTGGGGATAGGGGAGACACCCCGAGATGGGGGGCGGCTGCAGAGAGACTTTCAAGCATGGTTTTAGGCGCAAGGAAATGGCCTGAAACCGCCTGTGGGCAGAGAAAAGAACATGCATTTCGCGACTAGAAGCTATGTGCTCTTAGGCTGGTAAATTTAACAATGAGCCCCCGATTTTCGTGGCGGGGTCCACTATTAAGCGCACCAACGAGAGCCAGTTACAGATGTACTGGTAGAGTTTTTACCAATCCTGTCCTGCCACATAAATATGTTTAGACTCGCACCCAACCTGTGGCTCACAGCCTAGCAGGGCTCAAAACACACAAAACGGGTCCCGACAACGAGGCCTCTACTCTTCGTCTTATTGTTTATGCCCAACAACGCAGACCTCCAACTCGACCGCTCAAGCCCCACAGGTCCGGCTGTCGGCCAATCAAGAATCGCTCCTCAGCCCCCCCCCCTATCCCTCACCCCACCCCACCCCTCACCCAAAGACGACGTAGCTCAGTGGAAGCGCACAGGTCTATGCCTTGAGGACGCTGGTTCAAAATCGGCGTCGCCATCTTTTTGATTGTGAGGTGAAGGCTCGTCACGGGCTAGTGGCTGAAGGCGTGGTGCTCTACCTGCTTAGGTATCTGGATTCAGTAAGGTGTGGTTACGATGTGTGCGTTATGGCAAACGTGTATGATGAATTTGCTAGCTATGTGTTTCTGCTGCTAATCCTTAACTTCTAAAACGTCTTAGGTGTAGCCAGGAGCCGGGTCGCGTATGGCTGCAGACTGGAGGGTTTTTTGGTGGCGCTTGATTCTGTCGTTTAGGTCTTCTTTGGTGTGAAGAGCCTGCAAGTGCTTACGGACGGCCCTGACCCACGCGAGCTGATCTTCTTCTTGCCATCCAGGAAGGCAAGTACGGCTTTCTCTGTTTGTTTTGCCCACCTCAATAACACAGTCACGATAGTCGTCAGCCTCTTGGTCAAGATCGAAGCCGTCTTGAAGAAAAATCGTCATGAAGGCGACCAGCAACTTCGCTCTCGACCGCTTTTATTTTGGTGCCAGTGCATATCAGCGTGGATCGTAAGCGTACCACACAAACCAGGTAGCATGACGGTGAGTTGGAGATTCCCGGCGTTGTGTCTTGCTTAGCGTGCTAACTTGTTATGTGCCTTCATCTGGACAGCTTCGTTTTCTTGGTGTAGATTCGCGGTTTTGCTTAGCTTCGAGTGCATCTATGCGAGCGTCCTGTCGCTTGATGTGCTCCATAAAATGCTTAATTATAGCTGCTTGGTGGTCGATGGTCTTCTGGTTCTCGCTTAATTCTCTTGGCTATTCATCGTCGTTGTGGGTGGGTGCATTACTTGTCTTGGTGTCTTTACAGGTAGTGGATGGGGTTGCCAGGTGCGAGTACCATGCAAGTAGTTCGGCTGGTGAGCATCTAGCGTGAGCAACAGCCGCTTCGATGCGATTCACAGCTGGACTTGTGGGGTTCAGGTCTTTGAGTAGCGGGAAGTGACGGAAGACGCGTGCGGTGAGCACACCCATTACCTTCTGGTTGATGTTTAGGCTGTCGCTCTTGAGCTGAAAGCAGGTAGCAAACAGGACACGCTGCACCCGATCCATCGCTTCACGCGTCTGCGTGTCAAAGCCAGTCAAGTCTTCCAGCGGCACCGCGGTTCTGAGTTTGTATCCGCCGAGTACTTTTGCTATCTTGTCGTCTTCTTTGCTTGAATTGAAAATGAAATTGAACCCTTTGTTCGTCGTGCTTAAATTCCAGGGGCCTCTGTTAAAGATCCAGCGTGCAGTCATCTCGTCGCAGCCGTTTGCATGCTGAGCGTCTCCTTTTCGAAACGAGTGCGAAGTCAAGGCGACATACACACCAGCAGGAGGCGCCACACGGTCTATCACCCGGCTAAGGTGCGCGTATACTGTAAGGGCTGTGGCAACGCGCGGCGGGGCTGCTGGAGCGGCAAGATCAGTGGTGACTTGCGGAGCGTTGAGCAGCTCGACCAGCGGGACGTCGGGAGAAAGCGTGGAGCTTACGAAGCCTGCTTGTTCTGGAAGGTTGCTGACGAGGGCTGGGCCTGGGGCGGACTGGAGAATCAAGGTGAGCGTAATGGAGATCAAGAGGCACGTAGCTAATTCCGTGTCAGGAAAGAGGAACAGCCCCTGCTCCTCAGACGTCTTCACACGACCCAAGCGCAGGAAGAAGACGTCGCCTGCGTCCACTGACATGTTGTGTTTGCGGACCATGGCTAGGTCAGACAAATATCAGAGAAGACAAAGTAAAGCTACAGTCCCTTTCTGAGCTAGGGTAAGTGTACAAATACAACATCATTTATTTCAAATCATCTTTCGGACAAGGTGGTGCTTTCGCTACGATCCCACCACCATCTCGCTTCCGACAGAAGCTGTCTAGTGTCTTCCCCATTTTCAGCAAGCGGGCTTCCAATGAAGCTCGGTGCTTAGAGAACTGATTGAGCAGCCAGGGCTTGGCTTGCCGATAGTACTGCATGGCAGTGTTGCGAGCTATTGGTTTACCTTTCTTTCCTTCCTTAAATGAAAGATACATACCAAATTTATCCATCGCACACACGAACATGTTTCCGCTCTCGTCCATATCAATGTACTTCCTTATGTATTCCTGTTCAGCTTCCTCTTCTTTGAGGAATTTGACGAGCGCACCGATGGTTGTTGCCTTAGCCCGCAAGATGTTACCAGGCTGTACTTCGTCTAAGCCCATGTCACCGGTCCACTGGTTCAATAAAAGCAAAATATGCAAGTGATATGTCAATGACTTAAAGTTTGTAAAGGCATACACATATTTTGCTTATCAATCGGACGTGATAGGTGGCGTAGAGGACTCGCCTACCCCTATTCAATTTGATTGGTTGAATAAAATTATCATCTTGAAAGCTATTGGTTAGTGCGACAACAAAATTATGTCATTGGCTGTTTAGATACCAATACAAAATTTAAGTGAGGTCCGATAAAACTTCATATTATACCGTACCCTGCGTCTGCAATGACGCAATGATGCTCACAAACCTCGTTTAAAACCTGGCTGTGTGTGTGGACCATAGCGTCGTGAGCAGCTCCCTCAGCCCCAGGGTAAATGAGCCCAGTATTCGTTTCCCAGTCAGACGATACAAGGGCATTGGTGGAGGACCACCCCTTCCTGTTTCGAAATCGCCCCGCATCCTTTGTGGCGACGACAATGGGAATTTGAACACCGTCTATAGCTCCAATAGCCTGGTCGAAGTCCTTGTGCAAACCAAGTAGGTACAGCCCGCGGCATCACGATGCTGTCAGATAAAGACTTGATGACAGCAAACAAACCAAATTGGTGGTAGCGATATACAGAGGAGAAATCCAGCTTAAAGTTGACTTTTTGATCTCTGCAAGACACCCCCGTCCCAAGTCAATCCAATAGCAAGGCCAATATTTCACGTTGATATCTCGTTTTGGGTGGAAACAATCGCTCACACAAAGCGAAAAGCGCGTCGTAGGAGCTTTTATCCATTCTGAAGTGATCTCGGAGCAAAAATGGATTATGACTGAAAAAACGTGGCGGGTGGTTTACTGTGCTCAATAGCCGTGGTATAGGTTCCTTGGGCGCTATTTGCTCTTGGGTTGCCTCCCCCAGCATGTTAGCAAGCGTTTGGAGGAGCCACCTGTCGTCGTCGTCGTCGCTGTCTACCATTTTTCCCTGGTGATTGGTCTTTTTTTTTTCTTTGCCTACCTGGGTATATTGGTTGACGGTCGCAGACGCCTTCCAATCCAGCTCTCTTCTGCTGAAACACGATCACTTCTTTTATCTTTATTTTAATTAACAAAACGTCTGTTCTACAGATCTAGCTTATTTTCAACCAAGCTGGATTTGCCCCTGCAAACCGAACACGGCCTTTTTTAGATCTAAAACAAGAGAGTAGGTTAGTGCAAGATTAAAAACTAAGCCGTCGAACTGTGAAAGTACAGTTTTACTAATCGAGTACGTTTTTTACAGGTATGACATAAAGCGAGACACCGTTAGCAGCACAGTTATCCTAAAAGCAATGTTTTAAACGTTTTTCGTGCTGATTGGCCTATGCGTTTCAAACAGGGGTTGGCACTACCCTAGTACATGTACTGGGTAATTCAGCGGCGGGAACGAGGTGCAGGAGTGGTGATATGCCTGACGGACTCCATGTTTGCGTCAAAATGAATGCAAAACAATGTCTCCGAAAGAAGGCGATCTGTTCCGAATTCGGGTGGGACAGGGGCGCTAGGGGAAAGGAGGGTGCTGGGTGCAAGCTCTGGGGCGAACCCCTGGGTGACCGTGTCGACGGCGGTTGATAATTTGGCTCTATGCTGAGTGGCCCACATGGATAAGTCCCCAGTAGAAGATCCTCTTATTCTTGATGACCCGAAGTGGAATCGTACGTGGCCAAGGATGTGCTAGCAGCGGCACGGCTTGCCGGCACACTTGTGGGAGGAGCCGCTCCGAGGTCCAAGGTGGTGAGGTGTCACGCTCACCGACGATAGACACGCAAGGAGGGAGTCTGATGAGTGTTTGGAAGAGGTGTCATACATGTACATATGAATAGTGTTCGATGTGACACCGACACTCGGAATTGTCGGCTCACTCGTATTTCTTTTTGAAAGATAGCAGGTAAAGGGATTCAAAGACATATTTTTTTTATTTTCAATTATTTGTTAGCTCTCTACGCTTAGCATCCACATCCGCTACCACCTACACACGCCCATTACACCTAAAGACCCACAGCTACTCGCCCTTAACCCGACATTTGGGGAGGGTGCGACATTTCGTGGAGAAGCAGGGTAGTTGTGCCGTCAAGTGTGCCGCGTGTGATCGAGGCGTGTGGTGTATTTTCCTCTCCAGCCAAAGCCTGTGACGCGTAGTATACGGGTAAGAGTCGTCGACTCCCGAAACGTCTTGACGAAACGCTTGGAGTGAGCAAGGACTTGGACGGTTCCTGTTGTGCTCGCTGGACACGACAGCCAAGTGATGATTAACCGGTCATGATCTCACAAGCCGACGAGGATCCAGAAGTTTGGTGACGCTGGGAACGGGATCTTCAAGGCTGAAGGGGGTAAAGAAGAGAAGGTAGAGAACCTGCACGTACCGCTGCCTACTTTTCCTTGGCGTCGACCTGCGACGTCTGACCGCTCCGACCCGAGTTCGGAAGCCAGCGGGCCGGAAGACAGCGAATCGAGTTCTACAAGCGAGTCGTCAGACTCGGAAAGCTCGCCGGACGTGAAGACGCTCGCAGGATTAGGTGCTGAACGGAGCGTCGTGCAAGAGACGTTAGGCGGCGCAAGTAGCTGGAACTTGGCAGCCGAGTTCGAGTACCGTTCTTACGGCGATGGCTTCAGGTAACGCTCCTGGTACAACTGTGGCCGAGTTGCCTCCCGCGTGCTTTTAAGAGCCTCTCTCCAATTGGGCTGACGGTGAGTGGTGAGACGATGGTTAGCCTGCCGATCGCGGCTGCTCTGTTTACCTATGCGAGCCCGCCACAGACCAACCTGCTACGACCGAGTCTGCCGCTGCCCTTCAAGGGCGCGGTCCTGAGAAGCGCGCTAGGGAGTGGCGTAGCTATGCCAAGTTGTCCTTCAGGGCCCGCGGTACCTGCGAGCTCGGTTGTGTCCGGGGGAGGTATGCCAATTTCGAAGTACTTACCTCTGCCGAGCAGCTCCAGTGCGCGGGGAACACGGAGTTTGGTGTCGCCACGAGCGGCAAGGGAGCAAGCGATGACGATGGTCGAAGCTCAGACAACTATACAATCTGCTAAATCGGCATTTGCGTAGGTGCAGGTCCCCTTCCAGCCGCTACTGATGTCTGGGCTACAGTCCCTGGCCGTGGCTCCAGGCCCGTATTCTGCCTCGACGTCGTACACGCGGCCTGTGGCCAATCCGCAACCTGCGTTGAGCACACAACCAGTCGCGTACCCACCACCAGTGCAGGAGGGATGAATCAGCATCCGACACCAACTACCCCGAGTTCGACTCCGCTCCAGTTCCCTCAACCGAGAGTGTACCCTGTGCCGGGTGGGTTGAATCAAGTGCAGGCTCGCTCCAGTTGTAGTATGACCAGTTGACGCAAACAAGTGAGACTCAAATTTCTAGTTTTCCTTTCTCAGATTGAAGTGTTGGTGTGGGCAGCCACGCAGCATACATACTTAATAGAACTTCTTCTTCTTTTGCCAGATAATGCTCAGGTCCTCTGCAAGCCGCGACCTACGGCAAACAGCATGCTGAGGGCCCCTCTGCGACCCAAGGGTTGTCACTTCAAGATATATCAAACCTTGTGGAGGCAAGAGAGGAAAATAAGTAACAATGAGCGAAGAAGGTAACGAAGGTGCGGATGTGTCGAGAACAGTAACGTTTCAGGTTACGACACGAAAGAAGACTACGGATCGTGAACGCGAGTTTATCAAGATCAGTACTCCGCGTTTCAGTGGAGGCTCGGCTCAAGAGTGGCTGCTATGGATCAAGCAGCTCAAACATCTCAGTATTTTGGAGAAGTGGTCATCCGAAGACAAGTCGCAGCACTTGTATTTAGTGCTTGACGATGAAGCCTTAGATGCGTGGATTGATACGGCGGAAGGTGTGGACATGACGGACAAGGACGCTTTTCAGAAGGCATACGAGTCGTGGGGTCACATGTTTGTACCTAATATGTACCACGAGCGGCTTGAAGAAGAGCTATTTCTATTCGCGAAACGTCGCAATGAAACGGTCGCTGAATGTCATCAGCGAATGCGCCAGATTATTCGCATGCTTAAGAACCTACCAAGCAATGCTCTGGAAATAGACGAGGACTCAATGATCCGCACGTTTAAGCGGGCCATGCCGAACGAGTGGAAAACCGCCTATGAGCTCAGTGGTGTTCACCTCACCACCATGTCAAAAGCCGTACAGTACTTTGAGAGGCTCGAGCAGTCCAAGCGACGTCAGTAAAGAGCGTCATGCTGGAGGGTGGAAACAACATGGAAAGCCGAATGGCCGTAAGCAGAATGGTGGGAAGGCCAATAGTGGGAAACACTTCGGGAAGAAGAACAAGAAGGAGTTTAACGCGTCCAAGCAGTTCCCGTCACGTGATAAGACCAACAGTGATAAGTGGTGTAGCTTACACAAGACAAGCTCGCATAGTGACAGTGAGTGTTTTACGCAGCAGAAAAAATGCGTCGAGAGGTGGTAGTAGTCAGTGGTCAGCAGCGAAGAAAACGGAGGAGGCGAAGATGACACTCGTCGAAGAAATGGCCTCGGATTACTCGTTCAGCGATGAAAGTGAATGCAAGGTCATCAGTAGCATATTGAAGGACAGAGATCCAGGCAGGAAGCCGCTGATGCGTCTCCGCTTCCGACTGTGTAAGACACTGCAGGAACGCGTGGCGTTAGTGAACACAGATTGCGGAACAAGCTTCATCAATGCTGATATATTAGCAGCTAATCGAGATACTTGGATTCGAAGTGACTCCCTTGGATCTGAACTATGAGCAAGTCGATGGTTATGTCAAAGCTGCAGGGTCTACGTCAGTTCAATTCCGTTTTTGGATTTGAATTATGGATCTCGCATCACACACACATTTTCAGTCATTAACAACACCAGAGACGAGATGGTGATTGGACGGGATCTGTTGAGTGTACTCGGAGTAATTGTCAACTTCCGAAACGGAATGGTGGAGTGGAAAGGCAACACTGTGGCTGTGAACACGGGAGACAAGTCTGGGATGAGTAATGAGAGAGGAGGCTAAGATGTGCAGGAGGAGGTGAAAGAAATCAACGACACGTCAGTGGAACGGAAGGATCTGGTGGGAACGGCAGATAATGACCAATATCCACATATGAGCAGATTATGGTGCTGTTAACTCCGTTTGAGCAGCTGTATAATGGACACTTAGGACGGATGACGTTTCCAGTTTATATTCTGCCTATGACAGAACAGTACACGCCGGTCCAAGCTCACCCATATTCGATTCCAAGGTCTGAAAAGAATGCAGCACGAAAAGCGATTCATCGGTTCATGCAAGTCGACGTGTTGGAACAGATTTTTGGTAGCGAATGGGCTTCCTCAGCGTTTTTCTTTAAGAAACCAGATGGACGTCTGCAATTGCTGACTAATTTGAGAGCTTTGAACATTTTCTTGAAGCGTAACCCATATTACGTACCCCTAATTAGGGATGTCTTCATTCGACTTGGTGGTGCAAAGTTCTTATCAACACTGGACGCTAACATGAGATATTACGCTAGGCAACTGGCTGAGGAGAGCAGGCCGTTTATTGCATTCTGTATGCCGTTTGGTAAATTTCAGTATAAAAGACTCCCAATGGGGATCTTAACGGCGCCAGACGAATACCAAACGTGTATGTCAAGAATGCTTGGAGATTTGAACTTCGTTATCGTTTATCTTGATGATATTATCATTTTCTCCAGAACGGCAGAAGACCATTTGGAAAAACTTCGAGTGGTGCTTTCACGTTTACAGGAGTTCAACGTGATGCTGAATGGTAAGCAGTGTCGTATCTTCTGTTCTAGTATGGAGTACTTGGGCTTTACCATTAGTGCCGACGGGATCAAGCCCAAAGAGAAAAAGATCCAAGCTATTCTCCAGATCCAACGGCCGAAGAATAAGCAAGATCTGCGTCGGTTTATCGGTATGATAAACTACTATCGGAAAATGATACCGAGTAAGACAGCAATGTTGAATACGCTGACGCGATTAACGTCACCGAAGATTGTATTTTAATGAACATCGAGCGAAGTCGAAGCTTTTAAAGGGATCAAGAAAGCTTTAGCAAAGGCAGTACTATTGACCTTTCCAGATTTCTCGCAGCCATTCGAGATTTTTGCAGACGCGAGTGGAAAGCAGTTGGGTGGATTGATCGAGGAACAAGGGAAGCTGATAGCGTCAAACTCTCGAAGCCTCACTACAGCGCAGCTGAATTACACAACGACTGAATTGGAGTTGTTGTCTGGTTGAGATCTTGAAAGAGTACAGATCCATGCTACTTCGATTTCCAATTGTGGTCCATAACATAAAATCTCCGACCTCCGACAACCTCCGACCTGTATATAAATGGCGGCACATCTAAGTCAGTAACTCTTTAAACAAATATGTTAAGTTTTCTTTTTTAACTGTGGGCCACATTAAAAATGTATTCACAAATAAAAAGGAGGGGGCGGTCTCAGGGCGGTAGCAGTGCAGCGGTGGCAGGGTGGTGGCAGGGCGGCGGTAGGGCGGTCTCAGTGCGGTGGCAGGGCGGTGGCAGGACGGTGGCAGGACGGCGGCAGAGCGGTGGCAGGGCGATGGCAGGGCGATGGCAGTGCGGCAGGGAGGTGGCGGTGGCAGGGCGGTGTCAGTGCGGTGGCAGTGCGGCGGCATAGCGATGGCAGGGCGGTGGCAGGACGGTGGCAGGACGGCGGCAGAGCGATGGCAGGACGGTCTCAGTGCGGTGGCAGTGCGGCAGGGCGGTGCACAGGAGCCAGCGAGCCGGAGTGCTCAAGAATTAATAAGGCAATACATGTACATTTAATTGACGCTTGCTACATAATGCTCTACTTAATATAAAAAAATGCATCTCCACGCAGGGATGTTGCATGTGTTGCTCCTAATGTCGAGCAAGCTCCGTGTGGCGCTGC
Source organism: Phytophthora betacei (assembly GCA_011320135.1). Classification (NCBI taxonomy): domain Eukaryota; phylum Oomycota; class Peronosporomycetes; order Peronosporales; family Peronosporaceae; genus Phytophthora; species Phytophthora betacei. Next base: position 811,288 of record JAANHX010000444.1, on the reverse strand, counting down.
TACCCATCTCTTCTAAAATTTACTACTACATAGTAGCATATTAATAATAAGTAAGATTTAAAACTAATGTGTGGTAATGAATGCACTGGTCGGAGAAGTCGGAGAAATGACTTTATGCATGTGATATGCCTACATATTGAAATTTGTAAGAGCATATCCATATTGCCTGAGTCCCCTCCGACCCGATATGTCGGAGCCAACTCCAGCGAGGTTCAACCTAACCCTTACCATTTGGATTGGCCAAATCATCTTGTTAAGACCGTACGATTGGCTGTCTAATAAATAAAAATGGATGATTGGTGATTAATACCAATACTAAAATTAAGAAGGGTCGGAGAATTGATGATATTCATCCATATAGACCATAAGAACCTCATTTATCCAACGGAAAGTTCCTTGCGGGTCAGGCGATGGAAATTGCTGTTGTCTGAATAGCATATCACGTGCAAGCACAATCTAGGAATAGACACTATCGCTGCAGATGCTTTCTCTCCAATGACGTATGACACGAGTAAGAAGACAGGAAATGTTAAGCTAGAAGCCTTGTTGATCGATCCGGTTGAGTGTGGTTCTCGAAGGAAATTACATCAAGCAACACCAGGATGAAGACTCGACCACACAAAACATAGTATAAGCATGTATGAACGGCACCAACAATCCTGGTTATCAAATCCAGATCTGAATAGGTGCACGTCTTTTTACTTGCCAACATTGTGTTGTGATTCCAAACGAATTACGTCAAGAAGTGGTGGAATGGTACCACAATCAGTTAGTTCATCCAGGTGCGAAGCGCCAATTTCACCCGATGAAGTCGTTTTACTATTGGTCCAGGGTGGAGCGTACAATCGTAGATTTCGTGAAGAAATACTTCACATGTAAGTGGCTTCAGCCAAAGTACTGGTATTCATAGACAGAGCGTCTTCTTCATCACTGTTGATGCCATAGTCGAGGCAAGCGTCAGAGTCTTGTTCTTCATCATCTCCAGTGTCACCTCCGTCGGGTATAATAACGGCGATGGCGAAGGCAGCTTCGCCGCTTCCAACGTTCTCCACATAATCATCTCCGACATCCAACGCTCCTTTAACGGAATTCCAAGCACTGGATATGTCTACATTGGACGATCTGGTCATCTTTAATGTTTCCAAACAAGTTGCATCAAAGGAGCTGAGTTGGGCTTCACAGTGTCGGTTTATAGTGCTATGCGCTATGTCGTCAAGTGCATCTGTAGTACTGTGCATGCCATCGTCGGCTGACGCGCTCGTGCTATGCATGTCGGCGTCATCATCTGCGGAAAAAGGGCTTTGTACGCCTGAATAGCAAGCCACGTCACCATACTCCAAGACCTCGGTAACATCACTGTCATTGCTGGGGGAGGCCCCGGCCAACTGCATGTAAGCTTGCACGTGGGGTTCACAATGACTTTAGAGGGGGGCTATTATGAAACTGACTTGATTCCGACCGATGACACTGACAAAAACAACAGACCGTCATCACTAAAGTTATGTTAGTCGCTAAGGCAATAGGTTACCAACAGATCAATCAGTGTTTGAGCAACATAAATTAAGATTATTTCAAGCCCGTGACTCAGAAAGCGTAATAGCCCAGTACATCCGAGCAAGGCGCAGCCGCGGCTTCGTTCCACACGTACTATCTCCGTAAGAGCTGGTACTTGGCGCTGGTGGTGGTTATGTGTGTTTCTCGCGGTTGTATCAATAGATCGCAAGGTTCCTCGTACCATATTTCTTCATTATACGCTACTTATGGTCGAACTACCATTGATCTGTACGACGACAACACAGTGCGACGAACCTCCAATAGAAGTCTTCGGTACTACTACAGCCACCGCTAACCCATGAATCGATACGACACAAATGAGGGCGCAATGCTCGGCATGACGTCGCTCCAAATTGACAACTTCGTCGTTGCCACCAGCGCACACAAGAAGCAGAGGTAGATCATTTACCTCAGCGAGAAGGTAGTGGAATATGTCACATGAATACAGAATTCCGACGACACTAGCTGTCCTGGTGATTGTGGGGGTATTGATATCATCGGCTACCACAACACTGGTGAGTAAGAGCAGGCTAATCGGCGCTTTATAATAGGCTACCGTATTATCTACTTGCACTTCGTGTTAGCAGTACCAGTGGACAAACACCAACTCTAGATTTTGCACACCACAATGAGAATGATTCTTAGTTGGAACTCGTTAGACAAGTGTCAGACAGGTGAATTTGTATTATATTGGAGAGGTGGGTACAAACGCTGAATAGATAGGTACAAAAGAGAAGTGGTGTGTAACATCGCTCTCTTTGGTGTGTGAGGTTAACTAGCTGTTGTTTTTGCTTTCTTTCTCAGCAGTTTTCCTACTGTCGCCCAACTGAGCTGCCCGCGACGTCGTTTGCGTGAATTCTCAGTAGTTTCGTCAACAGCGACGCTGGTTGAGCACTCAACGAACACCTGAGTGGTGCCATCGATGGTATGGCTGCGACTGAGCAGATCTTTAGATGCAGCATCGCTCTCGATCTTGAGCATCAGGTAGCGGAGCTGACTCAGACGCTTTTGCATCTTCCTGCTTGGCATATCACGGCCATCAACGGCGGTACCTGCTTAGCCTTGTTACCACACATCCAAAGCACCCATTTATGACGAACGGAGCAATCGGGGATAGTAAAATCAGCGGGTACATGACGAATTTTTCCCTCCCAGTAGTGATAGAGATGGCGACTGCTATCTTCTGTGGCACTGTCGACGACAGGATCATGTCCGCTTGTTAGCTTCCCTACAAGATCGTCAACGCCAGTATCGTGAAGACACGCCCTAATTGCATCATGAAGACCGTCGTATGTAATAGTACCGGCACCGATAGCACGTTTCTCCAGCTCAGATATAATGTCCTGCACAGTATCAACTCGCGTAGCTTCAATTTATGCTAGCGCGTCAAGCAGCCCGTTCTTCAGACCTTTCATTTCACATAGTACCGAGACATGGGGTAGCACTCCTGTCGGGCAAATACGAGCTTCATGGCACCCATCACCTGACCGTATTCGGTCTGTCAGATTTGATAGTAGCTCTCCATCTTGGAAAATAGGCGTCTCAAAAATGTGGTGATGTGGAGAGAGAGTATCCTTCAGGAATGACGAATGGTAGACCAACGATACTAAGCAGTACTTCGCGATGTACTCGAGCTTTTTGGGTAAGGCTGGAAACATCATTTTCAGCCCGATCACAAAACACTCGTCGCGTGTATCGAAATGTGGAGCTAAGGTCGAGAACCGGTAGCTTTCAGTAGGAAGACCTGCAGCTGTACGACCCACGTGCATGTCGCCAGCAGCCTCGTAACGAAGATATGTGTTATGTACCCCTCCGAGCGACCAACCGGCTCGCAAATGGACGGCAGTAGACGATGGGCATGCAGTTGAACCTGAAGAGCAGAACGTGGCTGGGCCTTTTCGCATTGCGTGAGTCCCCAGATCGGTGACGTTAAGACCCTGACGCTGCAATTCGGTGGCTACATACTCGTGTGCCAATAGACGCAGCCAACACTTTCTAAAGCGCTCGTACTGGTTGCTGCCGGGGAAAAGTAGGTCACTACCGTCAAAATTTGAAACCGACCAATATAGTCCTAAAGCGAGAATAGGACAAACAATTGGCTGCAGCGGGTTGGCGTAGATATGACGAGGGTCACGCGGTCTTTCATCACCTTGGTCGTTCTTCATATGCGCGAAGTAAATCTGTAGCGCGTCGCCTCTCCACTCCATATGTGAATGGCGTATTCCAAATGCGTTGGAGGAGCGGCACATGAGATTCCAAGCAATTACCATGTATGCGTGAGCAAATGCCATCTCCTTGCCTGCATGAGTGAGCATCTTTTTGCACAGGAAGGAGTACAGATCAAACATGAGCGGATCCTTACCAGTCTTGACGGAGGTCTCACCATTAGCTGCGTCCTTCGCAAGTTTATGCCTGAATCCTTTGCAGTAGTTAGTGAGTTCTGACTCTAAACGCTTGGGCATGGTGTGGCCGTAGTCACGAAACAAGTTAAACAGCCCTGCCCGATGCGTGTTCAGAGCGGAGTAGCTTAGGGTACCGCCATCCTTTCGCTCTAGCGTCACAAGCCATGTAACAAAGTCAGACGCGTCTAATGCCACAAAGTCCAGTGGGGGAATACTGCGGCTCTGGACAACAAATTCTTTGATACGAGAGCGTAGTTGTTCAAGCGAGCACGCCGTGATATCACCGAAGCCCTCGAGAAAGGGCCTGGGTGCGAGATGCGGTTTGTGGCAGGTAGCCCACGCCAGAAAACGACTGTAAGAGTTCTGATAAGTGACTCTTGAGCGTGTGGTCACTGTGTTATCGCGAATATCGCGAACTGTTTGCTCTAACGTTTGCCAATCGTAGCCTTCCATTTCCGGTTAGACAAGCGGTCTGACTTCTTCGGGGCGAATTGCGATTTGCTGTCAGTATACTTAAAAAAACAGGGGAGGGAATTGAGATCTTAGAAAATGTCAGGCCTTCTGTCTAACGCAAGCACTTGTGTGTCCCACATTGTCATACGAATTTTGGGGAATGCTTGCTTTCAGCGAAGTTGCACTATCGCCCAAATTTTAAATATAGTAGTATTATACTAGTAGTCTATGTACAATACTATTTCGCCGTTTAGTTAGGATAGTAAAGGAAGGTACTACAGTAGTACATGTAGTATGAATACTTTGAAGTATTTGATTACAAAAAGAACTCGCGATCAACTTAGTTGCGACCTTCATCTCGACTACAGTTAGAAACGTTGCGCAAGGTCAGCAGACGCCCCAAGCTCGCCTCCATCCGAGGTGATACATTTTGTGACGGAAACGTTTCAGGTTGCTCCGTGGTCTTGCAGCTGCTTCCGCAGTGTCGTGAGCTCCGTTTACACTTTTTTCTTTTTTCTTTTTAAAGCTCATGGCAGTTTGCTGAGCGTTGAGCTGCGAGCCACGCAGCTGTTCTTCAAGCTCAGTCTTGTCCGCTTCGAGCTGGCTCAGCTGCTTCGACTGCTCTGCTTGTTGTTCTTGCATTCGGTTACTTAACTGACTCTGGATATTAACCATCGCCATGCTGTTAAGAGAAAAGCCCGTGAGCCACTGCGCCTGGCACGTCACTTCCTGCTTCAACAAGTCGCACATATTGTTGAGCTCAACAGCCGCCCGCTGCTTCTTCCTCTTGCAGACGCCGTTGACTCGTCTCCAGTTGCGTCGTCAGACTCTCCACTCGCTCGGTCGTAAGTTGGCGCTCTACGGCGTCCAGTTCCTCCACTCCTCGCCGCTGCTTCTCCTCGGTAGCAGCGTAATCGTGCCATTCCTCGTCCATCGTTTGCAGCCACGTTACGTCTCGCTGTGCGTCCTGGAGATATTTAGTCGTACGCGACAACTCCACACGGTCGACGAGTTCTCCCACGACGCGCTGCACTTCCTTCCGCTCCTGCAAGACAAGCTCCTCCACCAGACGAGCTTTCAGACACACGAGAGTGCCCTGCAGCTGTGTGCAGTCTCGTTCCCAGCCAGCCAGCGTCGTCTCCCAAGTCTGAAGCTCGCGTTTCGTCCGACGTTCGTAGCTGAGCTCCCTCTGACGCTGACGTCGCAGTCGACTCACGTCGCTTTCGAGGCTCCTTCCCACTCTGCGACATCGAGCCAGATCACGTCGCAAGGCTCGGTTCTCTGCTCTCAGAGCGTCGAGCTTCTGGTTCTTCCCACTCGCGTCGTCTTCGTCTATCGCTGGGGAGCTCAAACGTGGACACTTCGCTTAGGCGAGTGCGCATCAACCGACTTCGAGTTTCACGATTTAAATTATGATATAGAGATGTTATTAAAGTGAATGATCTTTAAAAAAATATAGACTTTTTAAAACAAAGAAACCATTTCTAATAAGGTCGGAGCTAGCTGTAAAAACGTTTCTTTTAGCTCGCAGTTTTTTTAAATAAATTTCTTTTACTGACGCAACCCAGAACAACCTCGTGTTTGTGCACTGGTACTGCTAACACGAACTGTAAGTAGATAATACAGTAGCCTACAAAAATGTGCCGATTAGCCTGCTCTTACGCTCCAGTGTTGTGGTAGCCGATGATATCAATACCCCCACAATCACCAGGACAGCTAGTGTCGTCGGAATTCTGTATTCATGTGACATATTCCACTACCTTCTCGCTGAGGTAAATGATCTACCTCTGCTTCTTGTGTGCGCTGGTGGCAACGACGAAGTTGTCAATTTGGAGCGACGTCATGCCGAGCATTGCGCCCTCATTTGTGTCGTATCGATTCATGGGTTAGCGGTGGCTGTAGTAGTACCGAAGACTTCTATTGGAGGTTCGTCGCACTGTGTTGTCGTCGTACAGATCAATGGTAGTTCGACCATAAGTAGCGTATAATGAAGAAATATGGTACGAGGAACCTTGCGATCTATTGATACAACCGCGAGAAACACACATAACCACCACCAGCGCCAAGTACCAGCTCTTACGGAGATAGTACGTGTGGAACGAAGCCGCGGCTGCGCCTTGCTCGGATGTACTGGGCTATTACGCTTTCTGAGTCACGGGCTTGAAATAATCTTAATTTATGTTGCTCAAACACTGATTGATCTGTTGGTAACCTATTGCCTTAGCGACTAACATAACTTTAGTGATGACGGTCTGTTGTTTTTGTCAGTGTCATCGGTCGGAATCAAGTCAGTTTCATAATAGCCCCCCTCTAAAGTCATTGTGAACCCCACGTGCAAGCTTACATGCAGTTGGCCGGGGCCTCCCCCAGCAATGACAGTGATGTTACCGAGGTCTTGGAGTATGGTGACGTGGCTTGCTATTCAGGCGTACAAAGCCCTTTTTCCGCAGATGATGACGCCGACATGCATAGCACGAGCGCGTCAGCCGACGATGGCATGCACAGTACTACAGATGCACTTGACGACATAGCGCATAGCACTATAAACCGACACTGTGAAGCCCAACTCAGCTCCTTTGATGCAACTTGTTTGGAAACATTAAAGATGACCAGATCGTCCAATGTAGACATATCCAGTGCTTGGAATTCCGTTAAAGGAGCGTTGGATGTCGGAGATGATTATGTGGAGAACGTTGGAAGCGGCGAAGCTGCCTTCGCCATCGCCGTTATTATACCCGACGGAGGTGACACTGGAGATGATGAAGAACAAGACTCTGACGCTTGCCTCGACTATGGCATCAACAGTGATGAAGAAGACGCTCTGTCTATGAATACCAGTACTTTGGCTGAAGCATCGTTATACATTAGTGTTGGGTACTTCGACACTGAGGAAGACGCAGAAAAGAATCTACACCGCTTAAATGATTTTGTATGCACACAAAACTAGATATACCTCGACATTTCGTGTTGGCAAGGAATAACTGTGTCGATCACACCAAGACGGCGGTCACAGCATTAAAATTAGCACACACCACGCCGGTGAATTAGGAATGCGGTGTCAGGTACTTTAGAAGGGCCAACACACCGGCGCCGTTGTCAACTTACGGACTAGCGTTATCTCACCTGTGATCAAACCGGAAATCGACGCACTACTGAAACTTGGGATGTCTGCTCGTCGTGTTCGCAACATGATGATATTTAAGTATCTTCGTGACCCAAGTATGACCCAAAAAAAATGAAGAATCGTAAAGCTCATCTCAAAAAGAAAGCTGGAGAGGGTTGGGAAATTACAAAGTTTGCCATGCTTAGAAGCTGGACAAGTAGCACACTTTGCCAGGATCGTGCCGACCTTTTTCGCGTGGATGAAAAACGACGTTGCTGAAATGAACAATATGATCGTTGTGGATGAATTTGAACATTCCGTTGAAATTGACGGAGTCTCGGTCCCTTCTATAGGTTTAGTAGTGACGTCGAGGGTATTTTTCCAAAATGTTCGTCGGGTCGTTCGAGGCCAAGGTGATACTTTAGTTCTATCTACAGATGGGACCTATAGGATCCATTTTGAAGGAGGACTCTTGTAGATTGCGGTGGCATTTCTATTGAGCGCTCCGGACCAGATTACGCTCAACGCTTCCGTCCATCGATTTAGGCGTTTGTGTGCACTGAGAGCACATTAGCCTATGAACGGATGTTTAGTGCTTTGGTGAAGTACACAAAACGTTTTTTTTTTCAATGTGGACGCGCACATCCACAGTGCAGCATAGATCACTCGGACGTAATTGCGTCGGCACTTGAATTGGTATGGCCTGCTGTCGAGATTATCCTATGTTATGAACACCTACTACGTCAGTGTAACAAACACACCCGACGTGAGAAAAGAAAGGGGCTCATTAAAGACGTGGTTAAGCCTCACATTCGGCTTCTCCACAAGTGCAGGTCATTAAAACAGTTTAGATCACTGTCCAAGCGATTGATTATGAACTGGGAATCGAACGGCAAGCCTGTGTTGGCTTTGTGGCTTCAAAACGTTTATTTGACACCGTTGGGAGCGTTGGTGTGTGAATAGTTATACAATATATCGCTTCCTTCCCGCACAACAGTCCATAGAAAGCAATAGTCGTGTGATAAAACTCATAGCTACATATTACAAGAAAGTCCCGACCATAACGGTCCTGAACTCTGTATTGCCTAGCGTTCTTCTGTATGATGCTACTAGTCTTGCATTCGATAAACGCCGTCACTTTGCAGAAGGTAAGCGGGAATTGGCCAGGTATTAACTATCAACTATGTTTTTATTAATATTAGTTTGTTGGCATGCAGGGCCACTTAACGGCGCAGCCGTCATAAAAGCTAAAGACAGGTTGCTGCAAGCAGCTTAGCAGCTGCTAAGGTGACGACCGAGCGTACAAAATTGTGGGTGGATGTAAGCGTTTATCTTGCTTATATTTTAGCACGGTGTCTTTGAGAGTCGCAGTTTCAAGCAGTCTTTAACGGGGAATCTAGGCGAAGAGGAATCCATTGAAACGGCGGAGGTGCAATTTCTCTCATTGCAGCAAGTCATTGTGGATGATCGTCTAATTGAGACCATGCCCCCCTGACACTACGTGCTAAGTGGCACTACGACGATGTTAGTTTACTTACATGCTTATATCAAACTTAAATTTTAACAGTTTTTTTAATTCCTTTTTATTTTACAGATTCAAGCTGTTCGTAGTGCTCTCCGCTGAACCTGCACAAACTACATAGAGGAGCAGACCAAAACACTAATACAGTGACAGTTATGAATAATCCAACGATAGGGGGACAGCGGCACCAAAATAGTGGCGGATTGCACGCACCATCTGTATGGTAGTGTATTGCTTAAGAAACGAACACATGCAAGATGTGAAGGACCTTCACACCAACAAAAACGATAAATACACTACGCTCACTGAGAATGCTCAGTGTTATACAATCGCAACTACACTGGTAATGGCACTTATACTGTACGATCCCTATATGTGTTGTTGTGACTTAGAACGGAAAGAACGTCGCTTTCTTCGACCGCTGAAGAACAACATTTTTGCGCATTTAATGTTAATGTGTGGCCGCACTGGTTTTAAAGAATCAACTGTCGGTGGCAATTCGGCTCAAATAATTTCATCCGAAATTTGGATGAAGCTGCTCTTGGCTGCATCACGGTCGTTGTTGCAGCTTACGATGTCTACAAGATGAGGGACGGAGTGGAGGTTGTGGCCAACAAGGTCCGTCTTTCTTTGTCGTCAACGACTTAGATCTTACTGCAGATCCTATCATACGCTATAATACTGTAACCCCAACGAGATGTATCAGGAATACAGCTTGCGCGATGTACTGCAAACCAAACGTGCGACAAGGGACCACGACCTGGATGATACTTTACAAAAATGCGAAAGAATAGGAAGGTTTAAATTAAGTAAGTGAGGAGATCGATGTGTTGGACGGAATATAGGAGCTATTATAACACTTCCTCGGTCGAGGCTGCAGCCTCCTCCTTCTTCTCGGCCTTCACTTCCTCCGCCGGCGTGGCATTCACCACGTCCTCCTCGCTCACAGCCGAGTCGACAGTCACGCTGATGTCCTTGAGTAGTCTGGAGTCGAACTCCGAGATGTTCTTCTTGAGCTTAAGCAGCTTCACAATCCACGGGTCCGACGGATGTACAGCGTCAGCCAACTTAGCCTCATTGTTGCCACCCTTGTGCTGAAAGACGGCCCGTTCTGACTAGCTAGCTTCTTTTGAATCTCCTTGAGCACAGGAATACGCTCCAGCGTGTCTTCGTCCCAGTTGATCTTCTTACCCTTGACCTTGAGGTTCTCGATTTCCTTACGCTCCTTGCGGCTTGAGTCGAGCCACTTCTCCAGGCACTTAATGTCGCGTTCAATGACACTCTTGAGCCAGTCGAATACGTCCCGCACCTCCTTCATCTCCTGGTCCATCTTGAAGCGCTTAACGATATCGGCACACACCTTGCGGTCGTAGTAGTTGCGGTTCTTGATTAGCTTCTTGGCGGCCTCTAGCTCAGCCTCACGCGGCAGAATGGGTTTCTCACGCTCGGAGCGGCGGCTCCCGATCTTGCCTAGCCCCACCGGGTACTTCATGTGCTCAGCCTGCATTTGCTAGTAGCTGTCGATCAGGGCGCGAGCACGCTGCTCGATCAGATCCGCTTCGAAGCGATGCACCTCCGACTCCTTGGCCAGCGAGGTCTTCTCAGTGGCGCACACAACGCTCTCCTCGCTCACCATACGCTCCATGAAGGCGTTGATCGAATCGATCTCGCCCTCCAGCCGCGTAGACGCGTGCTACAGACTCTCGTCCTCCTTTAAAAGACGGTTGGTCGGCATCTCAAAGGCATCGGCAAGCTGCTGCAACAGACTGCGGATCTGCGACGTCATCATCATGTCCTCGTCCTTCTCCTGCGGCTTGGACACGATGTACACGTCCTCGGCCTGGGCCCGGATCTCGCGTATTTCTACGTTTTTCCTTGGCAAACTTGCGGCTCACAGTACCAGTTCTCCGAGGACTTGAGCATTTCCACCTTGTGTTCGCCACTGAGGATATGATGCTTCTAGTGCACTATACGCTCCTCCTGTTCGATGACGCGGTGCGTAAAGTTCTGCACCAGCTTTTGCAAGTCGGCGGCGCGCACAGCCTGCTTGACCAGACAGTTGGCCTCCAGCTTCTCGCGGTTCGAGTGCTCGTGCAGCCAGTCCAACACCCAGTTGCCGGTGTTGTTTATGAGCTCCGTGTTGAGACACTTCTTCTCCTCGCGCTTAGGCTCCTCGTCGGCGGCGCGCACAGCCTGCTTGACCAGACAGTTGGCCTCCAGCTTCTCGCGGTTCGAGTGCTCGTGCAGCCAGTCCAACACCCAGTTGCCGGTGTTGTTTATGAGCTCCGTGTTGAGACACTTCTTCTCCTCGCGCTTAGGCTCCTCGTCGGCGGCGCGCACAGCCTGCTTGACCAGACAGTTGGCCTCCAGCTTCTCGCGGTTCGAGTGCTCGTGCAGCCAGTCCAACACCCAGTTGCCGGTGTTGTTTATGAGCTCCGTGTTGAGACACTTCTTCTCCTCGCGCTTAGGCTCCTCGTCGGCCAGTAGCTCAGTCTCTGTATCAATGAGCTTGTTGAACTCGGAGATAATCTCCTCCTGGGCGGCGTTCTTCACCTCTTCCTTCAAGTTCTTGATGTGCTGGCTCAAACGGTCCAGCAGAGACGTGCAGAGCTTGTTCTCTGTCTTAAGCTGGGCGGCCTGGTCGTTCTGCTCCTTCTGGAGCCGGGCGTGGCGACGCCAAACGGTGTTCATGAACGTGCGCGCTCGTCCACCTCGGCGTCTCCACCCTCCTGCGAGCTGCGCTTGTTGCTGTCCTTGTCGGCGTGCAACTCGGCGGCACGGACCTTCATGTCGGCCTTGAGACGAGCCACGTACTCAGGCGTGATGACCAGAGCGTTGCGGGCCTCGTCCAGCGTATTCTTGCAGCCCTCACGGTGCTCGTCGAACAGCTTGCAGTCGGAATTGCGCTCCTCGGTAAGAGCAGCGAGCTTGAACAGGAGCATGGGCTGCAACTTGGTATGGCGGGCAAGCTGGTCGCTAAAGACGTCTGTGCGCTTCTTGCCGCGCGTGATGCGGGCGTCGTGCTCATCCAGACTCGACTTGGTGGTGTTGATGCGCTTAGTCTACACCACACGCCACGCATTCTCGTACTTCTCGTCGAGAGCCTTGTGATGCCAGCAGCGCTGGGCGATAGAGCGCGTACGGGCGTTAATCTCCTTCTTGATAGTTAATTATCTTGTCCGGCACCATGCCCTGCTGGTGCTTGGATGAGTGGAAGATACCGTACGAGTGCACGTTAAAGTCGTTGGCAATGTCCTTGGATACGGCCGGATCTGGAAGATGCGGCCTCACACGTATTCGGGTACTTCTCGGCCTGCGGGAGCAAAAAACTAAATGTGGCAGCAAACAAGAGCTGCAACTTGCAGTGCAAGTGCATGTATGGGTGTAAAGAGAAAAAATATTGGCAGATGTTATGTAGAGAGCAATAGAGTATGATCGGCTCACAATGATCGGAGCGGAGCCTGTTCTTTCGAAACATAAGGCTGATTCTTCACCTGCATCTACGCTTGTTTTGAGCCCTTGATACTCGTGCTCTACGCGCGGGAGTCCTAGATCGATAGGACCTACGCAGAGTATTAGTGGCTGGAGTCTCCAAACACGGTAAATGAAGGAAACCTTCTTCGCGTTGCTGGCCGCAGCAACAACTACACCCACGACGTCACTTATCGGACCAGCACTCGCATTGCGCGGCGCATCGGCTCTGGTATCAGTGTTGCCCTGGCTATCAGCCAACATCGCTGGACCATACACAGGGAAGCCTGCTTCCGGCTCCGCCGCGACACCAGCTGCATCTTCACCATCCCCAGCCGACCTTCGCACTGATCTTTGCTGGTGAGCTGGACGCTCGAATCTCTGTGACTGCATGGGAATTCCAGGGCAAGGGAGCCCAGCAAACCCCAGCTTTGTTCCAGTAGAGGCACATGCATGTGCGGCCGGTTGCATCTACGATCCATCCACCGGTCGACTTTTTCTCCCACGTGATCCTAGCGTAGTTTTTGGATTCGTACGTGCACGCTGACTTAGGTAGTACAGAGTCCTCAAATGAAGTGTCCTCGGAAGAGCCAGCGGGCTTCGGAGCCACACGCACGAGCACCGAATCTTGTACACGGTGCACCGCTTCTGCATCCCATACTTTTTTGTCGGTTCTTCGATACGCAGCAAACAATCTTTTCGACACAATTGCTCTATCGACAATAGTCATCATTGATGATACATGCGCAATACGTGATAAATCCAAGCGAGCAACGAGTTCGGCAGGGTTTGCGCGCTGACTGTCATTAACAAGTTTTAGCGTTTTGTGATATTGCGCCAGCGGGTTGTTGGTCGTAGAATACCCTGTAGGTGTGTGGTAAACTTGCCAACGCGAAAAGCGAAACCCCGTAATCCATTGAGAAATAATGTGGTTTGATACACGCCGAAAACGAGGCCTTAGCTCACCGGCGCCGCGCCAAGACCTCAGAACAAATTCTCGCTCTCGAAGATACTGTTGTTCATCGCATGAAAAGTGCAAATCGTATAGATTCCTGAAAATCATCTTTACCGAAATCAAATCCAGCTTTGCATCATGTGATGTTTAAACACATCTGTGTTACGTGGAGCCAACACGTCAAAATGGTGGTTCCAGGTAACTCTGCAGTGCAGGCGTTTTGTTGGGCCTTGTCTGCGTCCATCATGCCAAAGTCAGGCGAGAATGGCACCCCAACTTCCTTCAACATGACACATTTTAAACAGGAAAGGTACCAAACAATATCCTCTTTGCGCCTTTGAGATGTGCACCATTACAATTAGCAAGAAGGCTCCACTGCGATCTGAAAAGCCCAATACAGAGACAGGGTACTTCTGCTTCACACAGTTATGTGTTGTGTCCATGTGCAGTAGCGTAGTTAGAGACGGGTCCTGCTGCCCTTCCACATAACGCTCTAAAAGCCGCTTACATGTCAAACCAATGCGAAATGGGTTGCCTTGAGACCCCGTGCCGAGAGCAGGCTCCACAATGCCGTCCCCAATTTTTGTGTCGCACAATATTAGCAATGCATCCGGGTCTGTTTGCCAAGAACGTGAACGTTCGCTGCCGTACATGCGCTGACGGCTAATCTCCAGAACGGGGTCCATACTATCCGGTCGGTTTTTACGCCGCCATCATTTCTGATAGTTTTGGACCTATGCAAGCTGCGGGGTAGGTCCGCCGATACGCCCATCCTTAATCCCACGACACAAGAATGCGTACAGTGCCTGCGCTACCATAGACGGAGAGTCACATGGCTTGACATCTAAATAGGACTTCATCTCGGCGGTCAGCTTAGATGCAATGAGGGACGGTGGAGCATCGTTGGCCATCGTATGACTCCCTTGCTCGATTATAATTTTTCCGTCACTTTCTTGACACTCCAGGATCTTATAGCGACAAGTGCATGTTTCTGTTGTAGCTTTGCAGCGTTGTGATTTGCTTTTAGTTACGATATACCGCATTCCATGCCATGTTACAGCCAGCTCATCTTCGTAGCGCTCAACATGATCAATTATACAGTGGTGTAGCTCACTTGTAGACCGTGAAAAGCTCGGCAATCCTGCCAGAAAGTCATTAAAGGGACAGGATCACTAGATTTCCATACTTCATGCCACGGAAGACGTCCTATACGGTCACCGTGATCATTCTCCACTGTATCGATGCTCCACTCACAATGCTGTTAATTTTTAAATTACTTAGATTTTGTGAAGCTAAGCTCTTAACTATTTTAATAATAGGGGCTAACGATATCTATTTGTGGAGAGAAAAGTTTTTTGCGAAACGACACTTTTTTTGGTGTGGTGCACTGCTCTTTCTTTTGGTGACCCCTTCTGCGTCTGTGGCGCTAGTAATCCTATTTTTCGTGCTCGATAAAAAAAAAGAGTGTTTGGATGGCTCTTAGCTACATACACACGGGGTGGGTATGTGCACACGTAATTGCGTCTTTTGACTTGCTAGGGAAAATCAAGATTGGGCTAGCCATGGCGGAAATCCCGATGCGTGGACTTCCTGGACGCCTGCGCGCGCTCGTTGGAGCGCTACAGTGCGAATCGGACATGTATGACGTCAATTGACAGATTAAGCTGTTTAAAAAGAATCCTGGTAGGCCACTTAAATGGTCTGTAGTCCAAGCGCTCGACGTGAAAGACAAGGGAAATACCTACAAAGAGCATCGTGTCGGCCAAGTAGCAGGGTGCTGTCTATCTGAAACAGAGGGGGGGATATATCTGGAGCGTGGCATTCATCCGTGGTGACTCATTACAATACCAAGTGGAAGAGCTAGCCCACGCCATTCGCAGAGCTTACGCGCTTGGAACTAAGTAAGAGCATCTACATCCGGCCAACAGATACCAAGAATACACTCGCTTCACTACCAGTACTGTAACAGCATTTCATATATTACTTACTTATGTCCTGTTGCTCTTTTTCAGTACTCATATGGTGCTGCTATATTAGGACATTCCTACAACAGTCGTTCAAGAGACCTAAATTTATTCCCACAAAGACAGTGCCAACAGATCATTCAGTAATTGAGCAACAGAAAACCCCACGGGCTGCACGCGGTCAATTATGCAGCCCTGCGTTTGCAATTTGACTTTTCTTTCTTCTAACACGTAAATACCGCTCGGCTGCGATCCTGACTTAATTTTACTACATCTATGTGTGTGCCATGTGTGTGTATGCTGCCAGCCACGTTGGAAGCAGAGCTCCAGCGAAAAGGGTGGAGAAGTCCGTCATTCATGCTACGGTGCATACGACAAAGGCTGCAAACGGCACCCCAAGTATATGCAAGGTACATGCCTCAATTCTACCCAATACAGCAGAGGTCGGAAAATACAATACTGTATTGTGTTGGGGGCAAAGTTTTGCCGCAATGAAAATTCCAATTTGAGCACTTCCAATAATAAATAATGCCGCTTTTTAAATATATTGAAACAATTTCTAGCTACGTCTTGCCCTACCATGAACTATTGTACCAGCCATGATCCCGGAGAGTATGCTTGTCCGATAGTCAGCTGGTCAAGCCACGCCAAGCTCCTCGTTATTTAAAGTCGTTATCATGTTCTGTGGTTGGTCTGACGACGGCTGCCAGGTTAAGTTTTGAAGCCCCATCCAGGAAACTACTATATATAGTAGTCTTGCCCATCTTGATTAGTTTTCTTAGCGTATATTATATCTGCAACATACAAGTCGGGGTCATCTTCAAATTCTGAAGTGTCATCTTCTGAGCCCGTGTTATCCTCGAGAGCCTTCAAGAAAGACCGACACCAGGGCAATTCAGCTGATTCATTCTCCAATTTCTTAATACTTTGCTCCAAGTTGTCAGGTAGACTCGTTTTTTTGCATCTTCCACTGCCGTTTGGCGTTAGCAAGTGCGTGGATTTGCGTCTTTCGTTTACTTTTACGTGGCATTGCCGGCAAGTCTGGAAATTATGGCGTGGTGAATCACGAAAATGACGATGTCATATCGAAACGATTAGACTGGTCCAACCAGAGAGCTTTTCGTCATATTTATTGTCAATAATTGGTCCAATACCATTTTCTATTGTCAAGGTTTAGCTACCAATAATAAAAAATATTGCAGAACCCAATAATTTAATAAATCGCAATTATTTTTTCAGACCTCTGCAATACAGATGAGCTAGCCCATGAGAGCTCGCCATTTCCAAAAATTTGCAAAGTAGTAAGTTAGCTTTAGGGTATCTTTGTTTGTTGGCATACGTAGTAAAAGTTGATTCTAAACGAATACAACTCAAAGTACTACTTTGTCGCCTACGAACTTGAATACATGTATGATCACTACATGTACTGCTCAAAACAGAAGCGGACTGCTGCCGTCCCCATCATCAAGTCTCAATCCCCCTATCACTTTCCCCATATCCATTTAATTTTACAAAATAATCGTTTAATCCCGCCTAATACCCGTTTGTCTTTTCACTTTGACATTTCTCCGCAAAGGCCTTGAGCGATTCGACTATCCAGCCAGGAGTATGCGTCTGTTCTTGTGCATTTTCGTTGTGACAGTGATGACAGCCCTGTCGAGTCGCGGGGCTACTTCTTCACACGTACCGCAGCGAGCATTATACACCCGTGACCTAGTTGCCGACAACGCCGTCGACGATGAAGAGGGAAATATAACGGATCCAACGAATTAGACCCCGAACATCAGGAAGGGTGGTGGTGATGAAGCAGAAGGGCGAGGTATTGAGAAACGCAAGGGGCTACGGAAAACTCTTGAAACAAGGATTCAAGCCTGGGTGAATAGAAAACTCGAACCCAGCTTTCAGAATTTGGCTGACGAGGGTAAAACTGTCTCGGATGTCAAGGCGGAGTTTAGGACCAGGTTGATGGGAGCTGGATTGTGGGGTACGCCATCAGCTATGTCGACCGTCATGAGGCATGGTGCGCAATTAATCGTCCAAAACCGTCGTATGAGATTTGGGGGACGACGTCAAAACGCTGATTCTTAACTTGGTTACTGAACGAGTTACAAGACTATTCAAACATGAGTAACGATCTCTCCGACATATTCAACCTGTAATTAATGCTTGTAGTATATTCCAAAATGAAAGCACCTTTTTTCTTTTCGCAAAGAAAGACAAGTTCTAGTAGCTTCTAGCTGTTGACTCGACCTCAACTGAAATGAATGTAACGCTGAAAATACAACGTTGTATCAACTAATAACACGCTTGCGCGGAAAGCTCTGGAGTTTAATGGAAGCGTAGCATTACTAGAGCTTCGCGAATGCGGTAGCTATGTTTCGCAAGCTCGTGACTGAACTCTTTGATTTTTCCATTTAAACCCAGTAGTTTTAGGGTCATTCATTTTTACTTCTTATATAAATCGCAAAGTTTAACCCTTCTAGCCCGGTATTCTGTATTATACATAATAAGCAGTTTTGCAGTAATGACAAGCTACGAACCGATTCTTCGCATATAGTGATTAATAAGGGTGAAAGTCGGTTCTAAATTCCAAAAGGATCGTGAAGGGTAGATAAATGGGGATTCGTCGAATGTAATAGAAAGACGAAAATAAACTCATCAAAGGTTTGAAAATACTGTTGTAAGCCGACGCTGACAATTTTGGGCCACTACCTTCTTGCTCTCATTTTCGAAAGATGAACGGCCCAGGCGAGATAACATTCAAGCAGTTTTGAAGCGAGCTTTCTAAGGAAGGTTGGAGGTCACGTCAGTCCGTCGGACTCGCCGAGCACCACCGCTACGTGAGGCCTGGGGTCAAGGGTCGTCTAGATGAAGCGAGACGCGGGGAGGCTTCTTTGAAGGAAAGCGTGGGCTATATTAACAGTCCGGGTGTTACGCTAATATCTGCAGGATCTAACAGGCGAAGAAGAACTAATGGCGTATGGCCGACGCTTTGGGCACCTTCAGCTGCCGTTTCATTGTAATGCAAGACATGCCAGTATTCTCAAAGGCAAACAAGCGTGCAACGCTGACGCAGGACTTCAGCCTCCGATGTCTTTTCATACAGAGGTGGCACTCCCTGCTGACGCGCCAGGACCAATTACGGCAGTGCGGCCATGTCCGTGCCCTAGTCTGGTGAATGCTAACAAGCAGCCATCTACATTACACCAGCGTTCAGTCGAACCTGAGCCCCCATCTTTGGGAAAGGGTTGCCTAAGCCTTGTCGAGTCTCCGACTCCTTTTCTGGCCTCTACAGAACAAGAAGTTGCCACTGCCTCTTGTATTCCGGATAATCCAGAATTCGAAGAAAGTTCATACCAGAGCAACAGGAAGCTGGAAGGGACCGAAAGCTTAAGCATGGCTCTCAATGTACCGTCAGATCCTGCTAATCATGATATATTCGATAGCGATAACTTCATGGAGGGGCTACGGTCGGAGAAGATGTTCGGTGATACAGATCTGAACGATGTGAACCTGATGGAGACATCTAACGACAGTGATTTCGAGTCTGATGCCGACGACGGAGACATCATGGCTGATAATGATCTCGATACTCTCGTCGTAAAAGGCGTACAAGATGTCGACGACGTGGCACTGAATGAAGGTGATCCGAACACCGGTATATTTGACTTGACGTCCGATGAACTGCGGGATATTGCGGAGTCAGGCTGGATAGTTTACGATGAAGAACGTAGTGGTAACTTCAAGTATACAGAATACTATCAGTTTTGGAATGCTAATTCAGTATGATACGTAATAATACTTTATCAGGTAATTTGCAATTGAACGCAGCGACAGACTTTTACGATGGACCTTGGATGCCGACCCGCTCGGATGTTGCATACGCGAACTCTCCACTCGGCACTCGGCATGTTCTTCTATTTCTTGCCAAAGGAGCTGTGGATCCGAATTGCTAACGAAACTAACCGGTACCGACAGCAAACTATTGGTGCTGTCGCGGCTTCTCGTCGAGCTAAAATGCTCGCACGTCAGATTGAAGACCCACGCGTGAGTGTTCCGAGGTTAGAAGAATACAAAGTACGTCTGAACAAGTTCAAGCAAGTTCAGCCACATGAAATTGTGCATGTGCACGAGCCATTGCTCCTATTCGGAACGGTCTTGTCAAACACTAGTTGATTGATGAAGATGGAGCTATTCCTCGGGAAACATTTTCAAGATTCATGAAGCGAGATAGATTCGAGGCTATCATGCAGTTACTGCACTTCAACAATAACGAAGACGAAGAAGCGCATCGGGATAAGGCTTGGAAGATCAGACCGCTCTTACATACAGTGGAGAAGACATTTCAGCGAGGCTATCGGCTCGGAAAGGTGATTTCCTTTGACGAAGGCATGATGCCAAACCGCAGTAAATTTAATCCGATGCGAGTGTTCATGCCGGACAAGCCCAGCGAATACGGAACCAAGTCTTACATGACGTGTTGCGCCTAGACCGCATACTGCTCGAGGTGAGGGTCTTTCTTTTTGTCGAGAATGATCTTAGTTAGGCGCTACAGAATAACTAACATGCGCTTATGGTATTCTGTATTCTACTGATTAGAGTGGAGATTTACTATGGAGCAGACAAGAATAAGCACCAGAAAAAGAAAACGAATCCTGACGCTTTGGGACTTGGGCATATGGCCGTCCTGGGGTACACTTCCAAAGCGCTCGCCGGACAGCCGGCAAAACGACTCGTCGTCACGGCCACCTTCTATTCATCCGCATCACTGAGTCTGAAGCTACTTGAGATGGCGCTGTATCACGTCGGTACTGCACGGGTAGATCGGTTAGGCTGGTGCCCGCATCAGTTCACGCAGAAGACGAGACCGAAGAAAATACCACGAGGTACTTACCGCATAGCACGAGCGCGTGATCACCCTCAGCTTAATGCACTGAGCTGAATGGATTCAAAACCGGTGAACATGCTGGCGACAGGGTGCAGTACAAACCTGACCTTTTCCGTTAATCGCATGGAAAAGGACGGTAGCCGCAGTACAGTACCTTGCCCACAGCTGGTCGTGAACTACGTCCTCGGCATGGGAGGCGTAGACGTCCATGATCAGCTCAGGCTGCAGCGTTACAGCATTCAGAAGTGCATTGCGCTACGGAAATACTACCGACAGATATTTCTATGCATTGCTGACATGGCGATCGTGAATGGATACATCGTCCAATGTACTACGCTCAAGAAAAAAAGGTGTTGCTCCGCCAACCCACGCCGATTAGTTGCACCGGTTGCACAACCAGTTACTGGCGCTGCAAAGAATCCATTTTGAGACCCACCTGAATGCCGAAGGCCTGGTGACTGTACCGATTCAACACCAAAAGCACAAGTTGGTGAACACAGCTGACTTCTATTCTTCGGCAAGCAAACCAAGCGACGACAGTACCTTTGTAAAGTATGTTCGGCGTTCTCGGCCACGAACAAGAAGTCTTTCGAAACCAGCTATTACTGCGAGGACTGTAGCTAAATATTTGGCGGTCGGGTGCCGCTTTGCGATAGTATCCGACGCAAAGATGAAGGGAACAAAAGTACATGCTACGAAGTGTGGCATGAATCTGGAACAATGGTATAAGTATTCCATCTGAGCTAACGAAAAAGATCAGATTCCGCAAGCGTAAGAGAGATCAGATGTAAGTGAGATTAAATGCATGAGTTAGAAGCACTAGTATGGTTTCGCTGGCACCTTATCGTCGCCTGCGCTGCAAAAAAAATCGCCCTGTTCCTCCTAACTAATCGTTAGTTAGGAACTAGGCGATTATCTCCCCTTCTATCTTATTTGGTGTGGCCCACTTCCACAGTAATGGTTGGCTCTAGCTTATCGCTCGACTACAGCAGAATCGACAGGTATTTTACACATGCAGGTTTTGGCTCTATTTTTTAACATGACACCAGCCAATATAAGATTGCTACCCTCGCAGATGGTGGATACATTGGTAATATTATGTCCACTTTCGTCGCTGTTTGTGCTTGGCTTGCCTCATAGCTAGCGGAGGGGTTACAATAGCATAATTCTCGCAGCTTTGAAAGTATAATGTAATCAAGATATTTACTTATTCTGTATAATACAGAATAAACCTCGGGCGAGAAGGGTTTAAGAAACTCAAGGGGCTACGGAAAACCCTTGAAACAAGAATTCAAGCCTGGGTGAATAGAAAACTCGAACCCAGCTTTCAGAAGTTGGCTGACGAGGGTAAAACTGTCTGGGATGTCAAGGCGGAGTTTAGGACCAGGTTGATGGGAGCTGGATTGTGGGGTACGCCATCAGCTACGTCGACCGTCATAAGGCGTGGTGCGCAATTAATCGGCCAAAACTTGTCGTATGAGATTTGGGGGATGACGTCAAAACGCTGATTCTTAACTTGGTTACTGAACGAATTACAAGGCCATTCAAGCAAGAGTAACGATCTTTCCGACATATTCAACCTGTAATTAGGGTTTGTAAAATAAGCACTTTTTCTTTTCGCGAAAACAGTAAAGTGTCAGTAACTTCTAGCTCTCTCTTGACACGACCTCAGCTAAAGGAATGCTACGCTGAAAATACAACGTAGTGTCAACTTATACCACGCCTAGCGCAGAAAGCTTTGGAGTTTACTGGAAGCGTAGCATTACGAAGGCGGTAGCTATGTTTTGCAAATTCGTGGCTGGACTCCTTGAATTTCCTATTTAAACCCAGTAGTTTTATGGGTCATTCACTATCAATTCTCATTTAAATCGCTACATTTTAAGCGACATCATCTGGGTGATTGGGTTTTGATGTCTTCCTCCTCCTAAAAAAAATCGTCGATGATTAGGTCTCCTTCGTCGGAAAGTAACTGGCTTCTCGTCTTGGTCAGAATGCGTTTCAGCAACCTCGTTATCGGTACCGCCTTTGGCTCCGCAGATATAATAGAGAGAGCCTCTCCCCTCCGAGAGGAGGAGGGGAGGAGGGGCGCAAGCACAGTATAGGTTTTACAGTACATGTTCTGTTAATACGCTAAATTATCAGACCATCACGTATTTACAACACTACGGTGTTGTGATGTTGCCGATGCACAGCACTGCAACCCGCAATTTACCGTGAAACATACCAGCACAGTGTGAGAGGCAGTTTCAGCCAGTGGCTAGATGCTTCAAACTTTCCGTCAAAATAGAACATGTAGTCCGAGAATAGCCATCACACAAATATTGTGAGCCCGCGCATGCCAAACACTATTCTTCACCTCGGAGCCACACTAACTGCATGTGGCGAGGACGCCCGTGGAGAGGACGCTTTTGTTTCGTGCCGATCCAACAACAGTACACTATAAGGTTAATGAAAAACAATATTTCAGATTTTTAAGCAAATGCCCTCATCTTTATTTTATTTGAATCAGCGCGAAGAGACTGCAGTTCCGCGGACATTTTTCATGCGCTTGTCGATGAATTATATACTCTAAAGACTTCCTATCTCAATGTGCCATCACAGAACGCTACTTCGTATTAATAGCGTAACGCATGATTTTTAAATGTCGCCCTCCGGTTTGCGCTCTTATGTCCAAACGGTGCGGTATATATTAGTGGATTGCCTACTCGGTTTTGCTATACAGTACCAGTGACGATCAAACACCGCAGTGCATGATCAAGACGTGTAAGCAGCGGGATGCGTATGCAAGGAAGAACGGAGAAGATGTGGGTTGCAAAAGTAACGGATGTAGGACGTTGAATATGTCCATGAATTTGCTAAGCGGTGCTATCAGGTTCTAAACAGGTTGTAGCGTTGTTACGTGACAGCTGGGCTCGTTGTCGTGTATGGCTAACCATCATACTATGATGGTCACCATGTGTAGTACCGTTATCCGCGGGATAATCCCGTGGCTTCCGGTAGTTACGCTTTGGAACTGTACTTAGGTGTATGTATTTGCTAAAAAAAAAAACATGTGTAGATTAGCCTTACCGTACGTCGTCTACCATCGCCTCCAAGAGGCCAAATTATCACTTTCCAATTTACCCGTTTCCTCTCAAGTGCTTCGAGTGATCTATCGCTCTCATGTTGGCACTTTCCCGGCTCCGCTGTACCCTCCTTCTTGTAGCTCTCGCTTTCTTCACTAACGTGGTCACTACCTCAGAGGCTATGGAGGTCAAGATGCTGAGCGGAAACTCCGATCTGCTAGTTACCTCTTCTGCTGATAATACTGGTAGTACCACGGCGAAGAGAGCTTTGAGGCAAGCCGTCAAAGCATCTCTGAAGAGCGCCAACTATCCCAGCCACGAATCGGAGTCTGTTGCAGCGGAAGAACGTGGATGGTTTACCAATCTTTTCGGTAGAAAAATCCACCTTGAGGAAGCTTCGGAGTCAACCTTTACAACGCTTTTGGGCAACGCTGCAGCAAAACAGAAAGCGTTCGAGAAACTGGAAAGAAAATACGATGACGCAAGGAAGGCCTTTATGGCTTTCGATGGCCTTAATTTGGATCAGCAAAGCTCCAAGTGGAAATTTTTTAAACAATTTGGTGATTGGTACGATAACAGACACTAGTGGTGCACTGGAGACATGGAGCCACCTCCTCCGTGCTCATTAGAGTTCTGTGGGATGATACTCAAGAATATGAACGAAGAACAGGAAGAAAAGTTTGCTGTGGCATTTCATGCATGCCGCTCTTGTTGTCTCCCACCAGTTTCGCTGGTAGTGTTTAGTCCCATGGAAGGAGCCCTGGCATTTTTGTACTAGCACTGCAGCTAAGAAAATAAATCATCTCGAAACCCTTAGCACGCCATTTCAAATTAACCACTACTGTATCTCCACCCGTGGGTTTTCGAATGCTAGCATGCAGTGTCGCCGGGTGCATTCAAGGAAACGTATCCAATCACAGTGTCAAACCCTAACATTCTTCAAATATTTATCCAGAATTGTTACCAGTCTGACCCACGCGATATTTTTCTTTTGGGCTAAAAGCTAGTTTACATCCCAGCAAGTTCTCCACAATGGAGTGCAATGTCATAACGCAGCACACAATGACCAGCTCAGGCATAACGCAGCGCTTGGTGACAATCCATTATGCATAACGACAAACCGGTTGACATCAACGACATCCAACCCACAAAAACAGGCCGCCGAAGGAAAGACGAGCCTTCGACATGAGTTAGTTTAGATGAAGATCCTAACTTTGCAGCTTAGGAAGTCATTAAATTATAATCCATCGACAAGTGTACGAATTTTTTTAACGGAACTGCAGGTTCTTCGCGCTGATTCAAACAAAATAAAGATGAGGGCATTTGCTTACAAATCTGAAATATTGTTTTTCATTAACCTTATAGTGTACTGTTGTTGGATCGGCACGAAACAAAAGCGTCCTCTCCACGGGCGTCCTCGCCACATGCAGTTAGTGTGGCTCCGAGGTGAAGAATAGTGTTTGGCATGCGCGGGCTCACAATATTTGTGTGATGGCTATTCTCGGACTACATGTTCTATTTTGACGGAAAGTTTGAAGCATCTAGCCACTGGCTGAAACTGCCTCTCACACTGTGCTGGTATGTTTCACGGTAAATTGCGGGTTGCAGTGCTGTGCATCGGCAACATCACAACACCGTAGTGTTGCAAATACGTGATGGTCTGATAATTAGCGGATTAACAGAACATGTACTGTAAAACCTATACTGTAATAGCCCCCCCCCTCCCTAACCCCAGCAAGAAAAAAATTAAGGACAAAAATGAGGAGCAAAAATTGATGGCCTTGATTGGCCTCAGTTTTGGTAGATGCTCCTGTGAGCATATATAGAAAAGTATCCCTGTATTAGCTCTCTACAACCGTACTAGCAACTCTTCGCTAAACCTACGGGTTATTGCATGAGCTGCTGTGCCGTACGGTGTCTGGAATGATTTCCCGGAGAGTGTTTTGTCCTTATGTTAAGGACAAAAATCGTCAAATGGAATAGTATTATCAAGTACAATTTTAATTCCATACAAAGTGGCGTCGAGTGTCTCAACTGTCATATCAGACAGAGGCAAATGCGCTTGGCACGCTTGATTTTTGTCCTTCATAATCGAGGTCTTAAGGACAAAATCACTCGGAATCTCACGATCTTGCATTTTATTTCGTCCTCATTTTAAGGACAAATTTTGTTGAACCAAAGGCACTTGAAGGCGGTACCGGTAATGAGGTTGCTGAAACGCACGAGAAGCCGTCGGATTATACCGACTAAGGAGACTTAATCATAGACGATTTTATTAGGAGGGGGAAGACATCAAGACCCAAACACTTAGATGAAGTCGCTTAAAATGTTGCGATTTATACAAGAAGTGAAAGTGAATGACCCTAAAACTACTGGGTTTAAATGGAAAAATCAAAGAGTTCAGCCACGAGCTTGCGAAACATAGCTACCGCATTCGCGAAGCTTTAGTAGTGCTACGCTTCCATTAAACTCCAGAGCTTTCCGCGCAAAGCGTGTTATTAGTTGATACTACGTTGTATTTTCAGCGCTACATTCATTTCAGTTGAGGTCGAGTCAACAGCTAGAAGCTACTAGAACTTGTCTTTCTTTGCGAAACGAAAAATGTGCTTTCATTTTGGAATATACTACAAGCATTAATTACAGGTTGAATATGTCGGACAGATCGTTACTCTTGTTTGAATGGTCTTGTAACTCGTTCAGTAACCAAGTTAAGAATCAGCGTTTTGACGTCGTCCCCCAAATCTCATACGACAAGTTTTGGACGATTAATTGCGCACCACGCCTCATAAATGATCGACGTAGCCTTTGAACCCTGATGACATTCCCCACAAACCCAACCTGGTCCTAAACTCCGTCTTGACATCCGAGACAGTCTTGCCCTCGTCAGCCAACTTCTGAAAGCTGGGTTCGAGTTTTTTATTCACCTAGGCTTGAATCCTTGTTACAAGAGTTTTCCATAGCCCCTTGAGTTTCTTAATACCTCGCCCTTCTGCTTCATCACCACCACCCTTCCTGATGTTCGGGGTCTCATTCGTTGAATCCGTCATATTTCCCTTTTCATCGTTGAAGGCGTTGTCGGCAACTAGGCCACGGGTGTATAATGCTCGCTGCGGTACGTGTGAAGAAGTAGCCCCGCAACTCGACAGGGGTGTCATCACTGTCACAACGAAAATGCACAATAACAGACGCATACTCCTGGCTGGATAGTCGAATCGTTGAAGGCCTTTGCGGAGAAATGTCAAAGTGAAAAGACAATCGGGTATTAGGCGGGATTAAACGAATTTTTTTGTAGAATTAAATGGCTGTCGTGCTATGAGGAAAGTGGAAGGGTGATTAAGACTTGATGATGGGACAGCAGTCATACAGTAATCAGCAGTCCGCTTCTGTAATTTATACTTAAAAAACAATGAGCAGTACATGTATTACATGTAATAGTGTACAGTCGTGCACCTCGTATTCGGCGGGGTGGACCATATAGAGTCTACGAGCTGCGAATATTTATAGAGGAACAGATGGAATCCAAATGTACTACTTTGTATTACCTTAATAAAGTAAAAAATCTCAAATCCATCTTCGACACAATACCAGTGTGATTCCAACAGTTTCGTATGGATGAATATGATAGTTTATCGGACCATACTTGAATTTTGTATGGGTATATACTGCCAATTACCTGTCAGCAAATATCACCAGCCAATCACAGTTAATTAAAATCATGATTTAAACCAATCGGATGTAGTAGGTCTAGGTGAGTCATCCAAGCCACCATCGGACGTATCAAGTCCGATAAAACTCTAAAATATGTGTATGTTCATTCAGTTGTCAAGTAGTAGACGGATCACTTTCATATTCCTCTTTATCGGACCTTCGCGATGGGTTTGGAGGAATTGCAACCTGGCAACACATTGCGGGCTAAGGCAACTGCTGTCGCAGCATTTTCCAAGTTTTTAAAGGGTGAGGATGTTGAAGAGGAATACGTAAAGAAATGTATTGAGGAGGATCAGAGTGGCAAGAGCTTTGTGTGCGTCATGGATAAGTTTGGAATGTATATTGCGTTTAGTGAAGGAAAGAAGGGTAAATTGCCGCCAAGCCAAAATTTGGCTCCTAGAGCAATTTCCTCAGCACCGAGTTTCGCTAGAATCGCGGCTGCTTAAAATGGGAAAAACGCTAGATAACTTTTGTCTGAAAAGAGATAGTGGTGGCTTCGTAGCAAAGGCTCCACCATGTACAAAGGCTGACTTGGAAAAAATGGTTGTGTATTTGTATGTCAATGCATGTTCTGAGAGTGACTACCAAGATGCAGCTCTTCT
This sequence comes from Phytophthora betacei, assembly GCA_011320135.1. Classification (NCBI taxonomy): domain Eukaryota; phylum Oomycota; class Peronosporomycetes; order Peronosporales; family Peronosporaceae; genus Phytophthora; species Phytophthora betacei. The sequence continues at coordinate 783,601 of JAANHX010000444.1, read as the reverse complement.
GTGTCTGCTCTGGTACCTGTTCGGGCGAGCTTCGGACCTGTCGATGATCAAGAAGCGGAACATCTCTATAGATGCCGCCCGTGTCTTCTTCCTTCGCTTGGTCCGTGTGAAGACGTCGGAAGAACAAGGTTTGTCTCTCTTCCCCGACGCCGACTTCGCAACGTGCCCCTTGCTCGCTGTTGTTCTCGCCCTCTCCGTCCAAGCAGCACCGCGCCCAGCTCTCATCGGGAACCTTCCCGACCAAGTGCAGCAAACGCCGACCACACTATCACCTGACTTGCCGCTCGTGGAACTCCTGAACGCCGCACCACCGGCGACCTCTGATCTTGCTACGCCTGCTCCTCCTCCTCCTCGTACTGCTGCGGCCCCGACAATCTACGCTCATGTCAACCGTGTGCTTGATCGCGTCGCCCCTGCTGCCGGTGTGTCAGCTGCTCTCACGTCGCACTCTTTTTGTCGTGGTGGGGCCCAAGATGCCAACGGCTGCGAGAAGATGACCGCGCGCTGGATCTTTGATCGCGGATCTTGGAACCTAAGCACCACAAACAAAGGATTCAACTACATCTTCAACACAAGTAGAGAAGACAACATGATTGCCAAGGTATTGAGTGGATACAAACCAGAAGATGTTGTCCCTCTCCAAGACCTGCCCAGCTTTGACGCAGACACGCTTGACGCGATTGCCGAGTTCCAACGAGTCTTGTTCGCAGCTTGCTACCAACTAGAGACGGAAAGCTTCAACATCAACCGGAAGGTTCTGGATGTCCTAACCGCTTGCGTCGTTAGGCACTATCCCGTCGTAAAGGGCTTGAATCCCAACAGTCCAGCGACTCGAAACCTGTGTTACGCAGGCTGGACGTACGCTTCCGGACCTCTTAGCCTGGTCGACGCATCTTGCAGGAGCGCAGCATTCCTGTAAAGACAACATAGAAGCATCCACCTCCCCATCCATGCCAATGGAACCAAGCCAAGAACAGAAGATCATCGAGCACCAGGCCTCTGTCATCAAATACCTTATCGAAAATTCCAAGCGCCAAGACGCCCGCATGGATCTGCTTGAGGCAAAGCTGAACGGTGATCCTGTAGCTGAAACGCGAAAAAGAAGCATTCAAGATGAAGATGCCACAGATGTGAGCAAACCCAAGCAAAAACAGCGTAGAGGATCAGCAACCTACCTTCATGCGACTTGGTTTACCTGGTACGCGCAAGAGCCACGCTGGTACGTCGAGCACCGAAGCAGCAGCGCTCGAAGGCCAAGCTGCTAGTCGCGTACATGAAGCTGTTCATTCTCAGCCAAACCTCAGCGGTCTACCGCGACCGAGTTTTGGAGCTGGGGAAGCGCGCCGAGAATGCAGTACTCACGTACTTGAAAGGCAAACACAGCATCAACTCTCGCGGATCGAGCGCGGTCCTCAAGCACCTCCAGCGGGCCCACTGCGCCGGCGCGCTAAATGCCAAGATCCAGCGCCACCGTCAACTGCTCCAGACAGTTGCAATCCAAGACCCGTCTCCTGGCTACACGCAGGACGTTCTTGAGGAGGTTAGTAAGTAGAACAAACATTTAAATGTGAATGCATTCACCCTTCCTCACAGCATCAAGCTATGTCGACCTCAACACACGTATGCAATCACCTTTCTTGCTGATCTCTGCTGTTCACGAAGCTTGATCTTCGCTACAAGGCCTCTAACCCAAGCATAAGCAATAACGATGGCCCGATTTGAACAGGCATCCTCAAGGCCGAAACCTTGCGCTCTCCCAGTTGAGCTACATCGTTGGAAGGGGGGGGGGCAGAGGCGACCTGGAGGCTTGGAAGGCCGTGAAGCCCGTACGGAATATCAGCGTAGCTGCGTTGAAAAAAGTAAGACTGACCGCCAACGTGAACTGTCGGCGACGGATTGACTGAAAGTGAGAGGCTGCAAACCATTCAATACGTGTAGTCGAACGCAATTACAAGTGGCACGTTTTTACTGGCAGATAATTAACCAATAAGCAGTAGTACTCTGATAACTGGCTGTCGTCAATCTTAATTTACCGGACAAATGCAAAATTATCCGGACGATCGTGACGATTCTGCCTCATTGTTAAATTTGCTAGCTCATGCGCACGTGACTCTCATGCCAAAAATGCATAGAAAAACAAAATAGTGATTTTCTCAGTCCAGAGGGCGTTTCAGGCCATTTCCTGCCGTCTATAAAACAGTCTGTTTGACCACTCTTTGACCTTTTGCGTCATTTCACATCAGGCATGCCCTCCGCTAAACCTCGTACCTACCTGAGATAAACTGTGTACCATACATAGGTCCGATAAGGTCATCCGGTCCGATAAATTTTGGTATGGTCATTGTCGATACGTCTTGCCAACCTTCTGAGCACCACTTCAACGCTGTATAAATATTGACGGGGTATACTTCTTGCCTTTGTAAAACATGTCCAGCTCGGCCTCCTGCTTCTTAGCACGGTAGTGGTCCTTGAGACTTTTAATAATCCCTTGGTCCATTGGCTGCAAGGCTGCGGTTGTGTTGGGAGGAAGCTTGTGAACAACGACGTTAGTTAACTCAACCGGTTCGTCGTTATGAGATGACACGTTCTACGAGCAACAGTACGCCGCTGTTGATCCACCATGCTCTCGTTGAGCTGCTTCAGCCACTCACAATACTTAGTGGTATTCATCCATGCCTTTGAAGTGTTCGTGTACATCGCTCCAATTTCAGCAAAGACATCGCGGCCCTTGAGTAGTCGAGGCACCTCCGACTTCCCGATAAAGTGCAGCGGAAGTCGCTCGGTCCCATCTGCATTTGTCGCTACGCACGCAGTAATTCTCTCCTTGCTCTGCTTCTTTCCCTTTTCCTTTCTATTTACCGTAAGAGTTCCCTTGGGTTCCCTTTGATAAAAGAACGAAGTTTCATCCATATTCTACACATCTCGTGAATGGTACTTGGCTACGACAGCCTTCAAGGACTTTACGCCTTCATCCACTGCTCGCGTATCTAGAGAGCCACCCTCACCATGCCGCATTGAAAACCACAAGCCAGTGCGCTGTTGGAAGCGGTACAGCCACCCGCGACTTGGTTCAGTGCCGCTGGGTAGCTGTATCCCTTCACGCGAGGCAATGCTGGTGACGATGGCACCTGTTACGGTGGCGTTACCGTGCCATCGCTTGTAGGCCTCGATCCGCTTCATGAGATACTCGTCGGACGAGCGCTGCGAAGCCGTGCAAAACCTTTTGCGGAGAGCGTGAGCATTCGGGACGTCTTCGTAGTTCCTCTTGCGCTTTAGAATGCCTTGAAGGGTGGAGCGCTTTACGTGGGTTTGAAACTCTAGTGTGGCCCACTGAGTGAGCGTGATGGCTCTGTGGCTGCCTTCCTGCACAATGTTTGCTTATTGGCGAGATTCAACATAGAATAGGCGGACGGGTGACGTGCCATGGCGTTCTGCGACAAAATTTATTATGAGCTGTTGTATGGTGAAGTGATTGAGCTGATACATCGTGGCGGAAGTGCGGCGTTTCATCCCTCCTCGAGGAGGGGAATACCATTGAGGTTATTTGGTCCAAAGGAGATGGGCAACTCATTTGCGCAATGCATGTAGCGCAATCATTAGATTGTGCAGGTTATTAGGCCATACCGGGGCCGAAAACGAGGTGTACGACTGTACATGTATCCAAGTTCGTAATCGACAAAGTAGTAATTTAAATAGTATTTGTTTAGAATCGAATTTTACTACGCATGCCAACAAATAAAGATAACGTTACCCTAAAGTTAGCTTGAGCTCTCGTGGGCTAGCTCATCTATATTGGGCAGATTTGAGGCATGTACCATACGTATGATTGGGGTGCCGTTTGCAGCCTTTGTTGTATCCCCGTAACATGAGCGACGGACTTTTTCATGTTGAAATTCAACGCCTCCGGACTCTGCGTCTTGGTCTTCTAGTCGTCTTGTAGTCGCTTGGCCTGCGACGTCAGCTCGGACAGCTCCGTCATCAACGCGTCACCCTCCTGTCGCTGCTTGGCGTCCAGCTTGTTCACCTCTTCTTGCTTGTCCTTGACGACGTTCCGTAACCCCGCTAGAAAGCTCGAGATATCTTCCTGTTGCGACGTCAGCGGCTGCAAGTGGAAGCGATACTTGGTGCTGAGCTTCGAGGCCGTGTCAATGAGGTCTGCCACCATCTTCTGGTACATGCCGATGTTCGTTTCCACGCGTGTCTTCTCATTACGCAGCGCCACGTATTCTTCGTTGGTCTGATGTTGCTCACGCTGCAGTTTTTCGTTCTGCTCCTGCAGTCTAACAAACGCGCTCCGATGGCTCTCAATCGTAGCTTCGTAGTTGTTCAAACAGCTCTGCAGCTCCTCGTCAGTGTCGCTCATAATCTTCTCAATCTTGTTGTAAACACTGACAACACTCTCTGCTGCTCCTTTGTCGCCACGTCTTCTTGTCGTCTCTCCAACTGTAAGTGGAAACTCCTCAATTCTTCCTGCAATTGCTGCAGCTCCTTCAATGTTTCTTCTGCTCTAGCGATCTTCCCATCCGCTTCTTCTCCTTCTTCCGCGACTTCTTGAAGTCGCTCTTGCATACGCTCAATTTTATCGCGAATCTCCTCCGCCGTCTTCATGTGAGCCGTCAGCACGTCCAAGTCCCGTTTATAGTCCTTAGCATTGTCCAGTCGTGCCTTCTTCAGCTTCCGGATCGCTTCAAGAGCTTTCGTGTATCTCGCCCACTCGAAGATGTTATCAAACCTTTTCTTAAACCACTTCTGCTGCGTGGAGCTGCAGCTTGTGTTCATGGTTCTCTTGGGTGGACTATTGGTCTCGTTTCATCGTGCCCATTTTTCCACGCACGCTGTTCATTTGCTGAACGGCATTGTCGGCTTGGAACTGCAGCATCTTGTGCTTCTTCGTCACCTCGAGAACGGACTTCTTGTGCGCTGCTTGGCTCGGTCGATTTCTTCGCGCAGACTGCTGCTCTCAGTGGTGTGATCCTTCAGCTCCTCGCGAGCCTTCGCCAGCTCGTCACTCAGGCGATCGCGAGTCTGTTTGAGCGTCTGCACCTTCTCATCCTCGCTCAGCTTCCACTTCTCATTGGCACTGGACGACACGGCCAGACTCTTTTCGCTCGCTTCAGCCAAAGCCTCGTACTTCGATACGCTTTCGGCCAACGTCTTCCTCGACACAAGTGACGCCTGCACTTCACGTGGAGTGTCTCGCAGCTGAACTTCCAGCGCTGCTACACACTCGACAGCAGCGGCACTCGCCTTCATGCAGATCCTTTTATATAAACTGAGGCTTTGCAGACGCGAGCTCGCAGTCTACGTCGGTGTTCGTGAGCATCGGCTGGCGCTGCAAGATCAGCGAGCTCAATTGATCTAGCTTGGATCGCAGACGTATCAGTTTTCTCTCGGCGTTGACACATCGCTCTTTTGACGATTTGTAGCGCTCCTTGTTGCAGGCGTCTCTCAAGACCCAAGTAACCTCCTAGAAGCAGGAGGTGGAGACGCTGAATGAAGCCAACAAGCGCTGGCGGCAACGCGTAGATGAGTTGGTGGTGGAGAATTATCAACAGGTGGGCCCGGCTGAGCGTGACAAGGTCGTCGCTGAGAAGGAAGCACCGACGAAGGGGCTGGCCGAGCTGAAGGTCGAGCAGCGTGCGCTAAAGGCCCACTTGGAGACGCTGCGTTCAAGTGATGATGGAAGAGGGAAAAAGTGCGGGGAAGAACGGGGGTAAGTAGTACGAGCGCATCAGGGGCTGTGCGAGTAACAAGGCCGAGGCTCTGACCAAGTAGCTGGCCGAGGAGAACAAGGAAGCAGAAGTCCGCAGCGCCACATTTGCCGCGCTGGAGGCCAAGCTAAGCGCCATTCAAGCACAGATCAGCGCTGTGACGAAGGGAAGGCTGCGCAGGAGACAAAGCTGGCGACGTGCGAAGCGACCAAGCAGGACGGAACGGCAGCTGCTAGTGGGGCGAACGTGTCGTGGGAAAAGGAGCGCCAGACGCTGAAGGCCCGGAGACTAAGAAGAGCACGGAGTTGAAGGACTTGAACGCGCGTCTCATATCCGGTTTGAAGAGTCTCAAGAAAGAATACAGCGCGCTGAAGGACAGCGCAGTGACGGCAACTCAGCCCTCCCAGTCTCCAGTGACGCAAGTGGAGACTCCAGTGCCATCCCCACCTGCGTCGCCCCCGCAAGCGTCACCTTCAACGTCAGCTTCGCCACGGACAAAGTAAGTCACAGCCCATGTGCCGCTGTTTGCGTCACCAAAACGCCACTTGTCAGCAGTGAGTCAACGATGCAATCCAGCTCCACCGCGTCGGAAGCGAAGTCTGCGCAGTCAAAACATGTCACTGTTGCCACTTCATCTGTTCCTGCTACCTCGCCTTAGCTAAGTTCGTCAACTAGCACAGCAGTCACAACGGCAACGGCTACAACTAGCACGTCTGGCACTACACCTACAGCTCCTTCTACGCTTGAATCCACGTTGAAGCCTGGTCTGCCTGCTCCTGTTCAAGCGACTTCTGCTGCTGCACCTACACCTGCGTCACCACTGACATGACGGCGAAGGAGAAGCTGCATGTATTCGCGCTGCGATCCTTGAAGAAGCAGATGGACGGCGTCCCGTTCGTTTCGCCTCCACGAAGGCCCCGGATCCTTCTGCTGACCAACTCTGCAGGGGCCGAGGTCAAGACGTCATCGGAGATCATCGGGCAGTTCAAGTTTTGCTCCGAAACTGGATTCGGAGCGTTCGGACTGGGCGGTCCCAGCGGCCTCGTATTCGGTAAGTTAGGCGTCTCGCTGCCTGTGCCGTCGCCATCGTCTCCGGCTGCGTCGCATCTGGTGCTGACAGGCGATAGCGCTCCTTCTGAGGCCAGCGACTCGCGCGCTTGCTGCTGGCGGAGCCGCCACTACTAGCATTCCTACGTCTGCGATTGCTGAAGGTGTTAGTGCTCTGACGAAGAAACCGCTGAGTGGCGCGGCGGAGAGCACTACGTCTGTGCAGAATGTTACTAAGACGAGTGAAGACCAGACGACCGAGATTACGACGATGGAGTCGGAGAGCAAGCAAGGGGAAGACACGCCTCCCTCTCTAGCAGAGCCCAGTCGACACCACCGGCGCAGTAGCGCTTGGTGCTGACGCGAGCATTTTGTACAGAGGCGACTTGAGAAGTTTGAGCGCCATGTGGTTTCATCTTCCGATTTATGGATGGATATTGCAGCGGCGGGTAAATGCTCCCAAGCGGGACTGGAGATTGTAAGGCGGCAGTCTCGTCAGACTTTCGCCAACCTCGTAAGGCTGGTTAGCTCAGTATTGTTGATTATCGCACACTAAAATGCGGCTGTCAGTAAATGGGAAAGACTATCCAGCGCTACCAATGGCTTACTATCCAAAAGGCGTTCTGCGTACGATTTTTTGGAGAGCTCACTAAAGGGCGGGTGTCAGTAAAAACTTGATTCTGTTCGATCTTTCCCTTTCTTTAATACATGTACTACTAAGTATTTGCGAGGCGAATCGCTGCAGCAGGAGAGAAGAGAGCAGCTCAAGGCGATGCTGAGATTCGTCGACTTCTTTTAGTGAGACAGGACGCGTCCCAGTTGCGAGCTATGGGGCGACCCACGCAGGAACGAGTACACGCTAACGTGGTGGCAGGATTGCCCAAACGGGTCGCCTTGTTGGACTCGAAACTTGCTGCGTGACTACTACGCGAACTCACGAACACCGCGAATCAGGAATACATGTGGGGCATGAAGAAGGTGGCGCAATTGGCCAAGTTGCGCAGTGATCCGGACTTGCAGGCTCGGTGAAAGAGTCAAGAAGCTCTTGTGTTCTGGAGCAAAGAAACAGACTGAACCGGGGGGCTCTTACGTATGGGAAGGTGACTATCCCGAGTCACGCCTTTGAGCGGATCGACGACGTGTGAGCACGGTATCGTACACGATCTCCCCGCAGTTACTCGATGTGCTGCGACGGATGTACACGGGCTAGGAGAAGACGTTCCAGAAGCTGCTGCTGGCTCAGATCGACAAGGAGACTACTGAACGCCAGCGGGCGGCAGCGGCGACGCCCAGCTTGGCATCCCAGTTGCCGTTCCGTGTGCTCGATTTCCAGGCGTTACAAGCTGCACACGCGAACAAAGGCGCGAAGATCCTGCTCGTGTACTGGAGACGTGCGCTGGTTGAGAGCATCATCGACAATTTCCAGGACTGCTTCACTCTGACCGTGTGGGATACGATTGCAGTCGACTCAAGACAGTTCTAACGGAACGGGAGCTGCGTCTGGCTACTCAACTACGCGAAGCGGTGCATCGATCGGTAGACGAATGGGTGGCATCCACACGTCTCCATGCGGAGCGGAACTCTCGTCTCGAAGGGTAACGAAAAGGACGAAGACAAGTGAGCTCCGCAGCTCCTAGAGCACAAGCTCCTCGTAGCTCGCTGTTCAGTGTCCGGCTCGCGCTCGTGAACGACGAAGTGGTATAGGAGCCGTCGGCTCAAGACGTGTCGGCTGCGTTGCTAGAACCGCTTGACGCTATCGCCGCCGCAGTACAAGATCGACCGCCTGGACTGCGATATCATGGGCTTGTTATCTCTCGATCGCAGACCGCAACTGGACTTCAGTGTGGACGCGATAACGAGCTAAGAGCGAGCCGTCGAGCGGTAGTAGTGGAGTGCTTGGACGCCTCACAAGCAGCCAAAGTGGCGGTCTGTGAGAGTCTCGATCACGCGACGCAGGAGGCGCTCGTTTTAGCTGCGTAGTTCGCAGCGTACACGGACTTCGTGTGCTTCGCCGCGTCTGCAATCATCATGGAGCTACGGCCATTGTAGCAACAAGAACTCCGGCTCTTGAAAGAAGACAAAGTGCCGAAGGACCTGTATTTGCCGCGGTTGTGCAAGCAGATCAGGCGGTTCCACGATCGCTCGCTCCGTGCGGACGTCATCGTCTTCTACTTCGTCGCGCTGCCGCTTGTGTGCGTGTATACCAGCGCTCGAAAAAGAATCTCCGCTCGAGGTCGCTAGAGCTTCCAGACACGCTCGCTACGAGCTTCGTACGCGACGCACGGACTCAAAACCTGGCGATCTCGGCGCGGTATGCTGCGATTCTAGCTCGTATCGATGAGAAGCCTACGAACGAGGCTGAGTTGGCCAGATTAACGCAGTTTGTAGGCGAGAGCAAGACCACGATCGCTGGCATCCACGTCCGAGTCGACGCGCTGACCGAGCTCTCGCATAAGCTCTCGACCGAGGATTTCACGCTCGCCCACTCGACGAAAGAATGTCCGCTCAAAGTCGCGCACGTTGCGGATCTGTGACTCGGTAGGATAAAGTGCGTATGATGGATCGGCTGGCGCTTGAGAAAGAGGCGTTCGAGCTGCATTTGGAGAGCTTTGAAGGCGACGTGCAGGCCTGCACGTGGTACGGCAAAGTGGAGCACACGGAAAAGTGCATGAGCTCGCAGGCACGCTGTTTGGCATGCTGCAGGACGCGCGAGCGAAGGCGCACGACGTCAATGCTCGCGAGACTGGTTTTGGCCTCCCACCAACGGAGTACACGTCGTTACTGCTCAAGCTGGAAGGAGACTTCGTTTGTACTACATGCTGTGGACGAAAAGCTCCGAGTTCCATTCCAGGTGCCAGACGTGGCTCAACGGGTCGTTCTTGGAGCTCAAAGGGGGAGCGAGCTTCGATCGCTCCCGTTTCCGCTGAAGTCGCGCTGATACTACGAGAGCGCACGGAAGAGTTCATGGCGTACTTGCCGGTAATCAAATAGCTGGCTAGTCTGGCATTGCAAGCTCAGCATTGGGAGAAACTCCGTCATACAATTGACTTTAAGGAGTAGGAAGAGGAGCTAACGCTGCAGCTTCTACCGGGTCGTGGTATTACGCAGCACTTGGATATGATTCAAAAGAGGAGAACCCGTCGCACAGAAGGAGTATTCGCTGCAGAAGAACTTGAGCGCGATGATTGCTGAGTGGGGGAAGGTGGAGTTTCAGACTGGGCCTTACCGGGCGACTGGTACGTGCCTGCTGCGCAGTACAGACGACATTGTAGCCTTACTGGATGGCCACTTATTCAAGACGCAGACAATGCGTGGCTCTTCGTACATCAAGTTTATCGAGAAAGAGTACAATGCTTGGCAGAAGAAGCTGCAGTATTATCAGCAATTGCTGGATGAGTGAATGGCCTGTCAACATACATGGACGTAACTTGAAGCCATCTTCAGCTCCGAGGACACTATCGGAAATATGCCCACCGAGGCGCGTCCCTTTACCAGTGTTAACGCATTCTGGCCATGAAAGACACTGTAGCCGAGTCCACCTTTCTTACGGCTATCGCTATTGATAAGCTCCTTGCCAAGTTCCAGCGCGCTCACGAGAAGCTCGACAAAGTCCAGAAGGGATTGAACGATTACCTCGAGATGAAGCGGCTGCTCATCCCTCAGTTCGTCTTCCTCTCGAATGATGAGCTCCTTGATTACCCGACGTCTCGTTCGTCAGGATGGGCGGCTGCAGGAAAGCTGACAATACCAGTCTGCACTGGCTTAGCCCGGTCGTTAGACCTGTTGTCGTGCTGCGCTGGCAATCGAAAATGCGGGTGAGTTCATTATGGCGTCATGAGTGGCGCTCGCCAAGTGTATCGCGAAAGATATCGTGCAAGATGCTGCGGCGTTCGGGTACGCGAAAGCGCTGTTGAGGCAAAAATCTGTTGGTGTTACGGGATTTGGCTGCGCTGCGGAGGTTGAGGATGCTGGTAGGGTTTGGGACCTCACAGCGGAGTCCGAGCCAGTGACGTTGCGGAGGTTCGTTACACTGGTCTGTGTTGGTGTTGCAGCGGTTCCTTGAGAAGCTGCAGCAGCTTCCGAATCGATAGCGCTGCAGTGGCACGGTTTGGTTGGGTGGTATAAAACTGTTGATGATAAACCTGCTAGTACAATTGAAAGCGAGCTTATGAATGAACTTAATCTGCATCTTGCTTGGAAGTGATAGTTTGGATACCGGTATGGATTTGTTGGCTTAGGCCCGTGTCTTGAATGGCTTGTTCTGGGTGGCAGCGCCACACACAAGATTGAGCGTCTCTCAAATGCTTGACGAAGCAGAAAATACATTTTGGTAGTGATAAGCAGCAAAGCACTCGACGTGAAAGCCCCGCTGGCATCCCGTGTAGCCCCATCGAGATCGTTTCTGGAGCCCACGAATGCTACATAACAAACATTTGAGCTGGCCATCGGAGTGGAGTTTTGAGTTTGGGGTCAGGATGTGATCACTCGTGATGCTACCGACGATACCCGTCTCAGCCTTCCGTTTCTTACCGCGCAGTACACACATGTATTCGAGCTGTTTTGCCGTTAGCTGCTCGACGATGCGTCTCTTGAACTCACGCAAGGGTAATTTGCTCAAATGGGCCACCAAGCTTCATTGCTGCAGTCGCCCACCGGACGTCGCTTAGTTGTGACTGACAATTTTTACACGCGCCACGCCTTGGGGAACACGTTGCGAATTTTCACGGACGGTGAGATGCGAATGATTGGAGCCATTCGCGAAAAAAATATTGATAAACTGAGCAAGCCTGCAGTCGCAGACTCAATTACCCGTGTCAGCAATGCGCCAAGAGGTACATGGGAACTTATCGCCGTTAGAGAGTTGGAACCTGGATACCATGCACGCAAAAAGCAGTACGATAAGCACCAGCGCTCTCTCCCTAAAAGCCATTGTATTCCGGGACAAAAAGCTTGTCCTGTTCTACACGAATGACCTTCGATCAACACCAGCCAAGCTCATCATGGGTCAGAGTGACCCCAGCGCAATTGCATGTGTTCAAGGACTGTACCCCATCAAACGCTGGACCGGTGACGAAAACCTGCATCGCAAAACATTCATGGTCCCACCCGTGATAGCAGCCTACAACTTCTGTATGAATGGCGTTGACCGGGTGGACCAGTTGCGCTCCACAAATCCAACCAGACGCAAGGAGATGCGGTTGTCGATGAGCCTCTTCACCTGGGCGTTCGATCTCTGTGTTATCAACGCATTTGCCCTCTTCAACGAAACACAGATCTAAGGCATTCTGCTTCCCAATATTTATGTCTCGATTTTCGAGAGCCCGCCGAAGTGGAGTCGCGAGACTGGGAAACACCCTGGTGTAGCGGGCTGATGGAGCCGTCTGGGCTAAATTACCGGACCCATTGTCCCATATAGTGTGTACGTAGAGAGGAGTCCAGGCAACCACTGCGTAGAACCTAATGGCGTACCTATCAGGCTTGCTTGGAATAAACGACTTGGCGCGAGAGCGAGCTTTCGTGCGCACGCTGTTCTCGTCCAAGCTACTGGCACCGTAAGGAACAGCAACTTGTGCAAATCTAGTCTGAATGTGTTCCATAAGTAGTCCGACTGTGCCATAGTGGGTCTTTTCAGTCTCCCGAAGTCAGATCGAGTGGATGGAATTTTTTCACCCGCCCGCGGATTGCTTGAAATATATTACGACTCATCGTGTTTGAATAATCGGGCTGTCCAGAGAATATCTTGTTGCCCCAGAACTCTGCAATATCGTTGAAGGGACAAATACTCATGGCCAATTCCAGACCAATATATGCATCAAATTCAGTCCCTCCTGTAATTGGTTGCCCTCTCTATCTCAGCCCTTCGTTTGTCCATCCCTGAAATCGGCCAACAAACTTGTAAGGAATAATCCAAACAATCCAAGCTCTCCATGATCGCGGTAAGCACCACGAACACCGGCTTCTTCTACGATATGAAGTCCACTCGACTGCGTCAACGCGCTGATGTATGCCGCAGCTGCGGAATCGACTCGGTCAGCATCGCCACAGCTCAATGTCTCTAAAGTAGCTTCCTGTCCAAGCGAGCTAGTTTCAGCTCCGTCTTCATCGGAGGTGTCCTCATCCACTGTATTGTGCAAGTCACCGATACAGCTACCAAGAATCCTCTTCACAGACCTCGCTGCTGTTAGATTGGTCGGCGACAGAATCGGATTAAGAACCGGACTCAACTCTAGTGAAATCGACTTCTTGGCTCTCGTTCTTCGCAGGTGGCGATTGCACTGGCGCTCTAGAGCGCTCTCTTGTTTCTGGTACGCTCAACGATCGTCGTTTGGCTGCCTCGAAGGTCTTCGTATTGTAAGATGATCGTGGTATAGACAATGCATCGGACGTTGAAGATCTCGTTCTCACTTTCGGTACAGTGACAGCAGGCTTCATTTGAGCGTTTGCCTATGCCCCTCCTACCATGATCAAATGGGTGCACGTTTATAAGTTTCGGAGCTGGCGGTCGGTCCAATTGGACCTCGATGAGGTACACATTCGAAGATAATAAGATGAGATGATTAATATCACTGTATTCTGGTACTTAGTTTTCAGCGAACAAAGCTATAGAGAAACCATTCCCAATTAAATTCAACGTCTCAGCAGAAAAGCTTCCCTACATGCAAGCTGCATGATACAACAGCAACACATCCGTCTAGAGCAGCAGCAAAAGCAGATAGGTACATGTACCAGATTACCAAGATTAAGTTCTTTGCGGCTCGACGTGGCAGCAGCAAAACCGATCGACGCCACAGCAGTATAGCCCGCGCCAAGAACCTCGATGCACCAACAGCGACAGCAGCAAGCATGGCGTCCGCCTGCACCAGAGGACTCGAACAGAGCCGTCAGGAAACGATGCCACTAACGTAGCACGACGGATACCACGGCGCAACGAGCGTGCTCAATAGGCCGAAATGCACTGTTCCCGTGACATCAATAACATAAGAGGCAGATCCAAGGATATATCAAATCACGGGAATGGCAAGTAGAATTCCCCCCTGGGTCACGATTCGTGTCGTCTCATGAGGCAGCACACCAGCAGGACGGCGAGTGGTGGGTAGCCGGGTTGAATGGGAGTAGGCCACCCCATTTGGGATAGCATGCATACTAAACCAGAAGAAACGCGAGCGAAAGTTTTCCGTTGCTGGATAAGCACTGCTAAGTTAGCAGGCGGAAATATTGTACCGTGAAACAAATAAGGTAATACCATAGTCGCAAAATGAAAAATGAAAATACTAACAGCAGCTTTTGGCGCCTTTATCGCTGATTAGCCAGCTCAAAGGCGCCAGTAGCGAGCGCCGCATTAGCCAGCAACATTGCTTTGCGATAAGTGAGAGTACAACGCCCAACCGGACCTGCGAGTCGCAGTGCGGCGTGGTTCAAGCTCAACTTCAAGTTGGGGTGCAAACAAGAGCGACGTGGTTGAAGCTCAAATTCAAGTTGGCTGCAAGCGCGCCGTAGCTAAGCCTCAAAAGCAAGTTTGCTGTAAGCATGCGTGGCGTGGTTGAATCTTAAATTCAAGTTGGCTGCAAGCGCTCTACGATTGACCCTCCAATTCACGTTTGAAGAGAGCAAGGGTCACATCGTTGAAGCTCGAATTCAACTTGGCTGCATGCGCGACGTAGTTGAAGCTTCAATTCAAGGTGATCTGTGGCAGCTGATGCCATTTGCTGCGACGATCAAATCCAAGGTGAGCGGTGGCTTCATTATAGCAAATCGCTGCAGCAGTTGTAGCCAACGGCAGTGCCACAGATCATCTTGGCGATGGGCCGATGCAATTTGCTGCAATCCTCAAATCCAAGAGGAACTGTGGCTTCATTGCAGTTAATTACATCGGCCCGTCGCCAAGATGATCTGTGGCACTGCCGTTGGCTACAACTGCTGCAGCGATTTGCTATAATGAAGCCACCGCTCACCTTGGATTTGATCGTCGCAGCAAATGGCATCAGCTGCCACAGATCACCTTGAATTGAAGCTTCAACTACGTCGCGCATGCAGCCAAGTTGAATTCGAGCTTCAACGATGTGACCCTTGCTCTCTTCAAACGTGAATTGGAGGGTCAATCGTAGAGCGCTTGCAGCCAACTTGAATTTAAGATTCAACCACGCCACGCATGCTTACAGCAAACTTGCTTTTGAGGCTTAGCTACGGCGCGCTTGCAGCCAACTTGAATTTGAGCTTCAACCACGTCGCTCTTGTTTGCACCCCAACTTGAAGTTGAGCTTGAACCACGCCGCACTGCGACTCGCAGGTCCGGTTGGGCGTTGTACTCTCACTTATCGCAAAGCAATGTTGCTGGCTAATGCGGCGCTCGCTACTGGCGCCTTTGAGCTGGCTAATCAGCGATAAAGGCGCCAAAAGCTGCTGTTAGTATTTTCATTTTTCATTTTGCGACTATGGTATTACCTTATTTGTTTCACGGTACAACATTTCCGCCTGCTAACTTAGCAGTGCTTATCCAGCAGCGGATAACTTTCGCTTGCATTTCTTCTGTTTGTGAATGCGTGTCTTCCTAATGGGGTCATGCTCTGTCCCAGCACTCACCGTCCTGCTGAAATACTACCTCGTGAACCGATATTAAGTCTTACTCACCCTCTCAAAGGGTTTGATGTGTATTTTGATCTTACCATCGTAAAAGCCGCTACCGCTGCTGTTGCGGACCAATGCGATTCGATCTACTGATCACGCTCATCACGCCGTGGTATCAGACTGATACTGTCCGTCGTGTTATGTAGGCGGCCCTAGGAAGAGACGACGCTGCCGCTTCAAAGATTTGGCGTAGGCAAAAGCAACATTATTGAACCTGCTCGGTGAAGCAGCTTCTGCGTAGGCTGGGTAGTATAGCACATTAGAAAGAAAATGGCTGACGACCGCGCTATAGTGATCTATCAAAAAGGCGTACCAAATGATGTATGGATTAGAAACCACACGTAGTACCGGATTGAATTCCCTACTGTATTCTACAGGCGAACGCATCGATACTGAAAGCTACTAGGAAATGCAACTTCTGCGTAGATTAAGTATAACATCTGACAGTAGAAACAAAATTGGCTGACAACCGTGCTGTAGTGATCTATCAAAGAGGATTACCGTACGATTTGTGGATAGTAGGGTCGGTTCCCCTACAATATTCTACTAAAGTAGCTGCAATCGCGTTATAGTACAGTGGAACTTTCACGAAGGAAAGAATTCTATTGTACAGTTGGGTCTGTTGAGTATCTTCACTTCTCATTGAAGATGGAAGGAAAAAGATGAAACCACGACACTGATCACAAGGAGAGCAAGCGCGCGAAGACCGACTTTCCTCTTGAAATCGTGTTTGAAGGTGTTGAGCACATCAACCTTTCATGCTTGTTGAAGACCACGCCATTCTCTACATACTTCGCCAAACACTACAAGAAGTCGGAGAAACACTTCACAACAAAATAACGGATCGAAACCTTCAACATCTCCAAGATGAGTGTAGCAAGCGGTGTGTTTGTCAACAAGACGGTGTACAGCACCAAGAATGATCTGCGGTTGGTGATGAAAGCATGTAAGATCGATACTGTCATCAAGCGTGTGAGAAGTGCTTCTCATCCCATCGCGCATCCGATCCTGGCGGACGACGATCTTGCGTTTACAGATGCGCTTGGCACGACACACAACGTCGAGATGCCAGGCAAGAGAACGGAGGAGGGCATTTTGTTTTAAAGTGAAGGACATTGGAGAAGTCTTCGAGAGTCCGAACCTTGCGGACAACACGCAGCACAAACACACATAGCCTGAAGAATACGAAGACTACTTGTGGTTCTCAATCTCCGAAGATGAGAGAAAAGGGAGCGAATCGAGTCGCGAACTCTACTTCACGCATGAAGGAATGCCTGCTGCGGTATTTATCTCAAAGTCGCGGGTTGCCAAGCAGTTCCGCAACTGGGTTAGCCAAATCGTCTTTATTCACCGACACGGCACCATGAAGCACAAAAGGGGGCTTGCCAAGTTGCTGCTGAACAAGAAGACCATTGATGAAGTCACGAAGTACTGTGCGACTGATATCGCATGCATGTACTTGTTAGATACTACGAAGTCACGCCTGGATGAAAACGGCGTCACGAAAAGAGTCTTCAAGTTCGGGTATTCTAAGAACGTGAAGGACTGCATGAACAAGCTTGTCGTAAACTACGGCCGTGACTCAGTCATTGACACTCTGATCTTCCTTTCGCTCGACTATTTGAGCGGAGCGGAAACCGAGTTGAAGCGTACGCTTGGCAAGAAGTACACACACAAAGATGGCAGTGAGACATAACTGCTTCTGCTTTCAGACGAAGAACTCATCAGAGCTGCCTTCAGGCTACGCACGATAGTAGCACCTGTCCTGTTACTAATCCAAATCGAATTCAAATTAAAAATTCAATGGACTCAATACAGTGCGTATTGCGATGCGCACAGTTGGTGAAACATTTTATGGCGAGACGGTTGTGCATGCGCATCAGCTCGAGATACTAAAGAAAGACTACGAGCTAGGGCTGTCAAAGAAGGATCACGAATTGATCACGGCCAAAAAAAGGATATTAAAAAAGCCATGAAAGATATCACTATTCTCGAGATAAGGAATGAAGTCCAAGCGCGACGCATCAGAGGACTCGAAGATGAGCTTTGTCGACTTGCTAAGATTGAAGCGAATGCAGCTTTAGTAACGATAACGACCTGAACGAGAATCGCTGTTCTGAGCAGGGGTAACAGTATTCTCGAAAATAGTAATCTTGGGTAATACTAATACTACTACTATTTGAACATTACTACTATTAATACCCCAATGTACGGTATTCACTATGAGTATTAGTAGTACTCACTCGAGGCGGTACTATAGTACTTTCAGACTACTACTTTCAAAGGATCCGAAACTGAGTGGCTCTCGTCCCTCGTTGCAGGGAGATTGTCATTCTCCCATTTGAAACCAAACTGTCAGACTGCTTGTGAGCATGGGCTGTGCTGTAAAAGGCTGCCAAGAAGACAATGGGCTTAAGACGGACCCGTGCGTGTGTGGGAAGCCGACACACCACATGTGTGCTATTGGAGTTTTCGAGGGCTCTGACTCGGCGCTGAATGAGAGGTAGCGGTCTTGATTTCATCTGGATTGTATTGCTCATACCCTTACTAACACTACATTACAGATTTTGCAGTCAGACTTGTGTTAAAGTCACCCACCCAAGTGTGAACAATCCCGTCCACGCTCAATCGACGATTGGTAAGCGTCCTGCACGCTCCAGGATTGCCTTTAAAGCCCATTCAGCTAACATTTGGGATGGATCTGACTCCGACTTCGTCCTTTCGCCAGACCCACCTTCAAAGGGCGACGATTCGTCTTGTGGGCATCCGGTCAAGCGTCGTAAGACTACTACGACAGCAACTTCAACGGTTGCTAAGATGAAATTCGCTAAGGTTATTTCGACTACCCAGCTGAAAGCTGATAGCCACCTCTCGACGCCACTAGACTGCTCTCCCGCTGGTCCATTATCCGAGCTTGGTATTCCACTTTCGGTTCGACACTCCAGAAAAGCAGGTACTACAGATGAAGTCTGGGATCTAATTCACACGTTGGATGTTCCATACAAGAAGCAGAACCCCTGGAAACCGTCCGTCGGAGTGTACCGCAATATTTGCCTACTGTGCTGTCAAGATATTAAAGGTCGCGTCAAAACAAACCGCTACTCTTGGGAAGCGGCGCTCCGCAATACCAAGAACTCCAGCAACGCGAAAGACCACATCAAGGCTAGGCATGGAGACCACCCGTTGGCAATACTAGCCGAGCAGACAGCGACAGAAAAGTCGAAAGCAGATATCGCGGCCGCTGAAGCAGAGTCACAAGCGGTGTCAGATCTAACTGGGGACGCCGAAGGTGGATCTATCACTTCTACGATAGACGGCACTGCTTCTAATGGAGGAACAGGGACAAATGTGGCTCAAAAGCGGTTCTTCCGGGCGAATGAGAAGACGCTGAACGTTCTCATTTCCAAGTGGCTAGTCAGACAAGGTCTTCCGTACACAGTGTGTGCTTCAAAACCCTCTCACGACGTCATAAGTTCTGCTACTGGTAATCCCCCCTACCCGATTTTGAGCCGTGAAAGACATGACCGACTACTCAACGGCCAGTTCCAGTTGTTTTGCGACCTGGTTGGTGATTTCGTGAATGCTGAGTTCGAGAAAGCCTGTCGACTTAAGTTCTTAAACCTGATACATGACATTTGGACGAGCAGTGGGAAGGATAGCATCGTCGGTGCATCACTAGCATTCATTGACAGTTTGTGGAGGTTTCGGTTTATTGCTGTGCTGGCAACTGTAAAGAGCGATGGCCACAAGGCTCCTGCGGTGGCCAAAGGCATCGAAAGTGGTTTGAAGTCTAAGTACGATCTGAATATTCGTGCCATGACTCGATTTACGATGTCCGATATTACTCCATCCGCAAAAAACGTTGCTGATCATATTGACACGGAGCAGGAGGACTGTACCATGCATCTACTGAATCTGTGCATTGGATACGGGATCGGTCTTAAAGACAATATCCAAACAACCACAGTCTGGAACGACACTACAAACGCATGGGATAAAGTAGTCAGACGGTCACATCAGGAGGCGCTTTTGATGAAGGCGGAGCTGTGATTCAAAACCTGCGGGACTTAAACAACCATTTCAAGTCTTCAAAGCAGCGCGGTGCATTAAAGAAAATCTAGGAAGCTCTGTCCTATCCGGAACTCGATCCAATGACAGACAAGGATGTACGTGTCGCCTACACTTGCAAAGTTATTCGTCGATCAGTGGTCAACTACTCAGCCTACGAAGCCTACTTCCAGTCCACGAAAGATTCGACGAGCGTGTGGACGGCGCTTTCTTCGATGGACTGGTTGCTTGCAGTTGAGATGGAGGCAGTTACCAGTTTTGTAGCTCGTCTTGCATTGGTAGAAGCTCAAAGTGAGAATCTGGTCTCGTCATACATGGTCGTTTTTCGCCGCCTCGCTGAAAAGAAGCTCGAGTCATATAAATTCGATGCTATGGCTATAGAACCACCCCGCGCGAAAGAAGCAAACGAAGATAATCACCGACGGTATGTAAAGACGCAGGCTCAATTCTCGGGTCCTGGAAAAACATGCCTGCGACGTACACTGCTTCAACTGCAGGCACGCTTCCCCAGAGTCACGAAAGAGGCGATGCTGTGCGTTTTGTTAGACCCGCGGACGAAATCAAGCGCAAAGAAACTGGCAGCCGACAGTGGCATGCCGCGCAAGGAAGAGAAGGCGGTTTACAAAGATTGCTACGACTTCTTGCGAGATGAGCACCGGCAAGTATTCGCGCAGATGTCTAAGCAAGGCAAAATTCCAATGTCGCAACAGGCTTCGTCTCAAAGCAGTATGTTCAGTCAGGAATCAACGTCACCATCATCCTCGCCGTCATCTACGGGCTGGGATGACGAAGACGAGCTTCTACTTGGAGCTCCGATACGGGCCCGCAAAACCAGGGAGGAGGTGAAAGAGTCTGAAGTAAATGCGAGAGCAGATGCAGTCGTGAAAGATTGGCTTGAACTGGAACCAGAGTGGCTAGAGGTTGCACAACAGCAGAACCCCGACATGTCGAAAGAAGACCTGTCTAAAGACATAACGACAGATTCGCACAACGGAATGTGCTGGGTACTGCTCGGTCTGTACAGACACGTGGACGTTTTGGGGTGGTTTCGTGAAGAAGGAGAGTCCCTGTTTCCCTCAATTGCGCTGCTTGCGCGCATTCATCTCGGGAAAGTCTCCTCGTCAGCGTTCCAGGAGAGGGTGTTTTCAACTGGAGGAATAGTAATGGGGCCTTTTCGAACCCGGACGGACAGCAGACGAGCGGAAAAACAGCTACTTCTCCGTCACAATCGAGAGGAGATCATGAACTTGAAGCACGATGCTCGCAACGCTATCGAGCCCAAAGTAGTACTTTGAGTAGTATACTAGTATTACTAATATTACTACCGCTTCGAAAAATCGCTACTAGTTTAAGTATTACCGCCTCCGAGGAGCCCAGGTAGTACCAGTAATACTAATACCGGGTTTTGGAGGGTACTATTAACCCCTGGTTCTGAGTTTCGATCAGATGCGTTTCCAAAGCCGCTGTAAGTACGAAAGCTTTTCTCATTCGCGAATCCCTAGTTTCATAAGAACTTTGGCCATCAAATATTGTTCTAATCTTTTCTACTCTTGTCGTTGAGCTTCGCGAATCGATTAACTTCTACCTCCTGCTCGTTCTCGTGAGCTTCTTATCGTATACGCTACACTTACCACACGTTCAACTATCGCCAAGAAACTAAACAATCGAGCTCAGCCACACTGAATTGCATGGGTTCATTGGCCTTGCTTGTTGGAGTCACGTGCAGTGCAGCAAGGAGTGCAGGTGCAACTGACGGATACTAGGAGTGCAGTGCAACGGACGGATACGAGGAGTATAATACAACGGAGACGTCAAGGAAGGTCAGGAGAAGGTGTCCGTTCTTATGGGGCTGCGTCTGGAACACAAGCGTACTGTGGCCACTGGCCAGCCACTCCCAACTGATCGAGCGACTGGGACACAGCATGCGGGAGCTGGAAAACAGCAAGAGCCACGAGCAGCAGGCCTGGAAGGAGAAGACTACGTTTGAGAAGATGTGCGTGGACAATCTATCGTGTCAGGTACAGTACCTGCTGTTTCGGAGACCTTGGTGGTCTTCAAGGACGTGGAGGAGCTGCAAGTGCGCAACCAGCAGCTGCTGGAATTGATTCGCGAGCTCTCGGAGATGAACTGGCCAAGGTAGGCAGTGGGTGATGCTGAGTCGATGACCTCGTCGGCGCCTCTGATTATCACGGACGACTCAGACGAAGACTGGAACCGAATTGGAGCCTCCAATGTGATCAAGAAGGGCTTGACCATGGCTCGTAAGGAGATCCGAGAGCTGCGCATGGAGCGTGAACAGGAGCGCGACATGACCACTGCCATCGTGAAACAGCGTGACATGTACCCTATGTTGCTGGCGCAGTCGGACACTAAATGTTTGAACGACAGCGCTCCATCTAGAAAAACTGGAGCTCAAGTGAATGCTGCACTGGTGGAGAGTGTAGCAGCTTGTTCTGCTCGGTGACGACGCTCTTGGTCCCCAGTGCTTCGTCAAGACGGTTCTGCAGCGTCTCAAGCTGCAGCTGCGCCTCCTTCTCGGCAGAATGTACCTTGGCATGCTGTGCAACAAGGTTGTTGCGGACCGGTTGAGGGCGCTGGGAGGCGCTGGACTTCACTCGCAACGCGACGCAGAGGAAACGATCTCTCAGGTGTCGGAAGCGGAGAAGACGTTGGCGGATTACAGGGCCAAACACATCGTGGTGGCTCTGAAAGACGAGATCCAAGGGCTCAACAGACAAATGAGCGGCATCAACGGCGTGGTCGAAGATCTGGGACAACAGATCAGTCAGTTACGTATTTACGCCACTCGAAACGCTGAGACCGAGTTCCAACGCAGCGAATACCGCAAGAAACTGAAAAGTTTCCAGGCCAATCTACAGGAAAAGGTGGCGGACATTGAAGAGATCTTTGAAGGCGACGAGAAGCCAACAGACAGAGCTTCGTTGGTGTCGGGAATCCGATATGTCGACGATCTTATTGGCGAGCGCATGCGTTCGCTCGATACGAAGAGGAAGGAGCAGGCGTCAGCTGAGCAGCATTCGATCGAGAACACAACGTCGTCTAAGCTCGCAGAGAAGGAGCTGAACGCCTTGCGTTTGAAGAAGAACCAGCTGGAGCGACAGCACCTGAGTGGGCTGAAGGAACTGCTATACAGAGTCATTCCTGGCCACGACTTGAAGAGTGCAGAGCTCGGAGTGAAGGAAGCGGAGCGCGCGTACGCTGACGCCAAAGACAAAGTCGTTCGTCGCAAGAATATGGTCCTGTTCCTCAATATTTACAAGAAGAAGGGGCTGAAAGACCACTGCTGCCTCTCTGTGAGCGAGACATGAGTCCCGAGGAAGAGCAGGCGTTCGAGAGCATCTTGAGCGATAAAACGGACGACGCGAAGGTGGCCGACAAGACCAAAAAGGCCGAAGACCTCGAGAAATCGTCACTGCAGACGCTGACCGAGCTCAAGGAGAAGATGCCAAGTTGGCGCAAGTGGCTCGAGCTGGAGACTGCGATCCCTGAAAAAGTAAGCGAGTTGGAGGAGATTTACGCTGCTCAGAAGGCTCTGGAGATCGATGTGCAAGACAAGAAAGCCGCGTTTGAGCTGGCACTGCCAGAGCGGCTTAATCCGACATGGAGACCCTGCGCAGATCTGCGGACGAGCTTGAGTATTCTGACGCGGAAATTACGAAAAAGGAGGCGCGTATGAGAGGGAGTCACGGATCAAGTGGGCGGTCGTTGGCGGACGTGGAAGCGGAGAAAGATGCCATGCAGGCAAAAGTGCAGGAGCTGAACCACCAGCTCCAACAGAAAGAGCTCATCAACGAAATGCTGCAGCAATTGCAGAATGACGGAAGTGCTTGCTATCGATGCCGCGGCTGTCTCTCCAGTGCCAACAGCAGTCTCATACAACTACCGCTGCTAGTAATCGCTCCATATAAAATAATTGAGACTCCCATCTTTTTTCTTGCCTTTTCGTCACTTGTCTTGCTCGATTGCAAAGCTGGCCGGCAAGTCCGAGCTTGTATCTTTCCTGCCTCTTCAATCCAATAACAGTACTACTACGACTTTGACCGGCCAATGGCGGCCACTACCGTCACGAATCAGCAGCACAATACTGATGCAAACAACAACTAACTTCACCACTGCAAGCGGCATACCCACTGCATCACGACGGTCGACTTCGGACTTCATGGCCACTGGCGGCCGCTGCCTACGCCGTGACAACCGCGTCCAATCAATAGCAACAATCAGCGCTCAGCGCTCGACGCTCGCCATCGAAGAACTCTAGCAGATATCAACCGGCCACTAGCCACATCCATCAACATCACTACAGACCAGCGGAAACGACCGGAAAATGACCAACAGGTCGACAGCCACACCAGCGACCAGAAATCCCGCAGACTTTTCCACTCCAGACCAGCACCGACCACCACCATCAACGGGCTACCGCCCGGCCACGCGACAACTCCCACACGACTTGTCTTCCTTCGCACAACCGAGTGAGCGAGTACCAACCCGTCCGACATACCGGCAGACCAACTGAAAGCCATGAAGTTCACCACACTCGCCGTCACCACGCTAGTCGCCGTCGCGTCCGTCGCGTCCGCCAACGACTACCAGCCGGCTCTCAGAGCTCTCGCCGTGCCCAAACCTGTCCCTCCTGTCGCTGTGGAGCACAACGTGCAGCAACCCGCCTCGGCCGCTGTCGACGCTGCCGGCAAGGAGGCCACGCATGCCGACAACAAAGACGGCGACGAGAAGAAGAAGAAGAAGAAGGAATGTGGCGGCGGCGGGTTCGGATGGGGAGGCCCGTGGGGAGGCTGCGGTGGTTGGGGTCGCTGCGGCATGGGGTGGCTGGGGTGGCTTCGGCGGCGGCTGGGGATGGTAGAGAGAAGGTCACCACTACCGCGCTCACCTCTCACACACAAACGTATCGACCGGCCGGGCACTTGTGCCTGTCGACGGCACCCGGAAGCGCTTGCTATCGATGCTGCGACTGTCTCTCCAGTGCCAACAGCAGTCTCATACAGCTAGTAATCGCTCCATACAAAATAATTGAGACTCCCATCTTTTTTCTTGCCTTTTCGTCACTTGTCTTGCTCGATTGCAAAGCTGGCCTGCACAGTCGGAAGGAGGAAAAGCTCCGACTTGAGACGCAGCGTAAAGAGTACAACGAGGCTGTCAAAGAGCAGAACAGGGTACGGGAGCAAGAGAATGCGTTGACAGAAGCCTGTGCAAAGTTGAAGAAGTCGGAGCCCGAGGTGGGGCGCGTGGTTCGAGCGAAATCTCCGCAACGCCAGACGAGACGAAAAGAGGCGAGCGAACAGCTACATGGCCAACGATCTGAGCTTCAACAAAGCCAGGGAGACTTTCGCGTGTTCAGTGATAAATGCAAGCAAGTCCAGCATGGAGAGCTTGACAAACTGGAGCGCCAATTCCAAGCGCTGAGTGATTCAATCGCCCAAACGAAGCAGCGAGAGGATACAGCAGTCCAGGCGTTGGCAGCGCAGATGCAGAGTGCGCAGACGAATCTGAGTCCGAATGAGGTCGGAAAGCGCCAAATCCAAGACAATATTGACTACCATGAGCTCCAAAAGCAGCTGGAGAAGATGCGCGCTGAGGTCGCAGATCTCCAGAATCATATCGGCAATTTACCGTCGCTGGACGACGTGAACGATCGAGTTGAATCAGCGGATGCGACGTTGAGCTCTGCGGAACACTCGGCCTCCGTGATGGTGGAAAAGAGACAACAGTTGCTGGAGGAACTTCGCGAGCAGAAGGTCAAGCTCCGTGTCCCGACTTTGAAGGACGTCGGAGAGAAGTACCGACACAAGTTGATCTAGTTCGAGACGACGCAGATGGCCGTGACAGACCTGGATCGCTACTTCAAGGCGCTGGACGAGTCGTTGCTGCAGTATCACTCGAAGAAGGCGCAGGAGATCAACACGATCATTCGCTCGCTGTGGCAGATCACGTACAAGGGGCAGGATATCGACACTATTGAATTGGTGAGCGGACAGCAGGATGGCGCAGTGTCGAAAGCTGCTCGCTCATACAGCTACCGTGTCGTGATGAAGAAGGCTGAAGCTACAATCGACGCTGCAGTGCGGGACAGAAAGTCCTCGCGGCTCTGGTGATCCGCTTGGCGCTAGCTGAGACCTTCTGCCTGAACTGTGGCATCCTGGCGCTGGATGAACCCACGACGATCTCGACACGGAAAACAAGTTCAGACTCGCGCAGGCGATCACAGAGTACGTTCGGCCACTCTATCCTGTTAGGTTAATTAACCTCTCCAGTGCAGCTCTCTTCCGTCTGCGCCTGAGTCGACGCTCTCTGCGATTCCAGTGCGTTCACTTTCTCCATCAGCTGGCGGCACTTGTCCTCCGCCGTGGAGTGATAGCGCCGGATGAACATCTGCAGCGCCTCCTTTTCCGCCAGTTGAGCCACAAGCGTGCTCTCGTCGTCTATGGTTCGTTCAGTAGACGGCTGGCCAACACTTTGGTGCTCTCGTTCGACCTGTTGGCGCTTCAGAGCCTCGTTCTGGACCTTCAACTGCGCGATCTCAGCCAGCAGTTGGCTCTCGACCTTCTTGCGCTCTCTAAGCTGTGTCTGCACCTCCTCTGCGCCTTCCTTTTCGCGTTGCTGGAACGCTAACACACTGGAATTCTCCTCTTGTAGCGAGGTAATCTGCCTCTCAAGCTCTTTCTGCCGAGTCTCCGCAGCACGCACGTCACTCTGAGCGTCTCGCAGCTGCTGCTCCACTTCTTCTAGCCGCATGGCCTTCTCAGACACCGAATCCATCGAGGAGCTGAACTTGGCGTACAGGATCTGGAGCTCTTGTTGGCGCTGGCTGCTCTTCTCCCTCTCCGTCTTCAACACTGCAATCATCTTGGCATCTCTGGCTTTAAGCGCCCGCTGCAGCTTCTCGATCTCCTCGCCCTCCTCCACTAGCTTCTTGTTCTTCTGCTTCAACGTCGCATTCTCCGCTTCCACAGCCTCCATCTTGTTCTTCATCTGCGTCAACTCCTCCGTTCGTCTCTTCTTCTCGTCCTCTAGCGCTGCAACCTCCTGCTTTGACACGACTTGGTCCTCCTGAGCTTCTCTAAGCGAAGACAGCTCCACCTCCTTCTCTCTCTCGACCGCTCGCTTCTGCGCCAACTGCGTCTCCAACTCGACTACTCGATCGGCCATCAGCTGCCTCTCCATGGCCTCAAACGCCTCCGTCTCCTGCCTCTCCCTGCTGCTCTTCGCTAGACACGAGGCAGTGTCCTCCTGGAGCCACGAGGTCCATTCCAACCGCATCTGTGTATTCTCTGCATCACTCCGGAGTGTTTCCATCTCCACACTCGTCACGAGGTCTCTGACCAAGCTCTGTACCTGCTGCGTCGCCACCTTCTCCATCTTAGTCTCCAGCTCCCTGTTTAAAGCGATAAATCGCGTCTTCCAGCGCTCGCAGCTCTGCAAGAAGCTGTCGATCTCCTTAGTAGTCTGCTTGGAATAGCCTGCTGTAGAGTTTATCTCCTTAGACGCTCTAGATCGTGCGCTGGCGTCTTGCAGCTTTTGCTCGAGCTCGAGACGCTGTGTGTCCATCTCCTGCTGCTTCTGGCGGTACAGACGTGCCAAGTCGTCTTCCAAGTCCCGTAAGCTACGCTGCGTGTGGGCCAGTCGCTCGGAAAGCGCCGTTTTGCTCTTCTCGAGGGCGTCGCGGTCTGCCAGGAGCTGGCGGTTCTCATCGCGCAGCAGTTGCGTCGCGATACGGAGCGTGTCATCGCACACTCCGTCGCATGATGAAGAGGGGGACAGACGAGGCTTCTTCTGGTCGCTGGACAAGTCACTTGGCGGGGTGCGTGGCCGCTTGGGCGAGGGCGCATGAGGCGACTTGGAGTGCTTCATTTTGGCGCGCATAGAAGAACGTTTAATAAATTTAAAAAAATGGAGAGATTTTTTGTCAGCTGGGCGTTATGAAATAGACATGACAGAAGTTAGAGAAAAACAAAAAGCGGAAACTTTTTAGCAAAAAAGTAAAAAAATATTTATTAGGCGGAGGCAACCTATAAATAAAACGTTTCTTTGTCCTGAGCTAGAATCCACTTAACCCCTCTGTTACCGCCAACTGAGCCCGTGAACCACTAATTTTACGTCATAACTTACGGCGTAGCTTTTACCAGCGCGTTTGTATGGTGTGGTATCTTCCACTCGCCTATCCAACACGATGGAAGGTAAACGTTCTCAAAGGTTTTGACACACTATGTCGTATATCATACGACGTAAGGATGACCCAAACGGCACGGACACCGACACTTACGACTTTGTAAGAGTGAACATCAAAATTAATACGGGAAAACGCAAGCAAATGCACACATAGAGCGGGGCTTTTCGATGACTGACATGCTAAAAGAGGAACAGACACAGAGCATATGGTAAAGCACGTCAAGTTTAAGAAGCAATGAACACACTCATCGTCTGGGGGGGGGGGGCTAAGGAGGGCCCTCCAGCTGGGCTGGCCCTCATAAAAAAGTAAACAAAAAGTCAGAATAAAAATATACTTTACGGCGACAACGGCAAAAAATAGATATGCCGTTGCCGACGAAAACAACTATCATTATAACTATTCGTCGCAACGGCAAATCCATTTGTTTGGCAGTTACCGACAGAAATTAAGAAAAAGCAACAACTATTCATGAGCAAACAACAGTATCCTTAGTTTTACCCATCGTCTGGCGCTCCTTCGCATTCACGGATAGGCCTCCTCGTCAGCACTCTCATTGTCTTCGCGGATAATCTCACAGCGAGTCTTCTTACAGACACCGACGGCCTTAAGGGCGCGACACATCACGCGAAGTCTTCATGCCACACTTGAAAGCAGGTCCTGTCGCCACCTCTGCGTGCCTTGCCACACAGGTAAAACTTGGCGTCGCCGTTGGAGCAGTCCAGGCAGTAATATGTCGTCTGAAATGACTTCTTGAGCTCGCCTCGATATAGCAAGCACGCGTTGCACGACCGCTGGCACCTCTTCTGGATGCCACCCTTCACAGCCACCCAGTCGTCGAATTTCACGAGGGTGTGCCCGGAGGATGCAGGGCGCCGTCTCTCGCGTGCTGCTGGTAGCGGAGTAACGGCTACGCGGAAGTCTTCGTCCTGAGCTGTAGGAGCTGCTTGTGCAGCATATTCACCATTCGTAGCGCTTCATGGGTGCCCGCCGGCGAGCCGGCTCGCCTCCTTGTGCGTCAAGTACGCGTTGACGAGCGCCAGGTCGAGAAGTCCGAGAAAATGGCTCTTGTAGTATTTGCGGAGCCTGAAGAAAACAGCAAGCTAGAAACGACCCATAATAACAGCAAGTTAGAAATAACCCATAGTAATACAGCAGCAACAACCCGTACAATAGAACATGTTCTCCCTCTCTGTAGGAGCTTTGCCTGACGGTTTTAAGCATTCGATAGTGCGGTGGGTGGCTTTGACTTCGACCCGTCGGCCATCAGCTGGTGCCACAGGTGGCCGAAGTATACCAGGCGCGTGGACGCTGACGCCGACGCTTGAGCCGCGGCTTTCGTCCTCGCGCTGACACGGATCGGCATTTCACTTGCTTCTCACTGGGCAAAATCTCGAATGGCTGAAAATTCACGTTGTCTTCTGGCGACTCATCAAATGCTGACAGCGCCTGACAGAGGGAGAGGTGCACTCTAACCCGTTCCCTCGTACTGTCTTTGTGTGAGCAGCAAAACCTCTCCCGCCTTATATTACAGGGCCCCCAAATTAAACTTTATTTCAGTATAGGGTCGCCATTTCTGAGCCAACTACTATATGAGAAAAATTGTAAGTCGTAACTTACGACTTACAATTTAGATTAGGTCATAACTTACGACGTCGGTAACAGGGGGGTTAAGTTTGATTGAAAGAAGAAATTTGTATGAGAGTGACTCATGGCAAAAAACGGAAAATTGCCACAATTCGGCATTTCACATAATTTACTTACGAGCATCTCCACCGAGTTATTAGTATTGTGCCTTTCTGCCAAAACGCCCTCAGTTTTATGGTCCTACGTAGGAGGATGGCCCTTACGGAAGATCTCCTATCTGATCGGGTGCTTCCGACTAAAATTTAGCCTAACCCTTTGACGAAAAAAAGACGATGCCAATCAAAGACATATTTGACCAGATTTGACATAATTTTATTAAAATATTAGTATGCATTCTGGGCAACTGGTTTGCATGCGCCTGATTAGCCCGTCAGCTAACAGGTGGCGTGGGTTCAATTCCCATGTCTGTAGGGAGCTCGATGCTTGAGGTAAGTGTCGTGTGCAAGTCCTTCGTCGGATCGGAGACATAACCAAGTGTTTGGGTCGGCACGCCACATCCCTTCGGGGATGAGTTTCATATGGATCAGTCGGGATAGGATTTCCGGGAATAATTGCACCACCTGGAGGTTCTGTCCAATCGGCGTTCGGCGGATGGCAGATGGGATAATTCCCTGGGCATAAACGATCTCGATTGGCTAAATCCCTACTTTATTGCAAATATACAGATCATGGTTTTAATACAGATTTTAAGATAGATTAACAAAACCGAAACAGATTGTGTCCGTATCTTATGACATTTGGCAAAATTCCATCCCGTTTTGACATGATCTCCTAAATTTTGTCGAGCTCTACCGTGAGTATTCTCCCACGCCCTGGCATCCTTTGGCTTAAAGGCTCACTTTTAGTTTTACAATGTCGCTGCCACTACCAGCAATTCTCACCTGCCGCCTTACCATCAAGAACGGCAATCCTCTCACATCGTGCCGAAACAAGACCGAGCCCATCGACTTCTCCTTTCAGATTGACCGTGGCTTTAGGCTATTCAAGGCTCAAGTAGCAGCCGAATTCATTCGTCGTCTGTCAAACGATTGGCAGGATGACTTCAGTGTCTATCTCAAGCCCACCAAGCACGCCCCACAACGTGAATTTCTCGAGTTGGACGAGGAAAATTTCTCCAGTCGCGTCGCCAGATCTTGGGAATTAGCTCGCCTTCGTCTACACGGTCAGTCTGATTTTGTTTTAATGATTTTTGTTTATGTTCCAAGACCACTAGAACCAAGAGCCAACACTATTCGTAGAGCAACCGAAAATCGAATCCAAGAGCAAGTTCCCCGTGTAGCAGCTATGCTAGCTGAGCGCAATATTTCGAGTGGGCCAGCCTCACAGCTGTACATGGCAACAATGCAAGCTCGACTTTCAGCTGACGCTCCACTACAAGTTCCTGATAACACAACATTTCGACAACTTCGGAACATTGATCAGCTTTCGCAGGAAATGGAGACGAATCAAGATACAGCTCAAGCAACCGCTGACATGAATTTCAGAATGCTCAGGATCAAAATTCAAGGTGCAGTGATCCAAGTGCAAGTTCATGTTGGGATCTCCAGGAGTTTCTCGGTTTACCGGCCTACAGCCTTCGTCTCCGTTCCGTGACCCGGTAGATTTTGCGACTCCCGCTCCTGCAGAAGACATGGATGATATCGATCACATTAACGATCAGCTCTAAGGAGCGTAGTAGAGGTAGAGTACGATGTTTCAGTACGAATACATGAATTTCATTAAAACTCGCTGGTTTTTATGCTGAGTTTGTTCCCATCGTACCCACAGTGGCCGTACAAATTTTGACCAACTTCCTCAGACTGTCTAGTGCAAAAATACAGCGCGACATTGAGGACCACAAGAGGATTTTCACGGAACCCCATATTTGCGTGGCGTTGGATCCATCGTTTTAGAAGAAAAAATCCGACTTCTATAGGATTCAAGTCAGGTGAATACGGCGGCAGAAAAATTAACAGTGCACCAGTACCGTGAATACGTTCTTGAAATTCTTCGTACAGGTGAAGTTTGGTGTTGTTCAAAATGACAATTGATCTTGGTAAAGGCCACGGATTGATGAATGGTAGAATTTTCAACTTGTAAGTCTCGTGGAACGTCTGCCGGGTGAAAGTATCCTCGGTTGTACCCCACGCAAAAATCCTTCAACGTCGAACGCAGCAAGAACTGAGATTCGTTTCCCCCGGGAAAATGGAATGGACACAACCGCGGGGTCTCCGCGCGCAGACCATGCGTGCTTTCTCCGGGAGGACCTAAACCATTGCAATATCATACAACAAATTAGCAGGTAAGATGTAGCAGTCACAAAATTGATATTGCACATTACCTTCCATCCTTTGAAGTTTCATCGACAAACACGATTTGATCTGGCCCGCTGTAAAAAGGCAATAGCCTGTTCACATACTCTTGGCGCTCTTTTGGGATATTTTCACGAGCTCTTTTAGTCAGCACTTTGCGCGTTAACCCCAAATCGAACCGTAAAGCACGACAAATTGTCGAATCGGAACAGCAATATTGGGTCGAAAACTTCTCTTTTAATACCTCACGCAGCTCTTGGAAGTAGAAGCAGGGGTGTTGCTTTACATCCTCGCGAACAAATTGTTGCACTTCAATCGGCTATTTAGATGACCGCTCATTCTTTGGAGTGTCGTCGACATTTCCTGTTGTCTTGAAGAGATGGTACCATCTCCGAAGGCTTCTGGCCGAGACGCCCAATACACCAGCAACTACGCTGATTTCAATATTGTAGACATACTGCAAGACAATGCCTCGCCAGCGTATGTCTGATGAGTAGCCCAAATTGGATTTAAAATCAATCTGTTGTGAATACCTTACGTAACGGTAAATGGCCGGTAAATACTGGCCATTCAGCCCTTAATTTGTTAAAAGGTACCCTTTAGACCAAATCGGAGCCCTTACGTAGGACCTCCACAATCAAGTATTATTGAATCAGAGTCGGCAAAATCAAACAGTGTTATTGGTCAAATATCATTTTATTTAGTGGCCTGGCTTAGCAATTCACTTCAGTTCGTCCTCAAATCCCACCCTTAGCCCTACCCACCCTTGCTTAGGACCAGCCTTTAAAGGTCAGATTGGCCAAAACTTTGGAAAGGCACAATAAACTAAACGTAGAACCTTGCACGATTATACTTTTTTGGTCTGGCAGGATAGCGTTTTTCATACACATATTAAGAACGGCCCTATCTATATAATATATGGATAGGGCCGTATATTATACTGCTCACACGGTCCGAAAGCACGGAGATCTGACCAAACTTCCGCAAAACATCTAACTAAACTTGTGCAAAACCCCGTTCTTTCTCAGAATCGTGAAGGATATTTAACCTGCACGATTTTAAATTTCTGGTCCGGCAAGGATTTACGTTTAGTTTTTGTTTTACTTACAGTTAACTACCGGTGGAGATGTTAAATACGAAGTATTGACTTGTTAACTCTTTTTAAAAGCACGACTTGTGGAGGTCTGTGAAAACCTTTTAGAACTCGAGCACCAGAAGCCAGTCGTGCCGCCCGATGGAGGAGTGAAGTCAATGTGCGTGGCGTTGCCACTCTCCAGAACACTAATCGCAGCATCCGCGTAGTACTGGCCGTCACGAGGGGAGAACCACCGAGTAATGCCGTAACGAGCACCAGATCCGTTGTCCAGCTGCAGCGCGAACGAGTCTCCGTGACCCGTGTACACGTAGTAGCGGTCCCGGTTCTTCGTAGCCAGCACGGAGATGTAGCGCGTGCCCTCGTAGGTGTTGATCGACTTGCCCGTGTGGTTGCTGGGACTGGCCAGAACCTCACGAGCAGGCTCCAGCGTTTCAAGAACAGCAATGGTCAAGTTCTGCAGGGGTTTGGTGACGTACTGGGCCTGGCTAGCGCCCTCAAAGTAAATGTCTTGGCGCCACGAACCCGACGTGTTCTGGTTGATCTGCGCCGGATACCAATCGTTGTCCCGTAGCAGGGCCGAGCGAGGCTCGTACATCTGCCACACACTGTTGGCACCGTACGTAAACCCACAGGCACCGCCGTACACACCATGGTACAGACCCGTGCGAATTTGCGAGGAATTCCAGATCTGACGCTCCAAGTTGAAGCTGTCGTGAGCTCCTTCGTAGTGGTTTTCCAGGTCAATCACAGGCCCAGTGGAGCGGTCTCTCATGTTGGCAATCAGGTCGTAGTTCTTGGTCGAATCCCAGCCAATAGTAGGCGTGAACTTAGAGGTCGGATCTGGTGTAGCATGACCGGATTGCACAGCATCAATGGACATGCGGTCTTCTTCGTTAGGCAACATGTTGTGTCCATAGGCCTCCGGGGTGACTTCAGGCTTCACGATCCAGCCAGCCGTTGGGTGGTAGATCACGACCGACTCGTAGCCTTGCGCACGCTCGGCTTCCTTTAGACCACGGTTCATGCTCGCCCATACGGCTGAGGTGTCTTCGATCGGGGCCAGGAGAGAGGGTAAGTCCTGGTCCGGGTCTTCTGCGTACGCAGCCTGGACCTCCGATATGTTCCAGGACCACATGACGTTAGAGTCTCCGCCCAGAAGTTTCGGTAGACCAGGGTAACGCTCTCCAATGTACTTGCCCCAGTCGTACGCGTTCGATTCGTTGAAAATGGGAGTGGTACTGTGCCAGCCTCCGTTTACATACATGCCCCACGTAGGCACCAAGGCCATGAGAATGCCGTAGCTTGCAGCCAAGTCGACAGTCCAGTCCACCAATTCGAAGTACGCATCGTTCGGCTGAGTTGGTCAGAGTTGTTAAACGGGAGGTCGCCGTAGAAGCTCGAACGCGTGGTACCATTCAGCTCGGATACCAGAACGGTCTGGACGACGTTGTAGCCTTGCTCGGCTCGAGTTTTTAGGTAAAATTCAATGGACGTCTTGTTGAGACGATGCACAAGTTCCCATGCGGTGTCCGCTTGCCAGAAGAAGGGCTCTTCGGAGACGGTGCGCGTGAGATAGCGTCCGTATCGCGGGGCGGTGATGGCGAGGTTGTGCCACGATGGCTCTGCTGAGGTGATGCCGGTTACACCAGCCAAAGAGAGCAGACCGGCAATTGCAGCTTCGGTCTTCATCTCGGTTGTGAGAATTAGACAATGTAGCAAGGGGAGAGGACTTTTCGCCGCTGATTGAAAAATCAGGCGATTGTCGGAGGCTGCACATGTACATGTATCGCTTGAAGCTACGTATACGTGAACTTCACGGTGAAGTAGTATTCCAAGTACATGTACAGTACATGTAATGCACGGCACTGTACATGTATATGTACTACTACAGTACTGCACCCCGTTTTCGCGCCCTTGGACCTTTGATAAACTTCCGGATGTGATGATCCTTCATCCAAAAAAGCTTTAATTTGTAAGCTAAAATATGATTTATTTGCAAATCCTATATGGTCCATCCCCACGAAAACGGGGTGCAGTACTGTACTTGAAGTAGTACCACGCCGTTGGGTAAATTTCGTTCCCGCTTCAAGTTCAGGGACCCATTCGATTTTTGAAATTCAAAGGGGATAACCTTTGTCAAAGGT
Organism: Phytophthora betacei; assembly: GCA_011320135.1. Taxonomy (NCBI): domain Eukaryota; phylum Oomycota; class Peronosporomycetes; order Peronosporales; family Peronosporaceae; genus Phytophthora; species Phytophthora betacei. The sequence continues at coordinate 748,772 of JAANHX010000444.1, read as the reverse complement.
TCCTGCAACGTTAGTTACCTGTTTCCGGCTCTTATGCAACGTTAGCGAAGTCCTATTAATTCATCGTGCAGAACATGTAGCAACATTAAGCTTCAATTCGTACTTACTCGAATGCTAAAAAAAACTTGTAGGATTAAGGAAGGACGGATGTGGGCCAGCAAATCTCCAACCGTGCTCAGCACACGCCGTTGGCTAAGTCCCAGATCAGTCTCTCACTCCCTCCTTTTGTTAACGTTGCAGGAGGACATTCGTGCATTTCCTTCATCTGAGCAGGCCCCGATCTTTTAAGAAGGCTCAATTCAACCAGCTGTGGTCACGACCACTCTGTAATCAGCAATGCGTGGACACGGCTGACCTTGTAGCTCTCGCGGACCGCGAGAGCTGAGTCGCGGTGTGGTTGAAGACAACACGGCCGTCGTGCTGTTTGACAAACAAGTGCCGCACAGTGTCTGTGCAGCACTTTGCAAAGTTTGCACGGTGCATCCACACATTAAAGTTACTGACGGACAGCACATGCACTCTTGAGCTGAGAACTTTGCGAGATGTATTTAAAAAAAATTATTTAAAGTCTTGAGACTCTTGTCATTATTTTTTTTTATCAAGAGTCTCAAGATTAGTTTTTATAGGGGTAAAACCCAATTAAGAGATCGCTGTACACGTACAGACTGTATCAGTACTATAATACATGTACTCGCATTTCGCGTCGAGTACTGTACTGTACTGTACATACGCATTTAGTGAAAAATGTACATGTAGTTACTACTGATGCAGTGTAATTTGTCAGGTTATCGGGCTCTGATTCGGAAGCAGGTCGCGCATTTACACAAAGTCTGAGCCGTAAATTAAATGTAATTTCTTCCCCAGGCCGAGCATTTCTAGCCGCAACGATTTCAATACGGTAAGATCCGTCTACTGATAACCGTGGCGACTCGCAACACCAGGCGCCACCCGCAACGCTCTTCTTTCTACGTACGGGTATACGCGCAATGCTGCACTTGTTTCTTATGAAACCTCTTTTAACTTGTCTTCTTAACGTACGCCACCCCTCTACGACCACACTGACAGAAACACAGCGCCTTTACGACCTAGAAATTGCCTGTGGTCTTGCCTGTGCGATCCTCTAATTACATTATCTCCGATTCAAATTTAAGAGCTTCTTCGTGCGGCGCGGCTTTGTTGACAATAAATACCGGCATATAAAAAACGCAGCCATGATTATTTACCGGGAACGGCGCATGATTTCATCTGACCATGATTGAAAGATATTTTTTTTACCGATTCGGTTATGTACGAGTTTTAAAAATTCGGAGGGTGCCGCCGGCGAAGACGACGCAGGCCCCACGAACTCGCACGAAGGCAACAGGGATTCATCTCAATGAGGTCGAGGTCCTTGCCTCAACGATACACAAGCGGCTAGCAATTCAGGAGTGTCAGAAGCGACTGTTGGCAAGGAAGATAATTGACGTGAAGTCGCTGGCAACCTTGGCATCTTTGGAAACGACCGCGGACGTAGCACCCCTAGAGGGCGGTGACGCGGAGGATGCAGCAGCTGGACAAGGCTCATGATCAGATGAGGGAGATGGAGATTGAGATGCTACTAAAAGATGTGCCAGAGATTCGGATGTTGTGTCGGTGGAGCCACCGCGAAATTAGCATACAAGCTGGGAGACGTGGCAAACATACTTAGCCGAGTACTGTCTTAAAACGATACAAGTACTGCCAGTGAAGGAAACAATGTCAAGAGCAGAAAGGAACAAGCGCCTTAAGAAAACAATGAGGGGAGGAGACGTGTCGCAGCTGATTACCGGGGGGTTTGATCCCTATCAGCGAGCATTTAATGCACACATGGGTGAAAAACAAAACGAAAATCACGCAGGGAAGGAGGCTGGCCCTAACAGCACATCCATTTGACAGACTGTCCATTCCGGTTCGTTATCCAGTGGAACATGGAACGTGGCGAGCTTCAAGTGAAAAACGGGTGCTTTGTGCACAATCATACAGTGTCTCCGGCTGCTTTCTCTACATACCCTACGTCTCGGGGGAGTTGAGGACCCTTTGGTTGGCGCGCGAGTGCATGGAATGTTGTCTATGAGTGCCAAACGCTCTAGAATCTACGACTATCTACTCGAACACGATCAGAATGTGATCCAGGTCGACGTTGATAACTTGGTTCGCGATCATGGATCAAGCGTGTCCGACTTGGGCGACAGCAATGCCATGGCTCGCAAGATCGCACTATTCGCCGCGTCTGATCCAGAATTGTATCTTCGGAATCAGAAACGTATGCTGGTGAAAGTGGAGGTGTATCGCTTGTGACCTCCCACATGCGTCGCCTTTACGGGTGCTTCAGTGGGCTTCTTCTTGTTGAGTGCAGTCACAAGACTAACAGGTACCAAATTTGTTGCATGTCCATAATTTTTCATTTACTAATCCTGCTGCTTCTTTGATAATTTATAAATACAATTACCTGCTGCTCACTTTCATGACCATGGACGAATTCGGTGAAACTGCGGTTGTATAGCAATCTTTAATTGAAGCCAATGGAGACTGGCACATGGAGAGGGCAATTGCCCACTTCAAAAGTTCGTATTCTACTCGTATTAAAATGCTCCGGGTAATTGTGGTGGACAAGGATCTGAACGAAATTCGTGTGCTTGAGTCCAATTTTCCACAGGCTCGTATTTTGATCTGCCATTTTCATGTGATTAAATATCTAAGAGAAATGCGGTCTAAACCTGAGTTCGGGAAGGTAGCTTCTGAAGATGCAAGCCAAGTCGATGGAGCCATCCATGCGATGGTATACGCAGTTTGCTAAGACCACTACAAGACTGCTCACGATGCTCTTAAAGGAATTTGCGAGCGCATCGGACTCGATGCCTTTTTCGATTATTTCCAGAAAACTAGGATTCTTGCCAAGAACGTTGGGTCTAGTATCCTCGAGCCAAGTTGCCCCATTTCAAGAATCATACTAATAACCGACTGGAAAACGTTTCTGCAAGCTGAAAGACACGGTAAATGGATCAATGACCATTGCGGTCTGCGTAAAAGCCCTGATCGCATATGACCGTCGGGTAGAGAATGAATATCGACACCGGCTATCTCGAATCGACCAGTTCGTCAATAGTATCTACGACGAGGAGATGCAGAACGTACTTCGTTTCACAACTCACTGCGTGGCTCGAAAAATCGAAGATCAGTATCCGTCGGCCATATCAAAGGCGTTTTCATTCAAGTATATTATGGACTTAAATGATTCAAGTCACGTTGTTGCTACTGGAATGTTTTCAGAACACAATTTGCGTACGAATGATGGGAGCTGTGATTGTGAATTCGCAATGTCCATTAGCCTTCCCTATCGCTTACCTATCGCAAACACAGCAAGGTCATTGGTCCTGTAATTCCGTGGAGTCGGATTGATGAAAGGTTGGTAGGGTGCTTCCATTCTTTTCATATATATATATATATATATATATATATATATTTAACTTTTTAGCATGTCGAAACGAGTGCTGAGCACATTGAAGAGGGATGTCCAGAACTTCGCGGTGAAGCGCGGGTCTCGATCCGAGACACTTGTCTCAGGCAAGCCATATTGGCAAAAGACTCGGTCTAAAACAGTCGAGCTGTACCTTCACCATCAATGGTGTCCGTCACCACCGCTAAATGAGCCATCTTGCTCAATCGATCTACAAAGACCACCATACCCGTGTTTTCCGCCTTATCCTTGGGAAGGTCAAGCACAAAGTCCATACTCATGGACTTTCCAACATTTCTTAGGGACAGTCAAACTCGCCAACGGCACTGCTGTGCTCGACGCGGACTTTGTCCGTTGACACGTCTCGCGCGTGCGTACATAGGTACCGACCCACTAATACCGCTCGCTCTCATGAGCAATTGGTAGTAACCATCGACCAAGTCGAGTGCGCTGTACAGCGTACAGCCTACCATGTTGTTCTGCAGAACATTCTTGCGAGGAATCGGCGTTTGCGCCGGGATGGTGGTCGCATTTAGCTTTTTAAAAGCATGAACAATGCGCCACTTGTCGTTCGGCTTTCTGACACAGAACATGGGTGTCGAATGCGGAGACTTACTCTCACGCACCGTCTCTGTCTCGTGCTTCGCACGGAAGAATGCGTCACTGACGTCACACTGCTCTCTTCGCAAAGGACATTGCCTTGTTACGCAGTATTCCAGGAACCAGGTCAATCTCATGACATACGCCTCGATCCGGAGGCAGGCCCGTCGATGGGCCTTTCGAGACAACGTCTCCGTATTCCTTCACCACATGGTAGAAGGGGTCCGAATGATCTTTAATGCTCTCTGATCCACTCCAGCTGCTCACAGCAATCACGTGGAGCCTCACCGCTCGTCACGTTGGACAGTTCGTCCGACGTCGAAGACGTCACAGACGCCCTGCTTCTTCTTTTCCTCTCTCTCCGCGACCGAGCCCGGCCGGTGAGGGCGGTGTGGCGACATCTCCATCACCGCCACCGGGTGCAACAGCACCATCAATCCTCGAAGGGGAGACAGTGTCTCCCAAAACACTCGGCTGAGAGCCAAGATGTCCTTGACCCTTACACAGTAACCTAGGTGTCACCTCACCTGCATCTCCCGGGCCGCGCACGATGCCTTGACTCGCAGTCGACCGCGGCCCTCGGGCCACGCAGAGGTAGGTCTCCGACCAGATCCGTACCACTTAGTAGATTACGCGCCACTCCGCGATCGTCCTCATCGGGACCCAGCAGTTGGTCATTGGCCTGACTTGCACCGCTCAGCGGATAGCGAGCCGTGCCACGTACGCCCTCAGGGCAAACAGCAACCTCGTTGTTCACAATTTCTGACATACCAATGTCCAACACTACGACCGCCTCGGCCTCTTGCTCGCGCCAAACGTGCTTCTGCTTCCTAGCAGAGGTGGGCTCATGGCTCACCAAAGCTCCACGATGAGCAAGGTGCAACGCACCCAGCGTTTTCGACTTCCAGTCGATCCTGGCTCATGGCGTTCCATCCGTGCCATGCCAAGTATGAGGTTATACCTTGCGTCCTGGTCTAAGGCCAATCAGTGTTCCACGCTTTTGAAGTACTCAGACTTCACTCCAAGGTCGACAGAGACCTTCGACACAGTTACCAGCGTCCCCGTCGCGAGCCGGACACATATAATATCTCTCGTTGGCACTTCCAGTGCCTCAGCATACTGCTGACACCGTTTAAGCGTGGAGAGACGGGCGTAGTTGCCCGAGGCTCCCGAGTCAATCAAGACTCTCCATGGCTTTACGAAGCCCTTTACGTTCGCTTGAACGACCAGCAAGCCCGGCTTGCACTCAATCTTTTCGTAAGAGAGCTCAGCTCTCTTCGGGGCTGAGCCGTGTTGCCCTCTACCTCCTCGCGTCACAACTGAACTCAGTTCTTCCGCAGTAGGCCGCCCCGCGCCTACTAGGAGTTGCCGTTTCCCAGTGATGGCCCGGAGGGTTGGCTCGCCGGAGCCTCGCGCTTCTTGTACAGAGGACAATATGCTTTCAAGTGCTTAGTGCTATTGCATACAACGCATTGGCGAATGCTGGCGCGCTGTTCCGCAGCAAGAAGATCCGCTTCTTCGTCTTCAGCATAGCTGAGGTCCATTGGCCCCGGACCGCTCGAAGTGCTCGCGCTACCATCGCTCCAATCAGGTCGAGCCGACCTGAAGCTGTGCTCGGCATTCAATGCCCCATCCACCGCCTCTTCAAAAGAGCTACGGGATAGACGGAATACTTCCGTTCGTGCTGCGCTCATACGAAGTCCCTCCACGAACACGGTCACGGTGACTAGTTCCAGAAGGAAGTCCGCCGCCATTCCGGCGATGAGAGCTCTCAATTCTTGAACATAGTCCAACAACACCTTCTTACCCTGCCGGGTAGCAAGGAACTTCGACCGGATACGGTACGCCTGACTAGGCGGCGCGAACACACACGAAAGCTGTTGCTTCAGCTGATCCCAAGTGGGAAATGCAGCGTCAACAGATGTTCAGCACATTAGTGCCCATTCGCGAGCGCGGCCTCCAAGCCTGGATATAGCCAGCGCCACGCGCTAATGCTCAGACTGGAGCAGGGCCGATCCCATGTCCATCTCGACCTCACGGGTCCAGAGATTGATTTTCTATCCATCCTTCCCCTCGAAGGTTTTTACGCTCACCATGAGCGGTTTCAGTCGCATAGACTCTTTACGCGTCATCGACGCCGCCGCCGTTGCGGCGCTCATCTTCTCTTGGACGTGCTCCAAGAGCGCGCTCTCGTAGCGGGAGAACGATTCCAGCCTGGCGGTGACCGCCTCTGGACCTTGCGATGCAAAATGAGCCACGCCCGCCAGGCCAAGCAAGGACATAAGCTTAGTAAGCGCGTCCTGCTGCGCCGGCTGCGAGGATATAGTCAATCAAATCAGGAGCGATATTGACTACAAGTGCTCCAAGTGCAGCGGGGCTGTCGTAGCTTTAGCGTCAGAGGAAGACGCATGACTCAAAGAGTCACTAATACTAAGTTCCTTATCCAAAGAAACTTACAGCCCACGACCAGGGCCCAAGCTAATACCTTAACTTTTATGCTTCAAAGCCAGAAGTCTTTTATTTACTTTTGTTGCGGCCAAGCCGCCTAGGGATAAATGTATCTTTTTAATTATATAGCATAGTTAAACCTAATCTAGTGTATAACGTGTGGCTTTCAGCCAACGTACTGAGTGACCTTGTTAACTCTCCGACTTATGTTCTGAGTGTTTGTTAACTCTCCGGGTACTCTGTACCCCTGTGGGTTCCACACTATATAACCCCGTTACAAACAGCTTAATCTAGGTAAGCGAAGCGGCAAACTTGTCTGCCAAGTTGCATGCCGCCACCACCTATTCTGGAGCATCAATTTGGACACGGGCGTATCATCCTTGCGCAGGGAGTTCACCCATATTACAATATCCAGGGTAGAATATTTGCATCACCTAGCTTTCTAAGATTCTTGTAAAACCCTCGCTCATTTTCACAAGCATCTCGAACCGTTTTTTGCTTGCACCGTTTGTTTATTTGTTTCTCCTTTGCTCTAATTTCGATCTCAGAGAGCTCTCCGTAGAAATATGCGATTGTGTCTTCGAGTGTCTGACCACTCTCGATGTCGTTGATTACATCCTGTTTGTACGAGTAGTCTACGGCGATGCGCTTGAATTTCTTGCGCTTCTTTCCCGAACCTTTAATCCGCGGACGCACCATGACGAGATCCAAGTGATTCTTGAGGAGTGAGAGCAAGCCTACTTTTACACAGACCCTAGTCTAAAGTTAGCGGATGGAAGAGACGGTAGTTGGTTCAAATGCTCTGAAATACAGGATTATCATTGGTGAATAAAAGCTGACTCTTAAAAGTAAACGACGCCTAGGACTACGATGATACGGTAATTCCTGATGGTATACCTAACCTCAATCTTTTCAGGTGAGGTTTTGAAGTCCAGTTTACTTGAAAGGCACAATACTTTATCTTTACAGTTTCAATAACCTCCTGTTTGATTCCTCCTCAGCTCTGAAATAAATAAAAAAGAATAGTTGTCAGTGTTAAAGGAAAAAAAATCAAACACTGACAGCTATTCTCTTTTAATGTGCAGTGTCACTAACAAGTAAACGAACACTTTGTTGCCAGTCAAATATTAATCAGGACATGTAACCTTACTTTCTTACCTTCGCACGGTACCGAGTGGCAGGACGCAGAGTTCGTTGCACGACGCCAGTTTTGTAGTCAACCTTATACGGTGTTGATCATGTGTGCGATAGCCTCGTCACGGAAAGTGTCGGGCTCGATGTAGACGAGATCCGTCACATTGGCGTCGAACACGATGTTCTGTGGGTCATCAATCGTGTATTTGGGCCACTTCAGCGCCGTGACACCATTCTCATTCGGTGTCTGGCTCACAATAAAGCTCGTCCACATGCGGGCCATCACGCGCGCGAGCTGTTTATAACTAGGTGGCTTGTCGAGAAAAGGGTCCGTGGCCACCGAGTTATTGTAGCCGGAGCCCTGCAAGTTGTAGAAGACAAACGCGACCTCCGTGAAGTGAGTTGATCCAATAAACTGGGATGTGCCAGCTGGCAGTACATTGAACAAGTAGCTGTAGCTCGAAACATTGTTGCTCGCCAAGATCTCCGACATAAAGCGCCGAGGAGCGTGCATCGTGCTGTCTCCAGCGTACGCGGACACTCGCTTATACATGTACCCATACGACGTGACGTTGCCGGGACGCCCATGGAGAGTGTATGGGATACCAATTTCAGGAGTGTCGGGGTAGAGATCCAGCAGCACATTCGCCTCGTTTTGGCTATAGCCCATGTCCACCAAATACTGGAAAAATGCTTCACTCGTGTCGATGCCAGTTTTGCCAAACGCGGTTCCTTCGTCGTTGTTAGTTCCCAGCAGGACTGGCACGTGTACAAGCTTTCCAGCACTTAGTAGAGCGGGACCAGTGTCCTGAATAAAATCGCCATCAACGGATGGGCCCCATGACGCCGCGGAGGCAACTGAGCTGTTGAGGATACCCGATAATGTATCAACTGGGACTTTGCGAAGACAGTCGAGAGTGTCAGCGGCCGATCTGCAGTTAGCCGCTGCCGTAATGTTGTTGTAGTAGACATCCCATCTGGAAGCGTTCGTGTATGCTGTAGGGGTGTACTTGACAGGTGAGCCCGACTGCATGATGGCTCCACGGAAGAGGCCGTCGTCACGACCTCCGTAGGCGATCAGCTGGTAAGAGACACCTCGACCTCCCGCACTCTCACCCCAGAGTGTGACTTTGCTTGTATCACCACCAAAAGCGGCGATGTTCTCCTGTACCCAGTGCAGTGCTAAGCGTTGGTCTCGGAAGCCCAGATTCGTCACACCGGCCTCCTTGACTGTCGAGCCCCACAAGAAGCCGAACGCTTGTAGACGGTAGTTGAAGCTCACACCAATAAATGGCGTACCTGCACCCGCAGCCTCATTCACAATATACGACAAGTTGTAGCGAGGGTCACGTGAGCCGCCCTGGTGGAAGCCTCCGCCGTGAATCCAGACGCCGACTGGCAGATCAGCTCCTTTTGACACACCACAGGGACGGACCACGTTAATCGTCAAGCAATCCTCCGAGACCACGTTGCCCAAGACCCACTGGTCACTGCCGTAGCCGTAGCATTCCGGAGAGTATTCGGTCGCGTTCTTGGCTTCCGACCACGTCGTGTTTAGCGACTGCGGGGTGCGAAAGCGGAGATCCCCGACAGGAGGCTGTGCGTAGGGCATTCCGAGGAAGAGGTCCTGGCCGTAGGTGGGCTGATAGACGCCGTAGTAGGACCCATTCTTGACAGTTACTGTGGGTGGGTCTTTGGCGGACGCCGCAGCAGCCAGAAGCAAACCGACTGCAAGTGTAAGAGGTCTCATTGTGAACTTGGTAGTTTAGAAAATGGCAGCTCAAAAGATGCTGCACTGATACTGTGCGTGTACTGCAACCACGCGCCTTGTAGTTCAACTCGAACTGCACTGCAGACTCCGCAGTGCAGAGAAAATGCTATAATAGTCAATGTGATCACTAAGCAGTGCTCAGGTCACTCACAGCGGTTAGCTATTTTTGGGGTCGTGTACGGGTAGGGCCTGATAATTGGGTCAGGCGGGTTTCCTGACGGCCCTACGAAACACAGGACCAATTGCTAAGCTGCATGTTGAAGTGAAAGATACGAAGCTAAGCAATTAATTTAAAATGCTTAGACCACGATGGTCTGCGTGGCACGAGGTTGGTCGGCTTCAGTGTCGCCATCATCGGCATCACTGTCATTGCTGATCACATCTGCGCCAAAATTGGTAGCAGCAGCGTCCTCTTCGCTGCTAGTACCAGAGACGCCCTCGTTGTCATCATCACTGTCGACATCTACAGCCTCGTCATCTTCTTCACTGCTCGATTCTTCTTCTTCTGTAGGAAAATCCTGTTGGAAATGGAACCTGACCCAATGATCAGGCCTGACCTGTATACGACCCCGTTAAAATTCTACCCTCACAGCAACGCATCACAGAGATTGGAGGAGTTGCTTGATATTTTTTTAAAAACATTAAAAATGTGTCATTATGAGGCTTGCACTTGATTAAAAAAAGCTGCGGAGGGCTGAAGTGACCACCTCTATGCCAGCAGTAGGGATACAACATCATCAAAACGTAGTTTACTGTGATCAGCTAGCTCTACGCTCGACAGCTCCTATTGTGGAGCACTTACTCAAAATACTGGCTGTTCATGTACGCAATGGCTTCACCACGGTAGGTGTCTGACTCAAGATAGGCCAGTTCCGTCACGTTCACGTCAAACACGATATTCTTCGGGTCATCGGTGGTGTACTCCGGCCACTTCAAAGCCGTCACGCCGTTGTTGTTGGGCGTCTGATCCACAATGAAGCTCGACCACATGCGAGTCATTGTGCGCGCGAGTTGGGCGAAGGTCTCCGGCTGGTTCAGGAACGGGTTGACGGCGACGGCGTTATCGTATCCGTTGCCCTCAAGATTGTAGAATACGAAGGCAATTTCCTGAAAGTGCGTGGCGCCTACGTATTGTGACAGCCCATTGACCAACACATTGAAGACGTAGCTGTAGCTAGTGACGTTGTAAGCAGCCCACGCTTCTACCGTGTAACGGCGAGGGGCATGCATGTAGGCATCGCCCGCGTACGCACAGACGCGTTTGAACTGGGATCCTACCAGGGAATCGGCAGGTGGACGACCGTGCAGCGTGCCGGGGATGCCAAGCTCAGGGATGTCTGGGTAGAGAGCGGCGAAAATGCTGGCGTCTTCGGCGGTGTTCCCCATTGCCACGAGATATTCCAGGAACTGGTCGGTCGAGTTGATGCCCCGCATACCGAACGCCGAGCCTTCGTCGTGGTTAGCTCCGTGAAGAATTGGCACACGCACAAACTTGCCGTCGCGCAGGAGATTGGCACCAGTGTCCTGGAGGTAGTCACCATCAACAACAGGGCGGAAGGAGGCAGACGACGCCACCGAGCTGTTAAATATCGACGAAAGCGTTTCGACCGGCACCTGGCGCAGACACTCGAGGGTGTCCGTCGCAGAGCTGCAGTTTGCGGCGGAGGAAATGTTTCTGTAGTACACATCCCAGGATGAAGCGTTCGCGTAGCTCGAAGATGCCGGAGCACCTGATTGCATGATTGCACCTCGGAACAGGCCATCGTCACGACCGCCATAGGCCAGAAGCTGGTAGCCAACACCCCACCCACCGGCGCTTTCTCCCCAGATCGTGACCTTGTCGGGGTCACCACCGAAAGCGGCGATGTTCTCCTGCACCCAGTGCAGGGCCAGACGCTGGTCACGGAAGCCCAGATTTGTCGCTCCCGCCTCCTCGACGGCACTTCCCCAGAGGAAACCGAAGCCATGCAGACGATAGTTGATGCTCACACCAATAAACGGCTTGCCTGCCTTGGTAGCTTCGTCGATGATGTAGGAAAAGTTGTAACGAGGATCACGGTTGCCGCCCTGGGTAAGGCCACCCCCGTGGATCCAGAAACCTACCGGAAGCCTTGCGTCGTCCGAAATGCCGGTGGGACGCACCACGTTGATTGTAAGACAGTCCTCAGATATTACATTACCCAAGACCCACTGGTCACTACCGTAGCCGTAGCATTCCGGAGAGTATTCGGTCGCGTTCTTGGCTTCCGACCACGTCGTGTTTAGCGACTGCGGGATGCGGAAGCGGAGATCCCCGACAGGAGGCTGCGCGTAGGGCATTCCGAGGAAGAGGTCCTGGCTGTAGGTGGGTTGGTACACGCCGTAGTAGGACCCATTCTTGACGGTGACCGTGGGTGGTTCATTAGCGGAAGTAGAGACGAGAAAAGTCGCCACAGTGACGAGCGAAGTCTGCAGCCAGCGCATTTGGATTGTGCCCCAGGAGGATCTGGTTGTCAGGTAGATGTAAGCAAGCGCTGGAAAGTTTAAGACTGAGAGTTCATTCGCACTCGACGCGAAAAGAGGAGAACGAGGCTTCATGGAAACTGCAACGTGATTGAGGAAGTAGGGACTGGGCCAGTACATGTACTTGTACCGCAAGGTGATGAGAAGCTGCAGTGGAAGCAGCGTACATGTATTCACATCACGGCTTATTCTCCCGTCATCTGCAAGTGAAGCAGCGCTTTGTTACGTGATCAGCAAATGTGTAGACATTCTATTATGTACATGTACAGGACGTGTACTAGCTTCAGACTGAAGCCCTCAGTGCAGCAGCGCCGTCGTTCGATAAACAGTTGAGCAGTCCCATGTATTAATTGACTTTAGACATCACTCTCGGACATGAACTATACATATTATCGACCCGTTAATGTGTCTGACAGTGAGCCACTGAGCCTACATGAAGCGATTCACTCGACTGGATTCCTTCCCGCCTTGGCCTACGATCGACTTCAACTTAGACTGCCTCGTCACATTCTCGCGGCTCGACTGATCCAATGACGCAAATCTTTGAGGTGGTCCTATTACCACTTCAACGGCAACCACGCCATCATGTAGCCAAAACAGTGACTAAATCGGGGTGCAGTACAGACAAAGTCGTGCTCCGTCCGAAGAAGCTCTGACATTGTTTTAAAAATCTAAGCATGGCCATCGAAGGTTGGGATTTCCTGTATGGATACACACTGCACCACCGAGGCCGAAAATCACCGATTTGAAACCAATATCATGCTTACTTTAACCAAGAGAAAGCAAGACTAAAAACTTCACAGCATCCATGCGATTACTGCTCAGGTACCGGTACGAAAAGCTCAATTCCCACTCAAATTCCTGACAAAGTGGGCAAAAACCTGGGAATGTGCCATCCCTACGGTCGATGACCGACGCATCTCCTGCGCTTGCTTCGCAGTCGCAGCATCTGCTATGCACAAGCGCGTCGTACAGTACTGCACCATGTTTTCGCGCCCTTGTACCTTTGATAAACTTCCGGATGTAATGACTCTGAATCCAAATTAACGTAGATTTGTTTGCTAAAGTCGGATTTGTTGGCAAATCCACCCCCACGGAAACGGGGTGCAGAATTGTACCCATAACACAAGAGAGAGAATAACTGTATGATCCTGCTCCAAACACAAGAGCTCAGTGCCTTTAACTTAATACTTTAAACATACTCCCACAGCAAGGCAGTCCTAATATTTGATCCTAGCAGCTCATATTTCAGTTCTGAAAGCAAAAGTTGTGCATCTTAAGACAAATAAGCTGACCTAGAGACTGATCGCCACATACGCGCTTGCTGGCACCAGGACTTGTCTTGATGTATATCACTCGCTTGCCGACGCTAATACTTCTGCCAAATTATTACATTCAGTTAGAAAATCTATTTCACTCAGATATTAAGGTCCACGGACTCGCATTATTGAGGTTTGTAAGAAGATCTCTCTTTCATGTAGGGACATCAACATCGGAATTTAAAAAATGAGAGTGGTTAGAGTGACTATCTAAGGCTCACTTTTTTGCTAGCTCACTTTTTTGCTAGCTCACTTTTTTGCTAGCTCACTTTTTGCACAGACCTAGCCCCTCCATCCTCGCCGGACTTTGCGCACGTACTCAGCCATACGATGTATAGTGTATATCGCGTATACAACATGTCGTACATACCACTCATTCCTCAATCTGGTACACGGTTAGCAGAGAAGTGGTTTCGCTCGGGGCGATCATGGTGCTTCGCGGCCGGGAAACCCGAAAACGGCGGCAGGGCTATGGAGCAAGTGAAGGTAGTGGGAGCGAGGACGCTAACAACGGCAGCGAGAGCTGGTGCGTTGTCTCCCAGGCTTCGCGTGGAAGCAAGTCAGTCACGTCGAGTCATTTCCAGACTGCGAAATCACGTACAAACTCGGAGGCTGCTGGACCACAGTCGGACAGCCATCGGACCGGCAGTTGAGCTCGATCGTAGATCAAGGAGTAGAATCGTTATCTGGTGTTGGAACCCGAGTGAGTGGCGCCATCTCCGGTTGGTACAATGCCATCTCAGATGGTCACGCTACCATCTGAGGTGGGAATGCCACCGTCTCCGTTGGGGCGGGCTCTCCGTCTGCTTGAGAAGGAAACCGATGACTTTGATATCGTGTCACCACACCGATCTCGAGGTCGGCCGAAGGAGAAGCCCAAGGTAGCCAATGCGAAGCGCAACATCGAGATCGCAATGGCTCGGGAGGACTCACTGATGTACAATCAGAACCTAAGCCTACAGACAGTTGCAATTATGCTGAACGACTCTATGTCGTTTGAGTCAGCTGCCTCTGTGTTGACGAAGTTCAAGGTCTTCGTGGTGAGCAAGAAGACCAAGGCGCTTGTCGCTCGAGAGGCCATCAAGTTGCCTCCAAGCAAGCAACCGATGCACTTGGACGAGCTTGTGCGAGTGCTGCTGAAGGACATGTTGCGGAAGTGCGATACGAACGTGACAGCCCTCCAAAGGACGCGGAGCGGCCTGCCAGAACGAAGTATTGCTGTGGAGGTACCAGGCATCGGCGTGTTCGACACCGCAACCCTTTGTGTCATGAAGAGCTACCATCGCGCTAGGGCAGCGATTCTCGTGGTCGAAAGAGCGGTCAAGTGGCTCGGCACGATCGACTTTACACACCAACTCGGTCCCGACTTTGCGATCGACTGCGATGCAGCCATGCATATGAAGATTCGGGAGCTCCTGCTGCATTCGAGCGACGTGAGCCACCGCAATCTTTATTTTGCGCTGCGATGGTAAATAACTGTGTTGCTGGGCACTGTAGATGGAGGCCCTCGATCTGGCAGCAAAGACCGACTAAGCGATGTGACAATGAGAACCGTGCTCAACAAGCTGCTCGGCTCAAGTCCAGACGGCATCGTCGTGAGCCCGCATGCGATCACGGTGTCGATGAATACAGGACACATGGACCTGAGCACGCTAAAAGCCTCGTTTTTCGGCGCCTCTACCGAGCGTGAACTCATTCTAATCAACTGCAACCCAGTCATTGGTGCACCATTATGATCAGCCTTGCGACGGGAGAAGTGAAGGTCTATAACCCTATACAGTCTACGTACAAGCTGGGAGTACGAGCGAAAGCGGAACAACTGACAGCGCTCCTCCCAGACCGAGCCGGACGCTATCACGTTGGATTATATGACGCGGACTTCGACATCCAGACAGACAGCTATAACTGCGGCATTTACGTGCTTCTGGCCTCCGAGGTGTTTTCTGGCGCGACCTCACCAGGCGTTGTGAACAATCAGAAGCTACGGTGCCTTCGGTATAGGTATCTTAAGATGTGCGTGTAATACATTCCATTCACGTAAACGGTTGTGCCCTGACGAAGTTTCTTTCGATGGCGCTGAATGCGTGCTTGTTGACTGAGTGGCAACATGAAAGATACAGCGCAGCCATAGTTACAAGCGCCAACTCGATTGGCATTTCGTGGCTGATGGCACTTCTGTACTGTAAGTAGTGCAATAACTGCTTTGGTATCTGCGGATGAAGATCCTATCGGGATAGCGTTGCTGCTGCAGTGATAGTAGTAGCAGTAGCAGTAGTAGCAGTGACAGTAGTAGCAGTGACACAGTGGAAGTGATATATTGGCAGTGATTGTGCGAAAGCAGCAGTAGCAGCGATGGCAGTGGCAGCAGCAGCTGGAGAAATGCAGCGGAATACTTCAGCGTACAGCACAGCTGAAGCTCTTGACGCCTCGAGAACTGGCGTCCGTCAGCGCTCCACAGACTGGCGACACTACGTTACTGTGACGTCGAACTACTCGTCTAGTTCACTTTCCGGTTGTACGTATAGACGTGGTCAATCATCACATGATTACAATAGCTGGATCTTTATGAGATGGTCGCTGGTGGGCACGGGATGGGCTCAGATTGGCACAAATTGTCATCGGGTGGTTGCAGGTGGTCAAACTGTATCGTCTCAGAAATCTCCAGATGGTCGCTCCAACACGTGCCTTTAATACATTTACAAACGAACACCTCGAATCGCATCCCTCCATACCGCTTTATCTAATTAGGGACAAGAAGGGGGGGGGGGGTTATTTGCTAACTTAAGGTAAATAGAATATAATTTTAGTATTATTGCTCGAATTAGCGTCTGATAGGACAAAACGGGTGGTGATTACAATAGTAGTATGTAGTTAGAATGTACATGTAGTACAGTACTGCACCCCGTTTTCGCGGGGGTGGACTATATAGGATTTGCAAATAAATTCGATTCTAGCATTTAAGTGATAGCTCATTTGCATTCAGGATCATCACATCCGGAAGTTTATCAAAGGTCCAGGGGTGCGAAAATGAGGTGCAGTATTGTAGTGATACTGTATAATAGCGATCAGCAAAAGAAACTTTACAAGCTTTTAAGACTGAAACATCGACTAGTGCAGGACGCTATACGCATGATACGGCGATGCCAATGCGATAGCTTAGGAAACATGATCACTTGCTATTTTTTTTTAAGGTTCCGTCTTCCCGCGACACCAAGCTGACGCACATTATTGTCGACCTAGGGCCGTGATGATGTGTCGCATTATTTAGGGGAAAAAGGAAGGCATCTGATTGGCAGTGTGAAGCTAAAAACGATTTGAGCTAACTGACGGCCATACAGTCATGTACAATTCAGTCGGTCATACAGCCACCACAACCGCCCACAGCAACCCAACCTTGCACCGCCCGACCGGACGTGATGCCGAGGGCTATCCACATCGCGTGCCCCAGACGTACAAAACCCAAGTGCGCAGCTGTATCTACCCGACGGTCGTTTGGACGTGCAAACGTTGTCTCGTCGTGGATCCTTTACGTACCCGTTATGCAGGCAATTGGTTGTGTGCTTGACAGGTTTTCTCTGACATATCTTTTTTAGGCCAATAGCTGTGCTGTTTTTCTCGACGTGGCACGCGAAAGGGCTTCAAACAGGATATAACGTACTGATTTTCCGGTATACGTTAATTCATATGCTACGGATTCCGGAGAACCCGTTATACTCTTGGGGTTAGGGGGGCCAAATTGCAAAATAAGACTCGCAATTTGAGCGCTACTCGGCGTGATTCATCACATTTTGCGTTATCGACAGAAGCTCAGCCAGGGACGACGACAACTTTTACAAAGCACAAAATAGCTGCTGGTACGGTAAATACTTGCGAGCGACGTGCCGTTTGATAGGCTTGCTGATTCTTGCAATACATATTACTCGCAAATTATGTTGACTGTATCAACCTTTTCCGTATAGCTCTTGGTATCTTCCTGCAAAACGAGCATCCATGTTAGTCATATTTCACCAGTGCAATTGAGCCAATCTTCCTTTAGTCAAACAAAATATATAAACGATTGGTTCCATTCAGCAATTTTTTCCGACCCCATCCCCCCCCCCCACAATCAAGACAAGTGTCACCAACAAAGACGATTCAAGCCGCATTCGCTAGTATTCTCTCTCTTACTGGTCAAGCCGGCTCATCATGGTACGACCTGGCCATTTCGGCGTGGACGATACCTGTATCAGACTGCTTCGGAAGAACCTTTCTTCGGACAAGCCAATACCGCTTGGAAGCTAGTACATCGACTGAACAAAATGTTCATCGGCTTCTACCTCAAGACACGTGCCGAACTAGGATCAACGTCGCGCAGACGGTCGCTATTTCCGAGCTGAACGGTACAACGCACGCAAACATCTACGGTGATTTTCCATTCAACAACTCGGATCCAGCCAAACCAAACGATTCGTACTTCGAGTTGATCGACTGGACGGTGGAACTCACCGCTAGTTACGGGATTTTGACTGATCTGAAGCCAACATGGGGCTTTTACATTAACGGCGGTTGGCACTACTTAGATCGTATTTTCAATGCGTCAAACGCGTACGAGTGGGGTCCGTACATCGGGAATCGGTACCCTGGCCTTCCGAAGTTCCTTGGAGGCGACTCGAACGCTCTGTGGTCGCGGAACATGTCCGCGGCTCGAAATACGTACAACGAATCCGGACCAAGATCAGGTGGGTAGAGCCTTGGGGGGGGGGGGGCCTAAAAAAGGTCAGGTCAAACATAGGTCAGCGCGTTACATTAGAGACCTTTCGAAACAATTTTTGAGTTGAGTTTCAGTGTACAGCAAGATGATCCGCCGGACTAAAATGATTTGATTTCGAGATCTTTCGAAAAGGTCTTAAATGTCAGTGTCAGGTCTTCATATACCATGATAGTGGCGGGGGCCGACTCGAGAGTAGTCCAAGAGGCAACAGATCTTCCGCTAGCGGCCTGGATAGCATGCCCACCCCTTCCTCCGTCATTTGCTCCTATACTGTACTACTTCTATTGTGAACTTCAGCCATTTTGTCCTTTCATAGTTACTCACTCTCATGCGATTTGCCATTACCATATGGCGGTTGTTTTGTATTTACATTTTTCTGGATGCCGTCCGCTACCTAGGCATTCCGGTGGAATTATATATAAATCCTACCGCTCTTGACTAATAAATGCCTTCAGTGATCGTAATATGCGCGTGACCACAGCTAAATACACACGATGGCGGACTTTGACAGAGATACAGCGATCGATGCTCTGAAATATTTTTTTTAAAGCAATCATTTCCGGAGCGGTATCTTAAATAGTGACACCGTCTAGTTATCATAAGGAGGTTGGGTTTTATTCTACCAGGTGAGAGCTTACTGTGCCTGAAATCAAACTCGAATAGTGGCCTCTTTTTGCCATAGTAAAAAACCTTGTATGGAAGTTAGAGAGTTGGGCTGGTAGTGGCTTTTTAAATCGTATCTCTATATTACTCGAGTGTTCTAACGCAGCATACAGAACTTAAGCTTCCAGACGTAGATTTGTAGCCATCCGAGTTCCTCCCATAGCGACCATACCACTGTGTTGGTCCTCGTCCTAACTGCCACTTAAGAAACCAAACCTTTACTATGCTCTAATTGGACACTAATAAAAATGGGAGGCTGCAGACGGCTCACGGATGGAAGGTTGCAGGTTTTCAGTGATTAGCGGGTTTACATAATCTGCAACCTGCCTTGAGAACCACTAATACAAAAGATTCTTTTTTCTGCAGGTTTTTACGACTTCGCGCCGTAAATTATAACATTGAAAATGTAAAATGATGAGGAAAATGAATTGTTATCTTAAACAGCTTAGATATGTATATTTGAGCAAATTTTAAAAGCGTCATGTTTTTTAATAGCGACGCTATGTATCGCGCTTGACTCCAACACCGTGATTTGCTTAAATAGATTTATGACGAAGAAGGGCAAACTAGAGCAACATGTTTGTGTGTTGCTTTAGGAGTGGTGTGATGAAGAGCGGCATGTAGACAACCCCACAACACTGTACTGTTTTCTGAAAGCGATGTGACCACATGTGGGCTGGCACTTGAACTGGCAGTCTGGTCACCCGGGCGGCCCCATGGGCAGCGTGCCCATGCCCCACGTGCTGTTCAGTAAGATCATGAAGGTCATCCCGAAAACCCAAGTGGAGAATCAGCAACCGCTTCGTATTGACCAAGGACCTCGCTTGCACGCTGCAGTACTAGATGCAGCACCGACCGGTCTACGTCCTGCCCATTGAAGGCCTCAAGCAATTTCTCCATCTGGAAAGCTTCTGCACGCCCGACGCCGAGGTGCCTACTGGTCCGCTTGGCCATGGTATTCCAACGCTGTGGCCGCCGAGCTCAAGAAAGATGACCTCGATATTAGACCCAACACGTATGTCATCTGCGGCGATGTCTGCCGGCAGGAGGGGACCGCTTCGATAACACGAACTCCTGTATAATGCATGTAGATACTTACTGTAGATGCGCAGATAAGTAGACGAGTATATGAGAAACGCATAGCAATTGCAATAGCTCGCCCACCACCGCAGCGACGAAGTATGGCCCAAGATTTGGTGAGAGCCGGGGTCGCAGAAAATTTGCAGCTGTGAACAATCTGGAAAGATTTGCTTGGATTGACTGAAGCTCATTTCTCTCAATGCACAATACCCTTTCGAAATATATTAACAAAATATAGATGCATTAACTTTTTGATCGTAAAGTACGATTTTATTGTTAGATGGACACTTTAAAGATAACGTACATGTATTTAATTTAACGTTGGGGGATACCTGATGTTTGAAAGCGCTTTTCAAATGACCACTTAGCCACTCCACAAATGCCTCGACATCAGGTAGCCATGCAGCCTGTCGAAAGAGGGACGAGATGGAGGACGCTTACTGGGTGGCCCGTCGCTATGACTACCGCAGTAGCGTTCTTAAGGCTGCGAAATGGTATCATGTAAGGGTTTTCTGCATGGATCCTGATCGGGCTCGCATTGACCTTCGTATAAGTGGTTTTGCATTGATTTTCGTCTTTTCATGGACCTGCTTCGTCATGTACTCCCGCGCCGCTTCGTAGAAGCGCTCCTTCACATCTGTAGTTTACGTTTTAAAGTGACTGCTGGGGTAGTCGAGCAGAAGGTAGGCTTGGTCCGGTGCTTATCGCTTCGTAACCATGGCTTGGGTCCTCCAGGTTGGTGCCGGGTGTCACGATAAAGCCTGGTTAAGCACTAAATGTAACGGGGTTACACGCAAGTGGCTACGCATAGCCACTTGGTTACGAAACAGGTTTTCCACGTTTGTGTGAGTTGCACCAATGTATTTATTTGACAGACTGTTGGTCTGCATGCATTCAAGGTATTCATTGGTTAAAAGTCAATATCTTGAACCAATTCGAATAATAGGATTCAGTCAACCATTCGTCGATACTTACATTTCTTTTAGAATGTTAGATTAGGAGGAAAACCCAAACAAACAACAAATAACAGCTCTCATCTTTACCAGAAATCGGCTTTGCTTTCCTATATCACTAAATTTATACTTTCGGACGAGAGTATATGTAATCTAAGTGAAACACAGCTTACGCTTCCTCATACACGTGCGCTAACGTGTGAGTCGAAGTAGTGGGCTTTAAGTAGGCCCATTACACCTGGTAGCACTTTGTAGTCTGTCCAACGATCGACTAAATGACGAGTTCGTATAGAATACGAACACGGGGGCGGAGAACCAACCCATGGACTGTAATCCGTCCATGCGTAGCCCGAATTCTTCTGCCACGCACAATGTGCGAGGTAGATTGTCTCCATCTGGCGAATGCAGAGTGGGAAGCTCGCCAAATACTGTCAACAGTCGTTGGAGAGGCAGCCAAAGCGACAATGAGACGTACGCTGTCACTGACAGACGAACCCGTGCTGTTCTGGGATTCATCGTGAGCGAGCAGCGCGATGCTGCAGCTACGAAAGTGGCGTCGGGGACGACATCGCGCATGCAGTCGTTGAAACGGGAGGTGAGCGATTACGTGGGGAAAGAGGGTGAGCCTCTTCTCCGATGGCTTGTAGAGCTCGACACTGCCATTGCGGCTCGTTATATCACTGACGAACCGTCGAAGGTTGCGTTCGCCATGTCATGACTTGGCAGACTTGCGAGAAGCTGGGCGTATGGCCGCCGGCTCTCAGATCATACGTGCTTTAGCACGTATGCGATATTCAAGGAGGAGCTCAGGCAAGCGTTTGAGCCCCCCTCAGAATGAGTTCCGGTCGAGAGCAGAGTTTCCCGACCTGCAGCAAAGTAAGTATGACGTTCATGCTTACGCCCAACGTGCGCGGTTCTTGGTCTCAAACATCGTGACCAATACGATCGACGAGGCGACAAAAGTCGTCACGTTCATCATAGGCTTGAAAGGTGAGTTGGTTAAGACCTATCTCTTCCGAGAGTACTTGGGTACTCTCGAAGCTGCGATTGCTCTTGCGATACAAGAGGAGTTCAGCCTGAAACAGGTTTGGTCGCATGCGAACGTGCCGAGGATGACACGTCCGATGATGAGAGCGGGAGGCCCAGAACCTATGGCCCCACGTGAAAACACCGGACACTTTGCGTGTGAGTCACAGCGCCTGTGCACTCGGCCTAGGGCCAACGTGGCAATGCCTGGCATCGCCGCGTACAATAACAAACGTGCAGAACCAGTAAGCGCGGGGCGCCCTACTGCTATTGCCGTCGCGTGTGTCTACAACGGACACGCGATACTGAGGACTGCAGCCCCCAGCGAGAGGGATTCTCGCTGCAAGAAGCAAGATGACAACCCAAATCTTTTCATCCTGAAAGTGACGTCGAAGAGAGCAGGCTCCCTTCGTGCTTCGGTTGACTCAGGTGCGTCAAACAACGAAGTTCGACTAGAAAGTCATCCGAATCTAAACGTCGAGGAAGTTAAAACACTTCAAGGTGTTTTGGAGGTGCGGTTGACAACAGGTACCGCCGTAAGAACGGAGAAGCGCGTAGTACGCGTGGGTTTCTCGTACAAACATCGGGTGTTTGTGGAAGTTATTATCGTACTGGAGCTGGACGATACGTTTGGCTTGGTATTGAGCATGCGGTGGCTTGCACGGAATGATCCAGTGATCGCCTGGAAGAAGTGTACACTTGTACACTTCGGACGCAACGCGACAGAGAGCGATGAACCTGTCAGTGTCGCGTATGTACCGCGAGGTGCATCCGATCCCACCGTTTAGGCAGAACCTTACGCTGCCGCCTCCGGTGCCCATTCACAAGTCCCAACGACTGCCGCAGTCGTTGGGTCTGTCTCAGATCTAATTTCCGATTTGAGACGCGTTCGTACTTCAACGACCGTATCCACTCGGGGAGTTGATCGATCTAGTATGAAAGAACTTCAAGTCACAGGCAATGGCTGTGACGGTCGTGCATCGGTCTCGGGGACTGACGCATCATATATGCAAGGGGCACCAGCTACAGACAGTGGCTGTAATGTCGGCGTGTCAGCTCCGGGAGTTGGCACGGTCGTGATTGGTTCAAAAATCACGATGGGTTCCGCCTAAAGGCATCGAGGCAACAAGGACGTGTCGACTCCGGGAGTCGACACAAACTCGATATCAACAACGAGAGGGGACAAAAAGGCGTCAAGATGATGACAGCGCGTTACCTCCGGGAGCTGTCGACGGGGCAAGCAGTGTTAGCGCTTGCAAACGTCCAACACTGATAACACTTGCGTGCTCACGTGCAGCCAGGCTGCACGACGAAGCGTCATGCAATCAAGCCGGACTTGATCATTCGCGTCCGCGGAAAGATTCCGCCCATGTGGAACTGGGCTTCACGAGAACAAAAACAGCGCAAGCGACGAAAACTGCGCAAGTCTCGGTCCGGGACCGAGGCGATACGAACAATTTTTGCTGGGCAGACATCAGACACGACACGGGAGACGTTGAACGTCTTAACGCGGACCCGTACTGGTCTGCAGGACCGGTCAATGCAACTGGTGAAACCTCTGATAAGTGCGTCGAGGTTGACGTTGCTTCTTGTCATGAGCTGAATGCGCTTCGCAAAGGACCTGTACGATGAACTCATCAAACAGATATGCATCGTTTCGTATAACGAAAGGATGGAATTGCGAAGCGGAGGAGTTAATACAACTCCACGCTGCGAATATCGCTAAGAGTAAGAACACACTCAGCGCGAAGACAAAAAAAACAGCGCTTCGACGAGTAGAGCTGGGACTTATTGAAGTCGTGTCCCTTCTACGAATCTCTGCAGGAGCACAAGGGTGTGCTCCCGAAAGAGATTCCTGCGGCACTTCCCCAGGACAAGGGCATACACCACGAGATCGACCTCGTGCCGGGCACGGAAAACTGTGTGACGCGGCAGTGACCATTGCCGCGTGGTCAAGTAAAGGCAATCGACGACTTCTTTGAAAGTCGTCGGAAATCGGGTCCAGTGCGGGAATCAAAGCCTTCGCGCAGCACACCGACGTTCTGTGTCAAGAAGCCAAAGGGTGCATGGCGCATCGTTTATGCTTACAACAAGCTGAACGATGCGACCATACTGACGCAGACGCCGATACCACGAAAAGATGTTATCATCGATTCGATGGCGAAGAGCACCATCGACAGTGCTCTTGATCTGCGTGAGGGGTTCTATCCGATCCTGATTCGTGAGAGGGACATTCCTCTCACAGCGGTGAGCACTCCAAGCAGGATACTTTGGGAGTGGCTCGTAATGCCGCAGGAAGTGAAGAACGCCCCTGCAACCTTCAATAGATATGTTACACATCTATTGCGCTCGGTGCGTGACTTCGCACCGAGCACTTCGATGACGTGTTCGTTTACAGCCGGGCTGTGGGCGGGAAGACTGACGTTGAGGTGCACAAAGAACCTCCGTAAACTGCTATGAATTGTGCGTAAACATAAGCGCTATGAAAACCTGAAGAAGTGTATCTACGGGGCGAGCGAGATACCCGTCCTTGGGTGTATCGTCGGGAAGAACGGCGTACGTCCTGACCCAGAAGAGGTCAGAGTGATCAATGAACCTACGCCATCCAACGTGAAGGAGCTGAGACATTTCCTTGGACTTGCAACGTACTTGTGCAAGTACGTTGATAATTACGCGGCAAGATTCGCCCGCTGTCGCAGTTTCTGAAGAAGGAAGCTGAGTGGATTTGGACTGCCGGGTGTCAGCAGGCCTTCGATACCGTCAAGCAGGGATTGACTAAGGCGCCATTTTTGGCAGTGGCTGACCAAGATCGCCCATTCCACATCGTGAGTGACGCGTCCAATTTTGCGATCGGATGCGTGTTGATGCAGCACGATCACGAGGGCGTGATCGTGTGGTCTATTACCTGTCGCGTCAGCTGAAGCCAGCTGAGCGCAATTACCATGAAGATGACAAGGAGCTCGTTGCCATGAAATATGCACTCGCAAAGCTCCGAGTGCATTTACTTGGGAGTAGACTGTTCGAGGACTACACCGACCACGCTTCACTGCGAACAAAAGTGAAGCCTCCGCATATCTCGCAACGAATGACGAGATGGTTGTCGTTCTTTGTGGAGTACGACTTCTAGGCTGAGTACAGGCCGGGAAGATTGAGGGTGGCGGTCGACGCGTTGTCACGTCGACATGATAACGACGCTGTTAAGGCAGCCGACGTCAATCGATTGGCGGTGTACGAGTAAGTGTTCCGTCGTCGACATTGATCGACGACCTGAAGAACGCGTATGCGTCACTCGCATACGCGAAACAACAGCTCGTCTATGTCTTAGCACCTTCCGACGTGTCACGTCGGGCGTTGTCGCCACATCTGCGAGATCGTACACACCGATATCGTGTGCACGAAGGACGGCTGATTTACAGCGAAGTAGACGACCATGCGGATCACATCGTCGTGCCGAATGATTATGATCTGCGTATGCGGATCATGTACGAGTATCACGATGCCCCCACGGCTGGGAATCCGGGCCGTGAGAAGACATACACTCTTCTCAGGAGAGACTTCTCCTGGAACCACAAGTACAAGTCGGTGCGCAAGTACGTACGGGCTTGCGAAGTGTGCCAACGCGTGAAGCCTGCTGCGTATTCGCAGGCTTCACTACAATCACTACCGATACCATCGGAGTGTTGACAGTCCATTTCTCTATACTTTATTTTCGGTCTTCCGCCAGATAACAAGCGGAGAACTGGCGTTGTGGTCTTTGTTGACCGATTCAGCAAGATGGTTCATCTTCCTGCCGTACCGGCTGAAGGCACGAGCATGCAGACTTTACGACTGTGTGTTGACATGGTGTTCCGACACCATGGAATGCCGCTCGGCATTGTGTCGGACCGTGATCCATGCTTTACAGCGCGGTTCTGGCAAGAAGTGTTTACACTTCTTGGTACACAGCTGTCGATGTCGACTGACGATCATCCGCAGACGGACGGACAGACCGAGCGCGTGATTCGCGTGTTCGGTGACGTAATAAAGGGCTACGCACACTCGTTCCCGCAGTGGTGCGACTGCTTGCCGATGGCAGAGTTTGCCATCAACGACTCGGTACATGCCTCGACAGGGCATACACCGCTTTACGAATGTCATACGGCTTCCACGCCTTCCGAGCTTGCTCGGGACGGTGAATTCATCTTTAAGTGGAGAAGGATCTACGGTTGCGTCGAAACAACCACAGAAGAACACTGGTATATGAAGACGCGAAGCCAAGCGTCTCGTTCCGGAAACGAGGCAAGACAAAGAACACCGTGATTGTGCGGGGCACAGGCACCGCGAATAAGAAGACGTATGTACCGGGTACAGACAGCTCTCAGGCCGGACCGGCTGTGGAGAAGTACACGTCCGTGCGGGGTACAGACAGCGCGCAGACCGGGTCTGCTGCGGAGAAGGAAGCTGTGCTGACAAATCAATTCAGCACGGAATCACTGGACTTTGTCCAGCGCCCACGGTCCGTAATACGGTTTGTCCAGGCCGCAATAGCAGCTTCTGTAGACAAACATAAGCTCAGCGCAGACAATGTCGGTTGAGGCAACACACATGAATTTAAAAGGGGTCCATTAGTTCTGTTAGCTACTCAGAACCTCACGACATGCGGTCTCTGATTTCGGTGCAAGCAAGCTTGCTCCGCTCTTCATCGACCCGTTCACAGTACTTGAACGTCATGGTAACGCTAATAAGTTGGAAATACCGTCCAGCATGCGACTCCATCCGTCATTTTACGTCGGTCGGCTGAAGGCTTACGAGCAACACAAGCCATCTAGTCTCGATGGCTCGAAGACGACGAAGCGGCGTGTGCCAGCTTCTCGAGCGCGACAACGCGGTTGCGCAGGTGCCACATATCCGATCAAAGTACGACTTGGATGTTCGAAGCGGTCTGAGCAGCTTCGCGACCTGCGCATTCCATTGGCGCAGCTCCTGTTGCAGGGCAGCTCTCCGCTCTGGGATTGTTGCAGAGCGACGACACGATTGTACAGAGCGCGGGAGTTATGGTCAACCTGGGGTTGAACAGACGGAGGGTATCTTCTCGCCCCCGCCACCGCCGCTCCGCACGGCTCGACATGTTGGATTGTCAAGCGAGTCGTGGACCATGAAGCCCCAAAGACGAACCGAGATCAGGCTCGTCTTCGTATTCGTTGGAGAGGTTTCCTCCCCATCGAGATACATGGGAGTCACGGGACATCATGATGAAAGACGTTCCGGAAATGGGAGGGCGTACAAGGCCCACAACCGAGTGCAGGCATAATGCCTGCACTAAACGTGCGCGAGCCACCAGCACGGTGTTAAAGCTGAGCACGGAGGTCTTGCAGAGGAACGGGTACACGTACGGAAGTGTACCCGATAACATCGCGTTCAGAAAGGCGCGCTTCCCCGATGCGGCAGTGCGAACACGCAGTTTCAGGTGGAGCTGCGCATGGGATTCCCGCTTACGTAGCGTCAATATGGAGGCGAACGATGAGATGACGCTTTGCGAAGGTCTCGAAACGCTGGCGAGCCACGCCAATACGCTCGCGGTAGCCTTTCGCATTGTTGTTGGAGTTCACAACAAATGCGTTCCAATAATGACAAAATGCAACCCACTCAGGCACTTTGCTTTTGCGCAACGTTTTCCTCGACGCATTCCATCGGCGTTCATGGACGTCCGATGTAGTAGTGGCGCCTTGGATTCGTAGTCAAAATAAAGAACATCTCGACACCTTCAGCGTCAGCATTGAAGGTGCTGTACAAGTACAAATCTATCGGGTACGGCAATGATGTTGCGCCGAACCTGTCAGCGATTTCGGATGCAGGCCATGGAGCGCGTACTGCAGGTGCAGTACGCGGAGAAGACGGCGGCACCGGCACCGGTGACAGCGCTCCTTCTTCATTGCGCGGATGCTTCGATTCAAGAATGTCCAGATCATCGTCACGGCCGCGTCGCGACCCAACAGGGGAATTGACCTTGATTCGGTCGACTTAGAGTCGACAGCTGAAGACGAGGTGTCTTCGTCTTCCATGGGGACGTCTTCGATGTCAGACCCCATAGTCAATGGGTATGTCTCCATCAGTAGACATAACTGACGAGCCCACCATGACGACTGACGGTTTGTTAGTCGAAGCTTATGCATGCTTTTGCGTAAGCATACCGTGACAGAAATATTACTATCTGTAGGGGGTTCGCTTGCGCGGACACTGAAGTGATAGTGCCTGTAGGTGCAGGCACAGACGTGACAGGGTCTGCTGGAGCAGATACTTGCGCGGGCGGCGATCTCATTGCAAAATGAGCTCGGGTTTCTTAAACGTTTTGACGACCTCGTTAAAACTATGAATGATGTGTTAAGACTAGGGAAGTCATTGTTTAACGAGAGGGGTTGGGGTAACGGTGTTATACGCAAGTGGCTACACATAGCCACTTGGTTACGAAACAGGTTTTCCACATTGGCGTGAGATGCACCAATGGATACATTTGGCAGATGCATGCATTCAAGGCATTCATTGGTTGAAAGTCAATTTTTCAACTAATTAGAATAATAGGATTCTGTCAACTATTCGTTGATAAATACAATTAGGAGGAAACCCCAAACAAACAAATAAACAGTTCCCATATTTACCAGAAAGCGGCTTTGCTTTCCTATTTAAGTAAATCTCTACTTTCGGATGAGTATAGGAAATCTAAGTGAAACGCAACTTACGCTTCCTCATCCACGTGCCCTAACGTGTAAGCCGAAGTAGTGAGCTTTAAGTAGGACCATTACACTAAATGCTCGATGAAAGTGTGCTGCGTCTAGTCGGTCTGGACGGATAATGATATTTACATTTAACCAATCACGGCAACCGGCAACGTTAAAAAACATCCTGGTGCCACAGTTGGAGTAGAAAGTTCACTCTGCATGCAGTTTTGTCGTCTCGCGTCTGATTGTTCAGTTTTTCCTGCAACCTGCAAACCTGCCAACCGCGAGACCCCATTTATAGGAAAAATGAAAAAAATGATAGCACTTCATTTGAAATTTGTAGTGACGCAGTACGTACTTTTGCTATGGGTTGAATTTATCCTTATTGAGCTGTACGTACTACTCACGTAGCACTACCAGTATAAATACCTCGAAGTGTTGATCTTGTGTATTTTTAGTGAACCATCGTAGCTTTCGTGTTTTCGTCATTGTTACGCATGGTGAATAGAGCTGGTTTCAGCATAAATTTTAGAGAACCAAAGTACCGTGATTTGAAGTCTATCAAATCTTGTACTCAAACACATTTTGAATTGAGCAAACTGGCCGACGTTTGTGGTGGCTATACGGCAGACCGGGCTGCACATGGCTGTATGTCTGTAGGCGTTTGTAGTGGCTGAATACTCGTTACGCGCCGGCGGAGGGCGTTGAACGATGGGCTGGGCATTATTGCAGCTTGTTTACTCCGCGTGATCGGCCGAAGTACAATGCGGCACATCACCTCGACCCCCCCCCCCCCCCACAAGCCCTGCATCCAGCACTTCCACGGTCGTCGCATTTGGCTCGTCCGTGGTCCGTTCGAGTGCAGTTCCGGAGCTCATGCTCAAGTCGTTCTCTTACGCACCGGTAGGTATGCGCTACCCATTTAAACGCCTGTTGTGGTCGCGAAATAGATGCTCACAACGGCCAAGGTGGCCGCCATGTAAATGCAAGGATCGTCCCCGGCCCTATTGACCGAAATCAGTGCAGGAATCTCGCCTGGTCCACCCCGTTGCCTGGGTCAAACCCCACTGAGTCTCGTTGGACCAAAGCTCCGCCATAGACCTAACTGGCAAGCCTTCACAGCCTTGTCGCAACAAAGTCCGGGTTGAGCCTTATGCTCGGCACAGCTATGCTGCCCTTGGCGCGAACTGCGAGCTCATCGACCACAAAAGTCCAGGTCCGTTGAGGACTCTTGATACTTCCTTCACCGTACCAAAGGCTAGTACCATACCAAAGGCTAGTCCAACAAAGACCAGCCCACGACCGCCACTCTGACATAGAATGCGGTCGGGTGCCACTATGCCAAGCGACGTTCCGGCGGCGTATCAGCGCCTCAGAACGCATCAAACGTTGAAGCGGTACCGTACCCCCGTACACCAAGTGTACTACCAGCGCCCATCTCTTCACCAGTTAGAGAGAGCCACGTCTCTTTGGGCTAATCCCCCGTGGTGCGCACAACTTGTACGCCCATCACGAAGCATTCGCTCTTTAGTAGGGCAAACCGTCTCTACTGGTGACCGAGGAGCCTTCGTTCACCTGGTCGTGGCCTGCGCCACCGGACCTGGGGTTCACGAGCTGTCTTCTTCTTGAAGACTGGTGAGGGACGCTGGTAGTGTTTATGCCCGCCGCATCCGTAGCAGCGGTCCAATCTCTCGATTGAGCTATAGGCCATGGGCTCGGGCTCGTTGTACGCATTCGTATCAGCAGGCTACGTGGCAGAAGGGGCAACATCGTCATTGGTGTGATATATCGCCTCCCGAGGAGTGCCATCCTCATCATGCGATGCTTTTCTTCCGGAGGAGTACCAGCCGCCTTGTCGATGTACTTCTCTAGGAGGGCAATTCGAATCGCCTCCTCTATAGTTGTCGCTTGCACCCGAAATAGTTGCGCGCGTGCAGGGCCGATCTTCATCCTGTCCATGAAGATTGTTGTCTTGATGGCTTTAGGCAGCGGATTCCCTACCAGAGATACCACCAACGTGCGCGTCTATTGCATGTACTCCTGCAGCTCACGTTTACCTTGCTTTCACGCGAAAAAGGCATTTAGTAGACGAAAGAGCAGAACCACGGCACACAGTTCTCGCTCTTACTGCGAGAGCCCGAGAACGGCTTGATGCGTTCCAATGGTCAGTGGGACGCCATTTGAATCCTCTGTGTCGGGTCCGTGTCGTTCAGCGTTGCCAGCTCGTTCATCCGAAGTATCAACTCGGCTTGAGGGTCTTCCGCTTCAGGTGCACGCACCAAAATGTCATCGTCACTTAACGAACGGTAGCTGTCAGCCTGACGGCTCCCAACACCGTGAGCGCTGGCAGAACGCGTTCGACGCCGGTAGGAACGCGGCTCGAGGCTGCTCACACAGCTGAGTCAAGGATGCAAAGCATGCAGGAGGTGTCGGCTCCCTGGTGTATAGCCAGTGCTTCGCAAGTCTACCAAGGTTGTACTGGTCAAAAGTCTTCCGACGTGGCTAGTCCGAGATGAGACCTGTCTTCATGGCAGTCCGTCCAAGTTATAGTTTTTGGTACATACCTATTTTAGGTTGCCGACTTTGCATACAAATCGTATGTGCTCGCAATGCAGTCGAAGAATGATGCAAAAAAATATTAAGGCTGCTGGTTGCTGGTTACTGACATAAAGCTAATTACAAGTTTTTCACGGCCACTTCGTAGTCGTAGGCTACACATAAACACTTGCTGTCCTCAAAATTTCGTAACAGGTTTTGTCATTTTACTCCATAGTAATTTCGGGGAACGGACTTGGTGAACCTGAGTGATATCATGTACGACAGGATATCAGGTTTCTCAATATTTATTTAGGACAGATTTTACTTTTGAGCTGTAGTATTGGATCCACATACCGCTGTATTTAAGTCCACATAACGGATGTAACGCAGAGCAGATCCCATATCCATACACTTAAAGGTGTAGAAAATTGCTAACGCCTTACGTTAACCCCTCAAGCCCCGCTTTCTGTATTCGACAGGATAAAAAGTTTCATATCCTGTATTCTACAGGATAAGGTTATTGGCAAATAGGCTCATACTTAAACAAGTAAAATTATACAAACTTCAAGTGATGCTGCCAAATATAAAGTTTGACAGTGATGTAACTATCCTCGGGCCAATAATTCGTGGTCAGAAATTTTAGAGATTTAGAGAGCGCGCCAATTTTCGCGCCATTCACGATTTAGACCAGGGGGAGGTAGCACCATGCAGAAGCGAAGCGTTCGGCGACTTACATGGGACAACTGTGGACCACGCTCAAGAAGCTAGGGTGGCAATTTGAGCGACCAAAGGGTCTAGCTACCGAGAATCTGTAATGGGCCCCTCCATTACATAAGTAGGTAGATTTCTTTACATAAGTAGGTGCATCAGCACACGACTAGCGTGTGCTGAAATGCTGTCATGCCATTGGCTGATATATGGGGAGCCAGACCCATTATTAGCCAATTGGACTATGACGTGTATTTGAGTGGCCAGGGCCGTGGCCTTGGTCCTAAAATAAAGTCAGAGTTGATTTTTCCTTAAACCTAAGACTCAGTCGTCCTATTGCGAGCTTCCTCAACACTATAGTGTAAGCAAGTAACGGAGTAAATACCTGGCCCGTTACAGAATCACTACGTTACACCTGATGGATGGAAGAAAAGGCCAAACGGAACACACCTTGTCGACTATTTCGACGGAGCTGACGAAGTATGGCAATACGTGCCAGTTGATGATACGAATCGGCGCATTTTAATTTTGTTCTATTGTTATTAACTCATATCACAGTTATCTATGGCATGCCGCCTGCCAAACGACACGCCACTACGAGCTCCCCTCTATCTATTCCACTAAGTGCCCCCGAGCCGCCGCCAACCCTCGCGTGATTCAGCCTGCCCAGTCGCATACCAAGTCGCCTGCGACTACACCTGCCAAGTCAGCTGAAACGACGTCTGCCAAGTCACCTACCAATACGCCAACCAAGTCGCCGGCTAAGTCCCCCGCCCAAGCTCCTGCTAAGGTCCAGACGCCAAAAAAGAAACGTGCGCGTATAGAGGTCGCTGCGTCTCCTATACAGTCACTACGTCTAGTACGTTCGTGTACTGTTCGCGCAGCAGACCTGGACATATCTGTTGGTGATGACCGTTTAAGCTCTGGTGACGAGGCCGCCTCCCAAGTCGATGAAGGCGAGAGTCCGATATTGAAGGTACAAGTGAAACTTCTGCTGGTGAAGAGGAAGAAACTACCAGCGATGAGGAAGATGTGGTCGATCTCTCAGGGGGAACTCCATTCGACCAGATGAACAAGGACTAGCTGAGCGGACACGCGAAAACAGGCTGGACGACCTACTTCGAAGATTCATGTGAGTGCTTTCGTGTACTAGACAGGATAACGAGTGCCCTTTGCTCTTATCCTGTACTCGACATTAATATCCGTATACCATTGCTATGTAGGCGCTTCCCTTCAGCTGCCATCGCAGAGCTTACACGCTGCTCCGCCACAGCTACGGAGTTGGCTACAGCACTGGGGAGTAACTTGGAAGGGTTGTTTTTCCTGTTCCTGTCTAAATCGATGTGGATGTCTATCGCTACGGAATCAAATTGGTACCAGCATCAGTATCGACCGCAGGAAGCGGACGAAATAATGGCACGACAGCGACGGCTCAAGCTGAGGCGACCTGAGTACAAGATGAAAACTGTTCAACAAGTCCAGATTGAGCAACGATCATTCAAGTCAATACAAGCCCATGAGCTGGTACATTTCATTGATTTACTGTGTGCCAGAACCATTTGCCCGCACTGTGAGAAGCTGTCGAAGCATTGGGCGGTGGATGTACAAGGCGCGGTTCCTAAAGGCACATTTGGGCGATACATGTCGAGAAAACGATTCGAAGAGATCGTACAATTCTTACATTTTAGCGACAACAGTCATCCTGACGCTGTCAAGTTCAAGACGTGGAAGATTAAGCCTGTCGCCGACACGATCAACGCAGCGTTCAAGCTGGGGATGATGGTGGGGCAACGAATCGCCGTCGACGAAGGAATGATACCGATGAGTAGCAAGTTCAACCCCATGCGGCAGTATCTACGAGGGAAACCTCACCAATGGGGTACTAAGTGCTTCTTGACGTGCGATGCAGACAGCGGGTACTGCTACAGGTAATGGATCACTTAGTCTACATAACATTGTATTATACAGGGTACTGAGTAAGTATGCTTGTGTCTTATTCTGTATAGGGCCGAGATATACCAAGGGAAGCTCAACAGTGACAGTGCAGACCTGAACCAAGGCCCCAACGCTGTGATCCGTAATGTTGAAGAGGTGCTGGAAGGACTACTAAGGAAGCGTCTGATTATCACCGACCGTTTCTACTCAAGTGTGCTGCTGTCGTCTATCCTTCTACAACGTGGACTCTACCATGTCGGCACCATTCAAACGAATCGCCGAGTATAGACATCTCGTACAAGCAAGCTAAACGACCAAAGACGATGGCGAGAGGGGTATACCGGATTGCACAGTCCAAGACTGAGTCGAATTTGATTGCAGTGTCGTGGATGGACAACCGTCCTGTACACTTCATTGCGACGGGATGTAGTACCCGACCGACAACCCTGTCAGGACGCGCAGGTGCTGAAATAGTTGATGTGCCAGCTCCTCAAATCGTGAAAGACTATCAAGATGGCATGAGAGGAGCAGATATTCATGACCAACTGCGCTTGCAAAGATACTCGATTCAGGTATTACTTGCTCTTTTCTTATCCTGTACTATACATGACAATATAAACTAACGAGCGAATGTTATCCTGTATACTACAGAGAGCGATGAAAATGAAGAAATATTACCACACAATCTTTCTTGGGTTAGTTGACATGGCGCTTACCAATGCATACATCAGCTATCGACGTGTTCAAGGCAATCTTGCTCCAGGTAAAGCACCCCCGACACACGCTGAGTTTCAGCGGCTGATGCAGACTGCACAACTCAACATTGGACCGGCTAATTTTGCAGGAGACTTGTCAGTTGAAACATTGGCAGAGCCTTGAGACCGGGAGGAATTGTCGTTCCTCCCCGCCATAGATCGTGCCATATCTGGCTGCAGGTGACTGAGTTTGTAGGTCGACTAGGATCATGTTGCCGCACCTTTTGGCATAGATACACCTTCCCTCTTCCAATGGCGTTATCGTCATCCACGCTCCGCATTCTCACTTCAGAGCTCTCCACACAGTAAAACGTGGTTTCCCACGGGTTTTTTTCCGGACGCAGCAACGAGCACACTTTGCAGCCGTATTGACGGCGCTTCTGTGAATAGGCCCCGTTCTTTCCACGTGTTGTGCGAAATACGCTCACTTGTTTAGTCGTGTGTTGTGCTGGAAGTGTGTAGCATGGGGCTGACGAGCGGGAAACCGGAGTGTATTCGGCTGCGTGCTCCTACTAGAGCAGGTGCGCAACGTTTAGACGACGAGCTGGAAGGTGACATATGTTGCGATGACGGTTCCAGCGTAGTAGGGTCGGGAAGTTTACGAAGCACAGCGAGCGCTGCGAATGCAGGACGTTCTGTAGAGACTGTTTGTAAAGTAGTACAGACAGCAGTTATCTAATAAATCCTATGAATAATCAAATATGGAATGAATGCAAACTACTTGTGAGTGGTGGTTTTTGTGGATATTTAGACATTTTCCCTCTAGTCGATTTGTGCGATACAGGATATTGTGCCATATGCTAGAGCCACCATTTTAACTCTTACCCTGTACTGCACAGAGTAGATAACTGACAGAGATTGTAAGCTTGAACACTCTGCAAATAATAAACTCAAGTCATTTTCTTAACCTGTAGAATACAGGGTAATTTCCACCCGAAAACGCGGGGGTAGAGGGGTTAATATCAAGAAAGCTGCGGAGGACGGAGGCCATCGTTGATCTAGTCGCTATCAACAGCAACCTCGCTCCTGGAGTTATCCAACGCATACAGTAGCACTTTTGGCAAACGCAAAGGATTACTCCTTACTGGGAAGAAAACAGGACGCCCGCGATCTGCATACTAAAAGCATGTACATGTACAGTACTGCACCCCGTTTTCGCAGGGTTGACCATATAGGATTTCCAAAACAATTATATTGAAGCAAACAAATCATTGCTCATTTAGATTCAGGATCATTACATCCGGAAGTCTATCAAAGGTCCGCAGTACTATACTGTACTTCGAAGTACAGATGTTCCCCTCAATAAGCGAAGGGTATGCCTGATTAATTTACATAGCGAATTCTCAGCGCTTTGTGATTTGTCAAATGCTTCCCAAATCCAAGTGATCCGATATAAAGGGGCATATGAAGTACAAGCAACGCTTATTCAGGGGACTTATGTACTGAACAATAACGTTCGTACAGTAGAGACACTGTAAATTGACTCGAGGTAAAATCATACAAGTACATGTACTATTGACAGTACAGTGCTTGAACTGTAGGGAGACGCGGTATGAACTGCACATGTATAGCGAATCGCTAAACGTGTACCGTGACTTCCACATAAACAGTATCGCTATCATTAGCGACACTGTCAGTGACAGCGGTTCCAATTTGGAGTCCAAATGCTTGACAAGGTCAGCTCCCATTGAAGTCGCTGCTTTCTCGTCGTCAGCTGTCATCACTTCAACAACTACATGTAGCAACATTCGCGTCGTGGATGCAGAGGGGAACCGCAATGCAAATCGCAACATTGGTGCGCTTTCTAATCCATACTCACATACAGTACAATGTATGTGAGTGTGTGTGATACATGTATGGATACATGCCCATTTTCCACTTTCCCTCGGACGATAGCTTTCAACATCCATGAGATTTCAAGCCTCGCTCGCTGGTTTGCTGTCGCTGGTTGGCCCCACGTCCATTGCGGCCGGCGAACCGTCGTGGCATAACCTCGCTATTACGGCTCCTCGATACGGCCGCTACCTTACACGTACGGCGTCCGGAGAGCCCTTCTTGTGGCAGGCCGACACCGCGTGGGAGCTGACGCACAAGCTGAACAAGACGTCCATCGATTTCTACCTCAAAACGCGCGCTGAACAAGGCTTCAACGTCATCCAGACGGTTGTGATCGCAGAATTGAATGGCACTACACGCCCCAACTTCTACGGTGATCTACCATACAACAACTCGGACACGACACAACCAAACGACGCCTACTTCCAGCTTATTGACTGGACAGTAGACTTGGCAGCAAGTTACGGCCTTCTCGTCGCTCTGGTGCCGGTGTGGGGTCGATGGGTTAATGGCGGCTGGCACGGCGACAAGGAGTCGATCTTTAATAAATCGACTGCCTATGAATGGGGGAAGTTTCTTGGTGACCGCTACCCTGGCCTACCAAAGCTTCTGGGCGGTGATTCCGACTGTCTGTGGCCAAGAAACACCGGTAAGGCCATGGTGTCGTACGCGTCGGACCCGAATGTCGACCCTGCTACGCTTCTGGGTCCTATAGAGGACACAACGGACATTTGGGTGAGCATGTATTCCGGTGTAGAGGACGCGGAGACAGCGCAAGGATACGAGCCCATTATCCTGTTCCACCCCACTGCTGGCTGGATCTCTAGACCTGTCAACACCCCAGAGGCGTACGCACACTGGATGCTACCTACGGAGAGTTTCCGTGTGTCCATCGACGGTGCACAGTCAGGCCACGCTGTTCCTGAAGCACTGGGTGGGTTTACTCCGTACACAACGTGGGACTCGACTAAGAACTACGAACTCATTGCTACTATGCGCGACTCCTTCACTGGACCCGTCTTAGACCTCGAGAACCACTACGAAGGTGCATACTACAACTTCAAAAACGACTTTCCTATCTGGAACGCCTCGGAGGTCCGTACAGGACTCTACCACGGTGTTTACTGTGGCGCTGCAGGCTTCACTTACGGGGCTCACAGTGTGTGGCAAATGTACGAACCGGCGGTTAATCTTCAACGTGAAAGCGACTACTACTCTCCTGCGGCTAGTCAGGACGCCACCGGCTCATGGCGCGAGGATATTTTCTTCGAAGGGGCGACTCAGATTCAATACATCACTAAACCGCTGCAGAATCTCTCAACTGAGACTCTGGAACAGCTGAAGCCTGCGCGTCAGCTCCTTGGCAGCCCCAGTGGATACCTGGACACGGCTGTCAACGCTTTCGAGGGCACCCGATACATCTCAGTCCTCGCGTCGAAGACTCGCGATCGCTACTTCGTGTACACTGGCCATGGAGACGCCTTCAGTCTGAAACTGGGCAACGGATCTGAGCGATCGGGCATCGCGCGCTGGTTCTCTCCTCGTGACGGTCTATACTATGGCAGCTCGACGGTTTCCGTCCCTGCGAGCGGCAATGACACCCGTGTGGGCTTCACACCACCCTCTGGCGGCAGCGTCGACTATGACTGGCTACTGGAACTTGAATTTTAAACAACGCTTGCAGTGCTCCAAACTACTGTAGGATACCGGTAACACTTTAATTCTCGATTTTACGTTAAATTGTCAGAAAAAGGGTGAATTCTGTTTTTTAAGTGTAATGGATATCTCTACGTCTTTTTTTTTAATTTTATCCAGAATTCCAAGATTGCGTTTTTCCAACAAGTGTTATGAGAAATTTAGTTGTTGGCCTTTGGAGGGAGGGACCCATCTTTGGACCCGGGCGTGTTTCAAAGGTAACGACTGTATGACGGATTTTACCGTCGCTGTCTGTAATATAAGAAGTGCAAATAATTGTCAATTGTAATTTACTACGTAGCTGTTTAAATGCATGTAATTCACCAAGAATTGAAGAAGTACCAATATGTTTTGAATTCAATTTGCTCTGCAAATAAGTGAGCTAGTTTTATAATACTTCTAAAAATATAAATAACTGCGATCGATCCAAACATGCCCTAATTAGTGTTTGTACTTAGTTGTAACCCGTGGCGGCTTTGTATGGGCTCAAATCACAACAGAAAACGACACTTCCAAAGTGCGAAAAAGTCTGCAAAGCGTCGTATTTTAAGAAAAAAAACGATTACATGTAATGCACACCGTAACCGGGTTTCGTAGTAATGTGATGTGAGTTTTCCTTTTCTTCATCATAATGCAGACATAAATGAGTTTGGACTTGATTGAATTGGCACCAAATTCGGCTAAAATATCTGTTTTGTAGGATTTGGTTATTTTTGTATAGTTAATTTTAATTACATACACCGTGAAATTTTTCTTTCATATAATGTATAAGCCGTATCATAATGTTTTTAGGGATCGAGTACCTTTTCAGGGGATTAAACTTCGGATAATTGCTTGCAGATGGAATAGCGCAGCGGAAAGACGATGTATGCCTTAATACGTGGCTCCACTATAATAACGGAAGGGTCGTATGCAGTACTGGGACGCTTTCAAATATTACTGTCAGTATTTTTGTGCTGGTAAAAAAAACTATTGCAGTACTGAGTAACTCGGTTAAAGTCTTCTGAATTACTTAAGTAGAAGTATGATGGATGTTTTTAACTTCTGGCGCTTGACCGACTAGACATCCTTGTAACCCACTGTCCGCTCCACCTTCTGCATTTCGCTGCGATTGTTGTAGTGGTGGATGGCTTCAACGGACCAAGCCTAGCCCATGCACTGGGGAATGTCGACAGGTAGACATTTCCAAGCTGGCAACAAGATACGATAGTACAGATAGCTACCGCTTCCCAGTACGAGACTAGGCAGCAGGATTCAGTATGAGACTAGGCCAGTATGAAGTACGAGACTAGTCATAGCTGTAGTCTACGACAGGTCGTGTTAGAGCTCACTTTGAGATTAGCCAAATCACTAACAGAGCTTTGGTTTGCCAGGAAGCGCCAGCTTCCCAAATAGTGTTCGTAGACCCACTACAAAGATATCTTTAGTTGCGGGTTCAGCAACTAACCGATTGATTGGAGAAAACCAACCAACTGAAAGAAGATGCCGGCTTCTAAGATTTCTGGAAGTGACGACGAAGAGGACTTTCGCGAGGTAGCAAGCTCCGATGGACGTGAGCAGCAGACCGAAGTGACGACAGGACCGGATGAGACATCGATGCCGCAGCAAGTGCGTGTTCCGCAGCCGATATTTTCGGTGGTTAACCCTCCTAAGGTGACTTTTATCGCCCGTGAGGCGCTGATAGAGTGGATGAAACTAAGAAAGGAGTATGAAGGCCACGTGAAGGAGCGTTGCAAGGACAGCAAGGAAGACGTCGCCGCTGTGATGAGGAGTGTGAAAAGTTCTTTTGGTGACTACTTGCTCGAAACACTGTGCGAGGTTTGTTGGGGAGTGGAGAAGAAGGATGTGTCGGACGATTTCCTGCTGGAGAAGATCCGTGAGATCACCGACAGTTTCCAGAACCAGGTACTTCCTCCGGTGAAGGAACTTTTTCGTGACGAACTCAATATGGACATGAAAAACATGGACATCGATTCGAGAGTGACTGATTACTTTCATCAATGCAACATGTTGATCAAGAAGTACGGCTTCATTAGTTTTTTTGAGTCTGAGAAGGGGCCAAAAGAAAAATGCAAGTTGCTCATCAACTCCCTTCCAAAGGGATTGAAGAACAAGGTGCAAAATGAGCTCGACTATCGTGCCCCCGAGGCAAAGGCTGACATCTAGAAGTTATACATCTTGGTGAGCGACAAAGCCAGGGAACAAGCAATTGAAGAACGTGATTTGAAGAGTGTTGGCAACCCGAGGCGCAGCCGTGATTCAGACCAGAAGAAACGTCATGCCGAGCAGAAGGATCGCCGGTCAGTGAAGAAAATGAAGCAGTCCAACAAAACAAATCAATCCCAGGCTGGGAAATCCGCTCAGGTAGCTACGAAGGGGGTGCCTAAACAAGGTTGTTTTCAATGTGGAGGAGCCCACTACTTGTCCAAACGTCCAACCGCTACGCCCGCAGAGCGCGATAAGTTACTCACAGACAAAAAAAGTACCAACAACCAAAAACACTGCTACCAAAAATTGAAGCCGCTAGATTAAACCGAGTCCAAGCGTGTTTTCCTAAGCGTGGGAAGGTTGTTGAGCTGGAGAATGAGGTGGCGATTCCGCTCTGTATCGACAGTGGGGTAGACCGCTGCTGTTTAGATGAACATGCTGTTGATCGGGTGAAAAAGGCAAGGCCTGAAGTTGTGCGCCATAAGTTAGTGAAACCAGTGAAGTGCACTTTGGCTGATGGGACTGTGAATTGTGTGAATTGGACTGTAAAATTGAATTTAAAGATGCGAACAATTGCTGGTGTGGTTAATGTTGCCGAGCCAGTCGAGTGTTTAATCATTCCTGGCGACTCGGGTGAGTTCCTACTGGGAAATGACCTGTTGCTCTCCCTAGGAATTGACGTTGGGCGGCAAATTGACATGCTAGTAGTGCCTTTCGCGGCTGATATGGACGGAGATGAATTTGACGATGCCAATGGGCCAACTATTGGTATTGATGAGTTAAAAGATGATGTACGAGCGGGGGCGGGGGGGGGGGGGGGGGGGTACGTGGCTTGGTGGAGAAAGCGATAGAAAATGGTTTCCCACGCGAGCATAAGAAGGAATTGTTTCGCATTGCGAGCAAGTTTGATATATGGAGGCTGCAATTGGGAGCTGACCCACCTGCTAAGGTACCACCAATGCGTGTACGACTCAAGACTGGCGCTCGACCCTACCGGTGTAAGGCTCGGAGGTATCCGCCAGAAATACGACGTTTCTTGGATGATTTTAGCTCCAAGTTGGTCGAATTAGATTGGGTATACGAGAATCAGGAACGTCGTTGGGCGTGCCCAGCACTACCGGTGAGGAAAGGAGCGGGAGAATTTCGGCAGACAGCCGAATATAAACCGGTGAACGCTTTGGTTGAGGCGATTGTGGGGGTGATGCCCGATTTGAACACCGACCTTGGCGATGTTGAAGGAGCAATTTTTTTCGGTTTGTTTGACTTTATCAAGGGCTACTGGCAATTGGCACTAGCAGACGAGTGCCAGGAGATGCTTTCGTACATGACACACAACAAGGTGTACACTCCAAGAAGGGTGCCACAAGGTTGTACAGATGCTGCGTTGTTTTTTCAAGCCACGATCCAGAAGTGTTTGGAAGAGCTGCTACACCGGCATTTACTCATTTGGATAGATTATTTGGTGTTATTTGCGAAGGACGTGCACACTTACTTGGAGAAAATGGAGAGGATGTTCGAACTGCTTGACTTCTTCGGATTTAAGCTGAGCGTTAAGAAATCTTGTTTGTATTAAAGTAAAGTACGTCGGTGTGGGAGGATTATTACTGGTTCTGGTGTTCGACACGACCCAGAGCGCCTCCGCAGACTCCAGGAGCTGCCGTATCCAACCACTGCGGGGGAATTACAGCAGTTCTTGTGCTCGGCAAATTGGATGAGAGATAGTTTATTGGACTACGCTAGAAGGACCCGACCGCTGCAAGACGCGTTGGATAACGCTCTGTCGAATGCAACCAGGCGGACAAAACGCGTTGCCTCAGTGATAGCCATCAGTCTGACCGATGAGGAACGACTAGCGTTCGATGGTTTGAAGCGATTACTGATGAACAGTGTCAAGTTGGCATTTCCGGTGGAACATGCTACGATGTGTGTTTTAACAGACGCTAGCGACCTTGGCTGGAGTTTGGTGGTGACACAAGTGATCGAGTGGAAGGCTAACGAGCCGGTGCATCAGCAACAACACCAATTGTTGGTCTGCTTGAGCGGAACGTTTACTGGATCGCAGTGTCATTGGAGTATCATAGAAAAAGAGGCATACCCAATTGTATTCGCCTGCGATAAACTAAGCTACTTGCTGTTGAGACCCAATGGTTTCCAGCTATATTGTGACCATCGAAACCTGATATACGTTTTTGCTCCGGGCGCGGAAGTAAAGAAACATATCCGAGGCAAACTGCTCAGGTGGGCCACAAAGCTGATGGGGTACAAGTACGTGATCGAGCACATCGAAGGCACATCGAATGCTTGGAGCGACATGGTGTCTCGATGGGCCGGAAACCACGCAAAGGACGCTCACCTACAACAGATGACGCTCCGACCAAGACACTCAGAAGCTCCTACGGACTCAGGAACTGCAAGACGTAAACGGAAACGCCGAAAGAGCAAGCGGACCGTACCAGGTGACCACAGCGCCGCTACTACACCCTCGCAGCTACCTATACGCCCCCTGAACGACCCAGAATTTGAACAACCTACCCTAAAAGCGATCCTCGAGTCTCAGGATCGACATAAACAAAGTCGTCCACAGGAAGCAATAGGAGATGACGAGCAAGGATGGCGTGTAAACGGGAAGCTGTGGATACCTGAGACACACGCTAACCTGATAATGCGTATACTGGTGGTGGCGCATTGCGGTCCACAAGGACACTGGGGCAGAGAGGCTACTATTGAAGCGATACGAAGATTCGTCTACTTGGTCCACCTGAGAGCGCAGGTGGAGAATTTTTTATCAAGGTGCCTACTATGTCACCATGTCAAAGGTAGTAAAATAATCCAGCGTCCATGGGGGGAGAAGTATCGTACGAATGAACGAAATGGAGCTCTCCACTGGGATTTCTTATCTCTGGGCGATAGCTTCGCGGGTGATCGCTACTTATTAGTACTTAAGGACGAAGCGACTCATTTCTGCGAACTGACCCCATGTGCTGTACCGACCAGCGAGGTAGCAGTCGACGCTATCCTCACGTGGCACAGTAGATACGACATTCCACCACTCTGGATTAGTGACCAAGGATCGCATTTTAAGAACACTGTGGTAGCAGAAGTATGCCGTCGCCTTAAGTCAAAGCAAGAATTTACTGTTGCCTACTGTCCGTGGATAAATGGCAGCGTCGAACGAGCAAACCGCGACGTTATACAAGTGCTACGAGTACTGTGATTGGAATATGAAGTGGATACACATGACTGGACCTTTTTCGTACCCATCTTACAAGGAAATTTTAACCATACGCCGGTCCCATTGCTTGGTAACAAGGCACCTGTAGAACTGTTTTGCGGACTGCCTATTGCATCGCCGCTGAATTTCTGCGTAGACCCAAAACAACGGAAGATACTGGGGTTACGAGGAGAGCCGGCCAAAATTGAACGCTGGTTAGAGGTGATGAAAGAGAGTGTACGTGCTATTCATAAACCGATGATCACGGCGCGTGATCAACAGACGGAGCGTAACAAAACGCGTCATCAGCATGCACAACGACCGAACTTTGATGTTGGAGATTACGTTCTCAGATCACGAGTGGATAGTAAGCATCAAGACAAGCTTTTGGTGACATGGATCGGACCCTACCAAGTCATACGGGCCGACACGCACTCGTTCCGGGTCCGCCACCTCGTGACAGGAGCGGAAACTGACGTCCATTCGTCGAGGTTGAAGTTCTACGCTGACAGCTCCTTGCAGATCACGGAGGAAATCCGTGAGCATGTTGCAGCCCAGGGGCAGATCCTGTCAGTAAGAGAACTACTGGACCATGCATGGAACAAAGGAAAAAAGGACTACGACATCCTGGTGGCCTGGAAGGGCTTCGAGTCAATTGAGGACTCGTGGGAACCTGCGAGATCACTAATGAAAGACATTCCTGTGCTAGTCAAGCAATTTGCAGCAGCCAGAGATGATTCACGATTCGAGAAACACATTCATACGCTGGCCCGACAATGAACAGCGGGTTGGATTTTTCGATGGTTCCGTTAATTACGGATATTTTTCGTAAATTACGAATATTTTCGGACTTCTGAAACACGATACTTTCGACAACCTCTCGAAAGTTATATGTGCTGTATTTGATTTGATTTATCAAGTTGGGCAAGGCGGTGTAGTGGTGGATGGCTTCAACAGACCAAGCCTAGCCCATGCACTGGGGAATGTCGACAGGCAGACATTCCCAAGCTGGCAACAAGATACGATAGTACAGATAGCTACCACTTCCCAGTACGAGACTAGGCAGCAGGATTCAGTATGAGACTAGGCCAGTATGAAGTACGAGACTAGTCATAGCTGTAGTCTACGACAGGTCGTGTTAGAGCTCACTTTGAGATTAGCCAAATCACTAACAGAGCTTTGGTTTGCCAGGAAGCGCCAGCTTCCCTAATAGTGTTCCTAGACCCACTACAATTGTGCTTCATTAGCATCTGCGTCTCAACTTGGTGGGCTTCAGCCCTCGAGCGGAGAGAGCTTCTGACGAAGGCACTCGTAGAGAAGACGCGTTCCTGAAAGGCGTTCGACGGCCTTCTCCCCAGCTAAACGCGAGCAAGAGCCTCGATTGCTGCAGCTCCTAGTCCACGATACCAGCGCCACACATCGACATACTTGCACAGGGCCTGCAGGTTTTAGCACCCAGCATCTTCCGTATCACGAGAAGCAACCGGGTAAGTTCCTTTTTCTAGTGCTTGTTGGGCAGCAACGCTGACCCAGTTCACACTGCTCCGGTACCATTTCCGCAGAACTTTGTGGGCTTTGTCGTGGATACTGGCCACAGGTGTCGACATCATCACTGAAG
This sequence comes from Phytophthora betacei, assembly GCA_011320135.1. Taxonomy (NCBI): domain Eukaryota; phylum Oomycota; class Peronosporomycetes; order Peronosporales; family Peronosporaceae; genus Phytophthora; species Phytophthora betacei. The sequence continues at coordinate 703,852 of JAANHX010000444.1, read as the reverse complement.
CACCGCACACGACCGGATCGTCGTCGATGGACGGAACAAAGACCAGGTTCGGTTACGTGGCCACATCGGTTTTCAGATTATGGCATATGTTGGTCGCGTGAATAGCGCAGAGGTTTTCTCTGTGGACTTTGCGCAGCATCGTCTACCCGTCGCAGATGAGGCTATTGATCACCTCAGTGTCTGCGACGACATCTGCGTTGCCCTCTCTGCGGCATGAGTTTCGCCTGATAAGGTAGTGGCTTTGGTCAAAATCAGTTTGACAATGGTGTCCACCGTGAGCTTTGTTTGAGGGTCCAGTAGCAGCATAAACACCGACTTCGGCGTGAAAGCAGGAAGTCTGTTCTACTTGGCCTTGATCCGATTAAGGCAGGATAGACGGGTGCAGCACGACGTAAAAGTGAGTGCCCGTTCGTTTTGGAGCCCTTGCAGCGTCGAGATCCTAGATCGGATAGAAATGCGTTGCGAGCCGGTCGAGCATGAATTATATTAGCAATATAAGCTTCGACGTAAACTGGTAGCTCCGCTGCACGTGGATACGTGCGAGGTCGACCAACGACTGAGTGATGGAATCCAACTCAAGCATCAAACACCTGTCAGGGTAGGTAAGGCGTCGTAGGACTCACAGTGCTGCAGAGTCCTACGACGACTCAAAATATTTCGAGAACCTTACCTACTCTGACACCTTACACGTAAGGTAGTTAGCGATTGTCCTCTGAAAAAGACCGACAGTCGAGGCTGTATGAGTGCCATAATCGACAATTGAGCTTAGTTCGGGGAGACCGTAGAACTGATGTACCTGGTTGAGGAGCTACACCCTCAACGACGATTTAAAGTAGATGTTGAGGCTTTGCACATTCTTGATCAGTGCAGCACACTCCAATAGCGACTCACCAACCGTGCAAAATGACGTTCTTTCTTCTTCTTGCCGGTCTTGGGATCCAGTCCGTACAGAATCTCGTAAGACTTGCGCATACTTATTCACTACAAGCCAGTTGGTCCTTGTAAACAGCACCGTTGTCTCCCAACAAGCAGAGTTTAGCACTTAGCCCCAGTGAATTTTGTCCTACGAAAAAGGATAAAACCTCGAGTTAAGGTTTTTTAATTTTCTCCTAGCACCAAAATTCGGTAGGACAAAAAATATAAGCAGGCCGCTGACGGAAACTTCAACTTCCTTGCGCTCCGCGCGCGGAAGCTTCAAACCTTGCAGCCATGTCGACACACAGCACCCTTCGCATCTTGTTTGGGGTCAAGCAAGGTTCGTGTGCGCGAGGACGGAACCAGCTCCTTGCAGAACGAGTCATTAACGTTTGCTTGGCTACTTAAAGCACCGGAACTCCAATTTTAATCCGGAATCACGATGTCAGAGAGCGAGAGCAACTGCGACCAGTCTGCTAGCGACTCTGAAGCTGCTGGGGATTCATCTACAGCGTGGAAATTTATCGATGAGCCCTCACGCCAGCTTCACGTGGAGGATGTGGAAGCATTTCTGCTGAGCAAGGCGAGAACAGAGGCAAATCGTGTTGCCAAGAAGTTGTTAGTGCGCAGTTTTGGCACAGAACACCGCCTTCCATCAGATGTAGCCACGCAAGACATCATGAAAGCTTGGTTGGATCCGTCATTTCTTGCTGTCGCGCAGCGGCACGTGAACAGCAGTCTGGCACAAGCTGCGTTCGTATCACGTTCGGACTTACTAAAGTTTTTGCAAGTGGAATTATGGCTGGCATTCTATTCAGTGTCGCCATCAAACTTTTACGAGCGCTCAAATAAGCAGTACTATCCGCCGGTGAAATCCGTCATGCCATCCAAGCGATACTTTGCTATCCTGCGCGCGTTTGGCAAACCAAATGCAGAAGACGATGTATTGTCAATAAACCGGAAAGCTCTTTTTCAGCACGATCCTACTTTGTCTCACGCGATGGATGAACTACGGCGACTCTGTTCCAGATTTGGCTTTGTTTCTGAGGTATCAATTGCGAGCCTCGACGACGATTTGCTACGCCTTCGATCGAGTGCAGTGGATGATCTTGGGTTAGCTCGAACTCGAAACCCTAAGAAGGGGTACGTTGACAGGACTGGGAGGCACGATAATTCACAGAACTTACGTTGTTGTTATGAAGATATGGCCCTGTTCAACATGGGATAGTGTCACTTGCAACAGGTCTCTTTCTCGGTGGACATATTGCCTCCAAGGGAGAGACTGTCGTTGATGTAGTGAAGATTCTTCAACGTGGATTGTGTGGAGCAACTACAGACAGTCAGATTCGTTTACCAGGGATAATGTTTGCGTTAGACAGAGGATATCAATCCAAGGAAGTCGACAATCAAATTCTGGAGTGTGGGGCTGCGATTATTGGAACACACAAGAAGAATTCAAGTTTTCCTTTCACATTTGGGGCACCTCCAAAAAAACACCAAAAACTTGTCAGTGAGCAAGGTGCAAAATATGCACAATGGGCAGTATCTAAACCTGTGCAGCGGGGTGCAGCTAAATCGAATCAACCTTCATACGCTTTGGCGTTCCGATCAGGTCTCGGAAATGTAGTTCTCTGCAACACGTCAGTGGAAGCCGTTGGCCCTGGGAAGTGGTCATATATTGTGGAGCGGCAAGCTTCGACTGAAACTACCAGCGACGAGATCACCTTCAAAGTATTCGAGACAGTGCACTTGCTCACCAAGTCTCAGCGGACCCCAGACTGGTTTTTAATGCGTCAATTTCGGGTTACGGGGCTGGTAGCAATAAACGTGCTCCATGCAATTGCTAAGGCCCCTTGTGGTAAAGACACTGATTTTGGTTCCTCCGAAATCTATCAGACACTGGCTCCAACCTCTATAATGCAATTTTTACTCCGCCTTTTGGAAATGCCTCAGTCACAAGGCAATGAACAACGTGATACAGCACCTCAACTTACTAGGAGTGAGCTGGAGCGGCTTACATGCGCTGATTTACGACAAAAGTGTAAAGATCAGGGCGTTGCAGGCTATGGGAGCAAGACAACACTAATTGATCGGATTCTAAACCAAGATGATGAAACAACATCGCCCAGGACGAAATCTCTTGAGGCAGTATTGATTGAGGCATGGTTTTTAAAGCCTATATCATCACCAGAAATGAAAACAGGATCCAAAAACGAGGATAGCATTTGCTCGCATCTACCTCCATTCTTTACAGAAAACTCGAGCTTCACAATTCAGCAGATGAAGTCCTATGGACTGTTGTGTCGGTAAGCGCGCAATTTGTTCTTTGACTTCATTCGTACCCCACTTCCTTAATGATTGCATCTGTAGCCCTGAGCAACGATATCTGGCGTGTTCACCCGACGGAATAGCCTACGTTACTTCGCCGCAATCGGTAACCTTTTTCGCAGTCCTGGCGTATAAAACAAGAACGGCTCCGACTACCATTGAAAAGGAAAACGCAGTTGCAACAAAGCGTAGAACATTTCTGACTGCCACACTGAATTCTGTGAATGATAGCAAGACTTTCAAGAAACTAGTTCCTGACCAAGCTCATCGATCTCAATTGCTACACAACTTGGTTTGCAGCTCCGTGAAGAATGAGCTTTTGGTTTACGCCTCCACTTCAACCGTAATCCGAGTGATTCGTTTCGTTCTGAGTGACAATGTCATAGAGGCGTATCAGCTTGCCTTTGAGCGCGTCAACGATAGTTGCCTAAACTGGATTTACTCGTCAAATGAAGCGCTCCCACAACTATCAACTGAAGAGCTAGGTCATTGCGGAGACATTGCAACTCTTAAACAGCACTTGGGTTTGTGGCGACAGCTCAACGATTTGGTTAACAAAAATGATGGGCCTTTGCTACCGGCAAAGCATATAATTCCAACCGTCATTGCGACTCGGAATCGTGTGAAAGGTGGTATTGATGTTTACTCGCGTTTCCTGAAGAACGTTCATGCGCGCCATCTCCACTTGCCGCCGCTTGTAGCTATTTGGATCCGAATGCTGCTGTCAATCGTGTACACGCGTATCAATCAAGCCAGTTGCTACAAGTAAGCTGCTGCTCGTTTTCCCTGAAGAATAGTTCTAGCAAAACCAACGAGCTACTCGTATTTGATGTTTGACACGTGGTGCGACTCTTACAGCTCGTTTCAGCAGTTTAAAAGCGAGAACATGTCGTTCAACTCGTTTTTTAGTGAGGCAGCTCAGTGTATAGCTAATCTGGTTGCCGTGGAAAACGCTGATTTGGACTTCAACAACATGATCGCAACTGGTGAAGATGATGACGAAGCCACAGCAAGTGTTGCGATGTCTCCGAAAGCATCCACAGCCTACAACAAACTTAATCGTTTTAACGAGGATCCCGAGTTTCGACAGCTGCGACTTTCGAAGCGCAGTACCCACCACGCTGTAAGCGTTTTGTGCGATCTTGGTTGGAATTGTAACACTAACTGAGTTAATATGTGCATACAGGACCTTTTGTCCTCCAACAAGCAGCAAACTTGCATTGTTTGCTGCCAGTTGAATCATGACGAGGGAAACATGCCCCACTCTCGTAAAGGCTTCAAGACCAGACACTTCTGTACTATTTGCAGCGTGCCGCTGTGCAAGGCTTCGCGATGGAAAGACGGGCAATCGTGCTTTGATCGATTTCATCTACTGAGTCACGTGTCGAAGCCGTGTCAACCGTCATCATCACAGCGACCAAAGAAGATTCGTCCGCCACCTCCCTCCCGCAAGCGTTCACGTGACTCAATCGAGCCAAACGAACGTGCCATTACAAGATTAGTGCCTAAAAACGACACCGCTCTAGTCGTTTGATGGTACGCGGTGCATAACTCCGATGGCTGCCTTCAAAACTTTGTCCTAGCGGCTAGGAGAAAACGCAGTTTTGGTGCTGCGAGTGGGGTCTCTCTTTCAAGCACTATCTTTAAATTAATTTTACACTTCTAGGCTTCATCCTTCTCCACCTTCTTTCAACATGTCTTCGCTTCGTAAATGAAGCTTTACTTTCTTGAAGCAAGCTCTAGTGACGTGAAGATTATCCAGTTAAATTTTATCCTTTTTTTCTCCTACCAAAAATGCTCACTGGGGTTAGTCTATACTTTTCGCGCAGGGGGTTCCAACACAACAGCAGATTTTGAAGTGTTTCTCAGCCGTTATTTTGCGGATTACAACAAACAGTACCTTAAAAGAACCGTAATGGTGCTCTCCTGATTGGATATAAAGTCCAAATCCATTGCTTTTGATTTGACAAAAATCGCCTCGAAATCGAGTTTTCGTCTATCATTTTCGCGCGCACTGTACCCATACCGTACGAATAACAAAGGTTGAGGACATGCATCGGGCTGTCCGATGACACGGAGACCTCGAATAGCTTGGAGACTTTGCGTGCGCTGGGTGTAATGCCTGACATGGTGAGCTGCGTCATCGACTAGATGACGAGCTCATTGAGGTTTTTTTATCCTGGAGGTGATAAGGGCTTTGATCTTGACCGAGGCGTGAATGTCGTTGTGCACTGCTATTAGCCGTGTCAGATTGACGAGCTCCTAGTGCTGGTTGATGAAGCTCACCGAGCTTTTCAGGAGATCCTTCTTACCGTCTCCAATGGTTGGTTTTGAATCGTACATTTGGAAAGAACGACCCGCAAAAGGTGCACATCCTTTGATAATTTCCTACAACACGGTAGTCATTTATGACTTTCGAACTTTGATGCAGCTGGTGATGAGTAGCACCACGATGTTGGCTCTGCTAGCGTACTTTAACTTCCTGGACGCAGACTTTGAGCGATTCTATCTCCTGACGGAGTGAATGCCGAAAGAGGAGTTCTTGGCGACTTACAGACAACGACGGAGAAATCCGATACCACTGAATAGCATCCAGCCATAGTAAAAGAAAAAACACAGAGCCCGACACAAAAATCCGACGCTTCATTTGATAGGTTAATAACGCACTCTAAAGAACAAAAACAGCACAGAAAAATATGTGAATGAAAAAAGGGGATTATATTCAGACGGTTACAGTAAATGCTGGCGATTCCGGTACTACTGAAAACTTATATCCGGACTTAAATGCTAATATATGTATCGATTTAGGGAGGGAAGATGTGAATGCTTGGCGAGAGTCATTCCACACCAGTCACTGCTTTCCTACAGCCAACGGACACTGGGATCATTTCGGCATTTAAGTCTGCGTACAGTGGGAAACAACTGCTGTGGGTGTACGACAAGATAAAGCGAGGATAAAACATTGACAAGAAGGCGTATAAGATTGATCAACTTCAGGCAATGCAGTGGAGCAAAGCCATTTGGCATGAGCTGCAGGAAAAAAAGACTATTAAGAACTGCTTTCACCAAACTGGAATTGCCTTTAATTGAGTCGGCGAAAGCAGCAAGGACATCAGCGCTTCCAGTTACGATAGCAACTTAGATGTAGAGGACATTGTCATCCGTGTTTCTCAGCTGACCATTTAAAGGCAGCAACTCCTTAATAAAATTTCAAATCATTGGATAGGGTCGGACCATGATACCGGATTGGACAGCGCTTACTGTACTTCCGGATACCTCGGGATAGCCTTTTCGAAGCTACGAATTTCCGTTTTCTTTTCTAGCTTTTCCCAAGCAGCAATAGTAGACTTTATAGCACGGATGCGCTTCTCCTTAGCGGTTCCGCCAGTGCGTCTACCGCAACGTTTTCATATTTTTGCTTTTAATGGTCCCATCACCCCCACATCTAGCGGCTGACACACAACAGTGCTATTTGGGGGTAGTGGGACCAAAGTTGCATTGGCTTCTTCAGCCACAAGCCGCTGTCCTTCTTCGGAAACGGGACATTCAAAGTTGTCAGCCAGAAGAACAGCGGGGCCATCTATTTCAAACTTTAAACGTTTTTCTACGTAAAATTTCCACCCACTGGTGTCCATCCATGCGTTCTCCTGCATGGCGTAGAAGTGGTCGTCAGGGTACTGCTCCATTTCATTTTTATCGATGCGGCCACCAGGGACGTCACGGATGATAAACAAAATAGGCATTTTCATTCCTAACGATTTAAAAATATGTTAGCAGAAATACAATTTAAAATAAGTTTTGCGAAAACAAGTAACTTACCGGCATCGTGAATGGTTAGCACTGCGGTCATTCGACCTTTTTGGGTGCTTATCTGCACCCAAAACTCGCGCGGAGTCCTTGCGCCCTATGCCAGCCCACGACTTTATCGGCGGCATGTCGAATAGTATGGCTGTTTCATCGACATTTAGAATGCCCCCCGCCACTGAAAGAACTATACTTGGACCAAAACTCAAGGGTAAAGCTTGCATGGGTCTCTTCGAGGTCTTCAAATGATGTTTTAGCCGCTTAATGTTTTTGGGACGAAAACCCGTTGCTATGTAGCGCAAATTTTAAATTTAAAGTAAGAAATAAGTACAATTTTAAAAATTTGCACAGCATTGTTTTTTACCGATTAGCGAAGCGCTGTACCATGCGATATAGCGCAAGCTCGCCCGCTTCTTTTTTGTTTATGTAGATTGCCATCCACTCAGGATGAATTTGCCACATGAACTGAATCATGCCGGTAGTCGATAAAACCTACATGTTAATGTAAGAAAGTTAGTTCAACACCACAATAGCACAAATAGCCCATTTACATTGACTTACTTGCTCAAGTCTGCGCATATCCTTCATGTATGTTAAAAGGTCAGAGACGCCTGGAAAAATTTTCTTGCGTCCCTGACCTTTTAACGTCTTTGACGAGTGGTGTCCCTTGAAATTGCGTATCGCGTCCTCTTGCTTGCGCCAATCGTAGATAGTCCCTCACGCAATATTAAATTTTTCGGAGGCGGCCTTCACGCCCTCACATTTAGCGATCGCCAAGGCCTCGCGCTTTCGCTTCATTGTGAAGCTTCGCTCGACGCGCTTCATCGCGCAAAATGACTTGATAATTACCGACGCCCAAGAAGTCTTTTATTTCCAGCCATTCATCATTTTTTTGTAAGTAATTGAATTAAAAACGTCTTGTATAACGATTTGATTGGGTAAAAATACAAAAATAGTTACAATGGGAAAGAGGTGTGCTCACAATCTCCTGTCGGATTTCTGTGTCGGTCGGATTTCTCTGTAACGGGGTATGTAGCCCTAAGTGTACCCTGGTTACATGAAGTGTGACACTTCACACTTCAGGAGTATGACACGTCATACTTCGGGATATTCGGTACAAAGTACCAAGGTCGCTCAAAGCCAACCATTCGTTAACGACATTGCATTTCTATAGGTGACTTATAGTTTGTATTAAACCCAAACTTTATCTACCTATAAATATTCTCAGTTTTCATTCTACCTTAATTAGGTCACTTCGCTCTCTTTAGAATAAAGAGGGAGCCTGTGAACTGCCGCTCACTGAGAGTTTGTATACTCTCGGAAGATAACTTCCTCTAGCGCAAGGTGCTGTGTGACTTCGTCACACTTGGTAGCACTCGTAGTCAATCCACGCCACCGCGGGTAAACTACCTGAACCTCTCCGAAGTTCGTTGCCATGGATAGGAACGACTTCTCCCATATGAACGACTCTCAGTTCGAGTGGGTTCGTAAGATGGCAGGCATCTTCGGGATGGAGGCCCTGCAGAGCCTGGTGGTGTCAACACCGGCCGAGCAGCTCGAGCGCGTCAATGCGTTCGACGCGTACGAGCAGGGCCTCATCGCGCATGTGCGGGAGAACCTGCAGGCTCCGGCGGCGGAAGCAAATCCGCCACACCCAAAGTCAATACCGCTGAATTTAAGCCGTATGAAGGGAAGGGAGCTGAGAACCTTTACTTCTGGGTCCAAGAGGTAGAGCTCGCGATGGGCGCGGCTCTGATCTCCCCGAGCAACTTCGTGTTGCTTTTGCACTCTCCAACCTTAGCGGTCGTGCTAAGCGTTGAGTGTACACGCGGGAGGCAACATCCCCTAATTGTTTCACATCCTGGGATCAGCTGTGCGAACAGCTCCGAGCCGCGTTCCTTCCGGCGAGCTACGAGTACCGCCAGCGCTCACGCTTCCTCTCATGCAAGCAAGGGAGGCGTGAGCTGCACGAGTACGTCCAAGAGATACGGGAGCTCACGGCGTCCCTAGTAAGAAACCCACTCAACGAACCATCAAGATGACTGTGTTCATGGACGGCCTTCGAGTGGGCCAGCGCGCACTCAGCTGTTCCGGGTGCAGTCAAACACCCTCGAAGAGGTGATTCAAGTGGCTCTTCAAGAAGAGTACAACCATCGTCAGGCGCGTACGCCGGCCTCAGCGTGGCCTGGGAGTTTCGTGTCGGCTCCCGGTCGAGCAAGCCCCAACGGACCAGTTCCCATGGAACTCGGGTCCGCCCAACAGCGTGACATCCGCTGCTTCGGCTGCGGGAAGATGGGCCACTTCAAGCGCGACTGTCCCGCGGAAAGACTCCGCAGACGGTCCTTCCCCAAGCCCGTCTTCAAGGGTCGCTGGCAGAAGCCAGGATCCCGGGGACAAGGGAACGCCGGGAACCAGTAGGGGCGGGGCGCCCTACTGGGGAAGAACTAAGTCTTCGTGATGGGTGCGCGGGTGGCGCGTACCACGGGGACTTAGCCCCTGAGAGTCTTGGCACTCTCGAATCGGCGAAGAGCAGCGGCGGGTTGCTCGTAATACACGGATGTGTACGGGGATACGATCATCCCTTTAGAATCTTGATCGATTCTGGTGCGTCGAAGAATTTCGCACACCGCCAGACAGTTGCTCGCAACAGCAACAAGTTGTCCGATGCTTTGAGAGAAAGCAAGGGCAACGGGACGGTTTCAGTACGACTGGCCGACGGGAAGGTCGTCACCGTCCCCAACGTCCAAGTGGATCTGGCCGTCAAGTTTGAAGACTTTGACAGCCTCGAACAGCTCACTGTGCTCGAAATGGATCCATATGATATGATCCTGGGCATGCCCTGGCTTGGGAAGCACGAGCCCTGGATCGACTGGCGAGGCAAGACAATCGGTGCCAGCCGCCCTGCGCAGTCCGACAGAGCATTGGTGAGTCATGTTCCCACCTCGGTCAGGGCCCGGGGCGCCCGCAAGGGTTGCCAGGGTACCAAAGCATCCGGCAGATGCTTGGGAGTCGTCGACGTATATGACGACTCCGAGGATGTTTTGATGGTGGCAGCGCCCAGAAGCGGCGCTGGCCAAGTGGGTAACTTAAGTCCACAAGCAGGTAGCTTAGGTCCGCAGACAGCTGCAGCTGTTATGAACACCGAGAACAGCGTGTTCAGAGTGGGTAACAGAGTTCCACACACGGTCGCCCAGACCTTAACTGAAGAGGAAGACGTCGGATACGCTTCCTGTGTGGGTACCATAGTACCACACGAGGCCACGAGTGCCTCGGATGTCGTAGCGCCGACATCCCTAGACGTGGGCAGCAAAGCTCCACATCACGGTCGCCGTCGTCCACGACGCCTCCGCCGCCTCCAGTCGGATCCGAACCTAGTTCAGATCGACGTCGCTTCAAGCGACTCGGAGTCCAGGGCCCGGGCTCCGCCGACAAGGCCGGTGGAAGAGTGTTATCACATCTTCGATGGCGAGACCGGTTTACTCATCAAGGCATCTGGTGTCCACTTGGAACCGTTGCCAGAGGCTGCAGAGATACTGAATTTCGAGGAAATAACGGCTGAGTCTTTCCTGGCCAACCTCAAGGCTGGAGAGATTGCTGAGATTGTGCTCATGAGACCTGAGACCACTCGAGAGGAGCTGAAAGCCTCCTCAGTCTTGGACGAGAACGTCCTGGAAGACCTAAACAGACAGCGTCAGACGCGCTTGGGTTCTGAGATCCTTAACAACCCCAAGGATCCGGTGTATCCGTTGGTGACGGAGTATGCGGACGTGGTGAACAAACACCCACCGACCCAACTCCCACCGGATCGAGGCGTACGGCACCAGATTGATCTCGTGCCCGGCACAAAGTATTGTGTCACGAGGCAATGGCCTCTCCCGCGCGAACAGTGCGATGTCATTGATGCTTTCTTCGCCGCGAAAGCGAAGGCAGGCATGGTGCGGGAGTCGAAATACCCGCACTCGACGCCGACTTTCTGCGTTCGGAAGCCGAACGGAAAGTGGCGTCTGGTTCACGCTTATAACAAGCTGAACAACGCAACGATGTCGGCCCAAACACCAATTCCACGAAAGGATGTGTTGTTGAACAACATGGCCGGGAGCGTACTGTACAGTGCGCTGGATTTGGTAGACGGATACTACCAAATCCTGATGCGAGAGAGCGACATCCCGCTCACCGCGGTAAGCACTTCAAGCGGCATGCTTTGGGAGTGGCTCGTCATGCCGCAGGGCTTGTCTAACGCCCCGGCGACGTTCAATCGCCTAGTGACGCAATTGTTCCGCCCTTTGCGTACCTTCGTACAGACGTACTTCGACGACATATTCGTCCATAGCCGTGCCGAGGAAGGCAAGACGGCCATGGAGGTGCACCTAGGGCACCTCCGTCGAGTGTTGGACGTAATGCGAGCAAACAAGCTCTATGCCAACATCGACAAGTGCGTTTTCGCGTCACCAGATATTAAAGCTCTCGGTTGCTTCGTTAGTAACGTGGGCGTTCGGGCTGACCCAGACAAGGTCAAGGCCATAGCAGCATGGCCGACGCCCCGATCCCAGAAGGACCTTCGAAAGTGGTTGGGCTTGGCCAACTACCTTCACAAGTACATCGCAGGGTACGCGAGCTTCGCTAAGCCCCTGTCGAGCCTCCTTCAAAAGGACATCGACTGGCGCTGGGAGCAAGAGCACCAGGATGCTTTTAACAGCATCAAGGCCAGTCTCCAAGAGGCCCCTGTCCTGGCCCTGCCGGATGAGACGAAGCCGTTTAGCGTCGTCTGCGATGCCTCCGATTACGCCATCGGATGTGCATTGCTGCAGGTCGACACGGCTGGACATGAACGAGTTATCTCGTTCCAGTCCAGGCAGCTCAAAGCCGCCGAGCGGAATACCCTGTCCACGACAAGGTGCTCCTGGCAATGAAATATGCCCTTGTGAAGTTTCGTGCTCACCTTCTGGGCTCTCGGCCCTTCGTGATCTACACAGATCACGCATCCTTGAGGACGGCGACTAACTCGCCTCACCTCTCCCAAAGGATGGCGAGGTGGCTGTCCTTCTTCACGAAGTACAACTTCCACGTCGAATACAAGCCGGGCAAGCTCAACGTGCTTGCCGACGCCCTCTCTCGGCGTCCTGACTATGAGTTGGCCCACATCACGCGGGTGACAACGGATCTATATGATCGGATACGCATAACGTATCGGGACGATGAGGCTGTCGCGCCTATCGTCAAGTTCCTTATGGCAGGAACGAGCGCGAAGTCCGACTGACTCTCGTCCCGACAGCGCTCACGACACCGATACGAGTTGAAGGATGGCCTCCTCTATTACCGGGTGGAGCCCAGTGAACCTCCACGGGTGGTCGTACCCAACGACGAGGATCTGAAGTTCGATATCCTCGTGGAGGAGCAAGACGCGCCTTCCAGCGGCCACTTGGGCCGCGAGAAGACCTTTCTGTCGGTTTCTCAGTCCTTCTGATGGACCCACATGTACAAGTGGGTCGCCCGGTACGTTAAGACATGTGAAACATGTCAGCGGGTCAAACTCGCAGGGCAATCTTCGGCTCCACTACAGAGCCTGCCCGTACCGGCTGACTGTTGGAAGTCGATGAGCCTTGACTTCATCTTTGGGCTTCCCGCCGACACACGAGCACCGAAATTCATGGTACATCTTGCTCCGGTTCCCGTCACTGTTACGGGCGAACAAACCGCCAGGTTGTTCGTTGATGGCGTGTTCCGCTATCACGGTCTCCCGGAGACGATTGTCTCGGACCGAGACCCGCGGTTCACGGCTGCGTTTTGGAAAACGCTGTTCCCTTTGCTAAGAACTCGTCTGCAGATGGCCACTGCGGACCATCCGCAGACAGACGGCCAGACAGAGCGCGTCAATCGAGTGCTCGAGGACAGTGTGCGCGGCAGCACCACGTACGTGGTCGACGCAGCTTCCAGTTGTTGAGTTTGCGCTCAACAACGCGGTGCACGCGTCCACAGGGCTCCCGCCGTTCTACTTGAACGGCTTCCGTCACCCCAGAGAGCCTCTCACCCTTCGAGGAGACCCTGACTCCTCTATTCTAAGTGGGGGAGAGGCTCGGAAAGCCCTTTCCTCCCAGGTCTCGGATGTGAGACCAGTTTTGCTGCGGAAACAAGTGAAATCCTTTATGGATACCAAGCTGAGCGCTGTCAGCAGGGTCCGCGATGCCATGGCAGCGGCCCAGGATAGACAAAAGGAGTACTCAGACAAACATGGAAGAGGAAACTTAAGTGTATTTAAAGTGGGGGACTTAGTGTTACTAGACACGGGGAACCTACCTCTTGACACGGTCAGCTCTGTCGGCAGCAACAAGCTGAAGCACCGCTTCATCGGGCCATTTGCAGTCCTGGCCTGACATGGTGCGTCGTACATCATCGACCTGCCTAAGTCAATGACGACGCACCCGACGTTCTATGTTGGACGTCATAAGCGGTATTTTGCCACCTTGACCCAGCTCCTCGAAGCGAGGGCCGGCCACAGACGTCGACGAGGGCGTAGGAGCAGGCACCCATGCCTCGGTCTGAACGGCAAAGCTGCGGTCAAGACCGTACGCAGGAGGGGCTCCGTACGAACGGACCCCGGAGCCATACACCGAGTACGTTAAGTACGCCGGGTACGCACCATATGCGTACGTCTGGGAGTGCGTCGAAGGCGGCTCCGTGGCAACAAAGCCTCGATCCGTCGGATCATGCAAAAGGCCTCGTCCAGATCGGACGAAGAGGCCCGGCGATCCACCCGCAGATGCAGGCTCGCGACCTCTCGCTCCAACAGGTCCAGGCGGCCCGCAAGACGAGCGAGCTCGCCCTGATTCCCGGCCTGGGCGGCAGCATCACCGCCAGTCCCAAGGCCAAGTTCAATCTCAAGCACGAGGACGCGTTGACGGAGGCGGTCACCTTCAGGGCCTGTGTCGGACCCGCAGGAGAAGCACTCGGACGAGAGTGGCGTTCGGGAGGCGCCGAGTACTCGTACTCGAACGAGGGCACCTCCGCCCCTGCTTGACCGGAATGGAGAAGTCCACTTCCACGTGGAGCGGATCCTCCAGGAGCAGCGGCGTCGCGGTAAGCGACAGCTCCTCGTGAAGTGGAGGGGTTATGTCCACTCCGAGAACTCGTGGGAGCCGATTGAACGGCTCCTGATTGACTACCCGAAGACTGTCGCAATCTGGGAACAGAAGCGGCGGCAGCTTCATAAGTAGTCCGGGGCTTCTTGCCCGAACGGGGTACGGACGATGAATACATTCCATACCCGCGCTCATCGTGAGCGCTGGAAGCCGCGCGCTTCAGGATGTCCCTTGGCAGCATGCGATTGCTGACCAAGTGGGCAAACCGAACACGAAGATCACGCTGGTCCAGGATGCAGGACCACAGCTGATCTTCATGGAGTTTCGTAACTCCTACTTAAGAGACTCCACCCATGCCCAGAACATGTCCTCACAAGAACTCCACGTGGGACAGTTCTCGGGCATAACCCAGGGGTATCCCCAAAGAGGATAGAGACCACCCCGGGTCTCGGGCTTCTTACGACAAGTCGTGAAGTCGCTAAGGGGGATGCGGTGTGGCGCGAGAAGCACACACCGAGCGGCCTCCAAGTTGTCAACGAACAACTGTTCTTTCTGAACAAGGGCTCGTTCGTAGATGCCCCTAGAAGTGTGGCCGCCCACAAGGCCACGAGGAGCGACGAGAAGCTGTAAGAAGAGGTCAGCCCCAGAGCTCTCTTCGGGAGGCCAATACCCTCTCGAGTTGATGGCAGCTCCTTGGCTGACGGGTGCCACCACCGAACCCCCACGCCCACGCTGGGCAGCTTAGAAATCCTCCTGTTGCTGGCCGAGGTCATTCGAGACCTCCCGAGGCTCAGCGATAGCACCCTCCTCCTCTTCCGCTTCTTCCTCCTTCTCCTCCTCTTCATACGAGGAGTCGAAGATGCCCCGATGGGAGTGTCGAGTCTCCTTCTCCTCGCGGAGTGGAGACTTAGAGGCTGTACGCTTCTTTGAGGGCTTGGCGCCTTCGGCTTTAGAGGCCTTAGCACGCGCAAGACCCTCGGCAAGCGAGAGACGTTTGCGAGGAATCGCTTCCTCATCTCCACCGGCTTTGGGAGTGCCCTTTGCCTTGACGGCCGGACTCTCAGAGCGCACAGACGTCCTGGGACCGTGGTCACTTGATTACTAGCGAGCGACTGCACGCTGCCATCCTTGTGCTCACTAGGTACTGGGCTGTCCCTTCTGCAGAGCCCGCAGGAGCATCGTGCGTGCTCTCCAACTCGACTTCGCCCTCACTACCAGAGTCGAACTCACGTTCTACGAACCGAGGGTTCGGACGATTGTCTGGAGAGGCCGAGGCCGAGGGCGACGGGCTGCGGCACTTGCTTCCTCGCTTGCCCACAGCCGAGTCACCTGAGGAACCGATCGCCTCGGAGGCCACCTGAGTTGCCTCCTTAAGTGCCGAGCCTTTGCCGTGAGGCTTAGTGCTCTTGGCTTGCGACTTACCGGCAGCAGCCTTGGAGCGTGTCTTAGCACCGCTCTTTGCTGTGCCACGAGGCATGGTAACGGTCGAAGTGGAGACCTAGAAGAGGAGCGCACAGACTGCTGCTCGAGGCTCTAACTGTGAAGTGAGCCTCCGCCACGCTCACGCCGCCAAGTCGATGGTTTTCGACTTTGAGAATGAGAGTTTGTGACGAACACCTCTTCATTCTGATTGATCGGTAAACCGAACCTAAGTGGGGGAGGATGTAACGGGGTACGTAGCCCTTAGTGTACCCTGGTTACATGAAGTGTGACACTTCACACTTCAGGAGTATGACACGTCATACTTCGGGATATTTGGTACAAAGTACCAAGGTCGTTCAAAGCCAACCATTGGTTAGCGACATTGCATTTCTATAGGTGACTTATAGTTTGTATTAAACCCAAGCTTTATCTACCTATAAATATACTCAGTTTACATTCTACCTTAATTAGGTCACTTCGCTCTCTTTAGAATAAAGAGGAGACCTGTGAACTGCCGTTCGCTGAGAGTTTGTATACTCTCGGAAGATAACTTCCTCTAGCGCAAGGTGCTGGGTGACCCCGTCACATTCTCCGTCGTTGTCTGTACTACTTCTAATTCCTCAATGATCTTCACAACAACTGCATGGCAGAAAAAGGGCATTATACGTCGTCCGACTTTGGGGCAAAACCTAGGTTTCAAAACGACCACCTCTATGTTCATAATGACCAGTAACCGCCTTTTTGGTACAGTCGGCTGGCCAACCGGCATGTCCTTCAGCAAGATGGCATCTGCGACGAAAGAAAACGTGGGATCAATACACTTCCTGCATAGCTCCTCCGACACAACCTCAGAGAAGGTAGTGTTTGCCGCGTGATGGAGAAACGACGAGCGGTGGTTCCGAATTGTTGTCCCCTCTGGCACATTAAAAATATCGCGTCGGATTTCCGCCATGTAGCACTTCACTGCAGCCTTGTAGGCGGAAAACACACCTCCAATCCTATTTAGAATGAGCGCGTACGGTCCCAGCCGCAAGCATTCAGCACCAGCAAACTCGGTCTCCTCAAACACCTCCTCGACGCGACAGTGGCACGCCGCGTTGTCCACGACGACAACCACATTGCTCAACGGTCCACGCGTTGCTTGATCCCGAAGCATAGCACGCACATATTCATCAGCCGTCACACTATCAAACGATCCAAAGCGCCCTTCATGATACTTAACCCCGTCCGTGATATCGACGCAATAATCTGGATATTTTTGCCCTTACTCGACGTGGTCATGTCAACGGCACGCTCGCAGCACAACTTGCTCCACCCATAGTTGCGACTCACCCAAATGTTTTAGCTGGTTTCATCCATGCAAATAAACTTTTTATCAGCAGAAATATTCTGTAGAAAATTTAACACAGAAGCTTGGCGCTTAAGCTCGTTGGCCTCGGTGTTTCGGTAGTTGTTGTCACGGTGTGTCTTCTTCTCTGTAAAGTGGCGTCCTTCAAGGTGATCGCGAACGGCAGAGGTTCCAACGCGGACGTCAAACTGGTCCAACAGGCGCTGTCGCATTTTTTGAAGAGCCGTTTTCGGCCAAGCACTCCTCCAAAACGTCAAGATGCTGCTCATCTAGCTTCTTGTTATACGCTCCGCCCCTCATGTCTGGTGAGGGCGTAAAGCCCCCTTCTGCTTTGCGTAACGCAACCAACGTCGCGCCGTCTCCAACTCCACCCCGTTGTGCTTCGCGACGAGGAGACCATGTGATCATTGGCGTTGGAAGTGTGTCTCCAACGGCGAAGACCACTCTCCTATGCGTTCGTCAGGATGGTTGAGCTGGTAGGTTGATTCGCAGCGCACAAAATACAGGTGTGCGTGAATCGTTACGCACCACCGTCTCACCCAATTGCATACGGGGTCGCGAGTATGTGGGCTACGTCCCGGCATATTATCGCGCTTGCGGGGTTGACAGAGATGGGGTACGTCGAGAGGGATCCCGTTTGGGCTCACAGAAACAGGCTGTCCGGTGGCAGTGTTTTGGCCGACGACTGGTTGCTCGGTGCTTCAGCAGCATATTGGGTAGCTGACGGGCCAAACGAATCTTGGGACCAAGGGGGTGTCTCGAAGGCGACGCGCCGGTAGATCTCAGCGACAGAATTTCGGGTAGGTGTGCTGTCTTCCATTCGGCAACACCCAAAAGCCTTTTAATATGGACAAAGTATTACTATAAAATAAAATAATACTCTGAAAAATCAGTATAAATAATAGCGGTTTTCAGGGTTAGTAGATTAGCAGGTTGCAGGGGTTTTCTGCCCAATCAGGCTCACAAAAAATGCTATCGGTAGAAAATAAGCATTGTAGGGTGGTCATATATTGACTCTCAGCTACCCCTGCTGTCACCCCACAACATCCTACCACCGACAGTGAATACGACGGGAATTTGCAGGTTAAACTTACTGATCAGTGGTCAAGCCGCCTAACTTCTTGAATTGCAATTTATAGCGGTGGTCTAAAATGGAGGTGTGTTTCTAGATCTCACCAGTAGCTCAATAGTACTATCGGAGCTTCAACCCGAGTTTCTGGTTGCTGCAGTAATAGTAGAAACGGAAATCTCGACACTACTGGCTACTAAAGCAGTAGTAGTAGTAGTAGTATGGTGCTTTATATTACTGCTGATTGAAATTCCGGTCGCCTTTAATCGGACCAAAGGAATCTCGCAACCGTCCAAAAGCCTGAGTTTTTAATTCTGATTAAAACAAATAGTTGCCAATGCGTAAGTTAGAAACAAGCACAAATTATTACTATTACTGTTTTAACTGTACATGTAGTACTATGTTTGAGTACTACATCACCCAAAGAAATGTGAGTCACCAAAAAATTTCTGTGAATATTGTCATGTTTTATTCACATGCTAGCAAAAGAAGACTACTTATTATACTATAAACCAAAAAGTAAATGTATACATGTACAGCACACAACCCCAGGTATTATACATGTACTGATCAACAAGTGCATGTGTACGGTAGTACTACTGTCGTAAGTACTTGAACATGTACTTATGTAGTAATATTTTACTAGTACACGTATTAAAATTGATTCGCTAACACCGGTAAACAAGTTGTTTTACTGTTAGTCCCGGGCACGTCGTGGCCGCCCAGACAGGTCCCCTATAGCACACTCCGACGAAAGTAAAGCTTTCCCTAATACGACTGAGGCGTCGACGAGTCTCCCGAAAAGCCGAAGCATGGGCGAGACAACGTCAATACTGGGCTCTAGACGTATAATGCGGCCACTGTGTTCATCGAAGAGGAATGTGATGGTACAATTGCAGTCAAGACGCTGGCCAGCTAGCTTTTTGTCCAGTACCGACACCTTTCCTCTCCCTCCTTTAGGGATTTTAAGATAAGGAAAGACACATCGCACCGTAAACTCAGTAACAGTCGCACTGAGAGTAGCAACGGCAGTCACGACGCCACTGGTCAGAGCCTCAACCCGCTTGAGCTCAAGATGAGGCTCTTCAAAGTACAGTGAGTAGCGTCTCCACTGGTCCATGAGCGCATTGATCCCTCGGAGTTCGCCCACAGCCACGTCGTGTACGAACGACTTCTGGAGGAACTCAAGGCTTCGCCGCGTCTCGGCATGCTTCATCATCTCCTCCATACTCGCCAATCGCCAGGGGGACCGAAAGCCGTCGTCTAAAAGACGGAAAACTTCGCCAATAATGGTCCATGGACTTTGGTTGGTCCTCCTTTCGAACCGGATGCTTCGCCGCTTCACTTTTAGCCCTTGAATGTCCTCTTCCAGTCGCTGGATTTGTTGTTGGAGCTCGCGTCTTCGGTTTAGTTGTTTATTCCGGTACCGCGCTTGGTTCGCTCGACATTGCTCACGTCGAATGGCCTGCTTATCTGTGAGGCGCGGCGTCGTCTTTGGCTCGAGCATGGGACTCGCAGTGCTCGAGCCTTCAGTCATGACCGACTCTGACCGCTTTCGAGCTTCGGACCGAAGCACGTGACGGTCACGGTGACCCGCCGATTCGTCTGCCGGTGGTGTGGTACTGACCGTGAGACCAGGTTGCGCGTTGTCGAGATCAGGACAAGTGGAGCTCGACGACACGAGCTCGCTAACTTTCATTCTTGTTCGAGCAATTGGTTTTTCTTATGGACTAAACTAGAATCGCTTCACGCGAGCATGCTCCGACGCGTGTCAAGTGGTTTTGGTCGAGGCAGTAAGCTCGCAAATGGATGCCGCCAAAGCTGTAAACTTCAGTACAGTACCTGCACCGTGCAGTTTGCACGCTAAATAGCTTGCCCAGAGACAGACACTTCGGAGATGTTATCTGCAAATCCGCAAAGCCATTTGGAGCTTCAACTGCATTATGTACTGGTACTATTATTATAATAATACCAGCCTGGTACATGTTGCTGGTGTTTTTATAATACTTCGACATGTTTAAGTACTATGTTGTATGTATAATAATAACGGATGCGCCCGAATAAAAGCCCCCTTCCGAATAGTGTCCTGTGGGGTGCTACATGCCTGCACTATTAAATATAAGCCTCTCCCGAATAGAGTCCTTTTACAAACTTATTACATGTAGAAACTTACTGACCATTCATTAGGAACAATTTTCCGGCAACAGGCCGAAAGTTGCCCCACTTTTGGTCTGGAAAGGAAAATATTCACCGTCTTATTGAAAACAAAGTCAGGGCCACTTTTCGTGGCACACCAACCCCGAGCTTGGGTGATAGCGAGCTGCTCAAGAAGTGGATTGATGTGACTATTCCATTTGTGATGCACGGTGAACGTAAATGCTTGGTTTGGGACAGCATGAGAGCCCACATATCGAAGGCTGTGAAAGCTAAGTGCTCTTCGAAAAGTGTTCGATGTGTGCTGTGCCTGGGTGGCCTCACGCCTTACTTGCAAGCTGAAGATATTGGAATCTATAAGAGCTTCAAGGACCTACTGTACATAGAGATTAACGCTTAGAAAGAGTCAGACCAATAAAGTCCCCACCCGTATAAAGTCCTCCTGTCACTTTCGAGTGGCACTATTAAATATAGTCCGGACTCTAATAGGGCACATCCGTTAGTATTTGTATATTCTAGGATACAGTACAAGCACAAGCTCTTGAGGCTTAAGTTGAGCTGTATCGAGCGCGCAACGACCATAGACGTGTTCGCGTCTTTAGCGGCCGCACACTGAAGGTTGGGAAGTGCTGCCGATCGTCCAGAATCGAGCAAATTCCCCGAAAGCTGTGTCTGTACTGCATGTATTGATACATGAACTGTATTGTTTCAAGATGATTGCAAGCTCAAGGTGCCCCAAAAAGCGTAGGGGGGTGTCTGATAAATTTGCATAGGAATATCAACGGGATTTGGTGCTTTGTCCACTGTAACTCCTAGCAATTTTATCTGATAAAACGGGGTATATGATGTGCAAGCTACGCTTATTCAGGGATCTTCTTAAGGGCACAATCA
This sequence comes from Phytophthora betacei, assembly GCA_011320135.1. Taxonomy (NCBI): domain Eukaryota; phylum Oomycota; class Peronosporomycetes; order Peronosporales; family Peronosporaceae; genus Phytophthora; species Phytophthora betacei. Next base: position 682,845 of record JAANHX010000444.1, on the reverse strand, counting down.
AGAAGATTGCGGGCGTTTGCGAAGGTTCAACTTTGGCCATCACGAAGGGGCTTAGGTAGACGACGCTGCGTCATCAAGTTAATTTTACAAATGGCTACAAAGGATGTAGCCATGTGTCAACTTGTCGGGCATTTCATTAATCGAGCACTTAAAATAGAAACTTCAGACGCTGGAGCCCGACTTTCCATGCTACGAAGACCGGTAAGAGCACAGCATCTTTTGCCATCTATCGCTGACGATGGTGGCTACATGTAGTGAATAGTCAGCTACAAAGACAAAAATGAGAATGCCAACAGTCCAGCGACGGTGACAGCATGCCGTCGGCATATTGTATCTTTCTTCCCAATGGATTTTCTGTTTTGTTTTAAGCCTAATGTGACTTGTATTATGAGTTCGATGTATCCTGCAGCGAAATGAAACCTTTTCTGGTCGAAATGGTAAACGTATTTACATGATCAGCGACCATTTTACATTTCGAAAACGGTTCACCAACGTGTATTACATGTAATACCATATTTTTACTTGGGTGGTATCCATAATATGGATATATTATATCGGGGGGGGGGGGGGGGGGGGGCGTGTATCTTGAGCTGTTCCGCGCGAACGCGCGGCTTTGTCAAAAAAAGATAATTCTGACTTTCCGTAACTAGAGGCGATGCTTGGTATGGGAGGACAGTGATTTAAAACTTAAAAATACATGTACGTTTTTGATCAGTTGCTGTCAGGAGAAAAGCGTGAATTGCTGGCCTTTTCGCGCATTTTTTTAAGCATGTCACTGCAATCTCACTAGAGTTCTACCAAAACCTACACAAACCGATTTTTGCGTCTGACATAGCTGTGACGTATTTGTTGTCACAAATCGGTGGTAAAATGTTGAGACGTCTACACAAGTCCCGAGCCATCAAAAGGGTGAATGGCTAGCCGCGTACATGTACCCAAAACCCTTGACGTGTTGATTTTGATATGCTAGCAGACACATCACAAATTCGACATATATTTCAGCACATTTCACTTTCAAATTTGTGTTTGTGATTATTTGTGGAAGAATTCCAGCATTTTAAGCTTTAGTATTGCCTACAATAAGATTAAACGAGTATGCTCTGATATCCTATCATCATCAAGCACAAAGTACAAACGGCTTTACACCTGATTTTGCAGCGGCAATGCAAGATATGTATTAGACAATATGCACTTACAACGTACTGTAAGTTACCTTGACAAAAAACCGACCAGCAATCAATTGACTGTCCTACGCAGAGGCACATACCGGTATACGGAATTTTAGATTTTAAAGAGCAGAGCTTCATCTTAGAGACAATGCCCTAACATCGAGGACACTTTTTTTACCCTGGCATTAAAATACACCAATCGAAAGCTTTAGGTCTACAGAATATATTTGTAAACGTTTAAGTGCGATCTGTCGAGTAGTTGTTTCAAAACACAGCTGTGACTGTTCTTTATTTTATTCACGTCTAAATCATAAAACCTTTATATTCGAATATATATGTTTCATAAAATATTAGAAGTCATAAGCCTATAAAGTTATAATAGAAACATATTATTGGCTAAAACAGGGAAACGTCTAGGAGGTAAGCTACAAAATCAATTTGTACGCTCATTGCTTGTTATTTCCCGGCCGTTTCTAGCATACAAGGGTCAGCATAAGTTTTGCCCAGCCTGAAAACCGCATCAAAAAAGGTCACTAATTGATCCAGCTACACAAAAAGCGTCCTCGATGCTGTCGACCACTGTAAAAGCACGTAAAGTATACGAATTACACACAATCTACATCATTAGCACCAATATCAGCTACCAATCAGCGAATGGCACCTTTTACGCGTGCGCTCCCACCATCAATTATCGTACCAAGAGCTTTATACATGCCGGTGTCACCGTTCACAGCGCTAGTCAATGAGCTCCTTTAAGTTGCGATATGTTAGCCAATGAGCAGAGTACATATTATATCGAGCACGGCACGTGCCCATCCATGGCTTATTCGTTTTTCCTCCAATTAGCCCACATTTCTACCGTCTACACGTTCATTACGCAGCTATGCCTCGTACCAAGATCAACTGGGTTCTTATCGCTAAGGATCTCCTCAATTTAGACAGCGACTTGCTCCCAAATTTGCTCAAGGACTACGTCGTCAGCAAGAGCGGCCTCGCGCCATGCTTGCTGTGCACCGAGTCGATGGTGCACAGCATGCTCACGAGGCTACTGTGCAAATAAAATGTCTGAAAGACTGCGGACCCGTACGCATCTTGCCCATGAAAAAAGTAGGTGCAAATATGCGTCCTGTCCAACGTGGTGAAGATTTAGGAGGCTGGCCAGCACGCGTCGCCCCTACGCCCGGTTCGTCCCGCTCGCTTGACGAAGGAAATGAAGGCTTTCGTCCGGGACATGTGCACCTACAACCACAAGCGTTTAATCATAAATCTTACAACGGAAGCATCCGGCGCTTCTAAGTCGCAGAAGTTGCAATGCTTAAGCTGGCCATCGTGTAGCGCGTCATGCAACATTGCCACCGCGCGCATCTTGGTGGAAGGGATTTCCACGATAATTTAGCGGAAAGGTGCGCGAGCACGCTTTTCGTGGCAACAAAGATCCCTCAATGCCTTCACCTTCACGAGGTGATTTGAAGCTAATAGCGTACCAATGGTGGGGGGGGGGGGGGGGTAGTTCAGACGCGGACGCGTTTGGCGTGTGTGTGTCGGCATAGCGACTTAACCGCGATTCGTCGTCGTACGTCCATCGCCTGGACACAATCTACAAGCTGAGTCAGGTGAAGTACCCAGTCATGGTGGCTGGAGTCTCGGACTGTATATGCTCCGGCGAGTGTAAACTATGGCGACGAGCAAGCAAATGTCGGTCTATTATGTTATGGCAAACTTCGACAAAGCCGAACAAAATGCAGCTGACTTAGTACTTGGGGCGGACAACGACGCCTATATCTTACGTGCAAACCAACACACATGACGCATTTCGATCGTACTCGCAGCTCAAGTCGCCTGGGATCTTGCGGACATGCACTATACAACCTCTATTTTTGAATTTAAAACCACGAAAACTCGGTGCTCCGAGACGTAGGAAACGCTCTCACAGCTCTGCTCATTCGCAAAGTATTTCACTTCTGTCTTGTTGAACTCCCCGTTCATCCATTGGCAAGTCTTCCTCACTCCGCTCGGATTCGCAGCGACTAATAACCCCGAGCAGCTAATCGCGCTATTTACGCGACTACACGCTCCGGACTCGCCTCAAGATCGGCATGCTCGTCGACCAGCTGATGCTTTGCGTGCGAATGGAAGGGATTCGGAGCTGCCAGCGAGCTTGGCGAACAAATTGACGAACGTGCAGTAGTACAGAAATCTCAAAAATATGCGGCCAAGGGATAGAAGTCAAAGATGAGGGTCTCTCGAAACGTTTCTCGTCATGAAGCAGCTTCACGACAGGAGTACAGCACCACCGAGAAAATGGGAAAAAAATATTTCAATCCAAGAAGAAGTCACAGTAAGAAAATAGGTTAATGGGAGCTTAGAGTATTGAAGAGCGTCAACAGGACAAGGACTCCATGCTCATACTTAAGGAGAGGATTGGCAAACGAATTCTAGAAATTATTAGCAGCAATCGTAGCTAGACTGAGCAGTTTCTGCAAATGGGGGATGATTGAATGTGGCTAGAATACGTAGTCGGCCGATTTTGCGACCTATGAGTCTATAAGAATAAGTAAGCTTGCCGCACATTTTTTTGTGTCAAGCACATTCTATTTTTTATAATTGAGCCTGACTTCCTACTTCTTCCCTGGCATGCGTTGCCGCGTTAAACGCCAAAACCGGAACCAGATGGTACCGGGAGCCGTTGCTCGGCATGCGTCCCAGCTCCTACACGCACGTGCCTCCAAAACGTAAATACTATTGTGAATTCCACCAGAATTTGCGCTTTTGGGTCGGGTTGTTTGCTTCAGCGAGCCAAGTAGCCCACGGACACATATGACTCGCTAAATATAGTGGCTGGATGGTTAATAACCTAACACAAAGTAGCTACCCTCTTCTCCCTCTAGCGCAATTGCGGGACACCACACGACAAGTTCAGCTTTGTCAAGGGATCGAACTCCGTACGCATACACCAGGAGCTACGGTATCATCCTTCACAGCTGTAAGTCATGCGTTCCACTGGTGCTGCGAATTTGTGTAGTCTACGATGTGTCTTCTCGACTTGAACTGTATAAGTTTGGTTCACTCCTCCATTGATGGTACAGCCACTGACCATTCGCTCTCATTTTCGACTACTCAGTCCTTTACACGAGAGCCAGTACGTTCCTATTTTGCGCAGGATGTCTGCCAAGGCTGATCCATTATACGCAACTTGGCATATAGTCGACTTGATAATAGGGCGAACAATTAGCTGAAATAGGTACGAAGAAGCCTCGACGTCAGCCGCACCATTAACGCCAGGATGTGGTAATAACCCTACCGATCAGGAAAAGCGTCGTAGCGATGATTCAGTCTAGCGAAACTTGAGGGTACCTAGCTGGTACAAAAACTCCAGCAGGAAGACAGTGAATGTTCACCCGGTGCTGCTGTCGGAGGTGTACGTCACGGTGACCGTCTCGTAACTGGGACTGGGGCAGGATGTGATACCACCGACGTCAATCGTTGGTATGCTGCTGTGTGCTACGCTCGGATGCTTGAAAGGACGTCAGTCCTGGCGATCTTTCTGTACCCAGTGGGCCGCTGTCGCTTGACGACGGAGGCGTCAATCTCGGAGATCTTCGCGTTGGTGGATAACGGTCTTGGTGCGGAGATGGACGACTGTGAGAGTGCATGATGTTAGCAAGCTAGAAGGCATAACGCGCCTTGCCCTCCGATGAATGCGGCAGCTTCAGAAGTAGCTCGAGAACACTGAAAGACTGCCTATTAGATTAGGCAATATAACCCAATCTATGATTGGAAGTCGATAGGTCATGGTCTTTTGAAACGGCCGCGATCTGCAAATTGAAATAAAGCTCACAATATTGTGCTTTCTACTTAAAACTAGACTGCCTGATTTGTTAATCACTCTCGCTGAATGGCCTTTAAATAGTTCATCCTACCATACATCATACGGAAACATTATATGCGACTGGTTTCCACACACTGCAGAGCAGAGCGCATCGGCAACGTTTCCTGTGTCTGCAAACGGTAATGTATCTCTGATTTAACGTCTCGCCTGGTAGCGCAAGAGAATCCCCATCAACGGGTGCTGCATCAGCTGATGGCACACTCTGTGGTGGTCGAACACGTGCATCGCCACATTCGGCCCGTGTATATTCTGAGCGTACTCGGACGCAACAGAGACTACACCGCCGTCTTCATATTCAGAGCGTACTCGGACGCCAACAGAGACTACACCACCCCACTGAGGTTTAATACGATGGCGTACACCTCCAGGCGGAGCAGCACTGCCAGCGACCACGACTAGTGCATACTCAACCCCGTGTCCAGTGTCATCTGCAGCCCAACATGCATTACCTCTCGGAGCAGCAAGATCACGTGGTTGATCAGCTCAAGCTCGACCTTCTCCAGCCCCTGGTACAGCTAGACAGCCGCGGACTCCACGTTCCACACCACGTCGAATTTCACCCCGAGCTGCATCTCCTGTTGGTCGACCTGAGCAGCAGATACCAGCACCCCCAGTGGACGCTGATCCAGTCTACTGTGATGCGAGCTGCGAGTCTTAGCGTCAATAAATACTCAGCTAGATAGGCAGCTAATCAGATATTTGTGCATGACAAGTCGTAATAATGATAGCACGAACCTCACACAGAGCACCACACAAGTGGATGCGTTACGCAGTGCTGTTTCTGCTTGCGCTGGTGAGTTTTGACCAATCATATCGATGTGTTGATTGTTCAGACGATTGGTCAATAACCCTCGGTATCCAATTTTCACTGGGATTGAAAAAAACGTTAGAAAATAGTTTACCTTGCCAATTTTATGTCAGTCTATGTATATTGAATACTCCTCTAAATGTGCTAATCTCATGTACGTACAGTACACATAAACCCGTTTCCAAAGGTCCCACCCGTCTAATACGATATCGGGGTCTTTGTTGCGCTGATTCTTTTAGTTTCTGTTTGTCTTGGAAGGTGTGCTGGTAGGCGCTGGTGTGCACGAGATTGCCTAGGAAAAGCGAGAAGGGATGGCGAATAGTAGTTTTAGCGCCAAGACGTCGTCCCATAATGAAGTCGTTGCCCATGCGAGAGGACAGCACATCAAAAACACAATGTACCTGTGAATGTCACAATATCATGTGAGGCACACAACTAAACCATGATTTGCGCATCAGTGCCGTGATGCGTGTACATCCAATCAATAGCAGCACACAGGAACAAAGTATAGTCTCTCACAGAGCTTGGAAATACACAATAGCCAATCGCAAGCTAGCGGGACGCACATTTGTCCAATCAAAATGTTCTATTTCAGCTTGTCAAATAGCTCAAACGTCGATCCACTCGTCAACCAGACCATTCTTCAAAGTCCTCCCCACCAGTACGAGCCTATTCTACCGCTCACTACCTTCTCCCCAAGATGCCTGAAGCAATTGTCTGGCGCCCCATGTGCACCGAGCTTAAAGAGAGCGACGCGCTCATTATTATCCAGTGTCTGAAGGACTTCAAGATCGCCAAAAGTCAAGCAATCTTTTGCACGTTATGTGCCGTTCCAACACCGCACTTGATGCGCTACGAGATTCTGAAGTGCCGCTGCACTCAGTGCAAACAAGCCGCCCCCTATGCCACGTGTCCGTGGAGGGCAAAAATGCTAGTCTGTCTCGACCGCAAGGTCATATCACGTTTTGAGAGTGGCGAGCATGTGACTAGAGCGATACCGCCACACAGTCGCACCCTCACTACTGCTCAAAAGGATTTTTCTAAGCAAACGACTCGGGCTGGTATGAAGCCGGCTTGTATACGCACGGCGATGCTATTGCAGTTCGGCTAACGACCAAGCGAACTTCCAGCTCTACAAAAAGTGCAGAATGTCGTGTGCTACTATTGCCGTACCAGGCTCGGGGGTAGTGGCACAGCTGCAACTATCGTGGCGGCTATTCAGAAGGTAGCGTTCAATGATTATGAAGAAGAACACGAACCATTTACGTTTAGCTGGGACTTGGATAGTGACGGCAAGCTCGTAGTCGGCAATGGGTTCGATGAAAAGCCTTTCTTTGTAAGCTTTTCAACGAAGGCACTGCTTCGCCAAGCTTCCCAATACCCCGCGACCTTTATTTTCCACGTGGACGCTATCTACAAGACCAACCAGGTTGGATATCCAGTCTTGGTTATCGGTATTACCGACGTCGCAAGAACGTTTCACCTGTTGGCATTGTTTGTCACCTCCCAGCAGCAAGAAGGGCACTATGCAAAGGCCTTTGCTGCCCTGCGCTGGATCTACAGCAAAGTATTGGGGGAGCCGCTGCACATTTCCTACTTAATGGGAGACGCTGACGCGGCCCAGTACAATGCCACAGCTGCATTTTTTGGAAGTGATAGCAAGTATGTCCATCTCATGTGCTTTTACAACGTACTTGCTAAGGTGATCGGTAGGCTTAAGGGTCTGCCGTACGGGGTACGCGACTCGGTCCTTCGCGACATATATGATCTGCACTATAGCAGGAGCACTGACGACTTTGCCACTGTGTTCAAAGCTACAGAGGCTCGCTGGCTCAGACTTCCAATGCTGGAGGCGCTCCACCGGTATTTCAAACGAGTCTGGTTAAGTGATCGATTTTGCCACTGGCAATGCTACAGTACGCCTACCGCCTTTGTCTCCACCAACAACCCGGTTGAGCAATTCAACCGGGCCTTGAAACGCGATTACACCGCACATCGTCTCCTGAAAATGGGCGAGCTGTTACAGCAACTCGCTGCGTGCTGCCACCATCGCGCAATTGATCGCCGTCCGTTCGCGCTCACACCAGTCGCGTCGAATCAGCTCCTTGCTTGTGTGAAGGCCCTTCGGAGCCAGCAGCTTCTACGAGAGTACGTAGCACCACGGATGAGCCTCGACTTCCTCATGGTGGATTCTAGCACAGATATTCTTCACGTCTTGTACACGGCACCAGAGAGAGCCTCCAACCCTGCCACGAACTCCTTGCAAGAAGCGCTTCAAGTCGCTGCTCAGGTTGGTGTCAACACTGCACGCAAGGAAGCCGAAGACCAGCCCAAGACAGGGTGGCCAGTCAATTTGCTTACGCAGACATGCCCTTGCTCCTACCACTTCAAGTATGGTAACTGCGTGCATCGCCTCTTCGCGATGCAGGAGCGTGATCGAGCTAACTGTAACGGCGAGGGGGTGCTTGTCAACCGTCGTGCCCACAAGCGCAAGCGAGCTACAGTCGGCACCGCTCCTACCACAGCAGGCCGCCCCCCCCCCCCCCCCCCCCCCCCCCCCCCCCCCCCCCCCCCCCCCGTGTCGGTCACGCCCTCCAGCGGGAGTAGCGCGAGCGATTACGCTGCAGCAGCCGAACGGATCGTCAGCCGCTTATGTGACCGAACGTCGGCAGAACTACTGCATCACCGTAGCCCCAGACCCTGATTGATGCTAGATGAACAATGCATATATCTAAATACAGACAATGATAAAAGATTAGCGATATTCAGTAGCAAAGTTAGCGATTTCACTTACACTTCATGCGCGAGAGAGACGTCTGGCGGTCGCTCTGCCCAGCGACTGGCGTCTCTCCAATTGGCAGCGTTGATGATGGTAAGCGTCGACTAACCAGCCGCGTCACACCACGCATAACCAATCTGCTAAAACAAGCCCCTATTCGCACACCAAACCAGCAGCTTGCCGACTGCCCTTTCGGGTACGAAATCTCCTCAACTTGACCGTTTGGCTTGAACGGGCTTGCAGAGCACCGAGCTGGGATCGCTGCCCAGCTGTTGCAGGCGGTCTAGTGCACCAGGACTCCATGGGGTCTTAGGAATACTGTGCGATCCACCGCCGCCGTGTACTGCACGTGGTGGCGTCTGAGGGAAAAGAATTTTGTGCTGCGACAAAACTGATGTGTGCCACAAATAGGAGGGGCCATATGATCTATAGCCGGGTTGTACTTCCGTTGAATCTTCTGGTTTTGTACATGTGCTATTCACAACGATGTGGTTATTTCCACGGATACACATGTGATATTCATCTTTTTTCATGCGAGAGTGAAGGCGTTGAGGACCTGCCAGTCTTGTGATTTGGCGTCGTATGGGAGCGTGTGGCCTCCTCGCGCATAACGCTCTGCTGCCGCTGGGAAGCAAGTGGAAGCATATATAGAAGCTGGACGTCCCTGCGGCATTCGTGCATGTGTGTGTTGGCATTTGTCGGCGTCGTAATCTGACGTCCAAAAGTAAGGCTCAAGAACTAACAGCTAGAATGGCGAAACAAGAGCGCCAGCAGCTACGTGGAACAAGCACACCCGCAGTCTAAACGTATTTTTTGTCTGACACGTACTCCGTAGTAGACTAAAATCACTCGACTTCTTTTGAGGTAAATAGCCCTGCGCAAAAATTATAACCGAATAAAAACGAGGCATAGCGCCACCCAAATGTTCTTTAAGGTGCATTATTTTCCGCATGGAGGTAGTACTTAGGATACATTTTAATTTAAAACCACGACTGTGGTCACCCAACTCTTGTTTTGTACTACAGTACTAAGTACGTAGTAAAACACTGTCACTTCTGCACCACCCCCGTTGCAGATCAACGAAATAGTTTAATAAGTGACATGAAAAAGAATAAATAGCCTCGGTGACACTTCGAGTCAACTCAGTCGCGCTGGGGAACGTGCTTGCTGTATCTGTACTTGCTGTACAAGCTGGTCACACTTATTTGGATAGGAGAGGTGTCGGTCTTAGCTACATTAAACTTGATGGTGCTCGAGCGGATTTCTTTAATTCTCCACCTTCTGAGTAGTGTATTTAGCAAGCTAGCACCTTCCCATCTGTTTCTGTAGAAGCTGTCATAAGTATCTGTGCATGTTTAGTTTCGCCAAAACCTTTCACCGACGCACCTATCAAGGTTTCGTTTAGATTGTACCACCAGTGTAGCACGATATACTTGCCAGCTTTAGGTTGGAAAATGCGGTATTATCGCTCTTAAACGTCAACAGCTTAAAGACATCGCTCACGGACATTCCACGTCTCCTCCAGCCCTCGAGCTGCTGATACTGGAATCGAGTAGCAATCCTCTTGGTATCATCCAGCTTGGTTGCAGCTACTACTTTGTCACATCGGCTTCTCTGTGCTTCGATGTTAGTGCTCCCAGCAATCTCACCCAATTATTTTTGTTGTTAACAACTCGATGTATTTCTCTAATGTGACCGGAACCCTGTTTACTAGAACACTTTCACGTCCTGATCGATCCTCAACGCCTTCATGACAAGTGCTGGCTGCACCCTCATCAGCTCGTTTTCAAGTTTCCCGGCCACCATCTTCATTTGGGGATCACGTAGGCCGCCCATTGAAATCCGCAGTAATTTACTCTCACTAAACCCAGTTGCCAAGGTCTTGACTAGAGTTTCACGCTGATTTTTGCTCTGCTGAACTTCGCTTCGCGATGTAATCCTCCAATACTACCAACTTTCCACTTAAAAGCAAATTATTATCTCGGTAACTGAACGTTAGTAGCTAGAAAACATCATCCAAAGGGATAGTTGGTCAGTCCTTTTATCGCTGGATCCGTGTCTGCCAGCCTTTGCGTCACCACTAGAACTTCGCTACACCGTTATCACCGTAGCGTCCTGAGAGAGCCCCCGACATTTTTTTCGTTTGCAGAGACCGGTAAAGCAGCCAAGCCATGCCCATCAGCTCCCAAACGCGCGTGGTGTCACCAGTGTTTCTTTGTTTGGTGGAGTTATCGTGCGAGCCGGGGGTATGGGATAAACGTGCGTTGCTTGTTGGGGCAATTGCTTCCGAGAATACCCCGAAGGCTTATTAGTAGCCAAGCGCCGCTTCCTTTGATGTGCCGTAGGTGTCATCGCCACCCAGGAGCTGGGCCTTGTTGTCTTCACCACGAAGCCTGTGGTAGGGAAGCTGCTGCATCTCCACATCAGCGGCTTTCTATGACGTCTTCGCTGGAATCGGGGATAGTATCGCATTTAGAAAACAGCACGAAGGCGACAGCTCGGGGTTTTGATCTTGGGTTACTGTACTTGATCACCGATTGAGGCTCAATTTGAGCGAATGGTTTTCTGATCTCAAGCCTTTCCTCGATTACGAACACTTATGATTACGGGTTTCTTCTTCGAGTCCAACTCGACTACTAAGCCGACGGGCTTTCCCCATAAAGTACGAATTAGGGTGAGAGCCGGTGGTTTAAGCCCGCGTGCTTCGCACAGGAACTTAAACCTCGCTCGGCCGTACAGGGCTAATGCCCAGGAAGGTCACATGTGCCTCAAAGTACAGTGTACATGTATAAGAGAATTGAAAGCATTGCGACAGGCAGTAAATTCCTCTATTTCAAAGGTAGGCGAGCGAGTTGTATTTGCTCTCTTTGTTCTCTGGATTTTATATCCGGATCTTAGGAAGCGAGTATTAATAATTCTGTCCCAATACAGTGGTGTTTCTCTCCGAGCCTGTGTAACTCGTCGTATCAGGAACAGCAAATACTAACTTTAATCAAGTACATGTAGTTTGGTGATGCAAATATGTTTTGAATTTGTATCTGTGATAATGTTGCTTGTGGCACTGTAAATCACGAATAAACCGAAGTAATTTACTCCGCGTGAATGTTGTCCGAACAGCTTCATCAGGCCTACGACAATCCATACCGCCAATATCCTTATTGTAATCGCAGTGCGACTCGCAAAGTGTGCGCGCGTTTTAATTGTTAGAACAAATCATCCAACGGTACACAGAGGTCTGTAATGTGCGTCAATAAGGAATGCGTGGGAACTAATATCCTAGTGAAGTTAATGTAGAACAAATTGACAGGTACATTTTTCTGGCACTTTGAGTATGTTAAGGCTCTGTTCTCTATTCATATCAGAGTTTTCTTACTGCCGCACATTACTACAAACGAAGCTACCGCTCTGCACAGCTTCACGCTGCACTGCAGGGCGGTTGCTTCATTTACTACATATTATGTAGTACAGGCAACCCGCTTTGATCGAGCCGATAAAGCAAATGCAACAGTACTTTGATCCCCACGAGAGCGAGTAGTCGAATGAAACAGAGGGTACTTCGCTATTTGAGCATCTACTCCAAAAAGAACAGGAAAGAACCAATGGATTTCTCGTTTATTGGCAAAAACACGATTCAGTTTACACAAGCAGTGGAAGACTTTAATACGATTGATAGCGTCGCTACGGCTACATGAAACAGTAAAAGCGAGATATGTACATGTACAGCCGGTATCGGCGCGAAAGGTGTCGGAAGTTCCGACTCGGCGGGAGTGCAAAGCGCGATGTGCCGAAGCGCTCGCGACTGGACAGAATATCTCGGTGGATCTGACTGCATTTCTCGCCGCGTCTTTCCATTGATATGAAACTTAGATGGGGCTTGATCATAGGCTGGGCTCGCAAATTTCGGGACTTGTGTGACTTGCGAGTCGGAATGGTACAAGGCAAAGACAGAATAACATGTCCGATTAGTGTACAGACCATCATCACGTTTACCTCAACGTAAATGTAAACTAAACGCACACAGCTAAAAGCATCATGAACGTGTAACACAGTGATTTCCCGTTACAAGGGGCCCGGTTGGATTGAAGAGAGTGCTGTGGCTACATACTTAAGTATGTGTGTGTGTGTGGGGGGGGGGGGGGGGGGGTCCCGTAGTTTCATGTACATGTAACTTAGTAGCACAAGTGAGTGGATGTATAATGTATAATACTTGCGCCAAACTACCGGTATTAACACGAGCTTATGTCTTTAGACACTGCGATCTTCCAGTTTACAGTTAAGTCTTTGGTGAGGTTCACTGACGAAAATTTAAACGGTTTCGCCGAGCTGTCGACCTGTGTGTGGGTAAAAGTATTTTGAATTGTGGAAGGGAGTACAGAGGAACACGCGCATTTGGTGCAGTGTTGTGAATCGTCAATGCGCAGCCGTTATCAACAACTTGGGACCCAAAACGTACGCCCAGTACAAGAAAACGTACATTTATAATAAAAATATGTAAGGGACTTCTGACATGTACATGTACCATGGTGAACTCACATTTGCACGTCGAAGTAAATAAAAAAAACGGTTTTACACCAACACAACCGAAGAGGTTTGCTGATACTGTACATGTACACTGTACTTTACTGTAGGAATGTTTACATCATTACACACTTTCAGAACAGTTTACGTACAAATGTACCTCGAATGAGTTAAGTTGGGTGTTCAGTTGCACGAACATGCTAATTTGCATCACTCGGGCACGAAGAGCTATGTATTGTAGCAACGCTTAAATGAGGAGTAGCACATAACTGTAAATCGATTCTTTATGATTAAGTATTTTTTACTTTCACAAGACAGACGTACAGTTAGAAACCCAGCGGTATCGATGTATCCATTTGTAGATGTACCTCATTTGTTTACATTCTTCAGCAAGAATACAATTGCACAAAGTGTAATTGCTCGTCGAGTCCAGGGTCACAACAAGCTCGTTTCTTTCCATACATGTGCTCAAGTACAAAGTACAAAACGTTTATTAGGACCGACGTAACAGCTCTGGACAATACAGTCCATTACATATATCCAGTGGAAGTTTCGCCCAAATGAACAGCTTTTATTCAGCACAATCTACAGAGCCTGAGTCACAATGTGCAAATACCGTACAGTAGCTTACAGATCGAAGTCAATAATCTGCACGACCCCATCAGCACGTTGGCGAAGCATGATCCACGGTCATACGATCGACTGTGTACAGGACATCCGCCGTCCCAGCCTCGCTCCATTTCCGGTTTTGCCATCTGCACCAGAACCTGCAAGTCTAGACATCTTCAATGGTTTCCTCGCTGGTATCAACGCTAGCTGTCGCTTCGACTCTGTCGAGCATCGCTCTCCTGGCCCCAACTGCTGATGCTCACCAGATTGTGCTGCTCCCGGAGCCCCAATGGACGACGCAAGACAAGGACACCAAGTACAACCCGCTGGCTTTCTTAGAGAACCAGGGCTTTAAGCCTCAGCAGGATTTTAAGGCCTGGCGTGATGAAAACGGCTACAAGTCGCTTCGTGACTTCATGGACAGAGCCAAGTACGACGTGACCAGCGGCGCCGACTTCTCGTGCGGTTTTACGGACCCGAAGGGGACGCCGCAGCCTATTCCGGCGGGTGGCGCCATGCGATCGACTGGTTACACGCACGACGGACCGTGCGAAGTGTGGCTTGACGACAAGATGGTGCTGGACGGCGACAATTGTCACGAGAAATTCCCAGGCAAGGACTACACTGTGGACTACTCGTCGTGTAAGGGCACGTGCACTCTGCGCTGGTACTGGCTGGGCGTGCGCTTCTTGAAGAACTCGTACTCGTGGCAGGTGTACAAGGCCTGCATCCCGCTGACTGGGGGTGCCGGAGGACCGCCCGGTGGAGCACCCGCGGGATCAAAGCCCGTTGATTCTGGATCCCAAACGAACCAGGGTGGCTCGAAGAACAACGAGGATGAGTCGCAGAAGAAGGAGGACGACAAGAAGGAGGGCGAAAAGAAGGAGGACGACAAGAAGAAGGACGACAAGAAAGAGGGTGACCAGAAGAACCTCCGCATGTAAGGTGCAGCAAGCGGGTTTGCTTGGGGTTTTCTAGTTTCTTTTAGTTGTCGAGGTGAACTGGTAGCGATTCGAAGCTACGAGTTGAGCCTCGTGAAATTCATTTCTGTTTGGACGTAAAAAGTTGTACCGGTACTCACGGCTGTGAGGAGTACTGTGTCCGTCAACGTGTACGCAAACAACACTGTTTGGTATCATCCTGTTTCACCTGTTATCATTTTGATACAATTGTGCGAACGGAAATCCAACTGAGATAGCAAAAGGCTGAAAGCTGCCCATTTGTACTTCGGAGTACAGTGTCGTTCTTCATTCGAACCGTATGATAGTATAATACCATGAGCACTGAGCTTAGTTACCTGTAGATCAAGAAGTTGGACAGACCATGATCACTGGTAGCATGAGAAGTAGTGGCCACCGTAGCGCAAACATCTACTATTAATAACGTAGTACGAAGTACACAACAAGAACACAAGTGTATTTCAGCACAACACATACACGCCTTTTTGTTGACTGGAGAACGAGATTCCCTCGAGTCGAGCCCTCCTAGTTACGCAAGCGTTGACCCCAGGTAGGCGAGCCCCAGGTCGTAGGAGAGTCTCCTCCCCACGCAGGCGTCTCTGGCGATGGCGTCTTTGACGTCGTCCTCTCTGTGCCAGATTTCGACGTCGTTGGTGTCGTTTCCGAGCCACCTGAGCCTGCCAAGGGGATGCAGGCCTTGTACACCTGCCACGAGTACTTGTTCTTCAGGAAGCGGATGCCTAGCCAGTACCAGCGCAGCGTGCACGTGCCCTTGCATGACGAGTAGTCCACAGTGTAGTCCTTGCCTGGGAACTTCTCGTGACAATTGTCGCCGTCCAGCACCATCTTGTCGTCGAGCCACACCTCGCACGGTCCGTCGTGCGTGTAACCGGTCGAACGCATGGCGTCACCCGCCGGAATAGGCTGCGGCGTCCCCTTCGGGTCCGTAAAACCGCACGAGGAGTCAGCGCCGCTGGTCACTTCGTACTTTGCGTTATCCATGAAGTCGCGCAGAGATTTGTAGTTGTTCTCGGAGCGCCAGGCCTTGAAATCCTCCTGCGTCTTGAAGCCCTGGTTCTCTAAGAAAGCCAGCGGGTTGTACTTGGTGTCCTTGTCTTGTGTCGTCCATTGGGGCTCCGGGAGCAGCACAATCTGGTGAGCATCCGCAGTTGGAGCCAGGAAGGTCATGCTCGATAAGGCCGAAGCCACGGCGAGAGCTGTTGCTACGGAGTGAACCATTTTGGAATTGCTGAGGATGCTGTGAGTGTCGGACGGACGGCAAAATGAAAAGTGGTGGCGAGAGAATTGCTAGTGGTGCGCTGCACACGGTATGCAGCATACCTTTCAGTTGGTCTTGGGCAAGGACTCGTATTTTACATGTACGTGGTATGTACCTTCACTATGTTTCTCCAGGATCCGAAAGAGAGATTGGATATTCAAGGTTTTGAAGACATCACGGGGGCCTCAGATAAATATTTCAGGATTCGGTTCGTAAAATTTACCTTGCTTTTCATTTTATTAAAAAACAAAAATGCAAAAATACTTCGCAAGTTCATTCTTTCAAAAATTAATGAATCTTCACTTTTTTGCTATATTTAAGGAAAAGGCCATTTTAAAGCGTTGCATACAAACTCAACGAGCACCACTCTGCGCCATTCGGACTGAGAGACGAATAATCTCATCTGCACATCGCTGCTACATGTATCGCTTCTGTTTTTTTCTGCTTAATCCACAGCCGTCAGCACCTGACTCTCTAGGTCCGTTTCAATATGTTATTGACAGGGCCATTCTTCGCCAGTAGCAGTTCATCTGCCTTCTGTGCCGCTGCCAAAATGTTCGATTTTGGACGCAGGACGTTCCTCTAAGGACACCCGTCTCTCTTCCTCTTTCAAGTCCGGATTGTCACCTGCTTCGTCTTCTTGAGTCTTCAGGAACCTCACGGTAGTCTCGGCGGTGACGTCTGTCCCCCTGGGTGGTGTTAAAGAAACCCTTGTTGGGTTATTAGTGTCGTATTTGACGAACAGAGCAGCCGCTAGACTCCGTTGGTCTTTACAGTTCGTAGTGGATTGTAGCATGACGCTTCTGTGACGTTACATGCCGTATGTGCAACTATTTAAAGATGACAGGCAAACTTAATTAAAACAGTACATTGAAAAGGGAAAAATACTACTACTACAGTAGTAGTATCAACGCATTAAAAAGATGTACGAGTAACCCGCCCAAGTTGAGCCCCAACGAGGTGTTGATAACGCAAATCCGGATTACCAGTACTGTACTTAGACGGATTGAAGAAATGGTTTGAGAACTTTTGCTAGTATTCCTTTAACCCTCTTTACTCGTTCGACTGAGGCTTCTTAAGCTCCTTTTCAATGCGAACCTTCTCGTGTTTGATCTCGGCCATCAGCTGGTCGTACATACTGGGGTCGATCTGGTCTTTCTGAGCCTTAAAGTTGCCTTCCACCTCCCGCAGCGAGTCCAGACGATCCTGCATCTCGTCGCGTGTCAAGCGCTTGGGCTCCTTCTTGTCCGCCGCAGCCCCCTGGTCGTCCAACACGCCGCAATTGATGATCTTGACGTCAACCATCGGCTTGCCCGAGCGTTTCCCGCAGCTCGAGACGATGTCCACGACGTCCATCCCTTCCAACACGCGTCCAAACACGACGTGCTTGCCATCCAGCCATGGCGTGTCACCCGTGCAGATGAAGAACTGACTGCCGTTCGTGTTAGCGCCTGCGTTCGCCATACTCAGCGTGCCAGGACCCGCATGAGGCACACTCAGGTCCTCATCGTCAAAGCGACGGCCGTAAATGGACTCTCCGCCTCGTCCATTATGTTGCGTGAAGTCACCGCCCTGGATCCTATAAAAAAAAAATCGTTTATCAAAAAAATAATTTATATATAACTAAAAAAAATAGTCAGAGCGTACATGAAGCCGGGGATGATACGGTGGAACATGGAGTCTTTGTACCATAGCGGCGGGCCAGCACGAGACGCGCCCTTCTCGCCGGTACACAGCGCACGGAAGTTCTCCACCGTCCGAGGCTGCACTTCTCCGTATAGCCCCATAACGATCTTGCCCACGTAGTCGTCGTTGATGCCGATATCGAAGAAGACTTTGTCGGTCACGATCAGCTCGCCCTTGTACGCAGGGGCGCCGCCCACAGCCTTGACGCCTGTGAGGTCCTCGAGCGATGGAAAAGGTCCGAAGAAGTAGCCGATGGCATAGCCACCGCCAAACATGACGGCCAGACCCAACGACGCCTTTTGCAGCGACGTAAGGCCCGATGGTGAACTGGAATTGCCAGCGGATGAGCTAAAAGCTGCTGCCTGATGTTGAAAAAGAATAATGAGCAATTAAGATGACGTTCTGGGTCAGTAATTTAGCGGCGTTGCCGCGGAGGAAGGGGCAGATACAGAGAGCGTGCCTTGTGGAGCAGTGAGGAGTGCGTAGAACGCTGGTAGCGCAGCAGGAGCTGCGATGGACGCTGCAATAGAGACGCCATAACGTTAGACTTTGATTACACGTTACTATTGAGCCACACAATGCGAGATGTATACAATGTATACACCATAATTGAGGTGTGATAAATCAATTAGATATATTAATAATTTGTATTAATTAAAGGAGTGGAATATCACGGTACAATTTCAGACCTCTTTTATAAAAGAAACATATTTGATGTTTAAACTAGCATAAAAAATAACTCGAGGTTTTACCTCCTAAACGTTTATACATGTGCGCGGAACATCATCAAAAATAAAAACCTCAAAAGATTGTTGCTGTCGAAAAATCAGTGCTTTTCGCGCCAACGCCACGCGTCCTGTCACTCAGCATCTTGCACCCAGGAAGTGCATAAGGGTATTCACTACCCGAGTGAACATTAGTTCACGTGTTTCCGGTCTCAAAAGGAACGGTTTGCTACTTAGAAGGGTAGATGTAAGACTGATGTATTTATAAGTAAGCTTAGCTTGGGTTCTTTACAAACTAGAGGTTACCTATAGTGGAGCTATGTAGCTATGTCCTGACTGGCTCCTAGAGCACCTGGTACACTGGATTGTACCCCGTTTCACCCTCCCCCACTTAGCTGAGAATCACCTGATTCTCCAATCAGAAGTGAAAGAATTAAAACACCAAAGGTGCATTATCACACGGAACAGCCATAAGACTGTCGTGGCTCTCAGTCACACCCACAGTGACTTGTGCTCCTAAAGCTCACTGGGATTTGCATCCCTATGCTCACAGCTCAAAGCCTACATTCAGAGCTCCTGCGCTAGCGCGCGTACAGTGCTTTGGCACAGGGTGCAATAGCATCTGAAAGTGTGGCATTCGTCCACAGCTCGCACCAAGGACACAACAGTCCTCGCGAACGCTTCTGGAGCATGGCAGCTCCCGCGAGGGACGACACCGAGAAGGGCAACAGCTGCACCAGCACTAGAGGGAGCTATCAGCTCACTTCGGGCCATGCCTTTGGCTCCAGCAAGGATCCATCCTTGCGGGTGGAGCTTCTTCCACGCTCTCTTCGCGTCTTGGTCGTCATACCAACGGCGCGTAGGTGACCTTCATCGACACCGTGAATCGTGACGGTACACATCCGTGGTGCAGGTGTCTCCCATCGACACCATGTACCGCCCGGTACTAAACTTTGGTGCGGTACGCCCACCACAAGGTTGCCACGTTTGGCGGCAACAGCTTCTGCTGTGTTGTCGCCTGAACTGATTCATGACCAGTGCTCACATCATGCACGACGCATGTGCAAGCACAGTGTACAGGTCCATGGGCCCATACACCAGGTACGTTGTGTACGACACGTAACACACGTGCTCCGTGCACTTCATGTGAGTCATGCACGTCGAGTTCATTTTGCAAAACTCCCGGCAGGCTGCTCGACAGCCGCCAGTGCCGAGACACGGTATGTGCGCTGACTCACAGCGCATACGCCCAGAGCAGCATCGGGTCGTGGTATGGCGCATATCCTTTGCACTCATACCAGTGTCTATCATAGACACCATGTGCCTTGATGGTACTCGACCGTGGTGGGGCATATCTCACCACCATGCCACTGCGGCGTTGGTGTCTAGCATTGGAACCGAGTATACATGC
This sequence comes from Phytophthora betacei, assembly GCA_011320135.1. Classification (NCBI taxonomy): domain Eukaryota; phylum Oomycota; class Peronosporomycetes; order Peronosporales; family Peronosporaceae; genus Phytophthora; species Phytophthora betacei. Next base: position 663,013 of record JAANHX010000444.1, on the reverse strand, counting down.
GGTACCGAACAACGGTGAGACAAGCAGCCATCACCACGGTGTCATGCAGCGCGGTACCAGTTACGACTGCGTAGGTTGCATCGACCACCACCTGGTCAGTTGTATATGCACTCCTGCATCTATGGATCCACGGCTCATTATACCCGCCGCGTTGCGCACATCACGTACCTCAAGCGCTTTGTCGGCGAGTGAGACGTTTCGTTCACCCTACTCGACAGGTCGTTCACGACCAAGGAATCTGAGCAGTGATTGCACCTGATCCACGCTCGCCGCGTGCGTGGTTGTATGCAATCCCAACACTGCTGATTCGTTCAGCGATTTCGAGGAACCTTGCGTCAGTGGCTTCCGTCGCCACTCTGTCTTGTTTGGCTAGAGCTACCGCAGCTCTAGTCCGGCTGTTCACATCCAGCCTGCAGACGATGTACATCGACGCCTGGTTTCGTAAGGAACTTTATCTTACCTCAAGACCAGGGAGAAAACGTATTTCCGAGCCTCTCCCCCACTTAAGTGTGAGACTACGGAGTCTCTCGTGGCTTGTGATAGCCACTGACAGGCACGACGGCTACCCGCCTGGGATCAGCTGGCATGGCAGATGTAACGGGGTTACATGATGTGGAACACACAGGGGTACGGAGTACCCGGAGAGTTAACAAACTCTCAGTACATAAGTTGGAGAGTTAACAAGGTCTCTCAGTACGTTGGCTGAAAGCCACACGTTATGCATTTGATTAGGTTTAACTATGCTAGATAGTTAAAGAGATACATTTACCCCTAGGCGGCTTGGCCGCAATAATAGTAAATAAAAGACTTCTGTTTTTGAAGCATAAAAGTTAAGGTATTAACTTTGAGCCCTGGTCTTGGGCTGTAAGTGTCCTTTGGATAAGGAACTTAGTATTAGTGACTCTTTGAGTCGAACGGCTTCCTCTGACGCTAAAGCTACGGCAGCCCCGCTGCACTTGGTAGCACTTTTCGTCAATCCCGCTCCTGATTCGGTTGACTATATCCTCTGCGAGGATGGAACACCCCGTGTTCGCGAATTTGCCCCCGGCGCAGCAGGACGCGCTTACTAAGCTTATGTCCTTGCTTGGCCCGGAGGGCGTGGCTCATCTTGCATCGCAAGGTCCAGAGGCGGTCACTGCCAGGCTGGAATCGTTCTCCCGCTACGAGAACGCGCTCTTGAAGCATGTCCAAGAGAAGATCAGTGCCGCAACGGCGGCGGCGTCGATGACGCGTGAAGAGTCTATGAGACTGAAACCGCTCATGGTGAGCGTAAAACCCTTCGAGGGGAAGGATGGAGAGAATCTCCTTCTCTGGACCCGTGAGGTCGAGATGGCCATGGGATCGGCCCTGCTCCAGTCTGAGCATCAGCGCGTGGCGCTGGCTATCTCCAGGCTTGGAGGTCGCGCTCGCGAATGGGCACTAACGTGCGGCACATCTGTTGACGCTGCATTTCCCACTTGGGATCAGCTGAAGCAACAGCTTTCGCGCGTGTTCGCGCCGCCTAATCAGGCGTACCGTATCCGGTCGAAGTTCCTTGCTACCCGCCAGGGTAAGAAGGAGTTATTGGACTATGTCCAAGGGTTGAGAACTCTTATCGCCGGAATGGCGGCGGACCCTCTTCCGGAACTGGTCAGCGTGACCGTGTTCATGGAGGGACTTCGTGTGAGCGCAGCTCGAGCGGAAGTGTTCCGTGTACACTCTAACTCTTTCGAAGTGGCGGTGAATGTGGCATTAAATGCCGAGCACAACTTCAGGTCGGCTCGACCTGGTTGGAGCGCTAGTAGCGCAAGCTCTTCGAGCAGTCCAGAGCAGATGAACCTCAGCTATGCTGAAGATGAAGAAGCGGAGCTTCTTGCTGCGGAGCAGCATGCCAGCATCCGCCGATGCTTTGTGTGCAATAGCACTAAGCATTTGAGGGCATATTGCCCTCTGCGCAAGAAGCGCGTGGCTCCGGCGAGCCAACCCTCCGGGTCATCGCCGGGAAACGGCAATTCCCAGTAGGCGCGGGGCGGCCTACTGGGGAAGAACTGAGTTCTGTTGTGCCTCGAAGAGGTAGAGGGCAACGGGGCTCAGCCCCGAAGAGAGCTGAGCTCTCTTACGAGAAGAGTGTGTGCAAGCCGGGCTTGCTGGTCGTTCAAGCGAACGTGAGGGCTTTGCAAAGCCATGGAGAGTCTTGATTGACTCGGGAGCCTCGGGCAACTACGCCCGTCGCTCCACCCTAGAAGGGGGTAAGCTGTATGCTGAAGCACTGGAAGTGCCAACGAGAGATACGATCTCTGTCCGTCTCGCGACGGGGACACTGGTAACTGTGTTGAAGGTCTCTGTCGACCTTGGAGTGAAGTTTGAGAACTTCGATAGCGTGGAACGCTGTTTGGTCTTAGACCTGGATGCGAGGTATGACCTCATCCTTGGCATGGCATGGCTGGAACGCCATGAGCCATGGATCGACTGGAGGTCGAAAACGCTGGGTGCGTCGCACCCTGCTCCTAGTGGAGCTTTGGTGAGTCATGAACCCACCTCTGCTAGGAAGCAGAAGCGCTTTTGGCGCGAGCACGAGGCCGAGGCGGCCGTAGTACTGGACATTGGTATGTCCGAAATTGTTAGCAACGAGGTTGCTGTTTGCCCTGAGGGCGTACGTGGTGCGGCACGTTATCCGCTGAGCGGTGCAGGTCAGGTCAATGACCAACTGCTGGGTCCTGGTGAGGACGAGCGCGGAGTGGCGCGTAATCCACTGAGTGGTACGAATCTGGTCGATGACCTACCGCTGCGTGACCCGAGGGTCGCGGTCGACTGCGAGTCGAGGCATCATGGGCGTGGCCCAGAAGATGCAGGTGAAGTGACACCTAGCTCACTGTGTGAAGGTCGAGGATCTCTTGGCTTTCAGCCGAGTGTCTTGCGAGACACTGTATCCTCTTCGGGGAGTGATGGTGCTGCTGCACCCGGTGGTGGTGACGGAGATGTCACCACACCGCCCTCATCCGGCCGGGCTCGGTCGCGGAGGGAGAGGAGAAGAAGACGCAGGGCGTCTGTGACGTCTTCGACGTCGGACGATGTGTCCAACGTGACGAGCGGTGAGGCTCCACGTGATTGCTGTGAACAGCTGTACACACTCGTGAACGGAGTGACGGGGGAGGTAGAAGGCGACATCAGCCTTGACACTCTGCCCGCTGCAGATGCTCTGCTAGAGCTGGACGAGATGTCCATTGCCGAGTTTGGCGAAGCCTTAAAGGCAGGCGAGCTAGCCGAGGTGGTCCTGCTGGGACCTGAGGAGGAGTTGAACTCCTCATCCGTCGTGGACGACGCGGTCCTAGAGGACACCAAGAAGGCGCTGAGCGCAAGAAGTGGATCGGCGATCCTCAAAGATCCTTCGGATCCCTTCTATCCTGTGGTGAAGGAGTATGGAGACGTTGTCTCGAAAGACCCACCGATGGGCCTGCCTCCGGATCGAGGCGTGTGTCATGAGATTGACCTGGTTCCTGGAACAAAATACTGCGTGACAAGGCAATGGCCTTTGTCGAGAGAGCAGTGTGACGTCAGTGACGCATTCTTCCGTGCGAAGCACGAGGCAGGGATGGAACGTGAGAGTAAGTCTCCGCATTCGACACCCATGTTCTGTGTCAGAAAGGCGAACGGCAAGTGGCGCATTGTTCATGCTTTTAAGAAGCTAAATGCGGCCACTATCCCGGCGCAAACGCCGATTCCTCGCAAGGATGTTCTACAGAGCACCATGGTAGGCTGTACGTTGTACAGCGCGCTCGACTTGGTCGATGGCTACTACCAATTGCTCATGAGAGCGAGCGACATTCCGCTGACAGCGGTGAGTACTCCGAGCGGTATGCTCTGGGAGTGGCTGGTGATGCCCCAGGGGCTGTCGAACGCACCAGCAACGTTCAATCGTCTTGTGACGCAGTTGTTTAGGCCCCACCGGGCGTACGCTCAAACGTACTTTGACGATATATTCGTCCATAGTCGTGCTGAGCACGGAAAGTCAGACGTGGAAAACCACATTGACCACTTGCGAGCGGTGCTCGAGTGCATGCGCACTAAGAAGTTGTATGCCAACTTGGATAAGTGCGTCTTTGGCGCGGAGGAAATACCTTTCCTCGGGTGCTTCATTGGGAAGCGTGGCTTAAGGGCAGATCCTGCCAAAGTCAAGGCCATCGTGGACTGGCCGGTTCCCAAGAACTAAAAGGACTTACGCAAGTGGCTAGACTTAGCCAATTACTTGCACAAGTACAGCGCAAACTACGCGGAGATGGCTCGGCCATTATCAGATCTCCTTAAGAAGGACGCACCATGGTGCTGGAACGTCGAGCACGACGGAGCCTTTGAGGCTGTGAAGGAGAGCCTTCTCCAGGCTCCGATCCTTGCGCTACCGGACCCGGATAGTCCGTTTAGCGTCGTCTGTGACGCCTCCGATTTTACAATCGGTTGTGCTTTAATACAAGCAGACGCCGAAGGGCGTGAACGCGTGATCGCGTTTGAGTCTCGCCAGCTCAAAGCTGCAGAGAAGAACTATCCAGTTCATGACAAAGAGCTACTTACAATGAAGTATGCTCTAGTCAAATTCAGGGTACACCTGCTAGGCTCTAAGCCTTTTGTGATCTTTACTGATCATGCGTCGTTACGCCCTGCGACACAGTCGCCTCAACTCTCTCAGAGAATGGCAAGATGGCTTTCCTTCTTTGCCGAGTATAACTTCGAGGTGAAGTACAAGCCGGGGCGGCTTAATGTAGTGGCCGATGCGCTCTCGCGCAGGCCGGACTACGAGTTAGCTCATGTCACGACAGTGACGTCGTCAGTGCCTGACTTGATACGCGGAGTGTATGCACAAGACGACATGTGCGTAGCGCTGCTACGGGCTCTCGGGAGCGAAGAGTTTAAAGACTCTGACAAGGAATTGTCTGGGCGCTTACGCGCGAGGCTGCATCGATACTCGCTCGATGGCGGCCTGCTGTACTACAGCACCGACTCTGAGGATAACCCTCGTGTAGTCGTTCCTCATGATGAGGATCTCAAGTATCGAATCCTCTATGAGGTTCATGATACGCCCGTGGGCGGGCACTTAGGTCGGGAGAAGACCTACGGCTCGGTGAGCACGATGTACTGGTGGCCCAAGATGTATAAGTGGGTCGGCACCTATGTACGCACGTGTGAGACGTGTCAACGGACAAAGTCCGCGCCGAGCACGGCAGCGCCATTGGCGAGTTTGCCTGTCCCCAAGGGATGTTGGCAGTCCATGAGTATGGACTTTGTGTTTGGCCTTCCCAAGGATAAGGCGGGAAACACGGGTATTGTGGTCTTTGTAGACCGATTGAGCAAGATGGCTCATTTAGCGGCGGTGCCGAACACCATTGATGGTGAGGGTACAGCTTTGCTGTTTTTAGACCGAGTCTTTCGCCAACATGGCTTGCCTGAGGCAATTGTCTCGGATCGAGACCCGCGCTTCACCGCGAAGTTCTGGACCTCCCTCTTCAGAGTGCTCGGCACTCGTTTGGACATCTCCACAGCGGACCATCCGCAGACCGACGGTCGAACCGAACGCGTGAATCGCGTTGTGGAGGATACCCTCCGAAGCGTATGCGCTGAGGCGCCAAAACGCTGGAGCCAGATGCTCCCACTCGTTGAGTTCGCATTAAATAATGCAGTGCACGCCTCGACAGGCTACACTCCGTTCTATGCGAACGGCTTGGTTAACCCTCGCGTCCCACTGACGCCGCCACGCAGTGGCTCAGGGCTTGATGGGGAGGGATAGCCGAGCGGCTAGCTGATGTCAGCCCTGTTGCGGTTCGCAAGCAAGTCAATGACGTTGTCCCTTTGAGACTAAGCGTAATGCGTCAAGTACGCGACGCTATGGCTGAAAGCCAAGACATGCAAAACGAACATGCAGATGCCAAAGGCAGACGCAATGAAGAAAGGTTTGAGGTCGGAGACCAAGTTTTATTAAATGCAAAAAACCTACCTACTCATGCAGTGTCTGCAGTCTTTAAGACAAAATTGAGACCACGGTTCATAGGACCGTTCAAGGTCGTGGCCAAGAAGGGCCTAGCGTATACGCTTAACCTTCCGAAGAAGATGCGCACGCATCCAGTCTTCTACGTTGGCTTACTCAAGCCGTATCAGGACCCTGCTCAGGTGAGCGCGGAGGCGTTGGCGCCAACGGTGGCTGGGCCACGACAGGCTGCGCAACAGCGGGAGGCCGAACCACGGCAGGCTGAGCGACAGCAGGTGGCGGGGCCACAAGACGCAACAGCAAGTCGATCTGACCTTGCAGCTGAGCGACTTGACGCTCAAGGTCCGCGACTCGGTTCTGAACCGACTGTGGTTGTTCAAACCAGTCCACGCGGTGGTTCGTCTCATCGAGACCATCTGCAAGGCGACTCAGAGAGTCAGTCGTATCATGGAGATACTGGTTCAGAGAACCCACACGCTGCTCCAGCGCGAACACGTCACTGCGACTCGCGACGCGAGAGTCCAGCTGAGGCTCGGCCTCCTCCTGCTCTGCTCGACGAGCACGGCGAGCTCCACTTCCATGTGGAACGCCTGGTTGCGAGGCGCAGGCGCCAGGGTTGTACTCAGTACCTTGTGAAATGGAGGGGTTATCCTCACTCACAAAACTCTTGGGAGTTTGAGGTTGTCCTCCGGCAGGACTGCCCTGACGTCGTCGACGCTTTTGATCGGTCACACTCACTGCCCCGCCGCTACGGCGTACGACCGCGTCGTCAGGCGCCGAGCTCTTCTTGCCGCTAGAACGCGGGGATGACAGATCGGTGGCTGAGCTCAAGCTCCGACCAGTGGCTGTAGCAGCCGGCTCATAGGAATGAGCGGCGCTCGCAGCATGAGCAAGAGGTGGTGACGCCTCGAGGTGATGGGGACGGGGTCCCAGTGTTCGTCGACGTGCTTTCGACTTAGCGAAGTCTAAGCGCAAACGTCTCTCAAGACGAATATCAGTTTCAGAGAAACTTGCTCGAAGAGCATTGTAGGAGGGGAGCCGTCGAGCTCCCTCCACCCAGTTTCGGAATTGTGCTTCATAAGCACGCTGGGATTTTCCAGGGTTGAGAACAGCCGGAATGGGTCGCATAGAGGGAACCGGTTGGCGGTTGAGCTGCATCTGCAGGCGCGCCTGATACTCCTGAGGAGTTGTGACTTGTGGAGTCAGATATCGCTCTCGGAGCCGGTGCCGCTGCACTTGCTCATCAGCAGTCGAGGCCGCAGGCCCACACGTGTACGTGTTCAGCGGCTGCTGCGCCGCGAGGCGGGCCGCTTCGGCAGGGTTCCGCGGCTGGAAGCCGTAGTCACGGCGTGACGTTAGAACAAGTGGTCGGACCACAGGTCGGAACGACTGCGAGCGCTGCTCATTGGACAACTGACGGCCTTGGGCCTCGTCCAGGTCATTCGTAATGACGTTGTGATCGTATCGATCTTCCTCGTCATACCGCGACGATAGCGGTGGCGCATCGCGCAGCGCGCGAATCGGATTCGAACGTTCAGAGAACGGATGCGGTGTCCGCAGGTCTCTTCTTGTTTGAGATCGCGCCGTCGAGCGGCTAGACCTCACAGAGGAAGCTGGGGAAGACGCGGCACCAGTGTGTGACCTCGGAGAGGTTGGGTTGGAGTGATCCTCACTACCCATGGGCTCGTCGTAGTCGACTTCGCCCTCTTCAAGTTCAGAGAACAGAACACCGTTCCCTCTGGGCGGCGCCCGCGGCTCTGACGAGCTTTGAGCTTTGCTCTCTTCTTGTTGACGGCTCATGGAGCGTTGACCGTGTCGACGGCGATACTCTTGGTGGTACTCTGCCACAGAAAGAGACGAAGATGCTCTTGGAGCAGTTGCGGAGCGCATTTGGGGGTCTGGGGCCGACGAGGCAGGGGCGGCGCGACGCGCTGGAGACGTTGGGCCGTGGGCCGGAGTGGACGTGCCAGGCATCAAGGATGCGAACGCGTTTGTGAGCTCGTGGAGCTGCAGAACGCAGAGGTGAGGTCTAGTGACCTCCGTCGTCTTGACAAGACGTGACCTCGCTGAGGAAAGTTCGAGAACGGAATGTTCTCATCTTAGTGAGGGAGAGTGTAACGGGGCTACATGATGTGGAACACACAGGGGTACGGAGTACCCGGAGAGTTAACAAACTCTCAGTACATAAGTTGGAGAGTTAACAAGGTCTCTCAGTACGTTGGCTGAAAGCCACACGTTATGCATTTGATTAGGTTTAACTATGCTAGATAGTTAAAGAGATACATTTACCCCTAGGCGGCTTGGCCGCAATAATAGTAAATAAAAGACTTCTGTTTTTGAAGCATAAAAGTTAAGGTATTAACTTTGAGCCCTGGTCTTGGGCTGTAAGTGTCCTTTGGATAAGGAACTTAGTATTAGTGACTCTTTGAGTCGAACGGCTTCCTCTGACGCTAAAGCTACGGCAGCCCCGCTGCAGCAGACGCGCACACACTGGAAAGATTTGGTGTCCACCGACCGAGTCAGAGGGGTCCGGCCCCTGGACTCTGAGTCGCTTCAAGCGACGGCGGTCTAAACAAGGCTTAGCCCCGACTTGTGGTGGCTGGCGTGACGTGACACTTCGCTACCACGTCGTGATGTCTCGTTGACGACATCAGAGACACTCAAGACCTCGTGTGGCACGCACTGTGTTACCCACCGGAAGCAGTCGATGCCTTCCTCTTCCGTTATAATCTGGGCGACTGAGTGTGGTACTGTGTAGCTCACACAGGAAGTATGATCACTGCCTTCCTCTTCAGCTAAGGTCTGGTTGAGCGTGTGGTACTGTGGTACCACGCAGGAAGCGCATCCAACGACTTCCTCTTCAGTTAAGGTCTGGGCGACCGTGTGGTACTGTGGTACCCCCACATGAAGTGCATCCAGCGTCTTCCTCTTGTGTTAAGGTCTGGGCGACCGTGTGGTCCTAAGTTACCCACCTGGCTATAGCTTATAGGCCTAACCACTGTTGACGCCCGTACGGCGCGACGACCTTCGGCGTTGGATGCTGCTGGTGTAGCAGGTCCACACGCCGGGCAAAAGACCCATGCCCGTGGCATTACGGCAGCCAAGCATGGTCTTGCTGTACGCAGATCTGTCGGCGCGTTGACAGCTCCGTGACGCTTCTGCGTCCTCGCGGACGCCCAAGTCATGACGGAGGTGGGAACATGACTCACCAATGCTGCGCCATAGACCTGGACTGGTAGGCCCTTCTCAGCCTTGCCACACCAAAGTCCAGGCCGTGCCTTATGTTCGGCACAGCCAAGTTGTTCTTGGTGAGAGCCGCGAGCGACACCGCGGTGCGCGAGTTCATCGAACTCAAATGTTCAGGTCCGTTGAGGACCATTTGTACTCCCTTCAAGAAAGCTAGTCCACCAAGGACCAACCCACGACCGCCACTCTAACATAGAGTGCAGTCGGGTGTCGCTATGCAAAGCGACGTTCCGGTGGCGTATCAGCGCCCCAGAACTAATAAAACGTTCAAGGGGTACCGTACCCCCGTACACCGAGTGTACTACCAGCAGCTCATCACTGCCCTTCACCGGTTTGAGAGAACCACGTCTCTCTGGGCTAAGTCCCGTGGTGCGCACAGCCTGCACACCCATCACGAAGACTTAGCGCTCTTCAATAGAGCATACCGCCTCTACTGGTGACCAGGGAGTCTTCGTCCACCTGGCCGTGGCCTGCGCCACCGGACCTGGGGTCCACGGGTCTTGTCTTTTCCCGAAGCCTGGCGAGGGACATACACGCTGGTAGTGTCCAGGTCCGTCGCATACGTAGCTGCGGTCCAAAATCTCGGCTGAGCTTAAGTCTATGGTCTTGGGTTCGCTGTACGTACCGGTATCAACGGGATGCGTGACAGCAGGAGCAGCAGCGTCATCATACGATGCTCCGCCTCTCGAGGAACGCCATTCTCATCGTGGCGATGCTCCTCTTCCCGAGGAGTACCGGCCTGCTTGTGGCTGTATTCTTCGTGGAGGGCGATTCGAATCGCCTCCTCAATAGTTGGCGCTTGCACCCGGAATAGCTGGGTGCGAGCGGACCAACCTTCAGGCCGTCCATGAAGACTGTTGTCTTGATGTCTTCAGGTAGAGGATTCCCAACCAGAGATGCCACCAACGTTACAATATCTTGCACGTACTCCTGCAGCTCACGTTTATCTTGCTTACACGCGAGAAAGCGTGAGCGCTGGCGGTACTCGTTGTTCGTCGGTAGGGACGCGGCTCGAAGCTGTTCACATAGCTCAGCCCAGGATGCAAAGCATCCGGAGAAGTCGTCTCACTGGTGTATGCCCAGTGCTTGGCACGTTCACCAAGGTTGGACAGGGCAAAAGCCACCCATAGTGGCTTGTCCTAGATGAGACCCGCCTTCATGGCGACCTCCATCTCACGGACCCAGAAGTGAAGGCTCTTTGCTTCCTTCCCCTCAAACGCGGGGACCTTCAGTCATACCGGCTTAGACCTGGTTGACTGGGGAGCGACCATTTCGGCCTCCAAACACCCGCGGACGTGAGCGATGAGACCACGCTCGTAGGTCTCAAACGCTGCTACGCGTTCGTGTTGCTCGGTAGTCGTCACCGTCGTCAAGCTGCGGAGGATATCTTGTTAAAGATGCCTCCCATCTACCGAAGAGACTCGTACTGCGAGTCGTTCAAGCGAGGAAATCCACTTCGGTCCATCGTGGCTCACACATTGAGCCAACAGAAGGTTCAGGTAATTTAATCTACCTGCGAAGGTGTAGGATTGACTACGAGTGCTACCAAGTGTGACGGGGTCACACAGCACCTTGCACAGAGAAAGTGCTTAAGGTTATTTGCTAATCGAGTCATCGTTAGTCCACGTGTTCCCGGCTTCAAATAGAACGGTTTGTTGCTCTTGAAGAGTAGATGTAAGACTGATGTATTTATAAGTAAGCTTAGCTTGGGTTCTATACAAACTAGAGGTTACCTATAGTGGAGCTATGTAGTTACGCCCTGACTGGCTCCTAGAGCACCTGGCACGGTGTACCAGGTTACACTGGATTGTACCTTTGCACAGGTATGCAGCTCGTTATCGTCTATTTTGCGCTTAAAGACAAGTAGGAATGCTGTACATCACGCTGCCTTGATTCCAAAAGTGGGCAAAAGGGGATAAGTCTGCGATAGCGATATCATGGTCTCTGCTACTAAGCCTTTTTCATACCCCCGAATACCCGTTTACGATTTTCCTTTTTAGCTACAATTTCATAGAAATACTCTTTTGCTTCTCCCGAAAGAAGCTTACCTTCATCCGTCATCATTCCGGGATCACAAGTAATTCCGGGAATAATGCGAAGCGCGAAATTCTTTTCGCATTACGAAAGCTAAAGAACATAAAATTAAAGATGAACGCTAACGACGTCACCGGCCTGCTAGGTGTTTGTCCTCTTGCACAGCTAGCTGTATGTGCAGCAGTTGTTTACAAAGTATATGTTCTCCCACAGCCTAACTAGACTCGTTGTGCAACGATGAGTCTGGGGGATACATGTAGAACTAGGAAGATGGGTCTTGCAGATTAAATATATCAAGATGTTTGGAAGTCCCATACTGTTGTTGTACTTATTCACACACGGAGGCTTATAGATCGATGTTCCCATTGGATGATTAACTCCTCTAATACGAATGATGTTCCGGATTATCCGTAATCCTTAACATGTGAATTAACATATACAGGATAATCAGTACAATATATCATGTATTGAGCCCTTTAGCATGACACGTGGATTGGAGAAGGCGTTGATTGGCTGATGATGAGAGATGGGCAGTTCAAAACCCGTCCAAGAAACTGCTAAATGCATTATCCCCTCATAACTGGTACGAATTACTAAAACGACCAGACAACAAGGATCATCATTCAACAAAAAACTTCATTAGATCCCTAATTATTCATCTTCACCAGCCTCACTACCAACTTCAGGCCTACGCTTCTCCACAAACTGAATCTTGTGCTGCATCTCGGGCGGTATAGCCATACCGTTTTTTTCAGACCTGGTGCCAGACTTCGTTGCACGTGAGAGCGCTGCCGTGCTCCAGTCTGCGTGCTTTGTTACACAAAGTAACGCGGCCCTTCTTCACTCTCGAACAAGCCGCGCAGAAGTAGCTCGTTTCGAAGCTACGGATACCAGGACCAGCGTATGCGGAGCACACCTTGCAGACCCACTGACGGCGCTTTCTCCCATTCATCTCCTCAGTCTTCTCAATCGTGTGGGCGCCCCGGGGGAGCGGCTCCGTTACTAGGTCGGCTAGGTCGTCACAACCCTCAAAGTCTTCGCTTGTCTGGTTCAGCAAGGCAATATGGAGCTTCCTCACGAACACTGCATGCGTTGGCACGGACCTCCCGCGGCGCCGCATCGTAACCTTATGAATAATGAATGCATTCACCATGGCAATATCCACTAACCCGAGAAAAATGCTCTTGTAATATTTTCTCATGCGGATGATTCGCTGGATCGAATACCTCTGCAGGCGCAACTGGTCGTGGACATCGACCCCTCCCATTGCCTCGTGATAATTACGAACGAGCTGTGGGCACGGCACTTGGGAGATTGAACCTCCTGGCTCTCTGCGTGAAACGTGAGCAATCTTCGTCGAACACCCCGTCGCTAAAACCCTAACAGGTTTGCTGTCCATCCAGGCTAGCGCTACGAACTCGGGTCGATTCTTCCAGACAGCAACGCGATACGTCCCTTGGGGCATCTTCTTTGGGCGCTTTTTTTGCTTGAAATCGATGGCCTTGCACCAGCCCTTACGATCTTTGCGAATCGTTACGACGTGATAGTGGCCCATGCTGAGTAGTTTGTCCGACAGAGGAATTGAAGCATAGACGTTATCCGTGCAAATGAGCCGTCGTTTCGTTTGTCCTCGCAGCACCTTTGCTACACTCTTCACCACAGCTCGCTGTGCGACTGATTGCTCGTTAGCGTTTGCCTTGCCGCAATAAATTTTCAGCCGAGACACACCAGCAAAAGTATGTTAGATACATCTTGAAAACAAAACGTCTTGTGCCGAACAAATTACGGGTTCTCCAGATCAAAATAACTACGGACAACCGCCCCACACGACGGATATCCGGAACAGCAGTATTCATTACCTGGAGCAATACGCCGTGTCAGCGCAACAAGTCAAGTAAAACGTTGTTCCCCACTTGTTGGGCTTTGCAGACATGTACTGCCGCATCGGGTTACGACGGTGTCGCATCGGGACCATCCCCTCGTCAAACGAAATGCGTGCGCCCAAACGATACCCGCGAAAAAAACGTCTTCTGCAAAGCTTGGATAACAGGACGTATCTTGAATGCTCGATCGTCACTACCGGGCTGTTTGTTGTTGTCGTTGAAGTGTAGATAACGAGCTACGAGCTATGTCGTGGAAGCGATTACGGCTCATGAACTGCCCGAATGTCCCTCGGGACAGCACCCCTTCAGCCCGTGTCACCCAGTGGCGGCTCAAACTCTCTCGGCGAGGCTCGAGCGACCTGGCGATAAGTAGCCCAATGAATCTGACAATCTCGTGAGGTAGTATAGCAGACTTGCGGGCGAGCTTCCTTTTGTACTCCTCAAGCGTTAGCACCACAGTCGATGGAGATGTTTCATTGCGCCGAAGTGCACTTGTTCGCATCTTCTGCGCAACAATATCCAAACTTTCTCGGCGGTACTGGTTGGTTTCATCTGCAATCTTCCTCCATAGCTCTTTTGGTATGAAGAAGATAAAAAACATAGCCAGTGGGTTTTCTGCATATGCTAGCGCAGCGCGAGTTGGACCGGATGGACCGTCATAGAGAGGCGCAGCGTCACGCTGAACTCGGCCCGCTTCTTGCTCCATATAAACGTCTCATTCTTGGGTCTGCAGTTTGTCCAAGTCCTCATGGGTCAGGTCAAATTCCACTGGTACATCGTCATCATTTTCTACTCCCGCGTCGTCATCACTCTCGTTGCCCGCGAAAGACCCCCACTCATCTTCGTCTACATCTTCGCCTTCATCATTCAAAATTGACTCTTCATCACCCTCCGTATCGGAATCAAGTGCGACCAGCCAGTCTCCGTCGGCAAAGTTGAAATCGTCGGCGAGACCTGTTTCAAAAAGACGGTCACACCGCAGCGCGTCGATGAACTCGTCTGAATCGAAATCATCCAGCGTAACCCCATTCTGCTCCACATCTTCGAGCTCTGTCGGAGGCTCTGAAACACGTGAATCGAGAACAGCGTCTGTAGTATCCCGAATAACTTCAGTACTATCGTGTTCACTACTATCTGTACAGCAAGTAACATTAGTACAGTGGCTCTAGCTATGACAATAACAGAATGCCTTACCGATACGTCGACGATTTGAGCTGGGCCTCGGCTCTAGCACCTTCCGCTTCCTTCCAGCTTGTGGATCCTGCTCAGCGCGTTGTGTATCCTCATTTGAGGTCGACTTTCTAGCACGCCTTGGTTTGGGTTCGGTATTTTTTGCGTCAGCTGCGGTCACAAAAGTGGAAGTGGATGGTGTTTGAGCTGCACTAACGGGCGTCGCAGTAACTTGAGTAGCTCTGGAGGGCGTCGTAGCAGTTTGGGGCACGAGGGGGGGGGGGGGGGTGTTGCATCAGCTTGGGCGGCTCTGAGAAGCGTCCCATCGACTTGTTCCGATCTGATGGGCTCTCTGTTAGACGCAGTTGACTCAAATGACAGCCAACCCTGGCGCCGGCAATAGTCCATCAAGCTCTGATCTCCTGTAGTATAGAGTTAGCTAGCAGAAGTAACATTTGATATAACACGGTTACGCCGTACCCAGAAAGAAGTCCACACCCTCTTTTCCTTTGAGATTCCCACCCGGTCGCAGGTACCTTCAATCATCACTCAGTCCCAACGGCTTGCGGGACTTCCAACCCTTTTTAGTCAGCTCTTTCCATATCTGAGAGAACGATTTCTCGGTTGCAAATGTGAAGACCTTCCTATTGCAGGAGTGTTGGTCTCTTCTCGGGCGCGAATCTCGAAATGAAAGGCTGGGAGCCCCCCCCCCCAGATTTCTATGCCAGCAGCCCTACCCGCTTCTCAAAAAAAAATGTCTCATCGCCCAGGAACGCTACAGTGAGCCTGTCAAAATGCATCCAGTACAAAATCCTATATGTGGATTTCAATCGTGCTACATTTGTTGCGGACAATGAAACTGCATTCCGGAGAATCCGTAATGGTCGGAGTAGAAGGGTTAAGCTGAGTACAAGCATTCGAGTGAATGGAGAATGTCCAAGCACAGTCATACCACCAACCACCAGACATATATAAGGTGCTGGCGAATTCACAGCTAAGACGAACCCACAAAATATGTACATTTCACCTATGATCACGGGGCTGACCTTTCGATACATGAACCGTACAAAAACACAAAAAAAAATGTCTTGCGATTGTGAAAACTGTTGATGTCAACAGGGAAAGAATCTTTGAATAAATTTGTCGCAATCGTTACCTACTGCAAAATACACGATGACTTCATGACTTCATGATTGCATTTTTGTTTTTTATTTACACTTCGTAATCCTGGCGTTTTGTATTTAGGGAGTTCTTTGTTGATTTTTGCACGAAAATTCCATACAAATCACCTGATCTGGTAGTTTTGACTTACAAGGCATTATGATGTGACCACATATTCATGTTGCATGAACGTTGACCCAGTTGACGACAAGTTGATCCTCGTTGGGCTTCCCATACCGGTAGCTAGTTTACGCTAACTATCTCTCAGTATAAAAAATATCTAAGCCATTTTGAGCTATCAACCTCGAACTAGATTATTTAGGCAACATTATGGCATTAAGATTTACCTTTCGTACTTCGAAGTATATCACTGTACTTGTGTTTTACTTGCTCTTTGTATTTCTTGTCATATCGATCGATCTTCGCAAAACCGAGTTTTCAGGGTTTTGAGATTTACAAATGAGATAAATTTCAGAGAACTGGGTTTCATTAATATTTGCTTTGGTGTCTTATCCGCAACTTGCGGTCCGCGGTGGAAATACTCTTACATCACCTTCAAGATGGTACTGTATGGTTATGAAAAGCATATGCTGCTCCATACAAGCTCCTAGCTATGCTGTCCATGTGCGATTTTATCGCAGCAGTATGCAACGACTTCATTTGACGTGCATTATTCCCCGGTTTGACGCCCCTTTTTTCTACAGTATTAATAGTACAATAGAATTGAGGAGCGAAATAATCAATGAAATTAAGTCACCCTTAAACAGATGAACTTTGTACATGAAACAGGGATTACAGTCGCTGATTCGCAACGCCGTAGTGCTGGGTCCTTCCATTCAGTACAGTCCCCGTTTACTTAAAGTACGTGATTGGTCACATTTACGTGTTTGGGACCAAGCAGCAAATCACCGTAATCCAGTAATTGGAATTACAGATATTTTATCATACAGATAAAATATGAATGTACCGAAGTCCCCCTGAATAGTATGAGCAGTATGAGCTCATGCATAGTATGAGGTGCAAGGGGTTATATCGGATCTCATAGATTGAAGGTACATTTGACAAATCACAAGTTTGCTATAATTTTCCTATGAGAATTTATCAGACGATCCCTACGTTTATTTTTGAGGGGGATTTCTGTGCATATGAGACCACCCAAAACAAAATGATACTTACGAACCTAAGTACGAATCGCGTTTTAAGCACAGTAAACGAACGCGGGGAGTCTCCTCTATCTCTTGAGTCCTTATAAGCTACAGAATGATTAAAACAGAAGAAATTGTGGTCGCTCAAAAATAGTATCTCCATTTATGGACCTTCGAAATGATCATACATTTAGGAGTGTTGTGAGCTCAATATTTTTTCAATTTTAAAACTTCAAGTGTTATTTAAAAGCCCTGGTTAAAAGCAGGAATTGGTAAAATTCAGTTACCGTAATAATAACTGGCAGTAACTTATTGCAACAACAAATTGGCCCCCAATCCCCAATTTCATCCAATGAAACACATATTACTAGTTTTAAAAACCTATACAATTGGTGGTTGGTATTCGTGGAAGCATGCGCAATTCGCTACAGGATAGCACTTCTTTCCTGTCATCCCGCAATTTGCCGAAACCAGCACAAGACCATCATTCTACGCTGCTCACCATGTCTTCAATCGCCCCAAGATCCCTTGCCAGAGCCCTCTTTGTCCCCGATGGCGACGAATACCATCAGTGTCGGATCTGCTTCTCCCGTCGGAAGCAGGCTCGTGGCACTGGGTACACGAACCTGGTGGAACATCTCGTACGGTGCCATGCCAATACTTACGAGGACGAATTCCGGGTGATTCAGCGGCGAGAAGGTAGCCTCGACACTTTCGTGAAGGGTGATGAATTTTCCAGGACAATTTATCACTGGTTGGACTGGATCATCATGGAAAACCGCGAACTGAGCATGTGTGAAAAGGCGAAAACGCGGAAGTATACTCGTCTGAACCGAGTGAGCGTGAAGACGCTTAAGAAGAACATGTTCGGGCTGGAAAGTGTCGTTCAGGGGTGGATCAAGTTGCGACTGCGTGGCAAGAAAATTGGCTTTGCTATCGACGCATGGACCGAGGACGGTACGCATTTCGTGGCGGTTATCGGTGTAACTGAGGACGACTAGTATCTATTGTGCTTTTCGACTCTGATGGACGAGTCGGACATGGGATCGGACGCGATTATCGAGCTGCTTGACGACGTGTTAGACACATACGAGATTCATGCCTCTCAGCTGCGCTTCTACGTGTGCGATCACGCGTCTGTGAATGTAGCAATTGCAAACAAGACACTGGTTCCAATGTTTGGGTGTGCTAGCCACCAGTTAAACTTGGCCGTCCAAGCCCTCATGCGCGAGGACGACTATATATTGGATAAAGTCCATGCGCTCATGGGCAAGTTGAACACGATCAAGAACCGGCATCATCTCCGCGAGGCAGACGCTCTCATACCCGTCTATCGTAATGCAACACGCTGGAGCAGCACATTCTCCATGATCGACCGCTATTTTCGCATCTAATTGAAGTTGGACCGCATCGACGACCAATTGGCGGACTTCATTCCCACCCCGCGAGAGAATGTTCCATTGAAAGATCTGTATGAAGTTCTCAAGAACTTGGAGAGTGTGAACAAGAAGCTACAAACAACGACGGTGTCCCTGCTTGATGTGCGAGCTCTGTTTGATCATGTCATCAAGCATTACCCTGGAACGGAGTTGTACCTGTCTCCTACAGCCTCTTTGGTCAAATTTCCCGACTTCGAGAATGGGGTCGTTAAGCTTATGGCTGGCAGAGAGAACCTGACAAGAGGAGAACGAGCAGCTGTAGTAAAACTTCTCCAGATCTCCGATACTGTGGCGACGGGGCCGCAGGAGGAAGGTGAAGATGCCCACCAGTCCTTTGCTGAGGCTGCGTTGAGTCAGGAGGAAGTGACTTCTTCTAGAGAGGACCTGAAGTGGATCCCGCCTACATCTAATGACGTGGAGAGGCTGTTCTCACGTGCAGGAATTGTGTTCTCACGTCTGCGCCAAAGCCTGAACCCAATGACGTTGGAGACGATACTCTTTTTGCAGTTCAATAGGAGCTTGTGGGATGCAAGTGCGGTTGCCGAGGTAATTGAGCTGGGAAAGAAGCGGACACGAGCTCGGGAAGAAGAAAACGCGAGCTGATCAGATTGGTAAATTTTCTCTGTGATTTTCGTACTGGTATTAAATACCAATAGTAGAAATTTTCTATTATTAGTAGTTTTAGTCAGTATTTTAATAATCACAAAAATGTATCCATCAGTACGATTGGTATGTTTGAGTTGGTGTTCGTTCGGGAGGTGGGGCGCGTCGGGAGGATTCTCCAGGTAAACCCCACTTCCGATTCCAATGCGCGTATCCGTTTTGACTAGATCCCAGGTTTTCGTTTTTTGAAAGTGCGAGGCGGCAGTGTGACGTACGCATCCATCTGTCACGGACGTGTATTGAAAAAAACTGACAAATAACACCATTATTAATTGGCGTGGGGTTTGCCTGGCAATCAATATCATATTAGATTTTACCAAGCCCTGGCTAAAAGCAATTGAAAAGGGTAGTTTTACAGTTTCTTCGATGGAAGTATACGATACATGTCACAGTTTCGGTTAAGTGCGAAAATCAATTGGTCAACATTAAGCTCGATTATCTCGATAACTCTAAATGGTTCGTAAGTATCATTTTGTTTGACGCAGTCTCATATTATGCAGTCTTACATTATATATGTGATTACAGTTGCTGATCCGCAACGTCGTTGCTGTGTCCATCAATTCTAGTGCTGTCGACGTCCGGTGTATCCGCGGTTTTACACCTCGGACGTCCCAGGTCGCAAAAGACGTCCCGAGATACACCTCTCGACACCCAAATCAGAAATTCTGGAGCAGCGACACAAAATGTGGCAAGTAAAGGGATTTTTTGTGGTTTAATATTCCTATTTGTGGCATTAACAAATTTCCTATAGCACTAGCGCAAAAGATCACATTCTGTCTATCACTAGCGACGTGTCTGTGATCTTTTGCGCCTCGTGCAAGTACACGTAGCTCGGTACTGATCGGCGGGAGCTGTGAAGGATGTACCGGGAGGGCAGTGTCGAACGCAACGATAGATCACGCCAGCTTCGCGTCGTCCCAGCACACCTGAGATCCCTTCATGACGTTGGTGCTTGCCACCCAACGGTACATGAGCACGTACGTGCCAGCCGCCGTGGTACAGGGATCTTTGTCTGCCCACGACCACACCTGAGCCGCCATCTTGGCGATATCTGCGGTGTCCAAGGCGATGAGGCTCACGACCCATCGTAGATACTTGGGAAAACTGTCACCGTCTAGGAGCACACGAATTCTGCGCGTGAAGCCTCCTGTTGCAGCGAGCGAAACGTACCGAAGCTGTTCTGACCACGACCGGATCCAGTTTGTGTTGCTGTATATCGTGATGCCATTGATCAGACGCTTGGCGTCCCGATGAACTCGACCGTCAGCTGCTTCTCGGCCATGCACATGCCGTACAGACTGTAAGCAACCCCCGTCTTGGTGCTTCTGAGGTCCAACACCTGGTGACCAGCGCTACTAGACTCGTTGATGCTGCCGCCTGCCCACATGCCCTTGGCCAGGACGTCGAGCGCCATCAGTGGAACTAGCAAATCTCCAAATGTATCGGTGAACAGCGTGTCGATGGCGTGAAAATTTCCGACCGCTTGATATCCGCACCAGTATCATAATACACCACTACGAACTCCGTCAGGTGCGCGTTCAGATACGCCGTGATCTCGTTCATAAAAACTTTTGTCAACGGCTGCTCGGATACTTTAATACAGGAGATCGACGGGAAGCGGCCCAGCACCTCCGGTCCCCAATTGTATGTGCCGTAGTTACCGAGCATCTTGCCGAACGCTCCGAAGAACCCAATCACAGCGTCCGAGCGAAGGTTGCCGCAGTGAAATCATTGAGGAAGAAGTGTGTGTCGACCTCGATGACCCCAATGCCGATATCGAGCTGGTCCGTCATACTCATCACCTGGTCGTTCGTGGATGCATTAAACTAACACTACGAGAACTTCGAATTGAACCTTTTCCATTTAGCTTGTATTCTCGGCCACGAAGAGAATATCCCTGATCGTGTCATCCTTTAGAGCACCACGTCGCTTGGTTACCGTGTTGCCTGCCGTGGGAAATGCACGTTCGGAAGGTATTGAAGTGGCTATACAACCCAGCCATTTACGAGAAAGAGGAGAAATTGTTGGAAACTGCGTGCGATTTTGTTTCCACCACGAAATGGCCGACGGCAGCTTCTTCCGCTCTGGAAACACAGCTCTGCGAGATAGTCTAAATGGCAGTCGGCTTGGAAAATGGGGAACGGATCCTGTTGTGGTCTAACTAACTTCAACTTGCCGCAAATTATTGTTTCGATTTGATTGGCAATCCGAACTGATTTTAACCAATCAACAGTAGCGATTTGTCTGGGTGTCGGCAAAGCGTCGGCAGAACGTCCCTCGTAAATCTCTCTCGAGCGACGTCGAGTCGACGTCCAAGACCGCGACGTCGACAGCTCTAATTCAGTACTAACCCATTTACAATAAACTTTACTTAGAGTACCTGATTGGTCACACCTACGTGTTTGGGACCAAGCAGCAAATCACCGTAATCCAGTAATTAAATATTTATGGAACACGAAATAGCAACTAATTAGTAGATATAAACTAATTAGTAAAGGTAAATCCATTTGTTTGGGATCATTGCTATTTCTTTAGCAACCACTTCTGAGCGCGAAGGTCAAGCGCAAATCTACGGGTAGGTAAAACAAAACGCGAAAGTACGTTTTACTTCGTTACATTATTGAAAGCGATACCAAAATTAGCTAAAAGCGGAGCTTCTCGCACGTTAATTGACCAAAACAAATAGACGCCACATCAACAATAGTCAGCTCGTAGTTCTACCACGAAAACTTAATTTAGCATACATGTACGCGATAACCGCTTTACCGAAGCGAAGAGCTAAGCAAAACCAGTGGTCTGATAAGCTACTCCAGCTAAAATAATCTAAATGACAGAGTCAGAGGAGAATTTGGAATTCATGGAAATTATTGCAAAAGTTAAGACCAAAATTGCAAAATTGATTCATTCATGTTAACATCAAGTGTGCTTTTGTTTTGGAAAAAAATGTACTCGGTGCTATATTGTTTTTACTCGTGTGCATCCTTCCCACCTTTCTTGAGAATTGATTGGGTAAAGGCTTTGACACGGTCATTCTGTTGACCTCTGTTGTGGTTCACTTTGCTATTTACTCTTTCGCACACACCTCGGAATCTTCAGTAAATAATGGGTTTCTACGGCGTCGTCGTACTGGTCATCGCTGTTATTTTGGCGAATACTTCCGCCATAGCTGAAGTGGACCCGAACACACCGACCTTCTTGCATATGAATCCGTCGTCAGCAGCTGTTGAAGGCAACACCCTCACTCCTAGGTTTCTGAGAAGTAATATCCAAGTGGACGATGACGAGGAGAGATTAGCCTGGCTCGAGCAGCTCAAAAATGTGTTCAAGCTGGACGATGCGATTGTAAAGAGGTTGACGAGCAACGCGGAAACCCCTCACGGGGCTCTCGTTTCGTTAGGTCTCAACAAAGTCAACAATAACGCCCTTTCGGACGCCAAGTTTAGGAGTTGGTTCAAGTACGTTGCTAAGACAAACAAGCATGACTGGGAAACTGCAACGATTGAGGCTCTCCGAAAGGAGAACACTGCCGCAGAAGTGGCCAGTATGATTTTGGCGGGTAAGACCGGGAAAAACAAAGCAGTCGCCAAGAAGCTGGAGCAGGCTCAATTCAAGAAATGGCTGGACGCTGGTTATTGGCCATTAGATGTCATCGAAAAAGTGTACAAGCTTGGTCCAACTAAGTGGAGAAAGACTGACGCTAAACCAGTCAGGGCGTCTTACAAGGAGTACTTTAACAAAATGCGCCCCGGGCTATTGTATTAGATATTGCCACAAGTTGGCTAGACTTGCTGCACTTCGAATTTGTTTATGCTAGTTCGTCTACTAGTACTAGAGGAGGAGGAGAGCTACCGACATTAATTGAAATATTATTTCGGCTGCTTACGATCTCGCTCCCAAATACTAGTAGCTATTTCAGCAGCTAGTTCGATTAATCTGCTTAGATTTGGCAGACCTAATTGAAATACTTCGTAGTAGCTATTTTAGCAAAATCGCGTTTTTCAACTCAAAAACGCGGCCTTAGACTCAGGTGGACTATTGATGGAGAGGGCAAAATCCCACCTCCATCCATTATGGGTCCATAATCCATAGTGAAGGTACCCCATACACTGTAATCCTTGATCTGCACTATATACACAACCGAAAGTGTGCCGGAGAGGCCTCATCGACAAACACCAATCAACGGTAATGCCACAAGAATAGCCATAATTTAGGGCCATTTTGTATGGAATCGCGAAAAATGGAGCGTAGTAAATACAAGGTACAAGTGACATGTGCAAATTTCTATCTCCAGTTGCGTTCAGTGTCTCCTATCCATTGCCGACAACTTAACAAAATCACGTATTAATATGACCTACAGACAACGACGGTGAAATCCGCCCGGTGTCTCAACACTATCCTTCATATAAAAAAAAATTATTACGCGTGACAGGAATACCCGCCCGGTTATTTGATTGGTTGAAAGTGGCAGTTTCACCTCAAAGTCTGAACACAAAGTACAAAAACGATTCCAAAATGTACAAAATCGATACAGGAATCAACACATCCTGGGTTGATTGTACAAAAACGCCCGAATACGGCATACTGATTGGCTGAAACTGTTTTATTAGTGGGAAAACCATGTACGGATTCGGGCGTATTTCAAAGGTATGGTGGATTTCACCGTCGTTGTCTGTACCGATAACAGTGCATCGAAAATATGTGTCGGTTTTAACGTACCCCTGCTTAGACTACCGGGTTTTTCGGGTTTTCTGCAACCGTGTAAAAAGTACCTTTCGTGTCAAAACCGTAAGAAGGCGGAAGGCGTAAAATCTCGCACAAGATACTCCTGTCCATTTGAAACCGTCGCTTGGTTACAATATTGTAAGCAATAGCACGCTTTAACTGGGACACTTTTTTATGCCAAACAGGTTAATTTTGTTGGTGCTGCAGACGTTTTACGGGCCACCGGTTGCAAAAAATTGATCGGTGCAAAAATACCGTAAATTCCGGTACTTAAGTGCATAGTACACACACGTACGTAGAAAGCCCTCTAAAATCTGTAACCGTGGTCTATTAAGAACTGCTTAGATCGAAAGAGAAGACCTAATGTCGTTATATATTAGTGGTTCTCACGGTTGACAGGTAGGTTTGAACAGCCAATCACATCAAACCTTCCTGTCCTGTTTTTTTACTTTTTAACTAAAACCTACTCGGAAAACTCGGTAGGTTTGGCCAAGAAGTGAATGTATAATGCTATTGGTGCAAACGACTAGGAGAAGGTTTGATTTGATTGGTTGTGGCACAACAACATCGCGACCACCAACTTTAGTATTTCATTCTGCCAAAATGGTTAACAAAAGGTGGAGTGCTGAAGAAGAATATGCTCTTCTCGATTACCTGTCTACACATTTAGATGAGTACACGAAAGGAGTCAAGTCGAAGTTCTACGAATCTGCTCTTACAGTGCTCCCG
Source organism: Phytophthora betacei (assembly GCA_011320135.1). Lineage (NCBI taxonomy): Eukaryota > Oomycota > Peronosporomycetes > Peronosporales > Peronosporaceae > Phytophthora > Phytophthora betacei. The sequence continues at coordinate 638,868 of JAANHX010000444.1, read as the reverse complement.
CAGAAGTCAGCAACGCAAGTTAAGACCAAATGCACGGACCCCGAAAGCACCTACAAAAGTTACAAGTCTAAACTCAGTCGCTCTGGTTTTGGTTTGAAAACTACTGATCCTACGTGTGTTTGCTTGTTATGCTTTTTTTGTTTTGTTGGCCGATTAATGTTGCTACATCGACAGACATGCTACTCAAGAAATGCAAATACTTCTACGAGATGGACGAAATCTTTGGTTCAAGACACAACATGGTCCCTCCGTTTAGCACTGCCACTGTAAGCTTACCTTCCCCAATGCCAAAATGCTGCGCAATGCGATGAATCGTCAAGTCCTGCAGCGCGAAGAGAAAAACCTCCGGCTGAAGTTGGACAGGAGCTTGTTGCTGCTTGCCGGGTACTCGAGCGAAGGCAGTGTGGGCCTCGATGCGTCCCAGCAAAAACACGAAGGTCTGTTTACTAATGCGTAGGTCGCGGCGAGCACGAACGGCATCAAGCAGAAATATCCGTTCAGGGCTCCATTTCCCAGTTTTGACGACGTCTGGACGACCCAGGTAGCGGTGGGAGACTATCGCGCAGTAGAACATATCGTCTTCGTTTTCGTCGCTCTCACTTGCCTGGTCACAAAGCAGATAGCTTAGAGCTGAGTGCTGTAGCGCTGCTCGTAGAGATCGCCCCATTCTCACCTTCAGCGCTCACTTACCAATGAAGTCACTGGCTGCGACTGTCAGTTGGCCCTGCACACGCTGCTCACAGTTGAACAATGAAGGTTTGATTTGATTGGCTTACGAAACCTTCGTACCTTCTAACGGTGAGAACCACTATTACACAGCTGATTTCAAGTAAGATCTACTACAGTATTCACAGTATGGTAATACGTAGTCACGAGCGTACCGGCCTACACTAAGTCCAAAGCACGCATGTGACAGCTAAGTGTGTGAGCTGCTATGGAATCGTGAAGGTCTGGAGTGAATTACCTGACATACTATGCTTGGCGCGGCTTTCAATTGCGATGTTCGTGCTGCAGTCGACGCTGCAACATCTTGTAGTTATCTATATCTGATCCGTGGTGATCCTTCTCAGAATCACGTGAGCAAGCAAATGGGGATGCTACCAAGCGATGGCTCGGGCAAGACACTCGAACGCTTACGCTTCATTCGATCATTCATCAATTGCCGCCAAAGCCCCACTTGACTATCTCTGCGACTGCTGGTACGACTCGGTAACCATGATCGCGTTCGACTCGTCGAAAGACTTTAGCTCGCAGCCCATGTATCGAAGCTCGAGTCAACCCCATACCGCGGACTACAGTACGGGCGGGCGAGGGGTAACCAGGATGACTGCTCGTGCACGTGATCAATGACGGCTGTGGGGTTTCTGTTTTTTATTCGGTTCGCAGCCAGCACAAGCTCTATCAGGCGCGCTACCCGTCACTTGTGAGGTCTCACCAATTGTCTATCGTCCATGCAGTGCGCAGAGCTTCGAACCGACACCGAGACGAGAAAGACGTCGAATGTGACGGGGTCACACAGCACCTTGCACTAGAGGAAGTTATCTTCCGAGAGTATACAAACTCTCAGTGAACGGCAGTTCACAGGTCCTCTCTTTATTCAAAAGAGAGCGAAGTGACCTAATTAAGGTAGAATGTAAACTGAGTATATTTATAGGTAGATAAAGCTTGAGTTTAATACAAACTATAAGTCACCTAAAGAAATGCAATGTCGTTAACCAATGGTTGGCTTTGAACGACCTTGGTACTTTGTACAAAATATCCCGAAGTATGACGTGTCATACTCCTGAAGTGTGAAGTGTCACACTTCATGTAACCAGGGTACACTAAGGGCTACGTACCCCGTTACATCCTCCCCCACTTAGGTTCGGTTTACCGATCAATCAGAATGAAGAGGTGTTCGTCACAAACTCTCATTCTCAAAGTCGAAAACCATCGACTTGGCCGCGCGAGCGCGGCGAAGGCTCACTTCACAGTTAGAGCCTCGAGCAGCAATCTGTGCGCTCTTCTTCTAGGTCTTCACTTCGACCGTTTACCAAGCCTGGTGGCACTGCAAAGAGCGGTGCTAAGACACGCTCCAAGGATGCAGCCGGTAAGGCGCAAGCCAAGAGCACTTAGCCTCACGGCAAAGGCTCGGCACTTAAGAAGGCTACTCAGGTGGCCTCCGAGGCGATCCGTTCCTCGGGTGACGCGACTGTGGACAACCGAACAAGCAAGCGCCGCAGCCCGTCGCCCTCGGCCTCAGACAATCGTCCGAACCCTCGGTTCGTGAAACATGAGTTCGACTCTGGCAGTGAGGACGAAGCCGAGTCCGAGAGCACTCACGATGCTCCTGTGGGCTCTGTGGGAGGGCACAGCCTAGTGCCCAGTGAGCACAAGGATGACAGCGTGCAGTCGCTCGCTAGTGATCAAGGTGATCACAGTCCCAGGACGTTTGTGCGCTCTGAGAGTCCGGCCGTCAAGGCTAAGGGCACTCCCAAAGCTGGTGGCGATGAGGAAGAGAATCTTCGCAAACGTATCTCGCTTGCCGAGGGTCTTGCGCGTGCTAAGGCCTCTAAAGCCGAAGGCGCCAAGCCCTCAAAGAAGCGTACAGCCTCTAAGTCTCCACTCCCATCGGGGCATCTTCGACTCCTCGAATGAAGAGGAGGAGAAGGAGGAAGCAGAGGAGGAGGAGGGTGCTATCGCTGAGCCCCGGGAGGTCTCGAATGACCTCGACCAACAGCAGGAGGATTTCCAAGCTAGCCAGCGTGTGCGTGGGGGTTCGGACCTCTTCTTAGAGCTTCTCGTCGCTCCTCGTGGCCTTGTGGGTGGCCACACTTCTAGGGGCATCTACGAACGTGCCCTTGTTCAGAAAGAACAGTTGTTCGTTGACAACTTGGAGGCTGCTCGGTGTGTGCTTCTCGCGTCACACCGCATTCCCCTTAAGGACTTCACGACTTGTCGTAAGAAGCCCGAGACCCGGGGTGGTCTCTATCCTCTTTGGGGATACCCCTGGGTTATGCCCGAGAACTGTCCCACGTGGAGTTCTTGTGAGGACATGTTCTGGGCATGGGTGGAGTCTCTTAAGTAGGAGTTACGAAACTCCATGAAGATCAGCTGTGGTCCTGCATCCTGGACCAGCGTGATCTTCGTGTTCGGTTTGCTCACTTGGTCAGCAATCGCATGCTGCCAAGGGACATCCTGAAGCGCGCGGCTTCCAGCGCTCACGATGAGCGCGGGTACGGAATGTATTCATCGTCCGTACCCCGTTTAAGCAAGAAGCCCCGGACTACTTATGAAGCTGCTGCCGCTTCTGTTCCCAGATTGCGACAGCCTTCGGGCAGTCAATCAGGAGCCGTTCAATCGGCTCCCACGAGTTCTCGGAGTGGGCATAACCCCTCCACTTCACGAGGAGCTGTCGCTTACCGCGACGCCGCTGCTCCTGGAGGATCCGCTCCACGTGGAAGTGGACTTCTCCATTCCGGTCAAGCAGGGGCGGAGGTGCCCTCGTTCGAGTACGAGTACTCGGCGCCTCCCGAACGCCACTCTCGTCCGAGTGCTTCTCCTGCGGGTCCGACACAGGCCCTGAAGGTGACCGCCTCCGTCAACGCGTCCTCGTGCTTGAGATTGAACTTGGCCTTGGGACTGGCGGTGATGCTGCCGCCCAGGCCGGGAATCAGGGCGAGCTCGCTCGTCTTGCGGGCCGCCTGGACCTGTTGGAGCGAGAGGTCGCGAGCCTGCATCTGCGGGTGGATCGCCGGGCCTCTTCGTCCGATCTGGACGAGGCCTTTCGCATGATCCGACGGATCGAGGCTCTGCTGCCACGTCCGGAGCCACCTGCGGCACACTCCCAGACGTACGCGTATGGTGCGTACATGTACCCGGCGTACTCAGCGTACTCGGCGTATGGCGCCGGGGTCCGTTCGTACGGAGCCCCTCCGGCGTACGGTCTTATCCGCAGCCTTGCCGCTCCGACCGAGGCTTGGGTGCCTGCTCCGACGCCGTCGACGACGTCTGTGACCAGCCCTCGCTTCGAGGAGCTGGGTCAGGGGGGGGGGGGGGGGGGGGGGGGGGGGGGGGGCGAGTCAGCAGCTCCTGCGGGTCAAAGTACCGCTTAAGACGTCCAACATAGAACGTCGGGTGCGTCGTCATTGACTTTGGCAGGTCGATGGTGTACGACGCACCATGTCTGGCCAGGCCTGCAAATGGTCAGATGAAGCGGTGCTTCAGCTTGTTGATGCTGACAGGGCTGACAGTGTCAAGACGTAGGCTCCTCGTGTCTAGTTACACTAAGTCCCCCACTTTAAATATACTTAAGTGTCCTCTTCCATGTTTGTCGGAGTACTCCTTTTGTTTATCTTGGGCCGCTGCCATGGCATCGCGGACCCTGCTGACAACGCTCAGCTTGGTATCCATAAAGGATTTCACTTGTTTCCGCAGCGAAACTGGTCTCACATCCGAGACCTGGGAGGAAAGGGCTTTCCGAGCCTCTCCCCCACTTAGAATAGAGGAGTCAGTGTCTCCTCGAAGAGTGAGAGGCACTCTGGGGTGACGGAAGCCGCTCAAGTAGAACGGCGTGAACTCCGTGGACGCGTGCACCGCGTTGTTGAGCGCAAACTCAACAACTGGAAGCTGCGTCGACCACGTACGCGGTGCTGCCGCGCACACACTGCGCAGAGTGTCCTCGAGCACTCGATTGACGCGCTCTGTCTGGCCGTCTGTCTGCGGATGGTCCGCAGTGGACATCTGCAGACGAGTTCTGAGTTAATGAAACAGCGTTTTCCAAAACGCAGCCGTGAACCGCGGGTCTCGGTCCGAGACAATCGTCTCCGGGAGACCGTGATAGCGGAACACGCCATCGACGAACAACCTTGCGGTTTGTTCGCCCGTAACAGTGACGGGAACCGGGGCAAGATGTACCATCTTGCTCAGCCGACACACGAGCACAAAAATCTCGGTGTTGCCGTGCCCGTCGGCGGGAAGGCCACAGATGAAGTCAAGACTCATCGACTTCCAACAGTCAGCCGGTACGGGCAGGCTCTGTAGTGGAGCCGAAGGGTGCCCTGCGGGTTTGACCCGCTGACATGTTTCACATGGCTTAACGTACCGGGCGACCCACTTGTACATGTGGGTCCACCAGAAGGCCTGAGAGACCGACAGAAAGATCTTCTCGCGGCCCATGTGGCCGCTGGAGGGCGCGTCGTGTGCCTCCGCGAGGATATCGAACTTCAGATCCTCGTCGTTGGGTACGACCACCCGTGGAGGTTCATTGGGCTCCACCCGGTAATAGAGGAGGCCATCCTTCAACTCATATCGGTGGAGCCGTGAGCGCTGTCGCGACGAGAGCCAGTCGGACTTCGCGCTCGTTCCTGCCATGAGGAACTTGACGATAGGCGCGACAGCCTCATCGTCCTGATACGCCATGCGTATCCCATCATATAGATCCATTGTCACCCGCGTGATGTGGGCCAACTCATAGTCGGGACGCCGAGAGAGGGCGTCCGCAAGCACGTTGAGCTTGCCCGGCTTGTATTTGACGCGGAAGTTGTACTCCGCGAAGAAGGACAGCCACCTCGCCATCCTTTGGGAGAGGTGAGACGGGTTAGTCGCCGTCCTCAAGGACGCGTGGTCTGTGTAGATCACAAAGGGCCTAGAGCCCAGAAGGTGAACACGAAACTTCACAAGGGCATATTTCATTGCCAGGAGCTCCTTGTCGTGGACAGGGTAGTTCCGCTCGGCGGCTTTGAGTTGCCTGGACTGGAACGAGATGACTCGTTCGTGTCCAGCCGTGTCGGCCTGCAGCAATGCACATCCGATGCGTAATCGGAGGCATCGCAGACGACGCTAAACGGCTTCGTCTCATCCGGCAGGGCCAGGACAGGGGCCTCTTGGAGACTGTCCTTGATGCTGTCAAAAGTATCCTAGTGCTCTTGTTCCCAGCGCCAGTCGACGTCCTTCTGAAGGAGGCTCGACAAGGGCTTAGCGAAGCCCGCGTACCCTGCGCTGTACTTGTGAAGGTAGTTGGCCAAGCCCAACCACATTCGAAGATCCTTCTGGGATCGGGGCGTCGGCCATGCTGCTATGGCCTTGACCTTGTCTGGGTCAGCCCGAACGCCCACGTTGCTTACGAAGCAACCGAGAACTTTAATCGCTGGTGACGCGAAAACGCACTTGTCGATGTTGGCGTAGAGCTTGTTCGCTCGCATCACGTCCAACACTCGACGGAGGTGTCCTAGATGCATCTCGATGGCCGTCTTGCCTCCCTCGGCACGGCTATGGACGAATATGTCGTCGAAGTACGTCTGTACGAAGGTACGCAAAGGGCGGAACAGTTGCGTCACCAGGCGATTGAGCGTCGCCGGGGCGTTAGCCAGGCCCTGTGGCATGACGAGCCACTCCCAAAGCATGCCGCTTGGAGTGCTCACCGCGATGAGCGGGATGTCACTCTCTCGCATCAGGATCTGGTAGTATCCGTCTACCAAATCCAGCGCACTGTACAGTACGCTCCCGGTCATGTTGTTTAACAACACATCCTTTCGTGGGATTGTTGTTTGAGCCGGCACCGTCGCGTTGTTCAGCTTGTTGTAAGCATGAACTAGACGCCACTTTCCGTTCGGCTTTCGAACGCAGAAAGTCGGCGTCGAGTGCGGGGATTTCGACTCCCGCACCATTGCCTGCCCTCGCTTTCGCGGCGAAGCATCAATGACCTCGCACTGTTCGAGCGGGAGAGGTCATTGCCTCGTGACACAATACTTTGTGCCAGGCACGAGATCAATCTCATGCCGTACTCCTCGATCCGGTGGGAGTTGGGTCGGTGGGTGTTTGTTCACCACGTCAGCTTACTCCGTCACCAAAGGATACACCGGATCCTTGGGGTTCTTAAGGATCTCAGAACCCAAGTGCGCCTGACGCTGCTTGTTTAGGTCTTCCAGGACGTTCTCGTCCAAGCCAGAGGAGGCGTTCAGCTCCTCCCGAGTGGTCTCAGGTCTCATGAGCACCATCTCAGCAATCTCTCCAACCTTGGGGTTGGCCAGGAAAGACTCGACCGTCATTTCCTCGAGGTTCAGTATCTCTGCAACCTCTAAAACGGTTTCAAGTGGACACCAGATGCCTTGACGGGTAAACCGGTCTCGCCATCGAAGATGTGATAACACTCTTCCACCAGCCTTGTCGGAGGAGCCCAGGCCCTGGACTCCGAGTCGCTAGAAGCGACGTCGATCTGAACGAAGTTCGGATCCGACTTGAGGCGGCGGCGGCGTCGTTGACGACGGCGACCGTGACGTGGAGCTTTGCTGCCCACGTCTAGGGATGTCGGCGCTACGACATCCGAGGCACTCGTGGCCTCGTGTGGTACTGTGGTACCCACACGGGAAGCGTGTTCGACGACTTCCTCTTCAGTTAAGGTCTGGGCGACCGCGTGTGGCACTGTGTTACTCACACAGGAAGCGTATCCGGCGCCTTCCTCTTCAGTTAAGGTCTGGGCGACCGTGAGTGGAACTCTGTTACCCACTCGGAACACGCTGTTCTCAGTGTTCGTGACAGCTGCAGCTGTCTGCGGAACTAAGTTACCCGCCTGTGGACCTAAGTTACCCACTTGGCCAGCGCCTCTTCTGGGCGCTGCCACCATCAAAACATCCTCGGGGTCGTCATATACGTCGACGACTCCCAAGCATCTGCCGGATGCTTTGGTACCCTGGCAGCCCTTGTGGGCGCCCCGGGTCCTGACAGAGGTGGGAACATGACTCACCAATGCTCTGTCGGACTGCGCAGGGCGGCTGGCACCGATTGCCTTGCCTCGCCAGTCGATCCAGGGCTTGTGCTTCTCAAGCCAGGGCATGCCCATGATCATATCATATGGATCCATATCGAGAACAGTGAACTGTTCGAGGCTGTCAAAGTCTTCAAACTTGACGGCCAGATCCACTTGGACGTTGGGGACAGTGACGACCTTCCCGTCGGCCAGTCGCACTGACACCGTCCCGTTGCCCTTGCTTTCTCTCAAAGCATCGGACAACTTGTTGCTATTACGAGCAACTGTCTGGCGGCGTGCGAAATTCTTCGACGCCCCAGAATTGATCAAGATTCTAAAGGGATGATCGTATCCCCGTACACATCCGTGTACTACGAGCAACCCGCCGCTGCTCTTCGCCGATTCGAGAGTGCGAAGACGCTCAGGGGCTAAGTCCCCGTGGTACGCGCCACCCGCGCACCCATCACGAAGACTTAGTTCTTCCCCAGTAGGGCGCCCCGCCCCTACTGGTTCCCGGCGTTCCCTTGTCCCCGGGATCCTGGCTTCTGCCAGCGACCCTTGAGGACGGACTTGAGGAAGAGCCGTCTGCGGAGTCTTTCCGGATAGTCGCGCTTGAAGTGGCCCATCTTCCCGCAGCTGAAGCAGCGGATGTCACGCTGTTCGGCGGACCCGAGTTCAATGGGAACGGGTCCGTTGGGGCTTGTTCGACCAGGAGCCGACAAGGAACTCTCAGGCCACGCTGAGGCCGGCGTACGCGCCTGGCGATGGCTGTACTCTTCTTGAAAAGCCACTTGAATCGCCTCTTCAAGGGTGCTTGACTCCACCCGGAACAGCTCAGTGCGTGCGGAGCCCACTCGAAGGCCGTCCATGAACACAGTCATCTTGATGTGTTCGTTGAGTGGGTTTCCCACTAGGGACGCCGTGAGCTCCCGTATCTCTTGCACGTACTCGTGCTGCTCACGCCTCCCTTGTTTACACGAGAGGAAGCGCGAACGCTGGCGGTACTCGTAGCTCGCCGGGAGGAACGCGACTCGGAGCTGTTCACACAGCTGAGCCCAGGATGTGAAGCATCCAGGGGATGTTGCTTCCCATGTGTACACCCAGCTCTTAGCACGGCCGCTAAGGATGGAGAGTGCAAAAGCAACACGAAGTTGCTCGGTCGTGATCAGAGCCGCGTCCATCACGAGCTCTACTTCTCGGACCCAGAAGTGGAGGTTCTCGCCTTCCTTCCCTTCATACGGCTTAACCTTCAGCCGTATTGGCTTCGGGTGAGGCGGATTTGCTTCCGCCGCCGGAGCCTGCAGGTTCTCCCGCACATGCGCGATGAGGCCCTGCTCGTACGCGTCAAATGCATTGACGCGCTCGAGCTGCTCAGCCGGTGTTGACACCACCAGGCTCTGCAGGGCCTCCATCCCGAAGATGCCTGCCATCTTCCGAACCGACTCGAACTGAGAGTCGTTCATATGGGAGAAGTCGTTCCTTTCCATGGCAACGAACTTCGGAGAGGTTCAGGTAGTCTACCCGCGGTGGCGTGGATTGACTACGAGTGCTACCAAGTGTGACGGGGTCACACAGCACCTTGCGCTAGAGGAAGCTATCTTTCGAGAGTATACAAACTCTCAGTGAATGGCAGTTCACAGGTCCCCTCTTTATTCAAAAGAGAGCGAAGTGACCTAATTAAGGTAGAATGTAAACTGAGTATATTTATAGGTAGATAAAGCTTGGGTTTAATACAAACTATAAGTCACCTATAGAAATGCAATGTCGTTAACCAATGGTTGGCTTTGAACGACCTTGGTACTTTGTACAAAATATCCCGAAGTATGACGTGTCACACTTCATGTAACCAGGGTACACTTAGGGCTACGTACCCCGTTACATCGAATCTTGTTGCAAGTTGTAATGTTGGCCACTTCGAGAGCTCATTAGTAAAAAAACAATATAATAAATGCTGAGAATATTATTAATAAACAAAATCGACACACCTGTATCGCGTGTGTTGGACGTTATTAATTACCATCGTGCTTTCTCAGAAGGGTACAACGAGCTGCCTGCTCGGACTTTATCTGCTGTATTAATAGTTTTGGACGATTAATGTTTCTAGTCCATCGCTTTCGCTGTTAGCACATGCCACTGATGCAAGATTATCAGTGCCCAAAGGCAAAGTTCAAGTGAGTCGGAAACGCGGCATGATTGGTTAATTAGAAATAGCTGCGTACTTAAGTCCACTTCGCTCTCCAACGCAGTTCCTCCAGAGATGAATATTAAGGACAGATTGGTTAGGATAATGTATCGCTGCGTAAGTTCACAAACTGTAGTGGCATCGGAAAAAGTGTTCACAAACGGAAGATGAAGAAATTTGATGGCACAGCCAGAGCTGGAAAGGCATATAGCAATTACTTCTACGCTAAACATACGGATCTGAAAGTATTCTACTAAAAGAATGCTGTCGACCAGCATCGACGTCGGAGAATCAGATGAACCGAATTGGCAGTGACAATGACTAACTCAGAATTCAACTTTTTATCCACAACCTTAGGAAAAAAGAAAGAAAAAAGTGTTGTACAATGACCGTAATAGTATTCAACAAATTGCTCGTCAACATCCGTAATCGTTATCAACTACAAGCTGCTCCCGAGGACGCGTCCTTGAGCTGAGGGAGTTATGCGGATCTCTCCACTGTCCGTTCGCGAGTGCTGGCCTTCTTTACCACTCGGTGTCGACGCGTGGGTAGTAGGAGGCAGGGCAACCCCGCGTGGTCTGATGTGTGTCATGCGATCGTACTCGTCGTCTCGGAGCTCCCTATCTTCTCTCTTTGCGTCACCACCGTCCATGTCCTCCATGCATCCACCCACGTTGTCAACGGTGGCGGGTGAAGAGGGTACAATACTCGAGTTATGACCCAGATGGATGATCTCACGCAGCTTACGATGAAACCGATCTCGATACGGCTTGGGTGGCATCGCAGAGATCCCATCTGGGTCTTTTCTAAAAAACACAGTCTTGAGGACTCGCTCGAGTCTTTTCGACCAATTCCACGTCTGCAGCATGTCGATGACCCCGATGTAGTAGAAGCCCGGCCCGATCACCACCTCGGCAGCACGCAGACACTGCGTCGACTGCTTGATCCGTTCAGAGGTCCCTACTGTACCATTGCTACTGTCAGACGGCCCCCGTGGAGATCCTGGCTTCTCTGTGAAGCTGTCGGGCGGTAGGAAGACACTCCCGTCTCTCGTGAGGATGTTGTGTCGATTCACTAAATAGCTCACTTCAATCACCCCGAGAAGCAGCGAGTAGTCCATGACGCCATGCGCACACAGGAAGTCACTGTCCCGCATAAGTTGCGCGAGCAGTTTCCGTCCTGCCTTCTTGCCGAAGCGCAACTTCATCGTGAGGTCCATATCTTTCAGCACCACATTGGGCTCGTGTGGAGCTCCCGCGCGATTGGGACAGACGTTGCGGCGCGATCTGTCGCCCCCCACAGCGCTCGAGCGAGTGGCTGAGCCACCGCAACGGAAGCTGAGATTGCAGTGGCGACACGTGGCTTCGGCGCCTCGACGAGGTTTCTGGGCGTTGCGATCCACCCACGATCCTTTGATGTCGTAGCGCTGGTGGATGGAGATGCCCTGCTGCACGTCAAAGACGTTCTCCATGACCACAAAGAACGTCGGACGCCCATACAGCTCGAGGCAATAGCCGCCGAGGAACCGCGTGAGGAAGCTCTCGCCGCTCTGCTCCTCGATGTATACTGTATACTCGTTCAGAATGCCGTGCAGGAACCCACTTTCCGAGCGTGTCAAGGACTTGACGACGTAGCTGCGATCCGACGAGTAATAGACGAACGAGCCACTCGCTCCTTCGCTCACTTTGGGCGTCGTACAGGACCGTAGAGAGCAGAGATACGCGTCGTCGTCGATGCCGTAGAAGCGTCGGATACGCTGGAATGCCAGCGGATGAAACGCTGTAAACCGACACTGGTGCAAAGCCGCGTCTTCGGGTGATGGCTGCACCATGAAGGAGTACTGTACTGGTCCGTGCTCAGAGTGATGGTCTGGCTGCTCTACAGGAGAGCTCGAAGGAGACGGGTACTGTCCCAGTGTACTGGTTATCCTCACCGCCTTAGCGATACCGTGAGTGGTGTAGAACACGAGCTCGTCTAGCAGAGCCAGATTCATCTGAGGCCGGACAGCGTCGTCATCTTCGTCGTCCTCGTCCTCGACACTCGAGAGCTTTGGAGTCCTAGTCCCGTCGACTACCACACTAGACTTGTCTTTGTGTTTCTTATGCTGTGGATGTTTGTATAGACACCACAAGATGAAAGGAACACTGCCTCGATACGACAGTAAGAATGCAAACAACCGAGAGAGTCGTCGAGCTTGTGTGGCTGAGGGAGTGAGCCAGTAGGCTCCATAGACTCCCCATAGCAAGGCAGAGTAGGCAATCAATGTTACAGTTGTCACAAACCCCTCGCGTAACAATACTCGTCTGTTACGAAGAGTTGCGGAGACACCTCGTCGCAATCGTCCATAAGACACCAACGTCACGTACAGGTTGGCGACCATCGAGATGGTAGCGGGAGTGACAATGAAGACCCAAATTCCAGTGGTCGACCCACTTGGCTGCTTGTAGCTGATGTGGTCGCTTCGTGCTTGAGTATCGGCTCCTACCCAACAGAAATTCCCCACCGCGACGGGAGACCCGAAGCTGTTGGATACGCACATGATGACTGCACTTGCGAGGGCTGTGACGTGTGCAATTCCCTGGTATTTGTGGCGATTTAATCGCGGAGACGTGAACGGGTTCGTCATCTTCCCCACAAGCGGTTAAGATTTAAAAAACAGAATACATCATTTAGCGATTTGAAACGTACCAAATAATATAAATCTAGAGCTGTGCAGGTCGTCCAGGCGCTGGAGCACATGATAAGGTACTCTCGTGCTGTCGATAGCTGTTGAAGTTGAAGGGTCAGGAACAGTACAATGACGTATCAAAAGCAAGACTGTAGCGTACCCATCGACAGGAGAGATCGCTCCCTACGCCAGCCCCTAGTCGATTCCATGCTGGTTCTAGGAGAAAAGAAATCGCGAGGCAGAACTCACACAGCGCTAAGTTTAGGAGTAAAATGTGCATGTGTCGGCGATACCATTTGGTACTGAGATAGGAAAGAATGATCACACCACACATGGAGAGGGACCCGACTGACCCCAACAAGAGGCCGCTCTGAATCCCCGTCGCCTCGAGAATCTCGTTGTAGAAACACAAGGCACTCGCTCCCAGAGATATCGACAGCATAAATACTCCAAATGACATCACCAATTGACTCTTTTGTGCCTCGGCGGTGGGAGCACGAAGCAAATCTGCTACCACACGAACGCCAGCCTCTGCCGGTGGCTGAGTTGTTGCACTCCCGCGGGGACTAGGAGCTACTGGCGGTGGTGTGTCCTGTTCCTCCTTAACTTCATGACCTCCATTTTTGATGTCGTTGCACCCCAGTGCGAGAGGTTTTTCATATACTTGTGGCTGTGGACTGTCGGAGATACGCGCTGGCGGTCGCAGCTCGTCGTCGTCCAAGCTCGCATCTATAGCAGCCGGCGTCATCAACACGTACGGTGAAAGGCTGCGGCGAAACAGGATGGCAAGCGCGAAGATTCGACGGTGACGTGACAAATACGCAGGGTCCACCAACAAGCAAAGAGGAAATAGCATGTGCAGGTTTAGTACAAGTCCGTTACGTTGCCATTGTGTCCCTTCATGTGCAATCTGCGACTTGAGAGACTACTTAAAATACCCTCCTCAGATTGCAGTGCAGGCTTTCGGTAACCTAGAGTCACTATGGCAAGTAAATGCCCTTCACTAGAACACCTTCAGGTCTGGACGCCGTTCGTAGAAGTATTTGCTGTATGCGCTCCAAATTCCATCTGTGTAAGGTTTAGACTTGATAGTCTCTATCTTGACCTTGAACACGTTTTCCATCGCATCTGCTGGCCAGAAGTGATTGTCGAACCATTTACCAAACAACGCATTCTCCAGCTTCACCGCAATTTCTTTCTTTTCCCCGGTCTTGGCCCTTTGAATCATACCGAGCAGCGCTGCGTCCGTGTAGTGCTTTGAGAGAACCTCAAGTGTTGCCTTTTCCCAATCGTTTTTGTTGGTGATCGTTCTGACGTACTGGAACCATGTGCCAAACCCAGACTTCGAAATAACGTTACCTTTTCCTTTGGCGAGCCGTAGTTTAGCGAACGCGCTGGAGGCAGATTGTCCCTCGCTTGCTAGTTTTAGGAGCTTTAGCGACTTTGCTTCCTTGAAAGGAAGAAGTCCTACCCTCGCCTCCTCATCCTCCGATAATTTGGTGCTTCTCAATAGCCTTGTAGGGAACGTGAGACTGTCAGTGTTCCCAGGAGAGCCACCAACAGCCAGAGAATCCCGTGGAATGGGGTGCTTTCCAGCAAGTGCCATAGTGCTCGCCAATATTGCCATGGTGACCATGAGGAACATCTTGTAAAGAGGCATGCTGTCGTAGCGTGAGGGGCGGATATCACTGAAGCTTGTGCACTGGTAGAGCAAAAGAAAATGTGTGCTTATAATCCTGTTCATCCGAATTGCTAAAAGTTCTTTACGGTAATGTACATATTCTGATCGGTGTCAGCCGGTTTCACAGGCACATAACTTTAGCTATATTTATTCGTCCAATACATGTACAGGTACTAGTTCTTCATAAAAAGCTGCTGGTAAACCGACGTTTTAGATGTACAGTAGTACAGGTATTAGTCACTGTGTTTACGTGTATATTCACGCATCATCATCCATTACAGTCAAAGTTTGACTTAAACCCATTTAGATCCGGCTCTTGCGACAAAAAAACACCTTCGAGAAAAAAACATCCTTTTGCCTCTCGTCTTTTACATTCCCGATGATATGGGTGTCAAGTACCTCAAATCCGGAAAAACCACAAGTGCCTCAGGGAACTCGGCGCCTTGAAATCCCAGCTACACGTATGAATGCGTGGTAGGTCTCCTCGGAAAGCGAAAGCCTTGCCCTAGCTTGGACTTGATCCTAGTTACACCTGGCTGTAGAGCTGGCCTGAAACACAGGAGTCAAAATTGCAGTTTAAATTCAGTAAATTCAGTAAATTCAGCCCCCCCTCCTTAACCCTAACCCTGATCAGGACCTAACAAAAAGGCACAGACACTCTTCGCGTTACTCTACATTTAACCTCGACAGCTGGTAGGTTAAATTTAACTGCTATTATAAAAACTCATTTATACGATAAATATCACGTTAAGTTAAATAGAAAGAGCGCATTCAATGCGTCAAACACAATGCTGCTTACGAGCCTAAGTTCCAATCGCGATCTAAGCACTCTAACGAAAGCGGGCGTTTCCCCTATCTCTTTAGCCCTTGAAAGTTACGGAATGTTTACAATTTCAGCAGTTGTGGTCGCTCAAAAATATTATCTCCATTTTCGGGCCCTCAAAATTACGATATATTGAGGACTGTTATAATCTCATTTTTTTTCAATATTTGAGATTTAAGTGTTATTTAAAAGCTCTAGCTTAACCCTTCTAGAACGGTATTCTGTATCCTACAGAATATTTTTTTCGCAGTATTTAAAATCCAAAAATCTTGGCTGCGCTGTCGAATCTCGCATATATTATTTTGTATGTGTGCTGATCAGTCGACCGCTCCTAATCGATCTGCGCTGGGTAGATAGCCGGGGATTAGCGTGTTGGCATATAAAGACGAGTATAAGGTTAAAAAATGGAGGTGACAGCCCACACAAACGCGTGTCAGCCATCTTTCCCCCATTCGGAAAGATGAACGGTTCTGGAGAGAAGTCGTTCACGCAGCTGTGGCGTGACCTGTGCAAAGAAGGATGGAAGGCTCGTAAGCCTACCGGTATCGCTAAAGACCACCGCTCCGTAAAGCCAGGAATCAAGGGCCACCTCGATGAATCGCGTCGCGGATTAGACTTCTTTGAAGGTGGGTGGATGTGATTGTAGCTAATAATTTTCGTTGTACTAGTATCTGCTTTGAACCAGGTGAGAAGGATCCTATGACGTTTGCTCGTCTCTCAGGCCTCCTGCATCACCAACCTTCCAGCGCATCAGTGGGCTCTGTCGTCCGACGACCCATTGGTAAGCAAGCAGCATATACAGCCATCGGTGTTGCCCCCCATACGTTACATCCCCCACGACAAACCAGGCTTCAGTGGCGCCGGCCACAACTGCGAGTAGATAATTGGTCGCGACTGTTTCTTTGCCGGCTTCCCTCGGTTCAGCATCTGATGATATGCATACGGCGGCAGTTATCACGAAAGTAGTTGAATTTCAAGCGACAGAACCAGCCGGTATGACGGATTGTTACAGAACAAGGTGATCGAGCAGATGGTGTTGTTCAGGATGATACAGAATTGCATCCCAGGGAGAACGCGACAGAAGAAGAAGAAAGCAAAACTGAGAGCGACGATCTGAACGAGACTGAAAACTTCATTGATTTGGACGTGTTCGACAGTGATAACTTCATGGAGGGTCTCCGAAAGGAGCCGCTGTTTGGTCCGACAGCTGATGACGATGTGAACTTGGTGGATAGTGCTGACTTCTGCGATTCCGATTCAAATGCAGATGGGATATTGGAAGACAATGAGGTGACTACGCCGTCTCTAGAAGGTGTCAGCGATGTTGAAGGTGTCCCAATGACTGAATACGTCTCTGAAGCTGAACTGTTTGAGTTTACGGAAGATGACTTACGTGATATCGCTGGAAATGGACGTATGACGAAGACCACAGCGGTAAGCCCGGATAGGACAGAGTAACCTAAAACGCATATAAACTAAATCTGTATGGATGCTCTCGCTGTTCGAAGATTCTGGGTCCACCGTGGTTTGCGTGGTCTCCGCACCTGCCATGTGTTCATTGTCATCGATGACATCATCGAGAACCTCCCAGTCTGCATCCTCAACACTCTCTGGGAATGATTGAATTCTAGCTAAGTCGACAAAGCTTGCAGAAAGCCTTTTACCTGAATTGAATTCACAAAACTATTGTCAATCCGTCAAGGAAATTATTACTTACAATAAGCTTTCGAGAAAGACGGCTCGCCCTCCAAAACGCTTACTTATCCTGTACATGGCGCGCAAGCGTTATCCACTTCCACAAAAAATTGACGCTCAGCATGGACACTTCATTAACAATAAAAAGGCCGACATCATTTGTGAACGGGACCCGCAAATGCTCAAGGGTGGCTCGATCCAGAATTTGGGATCGGCCAATCATTATTGCTGACAGCTGGATGTCCTTTCTGGAACTCCAATTTGCAAAGTTTGGTATGTGAAGACAAGGAGACGTGAGCCGCTGGAAGCGCGTGCATTGCTCCAGCGAGTGCAGGCTTTTTTTCTCACCAACACCGAGCCGAATTATGTCGAGTGCAGCAGGTAAACCTCACGGCGTTCGTGAGTTACCTTCGGTACGCCCTGCAGGTGCTTGATGGTCCGCCGATGAAATGGGCCGATTTAGACTGATTACGAGCTCAGTGCGTGTTGCCGTGACGCACCCAATTTTCTCTGGATGATGTAATTTAGGATCCCGCATGGATGGATGACACTACAATTCTCGTAGCTAGCAACAGGAATAAAACATGTCTAACGCGACGTACAGCTGAATTAGACGCAAAGTACCACCATCAAATTCTCTTACTAGCAGTAACGTCAGCTTGAGGATGATATCGCCGACAAAGTAAAACGATTAGTTTATGATGAGGATACAAACCTGGTATGTTTTGGCGTTTTCGTTACTGGCGCTCCAGGACAAGTTTCGGACAGCTGCAACGGCATTGTTAGCTGGGGTGTCACTAACGGCACACCATATCGATAATGTTCACTAGGGTAGGACGACCAGTATAAAAATCGCTGAAGCAGTGAGATTGACTGAACCTAAATAACACCTTTGGCGTCCACTTGCCATGGCCTCCAGAATTCATTAGCCTCGAGTTGCTGGATTGGGACGGTGATGTTCTATCAGGGAGAACTTGGCCGGAAGACGCCAGTCTTCAAACGGAACGGATGTGTAGCAGCGATAGTGAACCAAGACACAAAAATTGTTATAATTCTATCGGTATAGCGAAATCAGCCATGAGCAGCACAACATAAATATTGGTCGTGGTGTCATTGAGAATTCATTGCGGCTCATGTATGAGCAACACGCTGTCAAATTGGGAATGGTAATGACTGTGTAGAAAACACAAGGCTGTACTCTACTACGAGCTCTTCTTCATTTAGAAGGAAGTTGTGACGCGCCCAAAAGGGGCTTCGAGCATCTTTATGTTGGCGTATATCGCGTTAAATGGGCGGATCATCTTATGTTGCTTTCCGCTGTCGAGAGCATTTAGAAGAACACGAATTCGCGCGCTACAACTAAACGTATTCAGTACTAGATGAAGGACGGAGCATGAGAAGCAGTGAGTACTGAAACAATCAGAACGTTTTGTTTCCTTCTCGTATTAAAGTACTAAGATATGCTTTGCTTTGCTTAAATGTGTTTTCGCCCCCAGGATTTACTTCGGTCACATTTAATGAGGATTTAACTATCAAAAAGAGAAAGCTATGCTTCTATGTGTTGATGCTTCACCTATATACGATACAAAGTATCCAATACAGCTGTATATAACACATTGATTATTGGCGATATTTGTTCCCATTCACCAGCGATACAGTGTTGTCAGCGATGCCCATTACCTTCCTATACCCTGTTATAGTCGAACATGTGTTTTCGTCGGGATCCTTGCCCATCTCTAGAATCTCTTTAATATTCATAAAACTCCGTGACGGCTAACAAGAGAGGAGTACTCGTCTGGTGCCATGATGTGTTTTAGCGTACATACACGAACCAATCGCTTATGACTGTTTGTTAAACGTGTTACGACCTACAAAATAAAGGGATCTCCAAATCGCTATACCGTCTTATATAGAGTCTTGCCCATTTTCAAGGTATACAGTTTGGTATTATATCACTCCAAATAGTATACCCGCTCTATCGAATCATTTACACCGTAACTTTCAGTTATCAATAGCTTTTACGCTGCTACATTTATTTCAGGACAGTATGACCTTGCGAAAGCTAGCATCGCGAAAACGAATATAGAGACGTTTTTAGGGAGGGGGGGGGGGGGGGGGGGGGGGGGGGGGTTCAAAATGCGCCATGCAAGTCTTTTTACTGCTTGAGGTACATCAAACTCGAATTTATCCATATAAATCTTTTACATTTGAAGTATAGATAACTTTTTCAAAGAGGCTAGGTATTCGCGGGGCATTGGATAACTTAATGTGGGGGCTGATCAGGATTGACCATAAGCCTGTTTTAACACCGAAGCCAATCGAAGCTATAGTATCACTCCAATTAGTATATAATAGCGCAAAAAGGGGATCTTTTTGGAATAGTATATTGTTTATTATTTGGTAGAACCCAATTAGTATACCTGCACATCTTGCAACCCCTATCCAACGCTATATTTTTAGTAAGTGGGCAGATTAAACTTAATCTTCAGCTCCAAAGGGCCAAAACATCGGAAAATATCGTCAGATGAAGACAGATTTACCGGGATACTGTCTCTTCTTGGAAAGAGGAGACGTTTTTTTCCTTGATAATACTGTCTCCTAGGATATCCTTTGTTGATTTGCTGCTTGCATTCTTGGAGGCAAATGTCAGAGTGAGTAGATTAGTGTTCCCTGAAGCTCTCCTACACATCTTTCCAAGCACTATCCTTTTTTTGTCCCCCTTGTTGTCTTGTAAGTGTTTGGACAAGCACCGCTGTCGTCGTACCTGAACCATCCATACTGTAGCTTCTGGTAATTGGCCAAGCACAATCGTTCCTGATCGTGACGTAATCCAGTCTGGGACAGAGCGGGACGGCCCGTAACCCCATCGACGGTCTGAACCGTAACCAAACCATGTGATGGCGACGTACTTCAACACTCCCACTCACCGTTACTGCACGATGACATTCTGCTTGATGCTACTTGCGCCACGCAGATACTTCAGTGTCTTCGTCCCGAGATCCTTCGTCAACATGTCGGCAAAATACTGCTTGGTGTCAACATAGTTAAATTCGACCGTTCCCCGTTCTACGCTCTCGCACGTGAAGTGGTGTCTGCTGTCCACGTGCTTAGTCCGCGCGTAATTTCCAGCGCCCCTAGCCAACGCGATTGCACCCTGATTATCTTCCAAGCTAAATGTCGCTCCCACTTGCTCGCGATCCACGTCCTTCAACATAGCACGCGTCCACAGCACCTCATGCGTACAAAGGTTCAGAGACAGGTACGCTTCCTAATATGAGCTGAGCGTGACCGTCCTTCGGAACTTGAACTTGGATTCCACCGGTGCGTCTTCGATCATCACGACGGCCTCAGACACCGATCGCGTATCGTCGATGTTTGTTCCCTAGTCAGCGACCGAGAACACGACGGCCTCGATATTCTCCGTCACATGGTTTTTCCACCTGCGTTTTTTCGCTCTATCATTTTCCGTTCCATAATTTCCCGACCTGCCTTTTTCCGTCCTGATATTTCCATCCCGCGGTTTTCCGTCCAAGTATTTTCCGTCCCGCCTTGGTATACAATACCGTGCTCGGGCGTTGTCTTTAAGTACATCAACACTCGGATAGCAGCTCGCCAATTGTGAATATCGGGGTTCTCGAGGAATTGTGACAGCTGCGTCACCATGTATGCAATGTCTGGTCGGGTACATGTCGTAATGTAAAGTAGACAGCTGATAAGAGATCGAAACCGTTTAGACCGCATTTCCGAGCGTTCTTCTTCCGTTCCAGGGGACTGCAGCTGGGCAACTTCAAATCTGATGCACACGGGTTGTCCACAGCCTTTGCGTTCTGCTAACCGAATCGCTCTGCAACATCATCGCTGTATAGCGTCTGCTTCATCATGAGCGATCGTACCGCTCTGTTGTGATCGATCTCCTTTCCGAGAATAAATCTGGCGGTGCACAGCTCCTTCATCTTAAACGCGGCATTGAGTGCCGTCTTCACATCTTGGATCTCGTCATTCATCTTGGCAGCAATGATCATGTCGTCCACGTACAAGCATACGTAGATGAACTTGTCTCTGACACGCTTCACGTAGAAGCACTTACCTGCTTCACAACTCTTAAATCGGTTATAGACAAAAACGCGATGTAGCGTCCTGTTTCACGCACTTGCAGCCTGCTTTAGACCGTAAATGACCTAGTTCAATTGACAAATTCGCCTGCTCCTTCAATGGCCACTGGAATCTCCATGTAAACGCGGTCCTTTAGCACGTTGCTCAGAAATGCAGTGTCCGCGTCCGATTGCTCCGTCACGTATCCGACCGCAACACATACGGCAAGTGCAACTCGAATTGAGTTCAAGTTTGCCACAAGCGAGTAAGTTTCAAAGAAGTATATCCCGAACTTCTGTTTAAACCCTTTCGCAACCAGCCGTGTCTTGTATCGAATCACTCGTCCGTTCTCGTCTCTATATTTGACAACGCCTCAGCGGTAGCCTATATGACGCATCTTCGTCCTGCGTGGAACAGTCATCATGTTCCGTTTCGTTCGTGCGAGCGTAGTTCGGTCCTCACCGCCTTGCACCATTCGTCCACATCCGAGCTGGCCATCGCCTACGCATGCGTACTAGGTGGATCCGCTGTGTCCACTATGCTTGCAGCATATTCCAGTACTGCCTCAGCAATTCGATCGTCCTCGTCAAGTCGGGCTCTATTCGGTGATGGCGGTCCGTTACTTCCTTCCGATTTTGACTCTTCGTCAACTCCTGGTCCATCCTCAAGTAGTAGGATGGGCTCACGACCCCGTCGTGTCCATTCAAATTCGGGACGCAGAACCACCATGTCCTTTTGGAGCGCGGACGAGTTGGGCTGGAAACCGTCCTAAAATGCTGACTGTGTTGAGCGATATTGAGTAGGCTCTAAGTCTGTCGAGGGTTCTGCTGACGCAGCAACATGCTCAAACTCGCGCCTTGAGTAGGTTCCACCGCATCCATCTCAATATTCTTGATGTGCTCCTAGACACCTTCCATCTGCTCGTCCTGCGCCGATTCCCGTTCCACTCGGTCCGTCCGGGTCGGAACGCTTCCTTCATCAGATTCCTTGGCTATCGGAATGATCGTTCTTTGTTTTGGAACGAAGGTTTCGTACATTCCGTCCACTTCTCGCTCGTCCAGTTCAATCAATCGAGATACCTCGACCTTGGATCGTTCCAAGTCATATACCCGGTATCCTTTCATGTTGTCCGCGTATCCGAGGAACATGCACCTGAAGGTCTTCGGTTCCAACTTCGCCCGCTTCGCGTCATCGACAGCAGCGAAATCCTGGGATCCGAACACCCGCAACAGATAAATGCGTGATTATACCTTAAATCCCAGCTCGTATGGCGTTACCGTCCTGCTCGACGTGTAGATGGACTGATTGATAGTTACACAGCTGTACTTACTGCTTCAGCCCACCATTCCGTAGACACGTCTTTGTAGTACAACATACTCCGTGCCTTTGTCATGATCGTATGGTTCATCCGTTCAGCCACTCCGTTCCGCTGAGGGCTGTATGGAACGGAACGCTGATGCACGACCCCTTTCTTCATGCACATTCCTACGATCTTCTTATTCACAAACTTTGTCCCATTATCCGACCGTAGACACTTCAATGGCTCTTTCCGTTGGTTCTGGTAGAGCGTCTTGAGCTCGATCGATTTCGCAACTACTTCGCTCTTGTTCTTCAGGGGGTAAGCTACCACGTATCTTAAGTGGCCATCCACCAGTGTAAGGACATACCGTACGCCTCGCTTTGAGATCGTTCGCATAAGTCATATCACATCCATGTACCAACACACGCGATGTCTTCTTTTCCGGAACAGACGGAAACGGTGTTATCGTTTGCATGCTGCTCAGGCACCCGCCACACAGCTTCTTTATGCTCTGCTTCATCGCCAGTATTCCGTTCGTAGCTCGCTGCGCTCCGATCATTCCGTCCTGTCCGGGATGTTCCAGCCGAGCACGCCATCGCTCCCACTCGCTGTCAACCCCGGCGTACTGCACAAGTCATGCTGCCTCTTTCTAACAATTCACGATGTACCCTTTGCCGATCATCTTACCCAATGCGACCGCTCTAGTTGTTCCCTAAATGGTATAAGACGCGCTTTGGAGCTCCACGTTTAGACCGCGCGCAGCCCATTTTCCGACCGAAAGCAAACGTCTGTCCAGACCGGGGATGTAGGGCACCTCGATGATCCTGATGCGTCCTTCATCCAAAACGGTCAACCAGACCGTTCCTTGCCCTGCTACACGCAGTTTCTTTCCGTCGGCGATGGTCACCTCACTTCTGGTAGCCATATATTCGTATTGCAGCAGATCCTCACCGTGGGGCGTCATGTGGTACGTGGGACCGCTGTCGATCAACCATCGATCCTTCAGTCCTTCTCCCACTGCGAATACGGAGTCGCTCTCACGATCTCCCTTTTTGACCGGGCACCCTCGCATCATTTGACCGGCTTGTTCGCATTTAAAGTGCTTGAATTCGAACCCGTTCTTTCGTGGTGCGTTCCGTTTTTGCGTACCGCTCTCTTTTCGACCGTTTCCTCGTTTGCCTTTGAATTGGCCACCGTTCACTTTAAACGCGCGTTCCGCGGCCGTCTTCTTTTCCAACCGCTCGTACGCTTTCTAAAGCTTCTCTTTCTCATCGTTGAGTGTGACATCTGTTGCGTTGTCGATGTTCGACGAGATCAACTAGCACTCGGCAGGTAAACGGGTCAACACCACGTCGTGCGTCGTCAAGTAGTTCTCCCAGCGTCTGCAATCCCGCGACCAGCTCGTTGAAATCATCCAAATACATGGCCAATGTCGCATCGCCATCCATCGTGAAATCATGCAGCCGACGTGTCATCGCAACACGATTGTGGTTCGTCATACGGCTCTAGTATTCCCGCAGAGTACTCCAAACCTGCATGACACGGGTCGCAGAGCGAAGCTTTGTTTGATGTTGCAGCTCTTTGCCTTGAGCGATGATAGCGAGTGAGTTCCGTCCTGGCCCAACATGGCCTCCGTGATCTCGTTTTCCGGCTTGGTCACCTCCACATGCGCAAGCCGACCCTTACAGACCAGCGTCATGCGCATGTAATACTCACAGTGGAAGTAGTTTCCACTACACAGTGGGACTTCGCATTTCTTTGTCCTCATGATTGGATGTTGCGTGTAGAGCGATCTTGTGGCTGTTAGCCTGCTAAACTGCTGCTTGTGTTCTTGGAGGCAAATGCCGAAGTGAGTTGATCAGTGCTTATCGAAACCCCCCTACATGGCTTTCAAAGCACTATTCCTCTTTGCTGTCTTCTTGCAAGTGTGAGTGCAAGCGCCGCTCTTGCCGTACCTGAACAATCCCTATTGTAACATCAGGATATTGTCCAATCACAATCGTTCCTGATCGGGACGTAATCTGATCTGGGACAAAGCAAGACGGATGATAACCCGATCGACGGTCTGAGCCGTAACTGAACCGTGTGATTGCGGCGTACTTGAACAGTCTTTAACAAGAGATAAAACGACAATCTCCAGGTATCGTCTCCGTTCGTCTGACCTTTAAAAAAAGATTTCCGTAGCTCACTAACTTTTGAACTGGGACACATACGTACTCAATGCAACTGTCGTGAAAATAGAACCGGAAATAGAGCGTGTTGATACTGTTCTCACACTTTCTGGTGCCGTATTACAGGGATATTTGTGCATTTTTTAAATCTCCCATTCGCACAGTGATAAAACCATATTTTACCTATGAAGTACTTTATACAAACTATAAAATACACAAAACATCAGCAATTTGGGTTTATGCACGTTGGCGAACATTCAATTATTATTGTGTCATTTTTAAAGGGGTTGGTGACAACCTCTTTCTTTTAAGTTTAAACAATCGCCTAAATATTCGTTCATTTCATTTTAAAAATAGGCAATAGGTGGTTTGGTTTGCCATTCACATCGCACAAATATACTTTTTGAGAGCTGATTGCATTATGTATAGAGCTTAAATTCGAGTTTTACTGTTAAATAAAGGCTTTTAAGGCCTTCATACATGTTCTTTGCAAGGGCATTTCGTAACATACATGTATTGCCGAAATGGTTCGATTTAGCGATTTCGATTGCGCATTCCATTTCCCGGTGCTATTCCAGCCCCCCTCTTCAGCTCTAATTTCCATTGCGATTTTTGGCGACATTGCGACAATAAGCTTCAGCAGCGGTAAAAACTGTATAAATTCCGAAACTTGGAGTGCGTTCGTCAATACAAATTATGCACCGAATAGTGTACGTATCGTACAATAATATCACCACAACGTATCTGAATCGCATCGAGATTCGGCAAATGTATTGATCAAGGAGACGAGTCCTGTCCCAGTGTACTGGTTATCCTTACCGCCTTAGCGATACCGTGTGTGGTGTAGAACACGAGCTCGTCTAGCAGAGTCAGGGTCGGACTACGTCAGCTTTGGATTCGTAGTCCCGTTGACTACCACACAAGACTTGGCTTTGTGTGTCTTGTGCTGTGGATGTTTGTATAGAGACCACAAGGTGAAAGGGACACGGCCTCGATACGACAGTAAGATTGCAAACAACACGAGAGAGTCGTCGAGCTTGTGTGGCTGAGGGGGTGATCCAGTAGGGTCCATATACTTCCCATATCAAGACAGAGTAGGCAATCAATGTTACAGTCGTCACAAACCCCTCGCGTAACAATACTCGTCGGTTACGTAGAGATGCTGAGACTCTTCATCGTAATCGTCCATAACGTCACGTTCTGGTTAGAGACAATCGAGATGGTAGCGGGAGTGACCCAAATGCCAGTGGTCGATCCACTTGGCTGCTTGTACTGTAGCTGATATGGTCGCTTCGGGCTTGAGTATCGACGCCTACCCAACAGAAATTTCCCACCGCGACGGGAGATCAGAAACTGTTAGACACATGCGAGGGCTGTGACGTGTGCAATTCCCTTCTGCATTTGCGTATATTTTCGTCATAAAGTAACGTACATAGTACATGTACGTCATTCAGTTATTATCTTTTAACAAAATATTTTATTACCGTAGGGCCAGAAAGGAAGGGCTACCGTTTTTTGTTGTTGGAATGTTTGATTCAACGGCGATGTTTCCGGTGATGATGGCACGGATGATGAATGATTCAGTTCAAATCTTGTTCTTAGTTGAAGTGCGTGATTGGTACCTTGGACTAATCTGCCGTCATCCAGTTCCATTTTTTTTAAGGAGAACGAGGGTAATATTTTTTTTATACAGACCCATTTGCTTAGGCATGATGCTTTCTTATTTTTTTTAGCGTGTAAGTGACTTTTAATTCCACTGCTGAGCGCGAAGCAACTCTACAGATAATACAGGACGAAAAAAATCTTTTTTTTTGTGCCTGCAGCGTTAAAATGACTTCGAATTGGCTAAATCTGACCTCGTTTTCAAAATGAGAGACGGGAAACCCCTACTTATCCAACTACGGTTTCCTTGAATAAACCCTCGGCCTCTGAAGAATACAAAAGTAATTCATTATCCTTACAAACATAAGTAAGTTTTTTTTTTAAATTTCAAACATTGCCAGAGCCTGAAGAGCCGGTAGCGTTTGTTTAGGTATACCGTTTTACACTTCTTGATATTTGCTTTGACAAAGGTATTCACAGAGTCATTCTGTAAGCCGCAGTTGTGGTTCCGTTTGTTATTTACTTTTTGGCACACATTTAGAAATCTCCAGTAGCAGAATGGTTTTCTACGGCGGCGCCACACTGGTCACCGTTGTTGTTTTGGCGAGTTCTTCTACCTTGGCTGTAGTGGACCCGAACACACCGGACTTCTTGCCTTTGTATCGTTCGTCAGCTGGTGGCGAAGGCAACGCCCTCACTCCTAGGCTTTTGAGAAGTAATATCCAAGTGGAGGAGAGGGTAGCCTGGCTCGAGCAGCTCAAAACTGGTTCAAGTGGGACGATGCGATTGTAACGGGGTTGATGAGCAAGGCGGAACCCCCTCACGGGGCTCTCGTTTCGTTAGGTCTTAGCAAAATCAACAAAAACGCCCTTTCGGACGCCAAGTTTGGGAGCTGGCCCAAGTACGTTACTATAACCAATAGGCCCAGCTGGGAGACTTTAACGATATCGGCTCTCCGAAAGAAGAATACTGCCGCTGTAGTGGCCAGTATGATCTTAGCGGGTAAGAACGGGAAGAACAAAGCAGTCGTCAAGAAGCCGTAGCAAGCTCAGTTCAAGAGTTGGGTTACAGGTCATCGAAAAAGTGTACAAGTTCGGTCCGGGTAAGTGGGTTAATACTGATGCTAAACCAGTCATGATGGCTTACAACAAGTAGTTTAACAAAATGCGCCCCGTGGTATTGGAGTAGTCAGCTAGGGGGGGAGAGGGGGGGGGGGGGGCTACCGACAGTAGGATACGCGTAGATGTAATTGTTACCGCTTTCCATGTTCTGACTAAGACGGGGTTTGCCTTGATGTCCTCCATCTTGAGCTTGAACACTTTTTCCGTGACAGTATTTGGCAAACAATATTCGTCGAGCCATTTACCAAGCATAGCATTCTCTAGTTCGTTTTCCCCACCTTCGCCTTTAGAATCATGTCCATCAGCTCCTAATCCGTGTGATGCTGTAAGAGAACCTCGATCGTTACCTTTTCCCAATCGTAATCGAGTGGTATTTGTGGCGATTTAAGGCGCGGAGACCTGAACGGGTTCGTCATATTACTTTGGATTTAGAAACAGAATAAAACAATTTGCGATTAGAAACGTACAAAAAATATAAATCGAGCTGTGCAGATCGTCGAGGCGCTGGAGCAAATGATAAGGCACTCTCGTGCTGTCGATAGCTGTTGAAGTTGAAGGGTCAGAAACAACACAATGGAGTGTCAAACGCAAGACTGTAGCGTACCCATCGACAGGAGAGATGGCTCCCTACGCCAGCCCCTAGTCGATTCTGTGCTGGTTCTAGTAGAACCGAAATCGCTAGGCAGAACTCACACAGCGCTAAGTTTAGGAGTAAAATGTGCATGTGTCGGCGATACCATTTGGAACTGAGATAGGAATGAATGACCACATCACACATGGTGAGGGGCCCGACTGACCCCAACAAGAGGCCGCTCTGAATGCCCGTCGCCTCGAGAATCTTATCGCAGAAACACAATGCAATCGCTCCCAGCGATATCGACAGCAGAAATACCCCTAATGACATCACCAAGTGACTCTTTTGTAACTCGGCGGTGGGAGCACGGAGCAAATCTGTTTATACACGTGCCCCTGGCTCTGCCGGTGGCTGAACTGTTGCACTCCCTCGGGGGCTAGAAGTTACGGGAGGTGGAGTATCCTGTTCCTCGGAATGCATCGGAGTCGTTGGACGGACGGGCATTGTTTTGCAGAGAAAAATATTGTAGTAAAACCAAGTAGCCACCTGAAAATCTCAGTTTAGTTACTTTATAGCTTCAGTAAATGTGCTCACGCAATTTGCACCGAAAAACGATATCTACTGACGTGAACAATTATAATTTCAACTTTGAGTGTCGGCGACACCCTCAATGATAGTAGAACAACATGCTGAAAGCAAGGTCGAAGCGCATCATTGCAGTTACAGCATTTAAGCATGTAATGCATTAAGGCAGATACTCCCTCTTCTTATAGCAAGATCTAGGTCAAACGCTCGGGGCGCATCTTCTTAAAGTACTCCGTGTATGCCTTCCAGACTGGTCTAGCGTCAGTTTTAGTCCACTTACCCGGACCGAGCTTGTACATTTTTTCAATGACATCTGGTGGTCGGTAACCAGCGTCCAGCCAATTCTTAAACTGAGCTTGCTCCAGCTTCTTGGCGACTGCTTTGTTCCTCCCGTTCTTCCCCGCCAAAATCATGCTGGCCACGACTGCGTCACTGTTCTCGTGTCGGAGAGCCGAAATCGTGGCGGTTTCCTAGTCGTGCTTGTTGGTCTTAGTAACGTACTTGGACCAACTTCCAAACTTGGCGTCAGAAAGAGCGTTATTGTCGACTTTGCTAAGGCCTAGCGAAACAAGAGCCCCGTAAGGGGTTTCCGACTTGCTCGTCAATCCCTTTACAGTCGCATCGTCCCACTTGAGCAAGTTTTTAAGCTGGTCGAGCAAGGCCGCTCTCTCCTCGCCATCGTCCGCTTGGATAATACCTCTCAGGAGCCTAGGAGTCGGGGCGTTGCCTTCGCCAGCAGCCGACGTCTGATACAAAGGCAAGAAGTCCGGTGTGTTCGGGTCCACTACAACCAAGGTAGAAGAACTCGCCAAAACAGCAACGGTGACCAGTGTGGCGACGCCGTAGAAACCCATTCTGCTATTGGAGATTTCCTAAATGTGTGCCAAAGCGTAAATGGCAAACTGAACCACAACTGTGGCTTACAAAATGACTCTGTGGATACCTTTGTCAAAGCAAATATCAAGAAGTGTAAAACGGTATACCTAAACAAACGCTACCGGCTCTTCAGATTCTGGCAATGTTTGAAATTAAAAAAAGACGTACTTGATGTTTGTAAGGATAATAAATTACTTTTGTATTCTTTAGAGGTCGAGCCAAAGAATAGTTTATTCAAGGAAACCCTAGTTGGATAAGTAGGGGGTTCCCGTCTCTCATTTTGAAAACGAGGTAAGATTTAGCCAATTCGAAGTCATTTTAACGCTGCAGGCACAAAAAAAAGATTTTTCGCGTCCTGTATTATCTCTAGAGTTGCTTCGCGCTCAGCAGGAATTTAAAGTCACTTACACGCTAAAACAAATAGGAAAAGCATCGAGCCCGTCTGTATAAAAAAAAACGATTACCCTCGTTCTCCTTAAAAAAAATGGAACTGGATGACGGCGGATTAGTCCAAGGTACCAATCACGCACTTCAACTAAAAACAGGATTTGAACTGAATCTTTCATCATCCGTGCCATCATCACCGGAAACATCGCCGTTGAAGTCAAACATTCCACACAAAAAAACGGTAGCCCTTCCTTTCTGGCCCTACGGTAATAAAATATTTTGTTAAAAGATAATAACTGAATGACATACATGTACTATGTACGTTTATTAATGACGAAACTATACGCAAATGCAGGGTAGAAAATGTATAAATTCCGAAATTTGGAGTGTGTCCGTCAATATACATTACGATACCGAATAGTGTATGTATTGTACAATAATATCACCACGACGTATCTGAATCGCGTCGAAATTCGGCAAATGTATTGATCAAGGCAAGCGTTATTGTGACCGACTGAAAGCCATTTGTGACCGACCGACTGCCAACGTGTCCGATTGTGCCTGACGAAGAAATTTGCCCTTTCTTTGTGTAGCCGGATACGAGCACTTTGTGTCTTTAGAGCGAAGTCATCCTCAAGGCCGAGATAACCTGTGATGTTTCCAACGCAATATGTTTAGCTATATAATTCAAGATCAACAAAGTATATTGCTTCACATGCAATCTGCAAGTAGCAATAACGCTGGTACTCCAGTGCCTTCTTACGTAATTCACTTGTGCTTTCTCCACTACACAACGTTTCGAATGCAAGTAGAACGTACACTCCACAGTTGTAGCTGTCTAGTTGAAATACAGCATCTGCAACATAGGGATCCATTCTGTAACGTCCTAATATAACTAGCATGTGTTTCACAAGTTTGTGCGCTAGTGCTCTCATGGTGCCAGTGTAGCTGCTGCTCATGGAATCATAGTTCTTGATGGTTGTCTTAGCTGAGTCGACCACGATACCACACCAGTACAGTTCACCGGAAGCAATATAATTCGCTCAGTAATACAACCAAATAAGCGTTTTAGATCTTCGTCTGGAATGCTTACCTTTCTTGTCTCCACGACACCCCATATCGCTGGGTCAACAGTCATGGCTTCCTCTTGTTAACCGAATAGCTTTGCCGTTGCCTCTGTCAATGCAGTGTCACTAAGTAGTGATCTGCATGCAAATTCAACGATCCAAATCTACAAAATTTGCATACACAGTGTCAGTTGTTGATATCCTTAAAATATGCAAAGTGCTTACCCTTTCAGAAAAAAATCAGAATTGCTTTTAGTCTCGACGTCAATTTTGCTTCTTGTTCGACCCGGAAAAAAGGCAAAATATCCAGCGAGAAATCATTTTTTGAGAACCATTTTATGGCTCTCTCGATATTGTTACGCTCTTTGACTACTTGGTGCCATAGCTTCATGGTTCTCAGTGTCTGCATCCCGATTACAAATATACCTAGCAAATCCACTGCAAAGTCTAGCTATGGTAATTTGTTGTGCTTCATTTGTAGGGTATTCCTTTTTACTCGCTCGCTGGAGTATCTTGATAGAGGTCACGGGTTTTATGCAACGTTAGGCTTGTACGGAGCGAAGGGAAGAGTCGCCACTCGGAGATTAGACCGGAGCGAAGACACTTGAGGGGAAGAAGGAAGATTCCGAAGTGATTGATTTATCGGAGTTTACTCTGTCCTCACTACCTAGGTCATCCAATCAATTGGTGCATCCAATCACCAACACTCTGCACTCGTCCAATCATCCTACTCGTCTAATCATCGATAGCGTAATCAACGTACCGTAATCATCGCGGGATCGTGTTGGCCCGGTTTGACTACCGGTTTATGGGTACTTACCGCCTGAAATCGGTACCACTCAATATCTCTTTGGTCTAAATAAGGGAAATGGCTTTTGAATCCATGATAACTTTGCTAGCCGGTAGCTGCGAAATCACGTAGGGTACTAGGTGCTTCATCTTCTTATAAAAAAAAGCTGGAATCGGGGTAGCAACTCCGCACATGATGCATAGGTAGGCTCGTGTGAAAGGAGAACCTGAATTGTTTTGAGACTCATGCCTTCGCCGTCCAGATTTCCTTCTGCATCATTCTCATTCTTGATAAAGGTCATTCCTGGTATTGCCTCGTATAATGAATAGGGAGCCAGTTCAGTTGCGATCACGTACTGCTCGTGAAATAATTCGCATACGTGCTTACTAACCAAGGTTGTCACGACATTCATCTCTTTATCATATCCATAGTGATGGATGTGAGAAACCTTGGTTGCACGGTTGTAAAGAAGCTGTTCATATCGAATCTAATAGAAGATAATAGGAGCCAAACACTAATCTAAGACCATTGAATAAATTACAATCTCCTTCATGTTCTTCCAGGACGCCTCAAGTCTGTTGTTGGTGTTGTTGCCCAACGTCACCGCACTTTGTCTCGTGAAAGAACTCCACATGGCCCTGCACCCGACCCAATTCTGTGCAAAGTAAGTCTCAAACGGGTGATTGGGGGTAGTCTGTTTTGTGTCCACAACAGTACCCAATGCTGTAACCGATTCCGTACCCGAATCCGTATCTGCACCAGATCTAGCCGTGGTCGTGCCAAGGCGGGTATCAATAGAGGTCAAACGTGTCATGTAGCGTCGGAGCTTCCCATACTCATGTTCGGTTTTTGCGTACACCAACCGATTGACACTGTGCGAAACTGTTTTTTTTTTACCACGCCGAGAAGCCATAGTCGGCGCATGCAATCTCCTTCCGCAAATATTTCACGACGTGAAACTGACAGAGAATGATACAAACTTCTGGAAAAGCGGTCTGCAAAACTCCAATTTCGGTAAGGCTTTGTCCGCGATCACACATTGCAGCTTAGACCAGGAATGATTCTGCTTCTTAAACTCTTCACACGCTGAAAACAGCGTTTCACTTCGCTCATTTTGATGGATAGCGTGCTGTACGTACTGGCCTTTCCCAAAAATGTCATGAGCCATGAGCGAAAAAATCTTGTACTTTGAGGAGCTGGTACCATGCGTTGCGTCGATCATTAAAACCTTAGGGAATCTGCTAAAAACCTCAATCTTGTGCTTCGTTTGTAGAGTAATACACGTAGCAATCTTCTACAAAACCAAACATACAAAATTAGAACTCAACTGATCCATTCACAATAATTGAGAACCAAAACGAACCTTCCTGTCTGATGGGTCCACAATAATATGCCCTACGCTCCCGGGAACAGCACAAAAGCCCACCATCCGTTTGTTGATGCGTTCAGAACGAGATGACACGCTTTATGCTTGTTTATATAGCTTCCGAATAAGGTTATGTACATCTTGAGGAGCTGGGTCACTGCTGGTGTTCTTCACAATAAATTTCAGAATGTTTTGCGTCTTTGTACCTGACTTTCTGAGCGAGTCAACCATTGCCAAAACTTCTTCTTCTATTGCCAGTCGATTAGCGGGACAATGGCGGTACATACGCAGCCCCAAGCAGTGGCTGTGAATTAATGCAGTCTTAGTCACGCAAACAGCTAAATCAAGAGGGGATGTGTTCACCACTTGAACGCAAGCGTTTATCTGTATACACACATGAGCAAGGTTAGCAGTTGAAAAGTATTGTGATATACTGTACGGATCCGTAACCGACTGTGACCGACAGTGTCAGACTACAACCTACTGTGACCGACAGTGTCAGACTACAACCGACTGTGACCGACAGTCAACGTCTTGCACCGGGTCTTTCGGGTGTACTTCCTGGCGTGGCCGCTTCCCTTTTCCACGGTATCTGTACTTGCCGCCATGCGTGCAAAGAGCGTCTTTGCGTACGTACACCACGTCTCTGGGATGAGAGTCGAACACGGCTTCTGGACCTTCTGGATTAGCGTGTTCCGTTCTGCCACGCTTTTAGTTGATCGCACTCTAAAAACCTACAGTAAATTTCTCAAAACCGTGGAATACCCTCAACATGTCACGTTTCAACTAATTATGCACAGACTTCTATACATCCATCCCCGCTGGCACCTCCACTTGTTCTCTCGTCAGGCGTATCACATATGCAGGAATTCTCAACACTCCACGTCGCCGCACTGGAACTATTGGATACGGTGGAGTCGTCCTCCCAGCTCACGTCCGAGCCGTCATTCTCACTGCCGTCGCTGTAGGCTTCATCTGAGGGTCGCATCTTCGACGCGCCCGCAGTCTGGCGCCGATCCATTGCTGGCGCTGTTAATCTCCAAAAGGAGTACCCCCTAAATGAGTGGCGCGAAAGCTCCGTATACGGATAAACAAATTTAACCGTACGAGGGACTCAAAATTCTCTCGACAGTGTGTTTTTGCATTTTTTTGTCTGGCACATTAACGACTCTCATTGATCAAGGAGACGGTTCTGTCCCAGTGTACTGGTTATCCTCACCACCTTAGCGATACCGCGAGTGGTGTAGAACACGAGCTAGCCTAGCAGAGTCAGGTTCATCTGAGGTCAGACTGCGTTGACATCTTCGTCGTCCTCGTCCTCGACACTCGAGAGCTTTGGAGTCCTAGTCCCGTCGACTACCACACTAGACTTGTCTTTGTGTTTCTTATGCTGTGGATGTTTGTATAGACACCACAAGATGAAAGGAACACTGCCTCGATACGACAGTAAGAATGCAAACAACCGAGAGAGTCGTCGAGCTTGTGTGGCTGAGAGGGTGCTCCAGTAGGCTCCATATACTCCCCATATCAAGACAAAGTAGGCAATCAATGTTACAGACGTCACAATCCCCTCGCGTAACAAAACGCTTCTGTTACGCAGAGTTGCTGAGACACCTCGTCGCAATCGTCCATAAGACACCAACGTCATGTACAGGTTAGCGACCATCGAGACGGTAGCGGGAGTAACAATGAAGATCCAAATGCCAGTGGTCGACCTACTTGGCTGCTTGTGCTGTAGCTGATGTGTTCGCTTCGTGCTTGAGTATCGACTCCTACTCAACAGAAATTTCCCACCGCGACGGGAGATCAGAAACTGTTAGACACGCCCATGGTGACCACAGTTGCGAGGGCTGTGACGTGTGCAATTTCCTGGTATTTGTGGCGATTAAGGCGCGGAGACGTGAACGGTTTGTCATCTTCCCCACAAACGGTTAGGATTTAGAAATAGAATAAAGAAGGGATTTGAAACGTACTAAATAATATGAATCTAGCGCTGTGCAGGTCGGCCAATATCACGGGCTTCGGCTAGGGGAAGAACTGGCTATTCTAGACGACTGCCTGCGGCAGTTCAGTGTGCTGCGCAAGAAGCGTGTTTCGCCCGATCAGCCATGCTCTGCTACGCAGACAGCCTCGTTCCAAGTCTGAAGTAGAACCAAAGGCTCCGGACCGTGGGCCGATTGCGAAGCTTACTTCGACAGCAGAAGATATGTAAGCTTGTATGAGTAATTTTGTAGCTAGAGAGCTGATAAGAGAGCTCTCAGTCGTGAATTTCCTTCTTTCAACAGAAGTGCTCAAGAAACAGAAAAAATAAACGCTTACACATTCTACACAACTTTACGTATAAGTTCCTACTTCGGCCAATATAAGATAGAAGTCCCCGACGAAACAGGGAGACCGCGACAATTTGGTGGAGAAGCAGGGTATCTTCTAGCCAATTTTCGTAGGTGCGTAAAAGCGCAAAGCGGGGGGAGCCGCTTGGAGATCCCTAATACCGAATCTCTAAGGCGAAGGAAAAAGGGAGCTGGAACGGTATGAGTTGGAACAATCCGATACAGGATGAAGAGCATCGCCTCGGACGGATCCTGTCGAAAACGGATGAGGACCAAGTAGCTGATGCTCCAGTCGCAGAAAGCGGTGCCGGTGAAGCCGATCCACGGATGCACGTTGAAACCGGAGATTCTGTTCAAGTCCAGACGGAACAAGTTGCCGAAGCGCTAG
Organism: Phytophthora betacei; assembly: GCA_011320135.1. Lineage (NCBI taxonomy): Eukaryota > Oomycota > Peronosporomycetes > Peronosporales > Peronosporaceae > Phytophthora > Phytophthora betacei. The sequence goes on along the minus strand of JAANHX010000444.1, from coordinate 603,444 downwards.
AGGAACGATCGACCCAAGCTGAACACGAGGGCTTGTTTGGCACGTCACTCGGGCAGAGGAGAATCGGTGAATGTTCGTATGATGTCAGGGACGTCTCAGGGTAGAGCTAGCTTCCAAGCGCTCCTTTGGATTCTGGCTGATCGACCGACATCTAGAGAGGAGCAGGCCCGGCCCCGGGAGACACGAGAGGCCGAGACGACAAGTTCTGGAACCAGACGAGGAATGTTTTTCTCGTTAGATCCGTCACGGCCGTCTCTGGATCCCGTGGATTAAACAAGTCTAGAAGCGCCATCCACCGCGTCGACCGAGTACTCACACGAGGGGCACCTTCACAGATTACATGGGAACGACGCTCCTGCGTCCTGGTCTAACATTGGAAGTACGACCGGTTTTCAAGCAGAGTCACCGAGTGAAATGAAACGTTACGGTGTGTCGAGAGAAACATCGCAAGCTTGAACCATGACTGCAAGCCGTAGAACGACGTCTGTTAGCCGAGGGACGACGTCTGCAAGTGGTGGAACGACTTCTGCCAGGGACGGAACGACGTATACAAGTGCCGACTGTAGACCCGGTACTTCAAGCTTTGACCGTCAACATCATCAGTCAGGCAATGCAGCAAATCGCTGTGTCAAGTGGATCAGTTGGAATGCGGCACTCACCGTCAAATGGTCAAGAGACGAGAACAATGAATGCTTCTCCCGGGTACTCCAGTCAAGTGTTGGATCGACTGTTGGAGTCACCGAGGAGTGAAACTGGTAGTCTTGGAGGTGAAACTACCAAGTATCGATCACCCACTATGACTCGGACGAGCGGACATATGCATTTTATCTATTCGTATAAGAACGTATCCGCTCACACACCTCGAACAAACGGTGGAGGTAGAGCATATGGAACGCCGTCGCCCCTCAATCCGTTTAGTCCGATGTTACCGCCGGCTGGAATTCGATTGAGATGACTCCTACTTATCCATCTACACCTATGACTACGCCTTCTATGTCTGCCGGAATGAGAGCGGATGGAGCTCAGAATTGGGGAGCGCAGCCGACGAACTGGGGATCGTTCCAGGATTACGAAGAGGATTTGGGACTGCATGGGAACGCTATGAGAGTTCTGCGACATCTTGTCCGAATACTCCCGCTGATCGTAACGAAGAACGTGAGTCACGTGAATTTTCCCGAGGGCATGTTCCAGTTGTTGGAATTTCGAACGAGTTGAGGAACGCCGTCAAAGTGATCGTTCCACTTTATTCGGACACGGCCTCGAGCGAACGAGCCGCGGCGTTCTGGTCTAACATTGGAAGTACGACCGGTTTTCAAGCAGAGTCACCGAGTGAAATGAAACGTTACGGTGTGTCGAGAGAAACATCGCAAGCTTGAACCATGACTGCAAGCCGTAGAACGACGTCTGTTAGCCGAGGGACGACGTCTGCAAGTGGTGGAACGACTTCTGCCAGGGACGGAACGACGTATACAAGTGCCGACTGTAGACCCGGTACTTCAAGCTTTGACCGTCAACATCATCAGTCAGGCAATGCAGCAAATCGCTGTGTCAAGTGGATCAGTTGGAATGCGGCACTCACCGTCAAATGGTCAAGAGACGAGAACAATGAATGCTTCTCCCGGGTACTCCAGTCAAGTGTTGGATCGACTGTTGGAGTCACCGAGGAGTGAAACTGGTAGTCTTGGAGGTGAAACTACCAAGTATCGATCACCCACTATGACTCGGACGAGCGGACATATGCATTTTATCTATTCGTATAAGAACGTATCCGCTCACACACCTCGAACAAACGGTGGAGGTAGAGCATATGGAACGCCGTCGCCCCTCAATCCGTTTAGTCCGATGTTACCGCCGGCTGGAATTCGATTGAGATGACTCCTACTTATCCATCTACACCTATGACTACGCCTTCTATGTCTGCCGGAATGAGAGCGGATGGAGCTCAGAATTGGGGAGCGCAGCCGACGAACTGGGGATCGTTCCAGGATTACGAAGAGGATTTGGGACTGCATGGGAACGCTATGAGAGTTCTGCGACATCTTGTCCGAATACTCCCGCTGATCGTAACGAAGAACGTGAGTCACGTGAATTTTCCCGAGGGCATGTTCCAGTTGTTGGAATTTCGAACGAGTTGAGGAACGCCGTCAAAGTGATCGTTCCACTTTATTCGGACACGGCCTCGAGCGAACGAGCCGCGGCGTTCTGGTGTTCGTTTGAGAAGTCCACGATGGGCATGGACGATCAACTGCGCTTAACGGCTTTTGAACAGTGCCTAAAGGGTAAAATGGTAAGAATGGTGGTACAATTCGAGGATCGATAGTTTCGAGCTTCTTCGCTCCAGATTTTACAACCGATTCATCTGTCTAACTCCGGCCCAAACGTGGACCCGTCTTAAAACGGCAGCAACAAACGTGGCGAGTTTGGCGAAGAATGGGGTTATCGACTCTCAACTATATGCGACGATCTTAACTTGCCTGAACCCCGCATGATGTATGAGTTTTTCCTTGACGGTATAAGGGACAAGCCGATGCGAGCTGTGCTGAACGGTAACGCGATTGAGTCAATTAAGCAAGCCTGTCGCATTCGGTTGTTCAAGAATCTTCACTTGCCTATCGAAGAGGACGATGAATTTCCGAAGGAAGGAATGAAGAAACCGAGTACCTTGAATGCACCCTCCACTGACTTACAAGTACTACAAGAGCTACAACAGCTGAATCGAAATGTGCTGAAGAATTCTGGAACAAGTTAGGAACACATAGGCGCAGTAGCTCCGCCCGACCCGGAATCGGCTAGCGCTCCAAATCAAAAAAGGGGTGTCAGTACCGAGCTTGTACCCGTCAGCATTTGTATGGGTCCTGACACCCGCATGGTGGAAGGAGAAGCTGGGTGTGGTCGTTGTGAACGTAAAGGATGCAGTCGCGAGACGTGTCCGCGTGCGAGAGACCAGCACAGTCGTTGTCACCAATTTGGTCACTACACTATGAAGTGTAACTCGCCCAGGAGGACAGGTGGACGTCGATATGGAGATGGTCGTGTCCAGGAGTGATTTTTCTGTCGACAACCGGATCATAGCGTGACAAACTGCCCGGCGATTGAGAAACTACGCAGTCTCTCGAGGTGGACTGTCGTGACCGAGACGTCTGCCTCTCCGGGGACGTCTACACCAACTGGAAGGTCCCGACCATGAAGGGGGTAAGAGGAAGGGGAAAGAAGTATATCTCTTTTCTCTTGCCAGATTCGCGACCCAAAGGGAGATAGAGGCTCGCGATTAAGAGGATTTGGTGGATCTAAGGGACTCCCGGGGTTAGTCTGACTAATGGAGTAGGGGTTCGGAACGTTCCTGTTGCGAGCGTGACGACTGAAAAAAGCGAATATTGAAACTGGAACGAGCCGTCTAAAGGAACATTTTAGCTCAATGGAAAAGTTGATGTCTCAACGGAAAGACATGGAATTGGAACTGTGTGCGTGGAGGGAGCAACGGAAAGCCCCACCATAACAGTGGATTGGGAAAGTGGAACGAAGGATCGTTCCACTTGGCTACAGGACGTCGAACAAGGGACAACGGAACGTTCCGAAGATTCATCGAAGTCCAAGGAGGGGTGCAGTAGAAGAACGGAGGCTGAAGTCCAACAGCTCTGCACCATATGAGCAAGCACTCGAATCGAATTCAGAAGCCGTGGTTCGCGTCAGGACGAACCAGTTTGCGGCTGTAATCGGATTCGTGGACGCACCTCCGAACCGAATAAGTTGACGTTCTCGAAGCGGAGCAGAATTCGAAACGTACTAAGGCGACGGACTCATCAAGCGAATATGACCGTCTGTTTGCCGACGAGGAGCTGGATTTGCTCGAGCGTGGTGACAATCCGGCAGTGAAGCGTGAACCCGAGGAGTACGACAAGGAGCTGGAAGAGCGAAAGTTTCCGTTGGACGACGAAAAGATTTAGTCCCGAGTGAAACAGAACGCGGATATACAGGAGAAGCTGTCACTCGCGGAAATGAGTGCGCAGCTGGGAATATTGAAGAAGTGCTGGAACGAACGAGGGAAGTCACTTCAGGAGATATGAGAAAGCCGGAGTACTGGCTAGATTGGTACGAGAAGACACTAGAGAACTCGACATTGGCCAAGCGTGCTAATCGAAACATTAAGGATGAAACAGGAACGATGGAGCCTGCGTTGCCTGTCGGTTCCATTACTGAGGATGGGAACATAGCCGGTGCGTTGAAGCACTACTCTACTGAGCGTGAGTTCATTCAAAACGTTTGCGGCGGATTCGACGTGTCACCGACTGGTGTTGTCAAGAACGAAGAAGGAACACCGTTACCTTTTAGGTGGCGCTCAGAAATCCGCAAGAGAGTGTATGCGATACTCAAACAGAAGTGGAACGACGCCAAGAAGAGTCGAGTAAAAGGGACTGGTCCTTAGGAACTAAGCGGAACGGAGGTTGACGTTCCCTCACTGCGAGACAAGTCTGAGCGAAACGTTTGGAACGAAGCGTCTCTTCGTGCCCATCTATAAGAAATGGGTGAAGCGATGACCCAATCGTACCAAAATCAAGCGGTGCACTACGATATTTCCTATTCGGACCGAAGCTTCTGCTATCCAAGACAAGTTAAGTAACTATGACAGCTGTGTCATCACGTATGTAGTATCTGGTTTTCGTGATATAAAGATCAGACACTCGATCAAGAAACGGTCCGGCTTCGACTGTGTAACGGGGTTACACGCAAATGGCTACATGTACCCACTTGGTTACGAAGAAGGTTTTCCACGTTGGTGTGTGATACACCAAATGTTACATTTGGCAGACTATTAGTCAACATGCATTTAGGGCGTTCATTGGCTAAATGTCAATATTCTTAATCAATTAGAAAAGTAGCATTCTGCTAACTTTTGTGGGCAAATACCTTTCGTTTAGAATATTAACTTGGGAGGAAATCCAAATAAAACAAATGAACAGCTCTCAATTTTATCGGAAATCGGCTTTGCTTTCCTACTTAAGATAATCAAAGCGAAACGCACCCTACGCTTTGTCATACACATGTGCTAACGTGTAATCCGAAGTAATAAAAATAGGCCAATTATACCTGGTAGCACTTTGTAGTCCGTATAACGACGGACTACTAACGAGTTCGCATGCACGTGGCAGAGAGCCCGCCCATGGGCGGTAATACGTCCATGCATAGCCCTAGTGCTTCTGCCACGCACATTGTGCGTGCAGACTGTCCTCATTTGACGGATCCAGAGTGGGATACTCTCTAATGACTGTTGGCAGTCATTGGCGAGGCAGTCCTAGCGACAATGTTATCGCCGCTAGAGCAACACGGTGTTGCTCCGTAATTCATCGTGAAGGAGAAGTGTGATGCTGCTGCTGCTGCGACAATGGTGTCGTCCATGACGCCATCGCGCCTGCTGTCATTGAACCCGTACGTGAGCGGTTATGTGGGAAAAGAGGGTGAGCCTCTTCTCCGATGGCTTGTCGAGCTCGACACTGCCATTAAGGCTGATTATATCACCGACGAACCGTCGAAGGTTGCGTTTACCATGTCATGTCTTGGCGGACGAGCGAGGCCACCGGGTCTTAGATCATGCGTGCTTGAGCACGTATGCGGTATTTATGAAGGGGGTCAGACAAGCCTTTGAACCCCCTCAGAATGAGTTCCGGTCGAGCGCGGAGTTTCTTGGGTAGTCATTACGTTCGTGCCTACGCCCAACATGTGCGGTACTTGGTTTCCAACTTCGAGATAAATCCAATCGACGAGGCGACAAAGGTCGCCCCATTCTTAAAGGGGTTGAAAATTGGGTTTGGTTAGATCTATTTCTTTCGAGAGTACCCAAATGCTCTCGAAACTGTGATTACCCTTGCGATACCAGAACTGTTTAACATAAAGCAGGCTAAGCTGCATACGAACGTGCGGAAGATGGCATGTTCGATGATAAGAGCGGGAGGCTCAGAGCCTATGGGACCTTTCAAAGGTTTCCGCTGTTGGACACCAACACCGTCACCGGGGAGAAGTGCACAGCCCTACTAGTATTGTGGTCGCGCGTGTCTACAACGGACATGCGAAACGGAGGCCTGCAGCCCCCTGCGAGAGAAAATCGCACTGCAAGAACAGATGACAAGCCAACTGTTGTCAACCGGAAGGTGACGTCGAGCAGATCAGGTTCTCTTCATGCTTTGGTTGACCCAGGTGCATCGAGCAACTTCGAACGACTGGAAAGCCTCCTGACGTTAGACTTCGAGGAAGTTAAAATAACTCAAAGTGCTTAGGAGGTGCGGTTGGCACCAGTTGCCACCGTCAGATAGGACAAGTGCGTCGTATGCTTGCATTTCTGGTACAAACACCTGCTGTTTGTGAAGGTTCTTATCGTCCTGGGCCTGGACGATAAGTTTGACTTGATACTGGACATGATGTGGCTTACATGGCATGATCCAGCGATGAACTGGGAGAATTGTACATTTGTACACTTCGGGTGCGACAGAGAGCGATGACCATGTTAGTGTCGCGCATAAATCGAAAGGTCCATCCGATCCCACCGTGGTGGCAGCACCATACGTAGCAGCCTCCAGCGTCCATTCATAAGTCGCAACGGCAGTCGTTGTGTCTGTCTCATGTCAGAAAACAGATTGGAGAAACGTTCCTACTTCGATGAACGTATCAACTCTGGAAGTTGATCGATCAAGTATGGAAGAACTTCAAGTCACTGCCAGTGACCGTGACGGTGGTGCGTCTGTCCCGGGTTCAGACGCATCAGAGCTGCAAGGAACCCCAGCTACAACCAGTAGTTGTGATGTCGATGTCTCCGCTCCGGGAGGCGATACGGTCGTGATTGGTTCAAAAGTCACGAAAACCGCAGTCGAAAGGCGTCGAGGTGACAAGTAGGTGTCGGCTCCCGAAGTCGACACAAACTCGATATCAACATCGATAGGGGGCTCCACCGAAAGGTGTCGAGGTAATGACAGCGCGTCGGCTCTAGGAACGGACACGCAGCAAGCGGTACTGTCGGTTGCAAACGTCCAGCCTTGCGTGCTCGCGTGCCGCCGTGCCGCACGACGAAGTTGAATGAAGTTAGACCGGCATTCGAGTCCGCTTAAAGAATCCACCGACGATCACAACGTAAATCCGTTTAAGGCCGGGCCTGGACAAGCGTCATGTGAAACCGGGCTTCACAAGAACCATAGACGGCGCATGTGACGAAAGGTGAGCAAGTCTTAATCCAGGACCGAAGCGATACAAGTGATGTCCGCCAGGACATCGGAGAAGACGTCGTGCGTCGAGACGTTGAACGTCTTGACGTGGACCCGTACCGGTTTCCAGTGGTCAATGCAATTAATACCTCCGATGAGTGCGTCGTAATTGGCGTTGCTTGTAGTCATGGTTAGAATGCGCTTGGCGAAGGGACTGTGCGATGGACGCATCGAGCAGATATGCAGATTTTTCCGGATAACGAAACGATGAAAAGCGATGCGGGGGAGTTGCTACAACTTCACTCTGTGAATATCGCTAAGAGTAAGGACACTCTAAGCGCGAAGACAAAGAACGAGCGCTTCGACGAGCAGAGCTGGGGCTCGCTGTAGTCGAGCCGCTTCTACGATGCTCTACAGGAGCATAAGGATTGGTGCCGGATAATATTCCTGCGGAAGTTCCGCCGGACAAGGGCATGTAGTACAATATCTCCCGGGCACGAAGAACTGTGTGACACAGCAGCTGCCACTGCCGTAAGATCAAGTAAATGCAATCGACGACTTCTTTGAAAGTCGTCGCAAGGCGGGTCAAGTGCAGGAGTCAAAGCCCCCGCGCGCTTTCGATGTCACGAAGACACGGGACGGACAGCACATCGTCCATGCGTACAACAAGCTGAAAGGTGCGACGATACCACGACAATAGGTTATCATCGATTAGCTGACCAAAATCACCTTCTATTGTGCCCTTGATCTGCGCGACGGGATATGTCAGATCCTGATGCTTGAGAGAGTCATCCCTCTCACGCAGGTGAGCACGCCAAGTAGTATTTTGGGAGTGTCTCGTAATGCCACCGGAACGGACGAACACCCCTGCAACCTTCAAAAGATGTGTCACACATCATACGCGCTCAGTGCATTACTTTGCACCGAGCTACTTCGCCCATCAGCGCCGACACTTCATCCCTTAAAATCCGCTCGCGGCCTTCGGTTATTACTGCACCTCCAGCGCCTCAGCTAACGCCACCCCCACCTGTGTCTGGGCCGGCGTCCTCCGTCGGTGACCACACATTCCCCGCCGGAATGACTCATACCCGAGCACCGTCCTGCGGTCGAGATGCTTCGCTCAGCACTCATGCGTTTGGAGCCAATAACCACAGCAGCCAACGACCGCCAGACCACCACCACCGCGAACGATCCCGATCCATCCAGCGAAATCATTCCGGCTGGCGTGTCTCACGTCACCTGGAACCCTTCCAGTGTGGGCACGTCGGCGCCAGTCAGTGGCCCTCCACCTAGTTGGGACTCGCACAGTCTCCCATCGCCACGCACGCTCAGAGACACCCCAGGCGCGAACGGTGGCCCTGCACGCCCCTTCCCCACGCCAAACGACACCGGACCAGCGCATTCTCTACGTAAGCCATTCGGCCTCGCCACTTTTCACAGCACCTTCAACGACAGTACCTATCAGGTCACGCCTAGCCCCCCCCCCTCTCTGGGTGGCCCGTCGGGGCACCGGTTGTTCAGCTAAGCAACCGCCCCGCAGTTCTCCGGTTCGGCACAGCCCATGTCTCAGATGAACCCCTTAGCTTAACACACGATCCAATCCAGCCTCACTGCTCTCGGCATTCATGTATTTCCTTCAAGCCTGTCCTAGAAGCACAGTGCCTGATCCTTCAGCCCCCCCCCCCCTCCCCCCATCACCTCCACAGCCATGGAGGTGGGAACCTAACCGAAGCCTTCCTTTTGGACATTAGTCAACCTCCGCGGTCTGCAAATGCCCGAAGCCGAGTGCACCCGGTGCGCCGCCCAGTTCTCACCCTCGGCGCTACACTCCCGAGAAGGCTTCGTGTCATTAGACGTTAATGACCTTGTCTCTCATCAGGCATATACTTACTGGCAGACATTAGCTGGTGAGCACGATACACCTACTTCGTTTGTCTTACACAAACGCATGTTAGAATGCGTGCGACGACCATATAGGAGCTACCGTGCGGGCTTCGCTTTGGCCGACACGGAGCGTCTAGCATGCACTATTGCCGCGCTGACTCGGCAACTCAGCTTGACGCTGGGTTGTCCGACACAAACCTCACCCTTAACTTCGGCTCAAACGCAGCTCCGCCTCCGCCCCCAGCATGCAATATCTATTTTGAACTGCTCGGAGCGGTGCAAGGATTGCTCACATTTGCGCACGCCGAATGGCATTAGATCTTCATGCCCCCCCCTGTAAATCGCATTCGCATGTTCGTCGTCGCCAACATGGACGTGGACCAAAACCGCCCGCCGCAGCGCGTGCTGCAGACACTGCACGAGGTTATCCAGCACGTAGGGTATGTTTACGTTAATCTTTCTAGCAACGCTCCCTTCTGGTGGAGGCATTTTCGTCAGCAGCAGTGCGAATTCAGTTCAGGTCCATTAGATGGGCCATGACACCGCAAGATACCGCCAATACTAGCGGCACACAAACTGCGACAGCCCTGCCCAGCCCAAGCGCACCCACCTCGAGCGTTCGACTCCATGCACGCAGCCGCCGTGTGCACCGAAGTGACGACGTACGTCTATCCTTTCACCCGAGTGGCATTCCTACCACGTGATTCTAATGACGTGGAGCCATGCTTGTGCTTCTTCGGAGGTGGCATGTGCTCCGGTGGAACCCAGGACACGTGCGCGGTGGGGCGGAAACACACCGGATTAAACGAGCTCCCTACTGCACTGGTGAGCTTTGCCACTAAGAGGTTCTGCCGATGGCAGCCGTCTGACCGCCGCCGCGCCTGATGTGGCCGAGGCACTTCTGGTTCGCCAATGCTTCGGCACCCCGGCCGCAGCCGTAATCTGAATACACACACGTCTAGCGACACCCTGCAGCTTAGGGAGCTGCACGGCTTATTCAAACTGCCCATCACACTTGCCGACGTGAATCCTGCCAACACTACCAACAGAGACCTTCCGTCGATGGTTGTGCATCAGCCCGACCCTTTCAGCCAAATGCCTGTGAGCTATCACCCGCTTACAGCGCCGGCCATTCTACCAAAGACCCGGGTTCAAGCGCCCACCACCGCCCGCCTCCTCTAATCACACACGCGTCTTCCGGCGACAGCTAGATCATTACGGCTGGTCGATATTCATCCGCATGATCGCCTTCAGCCGCGCGCCGTATTGTAACCCCGTGCGTTCCGGTGCCGCGGTCACCCAGCACGCATCACAAGGAAGCAAACCAGCTTTACGCCCATCGCCGTCACGCGCAACGCTGGCATAGGTTCGAGACGGAGGTCTCCAGCGTGCAAAACTTTGGGACCTCGACATGTCCCTCTCCTCTGCATTTCGCAAAGTCACGTGCACTTTCCCGTCCGACACGCTACCATCCCTGTAGATACGACACCCAGCCACAACGAACACGACAAACCCATACAACACGCAATATCGGCGTTCATCCGGCGTACACGAATGCCCCTCAAACAGCTCACCAAACTAGTTCGCGGCCAGCCAGCCACTGTCTATTGGCCCCATAAGGCCCTACAGCCTGACACTCTGCGGGCCTGCTGCCACGGATACGGTCATGTCGACGATCTCCTGCGTATTGCATCCGAGGGTTCCCGACCCCCCCCACACACACACACACTACCTCGCTTTAGCGCGGCACCTGACTTCTTTTTTTTTCACTGCAGAGATTTTTGCATCCAATTTACGTGCGGATTGATGCTCTTAATGGCACAATGATTGTTGCGCGTAAAAACATTGCACCCGGGTAGATGCTTGACCCAGGCGTCGGCATTTCCGGTATAACTAGCGTTTTGTTAGGTTTATCAACAGAACGCAAAAGTAGACCCTTCGAGGTAAATATGATCACTGTCGCTCCCTGCAAATGTAAAAGTAAATGAATTGAGTTTTGTTAACAGGTAATACTACCCTTGTTCTCTGTGTACGCAGTCCTGCGTAGTCGGCAGCTCTGCATCAGCTGCGAAACCTTTGCTTTCGCACTCGTTGCTAGGTCAGACTCTGGGAAAGTTTGCATGCTGTAGCCTCGAGTTACAAAAATTGTCACAGCCAGTGTTTTACCAGATACAGCTCTACGTTGCTTTCAAACGAGTGATATCAAAATGCCGTATGAAAATCGATTTGAATTACAACATCTATCAGGTAGAACGTGGATTATGTCTGCTGAATGTTGTCAACCGCTCTGTAAGGTCTGAAGTAATTTAGTCAATTTCTTGTTATTTATAATTTAAGTATTTTCATTCGACCCTTTTATCTCTTGTGTTTCAAATTATTCAAGGAGCCAATGTATGCTTTCTCTTTAATCAGCTGCAGTGTCGACGTGTCTTTTCTACAAGTGTTGCTCGTACAACTAGCTGCCGGGCGCTTACCTTGTCTTCACACACACAATGCTGGTGATTTCAAATAACCCTAGTATCATTTGTGGTGCTTGGTGAACACTGATAGTCGTCGCAGGTATCGGCAAATCATCCTCCTTCACTGCTCGAAATTTCATATTAGCTAATTATGAACCACCGCTACCTAAAGCAGTCATGCATTGCACAATTTGTTTTGCCGTTTATGGTCATTTTCTATTTGAAATAGTCTTTAACGAGTTTAAGTGCTTGGCCGCTAGCATTATTGACTGAAAAACTTAAATGTTAAAGAAAATTTGGAGAATATTATAACATAATAGAAGGTAAATTTGTAAGTTAAACTGAAGAGATGAAACTTCTAGAATGTAGTCTCGCTGGGGTGCTGTAGTCTTTTGGCTTCGTCAAGTGCTTCATGTGGCGGTGTAGCCATGCGGGAGGTTGTTCGGTAAGCAACACCATTGTCACGAATGCATCGCAAGAAACAACACGGTTACGAACAAGCAACCTTGTTTATCACCTTGAGGCTAAACGTAGCGGCCTCAACAGCGATTTGCTTTTACTATACTGTAACTCGAATTACATGCTAAGATATTGGAGCTAAGGACACTGTGTAGTCTTCGACAAGGATACGATGTTATACATTCCTTTGGGCTGGAGGGTAGGTCATTTCCCGGTTGCACGGCTTAAAGCTTCTTGTCCGGCTTGTGATCGCCCTCTGGCGCTTGGTCGACGATCACTTCCGGCTCATGAACATCGATTTTATCGTCAATGGCCATGTAATCACCGACATTTTTGGCCACAGCCAGACACGCCATCATCGCATAGAGAGCGTATAATTCATCCTTGGCAGTGGCTTCCGAATACTCTTCGCACTGGCGCACTTTCACTAGCGTGGCGTCACTAAGAATTCGAATTTTGACCCAGCAGTCTTTAAATGTCAATGTCGTGACGCCTGCTCACATCTCAACAGAAAACTAGGCTGCTTCAAGAACATTCAACTTCCTAGTAAGCTTGGCCCCCAATCGTCTCCAAGCACGTGCAAATAAACTATTTTCGGTGTCGTGCCTTGAAGGATCTAATAATTCATACTTACCCATAAATAAAAGGTAACAAAAACCAACCAGGTCAAACCGCCATGAAAGTAGAGCATATCTCAATTTTCCATACCTGCGTACAGGGGCTGCACAGCAAGCGTCATGTTGGACGAGAGGAAGGGTGTAACAAGGCTGTCCTGTGTGGGACACACCAGGTGCGGAGTACCCGGAAAGTTAACTGACTCTAAGTACCTAAGGCTAGAAGCTAACAAAGCCTCAGTACATGGGCTGAAAGCCATACGTTATGTATTTGACTAGCGTTAACTATGCTAGATAGTTAAGCAGATATAGTTACCCCTTTGGCGGCTTGGCCGCAATAAAAGAAAATAAAACACTTCGGATTTTGAAACAGAAGCGTTCTTGCAATCTAATAACCCTCGAGCCTAGTTTTAGGGCTGTGCTAAAGTGCCTTGCAAAAAGGATCTTTTCATTTCGGACTCTTTGAGTCGAACGTCTTTATCTGGATAAGGAACTTTGTAATACGGACGCTTGAGTCGAACATCTTCCTCTGATGTTAAAGCTACGGCAGCACCCTGCACTTGGTAGCACTTGTAGTCAATCCCGCTCAGGGGTCGATTGGTGGTACCCACGGAAGGAAACTCCAGTGTTCTTGACTTTGGCCCCAAAACATCAAGAAGTGCTAAGCAAGCTTTTCTCCTTGCTTGGCCCGGAGAGTGTAGCTCATCTGGCGTCGCAAGATCCAGAAGCGGTGACTGTCAGGCTGGAGTCGTTTTCTCAGTGTGAGAACGCGCTCAGGGAGGGTGTTCAAGAGATGATGGGCGTCGCAATGGCGGCAGCATCGGACACGCGTGACGGGTCGGCGATATCCAAGCCGCTCTTACTGAGCGTGAAGCGCTTCAAGACGAAGGATGAACATATTTTTTCTCTAGACCCGTGAGGTCAAGATGGCCATGGGATCGGCCTTGCCTCAGCCCGAGCAACCGTGCATGCCATTTGCCATTATCGAGTTTGGAGGTCACGCTCTCGACTGGGCACTAACGTGCGGTACGTCTGTTGACGTTGCGCTATTGAAACAACAGCTGTCGCGCGTGTTTGCGTTATCTAACCAGGCATAACGTGTTCGGTCGAAGCTCCTGGCACCCCCCATGGTCAGAGGGAGTCGCTGGACAATGTCCAAGCATTAAAGAGTCTGATTACCGGAATTGCGGCGGATCCTCTACTTGAGTTGGTCACCGTGATCATCTTCATGGAGGGGTTCATCAGGGGTGTAGCTCGAACGGAAGTGTCCCGTCCAAACGATTTCGAAGAGTCTGTAAGCGCTGCATTGATGCCAAACACAGCTTCAAGTTGGCCCGACCGGGCTGGTACGCCGGTAACGGGTGCTCTTCGAGCAATCCTGAACCGATGTACCTCAGCAATGCAGAAACTAAAGAGGCGGAGCTTCTTGCCTTAAAGAGATAGAAGGTAGCGGAACGCATCCTCGAAGATAGCTATGCTTTCTTACGAGATGAATGTGTGCAAGCCGGGTTTGCTGGTAGTTTAAGCGAACGTGATGGACGTTGCGAAGTCTTGGAGAGGCTTGATCGACTCAGGACCCTCGGGCAAGTACGCCCGCCGCTCCACCCTGGAAGGCCGTCAGCGCTATGTTGAGGCACTGAATGTGCAAACAGGAGATATCATCTCTGTCCGGCTCGCAATGGAGACACTTGTGATTGCGACGAAGGTCTCAGTTGACCTTGGTTTCAAGTTTGGGTGGAACGATGTTTGGTTTAGACTTGGATGCGAGGTATGATCTTGTCCATGGCGTGGCGGAAGAGCCATGATCCAGGGATTGACTATAAGTCGAAAACACTGAGTATCTTGCATTCTGGCCCTAGGGGGGGGGGGGGGGGGGGGGGGCTTTGGTGAGTCATTAACCCACATCTGCAAGGAAGCAGGAGCGCGCTTGAGTATGATGCCGAAGCAGCCGGAGTGTAGCACATTGGAATGTCGGAGTCGGTGGACAACGCGGGTGTTGTTCGCTCGGGGAGGGGTCGGGCTGCGGCACGTAAACCGCATGGCGGTGCAGGTCTAGGCGATGGCTGAGTGCTGCGTCCTGGTGGGGGCGAGCGCAAAGTGGAGTGTAATCCACTGAGCGGTATGGATCTGGTCGATGACCTACCGTTGCGTGGCCCGAGGGCTGCGGACGACCGAAAGTCGGGGCATAGTGGGCACAGCCCTAGAGATGCAGATGAAGTGACATCAAGCTCACTGAGCGAGGACCAGGGACGGCATGGCGCTGAGACGTGTGTTTCGCGAGGTACTAAATCCTCTTCGATGACTGATGGTGCTGCTGTACCCGGTGGGGATGCCGGAGATGTCAACACACCAACCTCTTCCGGCTGAGATCGGTCACGGAGAGGGAGAGAAGAAAAGACGCAGCGCGTCTGTGACGTCTTCGACGTCGGACAAGGTGTCCAACGTGCTCAGAGGCTCCATGTGATTGCTGCGCGCAGCTATATACACTCGTGAATGGAGTGACTGAGGAGGTCGAAGGCGACATTAGACGAGATGTGCATTGTCGATTTCGGCGAAGCCTCGATGGCGGGCGAATTAGCCGAGATGATCTTGCTAAGACCTGAGGAGAATTTGAGCTCCACGTCTGTCGCGGACGATGCTGTCCTTGAGAACACCAAGAAGTCGCTAAGCGCAAGAAATGGATCGATGGCCCTTAAAGGCCTTGGCCGTTGGAATACACAAGCAATGTAAAAGTGCTGTCTAACCTCGCTCCCGCGCAAAGCCATGCGAACGCTAGCTGGATTTGAGTCTAAGAGAAGAAGCTTCTTCATAGGACGTGCGACTTTGGACCCTTCGAAAAGTCTACTATTTTCCCTTGGCTAGAAAAATGGAAAAGGCGAATTGACTGTGGGGAGTGTGAACAATCCATCGCAGCCGGAGGCCTTTTGAAGCGGTTGGAATACATGCGAATAGTAATTCTGCAAGAAATTGGCGAAATGGAAAGCGTATTTCCATCTCATCAGATTTGGACTCACCCTGTTTTCAAATAGGCGAATTACCGGACCTTTCTTACTGCTGCATTAGCGTCTCTTTCTCAAACAAAAGATCGTTCGGAGCAGCAGCTTGAAAAACGTGACGCCTGTGCTCAAATTAAAGCTAGAGGGAAATCACCAGGACTTAAGCCTTTCAGTAAATAAGCTCCAATATTTTATGCAAGCGGACGAAGGAACGTTGTCGGATCTGGTGAAGCCAATCGCTCCCTAAATTGGTGGAACAGCTCACCTTCAGCTCAAGCTTATCTGCAATTCTCAGGCATCAACGAGCACGAATATGGAGTCTACAGCAGCACATAATGTGATAGCTACACCCGAGCGAGAAAGGCCTACGCTACCGACGTATAAAATGAGTCGGGGGTATTAAGGCATTAGCTGAGCGGTGGCCGGAGTGGACTTGTGGGAATGAGGGTGACATGGCTGTAATTCAGCTGGAAGCTAAGTACGGGGCTAAGTGGTGTTCTAGTGATGAACGCCGCTTTTTCATCCGCAGAAGACTGGTTATCGACGCGAATGAAGCCTCTATGGCCAGGAGGGAGAAGATGGACACAATCTAGGAAACAGTACAAACACCTCATCTGCGCCGCACGGAGGAAGGCAGCAAAGAAGAGGATTCAGCAAACTGCCAACTCATGGGTAGGAGGAAGCCCTGAAATCACAGAGGCGCTACGCTCGGTCTCATGGGGAGACATCCAGAGGATGGAAGGGGTGCCACCATATCACACACAAAACATCATTAAACTCAAACACAACAGGCGCAGGCTATGGACTGGAAAGGAGATGAGTTTCAGATGCATGGAGGACACTTGCAAGGACGCACCAGAACAGGAAACGGTACACTTAGCTTGGCAGCGCCCGACAGCAGTCAGTTTGGGGTCAACTTTGGGTTGGAAATGGGGCCCGGGGAGCGAAAACGCACCCAGCTCATCACGATCAAACTCACCACCCCAGTGCGACACAATCTTTGGATTCAAGCTGAGCCAGTGGCTTGAGCAATGGGCACAAAACCGGCCAGCAGAAATATGGGATGTCATCTACGAAGTCGCGAACGAATGCTGGCGGATCAGTTGTGCGGCTGCAATAACGGCACTCTAGAGACGACAAGTGGATATGGTACACCCATGCACGGAACAACCAACCGAGACACAGCAGGGGATAGCGGCCTGCTTGAACACAATAGGAGAAGCCATCCGGAGCCACACGGAAGACTACTATCCGCTCACGCAGCGCACGTATCTCAAGCTACAAGTGGCACAGGCAATTACCTCACAATGGAGCTCAACACAAGACACACACGAACACGGAAAAACGAGGGCTCATACGCATTGGCTTTTTCGAACCCTGGCCCAGGAGGGGCCGGCAGCAATACGATGCCACGCCTCACACCTTCAAGCTAATGTGAGCGGCGGCGACGTCACTGGCGGTGAAGACAACAACCAACAACGTGGCAGAGTTTGTGGGTTTGCATCGCCTTCTTACAAGAATATGTGAGTGCAAATGGAGACGAGTACACATACAGCGCCATGATCCTCGGACTAATGGCATCCCGAAAGCCACCACGGGCCAAAAATCTACAGCACTGGTACAGGTTGTGCCGGAGATTAGCGGACCACTATAGAAAGTTTAACAAAATGGCGGACGCGGTCGCCAACACGGCCATAGATGAGAAAGCAAGCAGGTCGGTGAAATGGACAAAAGACAAAAAGGGACAAGGAGCCCAGGCGATCTGTACACATGTCACCAGCAATATAAGATCAGACACCAAGCAGTGGATGGACACACATACAATACAAGAAGGCAGGATGACGAAGATCAGTTTATTCTGCAACGGGGTTTATAGAATGAGGTTTTCACATCGGAATTCAGATTTTTAAAAGCAGTGGTTGGTAACGTCAGTATAAACCAAGATGGGGGTAGAAATTATGGCGGAGAAGCGGACATGTACGCAGAGGACGGAGGAACAAAGAATGGACATTGTAAGGAAGCTGAAAGCACATCCGGAATGGCGCTTAAAAGAAGCAGTCGAAACGTTAGGAGTCAAGAAGCCAGCACTAATTAACTACAAGAAGCTATACCGGGACAGGGTCGACACGGAAACTGGCGAGGACCGCTTACGCAAGCTGGGAGGTGGTCGGAAGCATAAATTAGTCCCATATGAGTCCCGTGTTTTCGAGTACTATGATATATGCTTATGTGAGGGCAATGCGTGCTCATTTTCGGGCGTTCTTTCGTATTACCACAATGTTGATGAATTCAGAGAGGATATTCCCAATTCTGACAGACAAAAGGCTTGGGTTCATCGTTTTATTAAGCGATATAACCCCTGTTTAAGTGTTATTGAGACTACTGGCGTTCCTGATAACGTAACTAGCGATGGTGGAGCTACGAAGGGCGACGTGGGAACTCATCTTGGTGATAGTGAAGCTAAACGTGGCCATGAGAATGCTCTTTGTGTCGAAGGTGCTTTGGTTTGCGGCGCTGAGGACGCTGGATATGGTGATGATGATGGTGGCAAACATAGGGAGGGTGATAACGTGGATAGAGGTGGTA
Organism: Phytophthora betacei; assembly: GCA_011320135.1. Classification (NCBI taxonomy): domain Eukaryota; phylum Oomycota; class Peronosporomycetes; order Peronosporales; family Peronosporaceae; genus Phytophthora; species Phytophthora betacei. The sequence continues at coordinate 585,259 of JAANHX010000444.1, read as the reverse complement.
AGGATAAAACTGCTGACAGCGGAAGCGAAGGCGAAACTGAGTTGGGAAACATTGAAAATGATTCTGTAGTTGTTACTTCGGATGCTATGCTGGTCATAACATTGGTCATAACAGCAGAATTAGTGCTGCTACTGGAGGTACCGGTGGTGGCGGTCACGGTAAAAATCAAGTCAAGTCGGGCTATATTTCTGCCGAACATGATAGCGAATTTGAAATGCCATCCGGAACAAAGTCCAATGTGGGTAATGTACAAGTTAAAAAGGGGGATCGCTGGTGCTTTCAAACGCGCCATAAACAAAAACAGACCTATAAGCAATGAGAGCGACGTAAACGGCCATCGGATCGTTTATGTGTTTCCCGATAATTTAGGCAGTCTTCTGCTTACTTCGAAGTTGACAGAGACCACAGTAGATTCTTTTATTTACAGGTACATGACTCAAGTGCCACAGTTTCTACTTCTTCGTGGAACATCAACGTACCGCACTTTGGAGTCTGCTGCTTCGGTTCGTAATCCAAAGCTAGAATAGCGACGCTACAAGGGACTGGTGATAAAGGTCGACCCGAAACAATACCGCTTTCTTTTTTGGCCAATATAATGACGACACGCTGAGAGTACGGTTCTGACGTGACACTGTGATATTGGAAGCGCCATCGAGGAGGCTCTGTCGACGCGGTTATCCCTCGTAATGCTAACGGAAGTCTCTATTATTATACCCGCCCGGATGCCTTCGAGATTCTTACACTTCTCTGTGATGTATCTTTATGCTGCTACGGCAAAGTGGGAATGTATTTTAATGACTTTAAGCTGTTGGACAGATGTTTTAAGAGGACTGAAGTCAGACGCACCTACTTTCCTAGTACTAAGAGCCACTTTCTTTCCTGGAATCAACATGAGGTATACAATAGAGGCAGTATAGACGCTAAAGCACATGTCTTGGCGATTTATGTCGCTCGCGCAGAAGATGATCTCCTCAATAAACACTGCTTTTAAGCCGATAAGCCGCGACGACGCCCAACAGTAGTCTAGGCATCACTGTTAAACTGATTTTCAGCTAAACTTGCTCATAGCAAGATAATTTAGTGATAACAAATGAACATAGATACTTGCATTGTTGTATTGAGTTAGTTAATGTTAATTGTGTTGGTTGCTGAGTCTTGCAAGATGCGTTTGTGCGGGAAAAATACGGTGTTTATCGACTTTGCTGGCGTTAAAACGCCCTGCGGTCCAACGTCCGATTTCATCGGCAATAAATTGCGGTTTCTTCTTAGCAATTTGCCTCGACATTTTATCCATGCAGTGCATTAAACAGATACCGTAAACTACGGTATTGACTTGCTGTAATGTGGTATTGTATATGTGATCTTCCCAGCTAGGTGGCGACAGCGAATACCGGTGTCTTGTTCTTCTTGTACTTTATCTATGAGTTTCTTGATAACGTCGAATTCATAAGACGAGTTGTGCGCATTCTTCAAAGAGTTCACATGGTACATTTTTGTTGGGCTCTCTCGGAGATCATTCTCGACAATGACGAGACTCCAATTTCTCGAGAAGAAATACGTATTTGTGTGATGCCCAATCAAGCTTTCCTAGGACCCGCCAGAGAGATAACTCCTAAATATCAAAATAATATCAGCAAATACGATACAGTTTTATTTTTGAAAGCTTGCATAATTGGTTTTATCCACCAATAATATGTCTTTAAAGCTCGACTAGCTGAAGTATTACTGAGGGAAATGGAGTCCGGGGCAATTGTGAGAGTGACAGCAAGGTTAGTGGGTGTGTTGGAAATGCTGAGCGCATAAATCTAGCGTCTCAGCTTGCAGTTGGTGGACGAGGCTATCGGCAGTTAACAGCGACAAGTACTTCGATTTCGCTCTATTGACTTCCAACCATTTGCGGTATTCTCGATCGGCTTTGTCTATGTCACAGTGAAATACTAGATCAAATACTCGTCAGTTTTGAAGCCTGCCATCACTACTGCTGTTTTAGAACCTGACAGACAGGTGAGCCCGTCAAGAAACGTACTTACGTGAAAAAATCACATAGAATATCCTCTATTTTTTTAATATTTTCAATTTTTTAATTTAAAATAAGACATTATGTTTTTTTTAAATTGCGCTACTAATGATATTTAATTTTAAAAAGTAATATTACTATCAAAAATATCAAAATATTTCTTACTACCATTAGCCCCTGGCAACGTGTCTCAACCAATTGCCAGTGCTGACATTTAATGACAAGCTACGTTACGAGCCGCCATACATTTATCAATCGATCGCGGGGTATATCGGTAAAGATGCAGCCATTGTACTCGATGAAGGTGTGTGTTCCCAGCAGGATCCATAGCTGCTGATGTACAACTCGCCCGCCGCTCGTCGTGCAGCAATCGAACGCTTTCCACGGCACCCCGACAAGATCATATATTCATGAAAATGCTAGAGCAGCCAAGCATCGGTATCGCTGGGTCGCTATATCCAGGACTTTGCCTTGCAAAGAAAAAAAAAGCGAAGTACCCAACTGAAAATCTTCGTTTAGTTACTTCGTATTTTTACGTGTCAGTAACTGTCCTCGCGCAACTGAAAGAAAAAACGATACACACTGACGTGAACAGTTATCCCGGTGTAGCATTTCTATTTTGAGCCCCTCTAGTAGAACAACAAGGGTCGAATTACACCAGTGCGGTTAGTGCATTTAAGCAGGTACTACGTAGTAATACACGAAGGCAGATACTCCCCCTTCTTGTAGCAAGATCTAGGGGGAAAGCTCGGGGCGCATCTTGTTATAATACGTCTTGTATGCCTTCCAGACTGGTTTAGCGTCAGTTTTAACCCACTCTCCCCAACCGAGCTTGTACACTTTTTCGATGACAGATGATGGCCGGTAACCAGCGTCCAGCCAAATCTTGAACTGAGCTTGCTCCAGCTTTTCAGCAACTGCTTTGTTATCCCCGTTCTTACCCGCCAGGATCATACTAGCCACTACTGCGTCAGTGTTCTCCTCTCGGAGAGCCGACATCGTTGCGATTTCCCAGTTGTTCTTGTTGGTGTTCGTAACGTACTTGATCCAACTTCCAAACTTGGCGTCGGAGAGGGCGTTATTGTTGACTTTGCTAAGGCCTAGCGAAACAAGAGCCCCGTAAGGGGTTTCCGACTTGCTCGTCAATCCCTTTACAATCGCGTCGTCCCACTTGAGCAAGTTTTTAAGCTGGTCAAGCAAGGCCGCTCTCTCCTCGCCATCGTCCGCTTGGATAATACCTCTCAGGAGCCTAGGAGTGGGGGCGTTGCCTTCGACAGCAGCCGACGTCTGATACAAAGGCAAGAAGTCCGGTGTGTTCGGGTCTACTACAGCCAAGGTAGAAGAACTCGCCAAAACAGCAACGGTGACCAGTGTGGCGACGCCGTAGAAACCCATTCTGTTACTGGAGATTGTGAAGTGCGTGTCAAAGAGTATAAAGCGAAGTGAGCTTTCTTTCAAAGGTCTTCGTGTATTTACTGTACCTCGTACTGTGTGCAAATCTTCCAACCTCGATTCCCACCTATGCATGTTCGCTTGCAACCGGCGTAATACGTGCATACAAAAGTAGCATGCTCGATGTATTTACCACTTTTTATTTTGTCATTATATACTTGCAGTGACCTTTTTACATGTACAATACACGGTTAAAGAGATATTGTGTATTTCGGTACCGCATCGCCCCTGTCCTAAGCGAACGCGTCGTATCCCGTATTCTATCTCACATACAATGATTTAGACCATGAGGAAAAATCAAAGTTTTCGTGAGGCTGCCTCTCTATTTGTGAGGTGATGGAGTCCATCACCTCACAAATAGACCATTATGGAGATAAGAGCTGATCGGTGATCAGTAGTTGCGTGACAGGTCGATTGTGAGGAACAGTACCGCATCGCCCCTGTTCCAAGCGAAGTTTTGTCCTTGGCAAACTTCGATTATGACCAATGGCAGCGTCTTTTTTAGAGCAGATGGCTGCACGTTAATGCGTCTTTCCGCGAGCTAAGTATAGGAGGGGATGACAAAGAGGCAATAGGAAGAGCGACAGCGTACAAATAGGTAGAGCTGTTCGACCGAAATGCTATTAACAGCTCTCAACGGTGGGCCATTTTGGAATTACTGGAGGCAGGTCATTCACAAATGGAGTATTCAACTGAATCAGCTTGGGGTAATATCTTACTTTTTATTACTAATTATGAGATTTGCTAGTAATCTTACCCGGAATGGTCTTTTATGAAAAATTTGGCTTTTAAACCAATTTGTTGGTTATAGTTAGATTGTTTGGTTGGATACAGATTAGTTGCGTCTCAACCTCGACTCCTCTCAGATCGCGACTGTGATGCGACGGTGTTCACTTGTAGTAAATTGTATGTTGGTTGGCTGGAGCGCGTTCATCGAGAGCAGCAGTTCCAGAGCAGGAAGTATTTGCTGCTGCGCTGGCACTTACAAGCATCACGTCGATGCCGGATGCCATTCTCATTAAGGGTTTTAGATAAATTCTCTGAATAGGAATCACGCAATGCCAACTGTTAATTCACACCGACTCTGCACGGTTCAGTTAACCGGCTGAACGATCCAGGATGGACCGTTCCAAACCGGTTAATCTGGTGGATGGCCAGGAGCGCTTGACAAGAGGACAACAAGGAGGACAACGCTATAGTAGACGTTTAGAGGACATATTTAATTGACTTTAATCTACTCACTTCGGCATTTACCGTTAACAACAACAACAGGTTAACAGCCGCAACCTCAACTCGACCGGAACGCTCCACGCAAGAACGCTCAAGACCATAACGACTACCAAGCGTGCCGAAGGCTTCCTCGGGAGTGGGAACTACTTCCATTGGGAGTACAATATGCGCATGACGCTAGCCAGGAAGGGCTTGCTTGCGCATATTCAAGTCGTCAAGCCTGAAAACGAGATCACAGAGGCGTGGCTCGTCAACGATGCCAAGGCGCTTGGCATCATCGCCCAGGGTGTGGAACCCCAGCACCAGACCAAGATCCGGTCGGCGACGCGTTCCATGGAAGCATGGGAAACGCTACGCGAGCTCTACAATCGCACCACGCTCCACAACCGCGTGACGATGACGCGTCGACTGCACGAGTTCAAGATGGAGAACGGATCGTCTATGGCCAAGCATCTGGATGCGTTCGATGAGCTGATCGTCGGTTTGCAGACGCTAGGAGAGCCCATGGACGAGGCACGTCAGCTGGTGGTACTGCTGAGCAGCCTCCCCGCCGAATACGAGCTCATATCGTCTATCGTGGAGAACGCCAAGGGTGTGACGCTCATCGAGGCCAATGAGAAGCTGTTGAAGGAGTATGAGCGACTCGAGAAGAAGGAAACCACGGAGAAGGCGTTCCAAGTGAATCGGAACGCAGGCAAGTTCCGAAACGGCCGAGGGAACGGTCGGAAGTGGACCGCTCCAAAGCGGAACGTTGGTTTCAAGGGCAAGTGCTTCAACTGTGACCACGTAGGCCACATGAAGCGGGACTGTCCTGCTACGAAGAAGGGTAGCCAAGACGATGCAGTGTTTGCAGTTGGTGGGGAGCGCTCGGCCGGGTGGCTGATTGATAGTGGTGCGACGTCGCACATGACCCCTCACCGGAGCAACCTGTTTGAGTACAAGTCGTTGGACACTAGCATGGAGGTGACGATTGCAGACGGCAAGAAGCTGCACGTCGCAGGAACTGGAACGGTCAAGTTGACTGGTTTGGACGGTAGACGCATCCGTAAGGTGGACGTGCTCCACATCCCCGAGCTCGATAGACGCTTATTGTCAGTCGGGAAGCTTGCGGAACGCGGTATGAGTGTGGAGTTCCAGCGTTCCAGTTGTGTAATTTGGGGACGGAACGCTGCAATAGCGTCCGGGAAGAAAATCGGTAAGGCATATCTGTTGGACTGTCAGCAGGAAGAGGCCCGTTTCATGGAATACGCCGATGCAGACAGCGAGTGGGAGCTTTCGCACGCTTGCATGGGTTAACCCAACAAGGACGCACTGACGAAGACCCAGCGTTCCACGACCGGTATCCCGCCAGTAAGAAGGGGGTGCGAGACTTTGTGCGGTGGATGCATGAAGGGAAAGCAGACCGTGACGACGTTCTCGTCACGATCACTGACGAAGACAACGCGTGTGTTAGAACTAGTACACACGGACGTTATGGGACCAATGAGAACGCTCTCAAAGGGGGGGTGCCAAGTACGTGCTGACCTTTGTAGACGACTACTCAAGGTATGTCGTGACATTCTTCATGAAGAGCAAGAGTGAGGTGGGCAGCAAGCTGAAGGAGTTCAAGGCCCCGTATGAAAATCAGTGGGGGGAACGAATGAAGTGCCTGCGTTCCGATAATGGAACGGAGTTCGTAAACAAGACGGTATTGGAAATCTGTCAGCGAAATGGTATCGTGCATCAACGCAGCGTTCCATACAGCCCTCAGCAGAACGGTGTTGCGGAACGCATGAACCGTACCATCATGGAGAAGGCACGAAGCATGCTACACTACAAGTCTATGTCGACGGAGTGGTGGGCTGAAGCGGGGAGTACTGCAGTGTACCTTATCAACAGTTCCACGAACACATCCAACTCGGATGTCACGCCATATGAGTTGGCGTTCCAAGTGAAGCCACGGATGGAACAGCTACGCGTGTTTGGATCACAAGGGTACGCTCACGTGGATGACGTGAAGAGAACGAAGTTGGAACCCAAGAGCTTCAGGTGCACGTTCCTCGGATACGCAGAGAACGTAAAAGGGTATCGTGTCTACGACTTGGATGCATCCACGGTCAAGGTGTCACGATCGGAAAAGCTGGACGAGCGTGAGGTGGGCGGTATCTATGACACGCCGTCGCCAGCTTCTGGAACGATCATCCATGTGACAAGGAACGATGACGATACCGTGGTTTCAGCTCCAGAAGTGGAACGACAGTCTGTTCAAGATGAACCGATGGAAGAAGCGGAAGAACCTGCTCAAAACATTGAGATGGACGATGTTGAACCGGAACGGAACGCAGAGCTACCACAGCTACCCGCACCGGAAAAACGACGGTCGAGTGGACTGGAACTGGCAACGTACCGCTCACAACCTCCTGCGTTCCCAGAGGACCGGATAATCTTCCATCCGGAAACGGAACGCTCAACCCGACCTCGGGAACCGGTGTTTCTGCTTGGGAACGGCTACGATGACGATGCTGAACGTCAGTCTGAAAGAGGTAGTGATGGCCCGCCGTCTCCTAAGCGTCCTAGGATCGATGAAGACTGTTTACTCGCAGAGGCAGTGTTGGCATACGCGGCCAGCATCGGAGGCGTCCCGGATACGCCGAATACGTACGCAGTAGCTATCACCAGTGATGAAGCAGCTGAATGGCGTCGGGCTATGAAGGCTGAGTTACACTCTCATTCCCAGAACGGAACGCGGACGTTGGTTCCATGTGGAACGGCTACGCGTTCCATTGGATGTCGCTGGGTGTTCACCAAGAAGCGTGACGAGAACGGTCGTGTTATCCGTTACAAGGCACGCCTCGTAGCTCAAGGGTTCAAGCAGAAGTTTGGAATCGATTTTTTTGAGACGTATTCTCCTGTTGCAAACTTGAACTCGATTCGAGCTGTACTCGCTGTGTGTGTGGCATGCGACTACATTATGGAGCAACTGGATGCTGACACAGCGTTCCTAAACAGTGGTTTGGTGGATTTGGTCTACATGGACGTTCCACTTGGTCTCGAGAACGCTGAAGGCATGAAGGGCAAGCTGCTAAAGGCCATATATGGTTTAAAGCAAGCTGCAAGTGCATGTTGCAAGACTATCCATCGTGTGTTCCTGCGGAACGGTTTCAAAAGTTGTGGAGCCGACCAGTGTGTCTACGTCAAGCGTTCCAGGGATGCATTCGTGTACGTGTGCCTGTATGTGGACGACATGATCATTGCGGCGAAGACACGCGAAGAGATTCGCGAAGTAAAAAGCGCTCGGAAGAGTGCCTATAAGATGAAAGAGCTTGGCGAGGCAAAGTTCATCCTGGGGGTGGAGATTGATCATGATAAGGCAGCTGGAACGCTGATGATCAAGCAAACTCGGTACATTGACGACATTGTAGAACGCTTCAACCAACGGAACGCCAAGATGTTGGATAACCCATGCGCGTCAAACATGAAGCTGTCGAAGATGATGTCGCCAGCCACGGAGAAGGAACGACGTGAAATGCAGTCAAGACCGTACCGTTCCTTGATCGGATGCCTGATGTACATCACAACATGAACCGACCGGACATTGCGTACGTTGTAACGCAGTTGTCACGCTTCCTGGAGAATCCTGGAACGCAACACTGGAAGGCAGCGATACGGGTCCTGCAGTACTTGAAGACAACTCGGCAGCACGGTATCGTCTACCAAAGTGGAACGCAAGGTGTCAAGGCAGAGGCGTTCACGGACGTAGACTGGAGAAGCAACATTGACGACAGGCGTTCCGTATCAGGTGTCATGGTCATGATTGGGAACGCTCCGGTTGTGTTCAAGTCCAAGTACCAGAGAACGGCTGCACTCAGCTCAGCGGAAGCAGAGTACACGGCTCTGAGTCTGTGTACGCAAGAGGTACTGTGGACACGTGCTATTCTCAAGGACATGGGTCACGAGCAAGTGGGAGCGACGCAGGTCTGGGAGGACAATTAAGGTGCTATCGCACTTGCAAGTAACGCTGGGTATCACGCTAGGACCAAGCACGTGGATATCCGACATCACTTCATTCGGGAGAATGTGGAGCGCTCTACGATCAAGGTGGACTACGTCGACACGAAGCGCCAACTTGCGGACATGCTGACGAAGGCGCTAGGAACGAAGTCGCAAGCGTTCCTTCGCGAGGCAAGCGGGATCAAGAAGAGGAACGCCGCTAAGTAGCGATCCTTAACGAAGACGAACGCCGTGCAGTAGCGGTGAGTGGGAGTGTTAATTCACACCGACTCTGCACGGTTCAGTTAACCAGCTGAACGTTCCAGGATGAACCGTTCCAAGCCGGTTAATCTGGTGGATGGCCAGGAGCGCTTGACAAGAGGACAACAAGGAGGACAACGCTAGAGTAGAAGTTTAGAGGACAGATTTAATTGACTTTAATCTACTCACTTCGGCATTTACCGTTAACAACAACAACACCAACACTACAACCAATCGGTCGCTCTAGTTTTTGTTTTGTGTCTCGCGGTCGGTGTTGTGCTTTTTTTCGCTGCTGTACATGTACAAGCGAGCGTTTATCCATCAGCCCGCTCTCGAAAAGAATGGTATTTTCTCTAATCGTTTAAAAGTGCAAACTTCGATAAGAAATAATTTATAATATTTTTAATCGTATTAAGTCTTGGTTTAAAAAAAACGACTGATCTATACGGTATCACCGTTTCTGTATGATCTGCGCTTTCTTTTCCAAATACCTATTGTACTGTATTCCGGGAAAGCGGTTTCACCCGCTGACGGAACAGACCATAATTTGGTTCGATACAGTTCCTATTATTAGATGTGTATTTTGGTGAGCATTTATTTTGTTGAGTTTCTGTTCGGGGGCCTTCGCCGTGTAGCCGCGGAAGAGGATGAACAGTGGATGCCTCTTCCTTTTACTGAGAGCCGAATTGCACAGCACCAACGAAGTTGTCATCATTTAAGAACCGGCCTCTTCTAGCAGATGTCAAAGTACATAATTACCCAGACCAAGCAAACCAAGCATCCATTAGCTCCCACTCAGCATTTCACCGGCGCCATTCGTTTGGTGAAAGAGAGTAGAGTGTCGCTTTCCAAGGCTTTATCTTCCTTTGGTGTGTCCAAGGCAGGTCTCCACCGTCATGTGACAAAGAAAGTTGCAGTTGATGCTCGATCCCCAGAAGCCGAGAAAGGAATCATCGAAGTGATTTTTTTTCGTGTCAAGCGTGGCTCGTCTGGTTGCGTTGAGCAAAGGCAAACTGGTACCAGCACTGTTTCCATCAGAGATGTCTCTTTCTCGCTTCGTATTCCGCCACCCAGATCGCTTGACACGGGACAAAAAAAGATCCTCGACGTTAAGCGCTACGCGATGTTGACAGAAGTGCGAATTCGCGGCTTCCATGCCAACCTTGATGATGCAATGCGAGGGATCAGCCCTGCATAAATCTGTAGCTATGATGAAATCGGCGTCTGTCCGCAAGGAAGAAAGCCGCCTCGTGTTATCTGTCGTAAACGAATGGATGCGCACACGCAACGCTTAAATGATCGTGATAACGTGTCATACATGGCTTGTGTAAGCGCTACTGGAGACCTTATTCCACCCGTGTTCGTATTCCCCGGGAAACGATGTGTATGAGAGTCGATGGCTGGCACTGTTGAAGGTTCTTTTTGTGACATGACGGATTCCTCATACACTAACGACTTCCTCTTCCTGCATTGACTAAAACGTTTCGACGCGCAGCTTACTAGAAAAGGGTCCCTCGACCTGCCTTACTGATCCTCGACGGACATTATTCCCAAATCAGCAGACGAGTCCTAGACTGCCGTTCAGCATTCTATCGACTTATTCGTACTTCCTGCACATACTAGTCATTTCACTCAGCCACTGAATGAAAAAGTATTTTCGGCCTTAAAGCAAAACAACAAACGGCTTGTGAACACGTTGCAAGTGATGTTTCGTCGCCCACAACCTGCAAAAGATGATCTTGCGGACTTAGTTAGTCTTGTGTGGAGTGCCTTTTCGGAGCCTTACGAGGATAAGCGATTGGTCAAGACTGTTAGGGATAGTGGCCAATCTGTCAATAAACCGGTGCTGAAGATGCAGAAGGGTGCTGTAGACGAAGATTATGTTGCCAAGGCTTTTAAAAACACTGGCATTCATCCTCTGTCGCTCGAGATAGTGCTCGGTCGCATCATTGGAAGTACACCATCAGTGAGCGACTTGCTAAGTGTGTCGTTTGTCATTGACACGCCAACATTAAGTGATCGTCAGAGCCGAAGCCTGAGATGCCAAGGCTATTAGCTGAGTCTGTGTCCGCGCCTTCTTAGGCCTCAAATAGGTCGCTCTTCTGACTGTTGACCCACCCGAGAGCAAAAGACAGTGCGGGTACTTTGATGGGGGTGTCCTGATTACGAGCGCAGAGATGGCTGAAGACGTTGCTGCGATGGAAGCAGATCGACGGCGGAATACTGAAGAGAAGGCTGCAAATGCCAAATTTCGCGCTGATTATTCTCGTGCTCAGGCGTTGATGAAGGCAGAGCCTGCCAAAGCAGCTTGGAAAAACGACCTGAGCCGCAGTGTTGAAGCATGAAAGAAAAAATCAGCACCAAAGCGTCTAGCGAAGGCGTCAGGAGCAAAATAAACCGAGAAAAGTGGCATCATACAGCACCTTCCTTCTGCACATGTAGACTCAGCATCCATATACAAGCCTACAACCAAGCAACGATCCGCTAGCGTTCCCTTAGCGCTTGTATTGAACTGCGTCAGGATGATGCAATTAACTTGCTAATGTTATCTAAGTCAGCAGTCTTTGATGTCGTCGTTTGAGGAAGTTTCAACTTTATCTTTGTATACTTTGTGATTCTTTTTACTTGCGTTTTGTAGTGTTCCTGTTTGGGAAGAACACAAAGAGTATTTCCAATACAGTTCTCAACGATCATCTGTTCGTTTCAAACCTTATTACACTACGCGTAAGTTATGAAGAACAGTTAGACCGCACGAAATATCTGCCTTCTTTTCGTCTAAGGTAGAGCACCATACAGCCGCTAGATTGAATGTTAGTTTCAGTTTCGTGAAGTCCAAAATGCGTTCAAAAACAGAGTCCACGGGGGATACAAGCAAGTTCACAGACACCGAGATGTTCGGTTCAGATTCTGGGGATTTTGCCAATCCGAAATACGCTGGAAAGGGGATCAGCAGCAGGAAGCCGATGCCTTGCCTCTCTACGAGGAAGACCATTGCTGTCAGCGTCAGCTTTACCCCCCCCGCCCCCTCGCTCTCTTTTCTACCATTTTGCTCCCTCTCTGACACTGCCAGGCTGACAGACACATCGGAGGAGCATAACGCTAAGATAAAGGCTTCGGGCAGTTTATTATTCTTGCACACTTCGTACGTGAAACTATAGCCACAACACCCCCAATGTTAAAATAGTAGGACTACCACGGAAATCTTTGACCGCGCATGATTAAACCAGTCGCGATTTGATACAGGATTGTCAAGTACGGCGTTCCCAAATTCGAAGAATTTGAAAATCCCAAAGTGCCAATTTTGAAACCCCCTAATAAACGCAGCTCATGACCGTGAGTGTTTCGGATATATATTCCTCTTTCCCTACTCTATTAATTATTGGCGCTGTCTAAAACAGTTATCACTTTCCGAGCGATTAAGGGCGTGTTTTCCGAAAGTGAAGACAATGAACCGCGTGCGTTTTCTAAGTCTAACATATATTAAATCATCTAATGCTGCTGCAGAAGAAAGGAGTCTATGTTGATCATGTCTATTGTTCTGTCGACTGTGCCACTAGCTTTTGCTACCTAAAGCAACCGATGCCGTTGAACAGGGTTATTTACTGGAGGTACGACTGATAAGGACTACACTTGGGAAATAATGTTCTAATGTCAGCTTCACGCGCTTAACGTCGTGCGGTTGCCGGGCTGCATGCACCATCTTGGAGTTTAGCAAACAAAAGGTAAATGCTGCGCCTGCTTCGCAGTCACAGAGATGCTTTGTCACTACGAGAGCCGCACAATGTAATCCAATGAAAACAACAATTTTAAACTATTACTCGAGTAGAGAATTTGCTAGAGCTTGACAATGCATAACTTTAGTGCAAAATCGAAAATACAATCCATGGAATGTGCTCACGATGATACAGCAGGCTAGCGCGTACGAAACGTAGCAACAAATGATTCTACTATAATAGTAGCTGAGTATTGTGATATATTACCAAGACAAAAATAATACTTTGAAGTATCTGTCTGTTTGACTGTTACGCACCATAAGGAAGTGCATAAGGCTCAAGTTAACTTTTTAGCTTGTGAAGCTTAATAATATACAACTCGGCGTCTTCGCGTTACGCGAAGCTGTCAATAGGGCGCGGAGCAGCTGTAGCAGATCTCAGTATTCGTCTCTAGTTTCTTTCTAAATGCGATCTCTCAGCGTCATGCGATACTTATCCGCGTAGACCGGCCCGACGCCTTCCAGATACGATTGGTAGCGCACAATTGCAGCGCTGAGAGCCATCGAATCCGTGCCAATGCTGTCCACGGCGCGTTGAATGTGCTCAGCGATGAGCGACCACGGGTTGACGCTGATCTGAGCCAGTGATTGGAAAAAATAAACTGGTCTATCCGCCGGAAAACTATTGCAAGAAAAATGACTAACGGCATCCCCGAAATAAAAATACTCAATTGCACAACGACCCGAGATTGCAATACTCAATTGCATGGCTAACCAAAACTGCAATACCAAATTGCAACACTACCTACAATACCCAACTGTATTTTTTTTACTATGCTGAGTCCACAGGCACATTGTGAGCGCTCTTGATTGCTTTGGCCACAAGTCTAGAGTCCCAATAAGCGCGGTTAGTCTTTAAGAACGTGATGGCTTTGAACATGACGGGGGTCACACGGTTTCTGCGCTCTGTCATCACGTATTTTGCCGAGCTGAACAAGTGCTCCACTGATGCTGACGTTTCACGCATGAGTCGAAGATCTTGGTACGCCACGACTTGATGCAATTTCCGCCGCTTTGCGATCTTCTAGTTGCTGATAGTAACTTATACTATCTCCCCATTCAATGTGTATCGGCTCAGGCTCTCCTCGGATTTCAAATTGTTTGACGGCTTCCTTTCACGGCTTGACAAGTCCCCTATCTTGCTGACCAATTCACGCTCACTCACGTAGTCGCCGACTTGAAATCCCAGATCGTTTTGCCTTCTACTCGAGTCTGGCTAAGACGATGAATGAGAGACCGAACGCCACTGCCAGCCTCCTTACTTCTAAACCGAGGCTTTGCCATAGTCCTGTGTACCACCCAGGTATCACGGGAATCCTCTAAAAAAATTCTTCAACTTGAAGGTGCTTACATATGGAAATTGCAATTTTGAAGAGCAATGCATTATTGCAAGGTGTTAAAGTATTGCAATGTAAATTGAAGAGCATGAAGGTGTTGCCGTGTAAATTGCAAGTCGACTTTCGACTGCAATTCTCACTGCAGGACCAGACAGTACTGCGAGCGTAGACTGCAATAGCAGTGATTATGAAAAATCGTTATAAACATATATTTTTTCAATCACGAAAAAAAATACAAACGGTCAGTCTCGGGACATAAAAGAGAAGAATTACACCTTACTGTAGAAGATGCGAGCGTCTCTCTCGTTCCCGCTGAAGTCCTTCTGGATGGCGCGAACCAAGTCATGCCTGTATTTAGCCTGGTACGCCGCGTTAATGTTGCTCAGGTGCTCGGGTGGGCTCGCCAGGAGCACATTAACGAGTCTGTTCTCGTCGGTGCCCCACCTGCCCTCGCCGGCCTTAAAAATGAGTTCAGCATCCTCCGCTGCCTTCGCCTTAGTGTGGAACGAAGACTGTACTCAACTATAGGTTTCTGAAGGAGTGAGTGGTAGTAAGTGCTACATGTGAGCTAATTCTTATGTGTTGGAGACTGGTTGCTCACCTGCAGCGCTTTCAAGATGACCGCCGCCACTGATCTCGTCGCTGATAGCGACCGACAGATCCGTGTCAAACATATCGAAGTAGGTCTTTTGAGCAAGTCGATCTCGTCGTTACTGCGGTCCATGAGAATCGAGTATAGCAGGCGGTTTTCCGAGGATCCAGCCCCTTTCATGGCGTGGAAAAGGATATAAGCTTCGGCCTCGTGCAGCTGAAAGCTGATGAGTTGCAATAGATAATCAAAGTCACCCGGCGTCTCGCTCTTAATGAACTCACGCAGAGTGTGGCCGTGCAGCGCCTTGTAGCGAAGTGAGACTAGTGCACGGTCACTCGGCGACAGCGGGCCGATAAGCTGCACGAACGCTTTGTCATCCGTTCCACAGACAGCGTAGATCTTTTCCACGATAGCATCGATCGAAGGCGAGAAGCTGGTTGCCTCCTTTTTGTAGGCGTCGAACGAGGACCCCGGCTAGAGATGCACCATCTTGAGTTTGGAAACAGAGCGAGGGTATACACTTCTTTCTCCTACCCTATTAACTATAAGCGTTGTGCATAGGTCGTGTTTATCAAAAGCTGAGACATTGAAGTGCGTGCGTTTTGTAAAATCTTTCAGGTTTCAGGCTTCAAGCAGGGGCCATTAATATTGTCTAGATTTTAACGTGGCAGGAAAAATACTCCAGCAAAATAGTAATACTACAGTACTAGTGCTTCTGACGCTACTCGTCTCGCTAACACTATTCAAATACTAGTGTTTCTGACAAGTAATAGTACTAGTAAAGTAGCTTAGCGACATATTAATCAACTATCAATGCCTGGACATAAGTTCTACGGTATCATAACGATAGACTCCCTTGAAAATCGCGACGGACACAGATACTTTAGTGCGAGGTACGCTACGGGTGACTAATTAGCTAAACTAAATATATAACTCAAAATATCTCTATGGCAGACATCAGATCTCATATCCGTCGAGTGTCTGTCTCGACGCGCCTCCCGCAGTCGCTCCTGCTCCTGCTCATGCTTCAATCCGCTGCCTCCTGCGCAGCCAAACTTTATCCACTCACATCCGAAACAATCAAGGCTATGAGGTGCGTTTATTCATTTGTTCGGAAGTGTGAGCGTTTCCCAGACTATTCCACATTTAAGTCTTAATCCAGGGCTTTGAATGCCGAAGTAAACGTCAACCGGGGTTACACGACAACGAGTGTCGACTGCCTAGCAGCCTACGCAGTGGCAGTTATTATCTCATTTTAAAAAGCAGTATGCCGAGCTCCTTCAAAAAGCAAAGTCATCATAGTGGAGTCCACTTGAGCTGTAGCTTTCTTTTATTATTGGCAATGTTGCCGAGAAACCAATCTGGGATAAATGGTGTGATGCAAACCTCAACGTGTAAAAAATGTGATGGTTACCACGGCAGTTCGGGCCCCTGGAAGTCGTAGAACTTGGACGTGTCTTCAAGAGTCACGCCTGAAACCACCTTGGCCATACCGGCGACGGAGGTTTCGGGCTCAATGACACCGTTGTGGCGATTGATGTCAGTTTTGACGTATCCCGGCAGAAGTACGATGGCGGCGATCTTGTCCTTCTTAAGCTCGATGGCCAGATTGGCGTTGATCATGTTGAGCGCAGATTTGGATGCGCGATAGCCGTACAACTCGCCATTTGGTAGCTTAAAGTTGTCGTAGTAGACTTTCTTTGGGGGACCGAAAGCTCCGTCTAGATTCGCCTCGATACTCGCGAGGAGAGTCGAGACGGACGCGACGATCGCTAGTCCGTGGGTGGCCGCAGCCAGCTTGAGGTTGCTGTGCAGTGCACGCGTAGTGAGGAATGGGCCAACTGAGTTGATCTCGAATTGACGCATAAAGTGTTCCTTAGTAGCCGTGATGTACGAGTCTAGCTCCGCGACGCCGGCGTTGTTGATAAGTAGGTCGATGGGGACACCGTCGAGCTCTTTGGCCATCTGGGCGATCGACAGTTCGTCGCTCGTGTCCAGCTGCACAATCTTGAAAATCGATAGTTCCTTGAGCTTGACCGCCGTATCCACGTTGCGCGCCGTGCCGATGACCTTCCAGCCAGCCTCCAAGTAATGTTTGGCGAACGTTAACCCGAGACCACGGGTGGCACCCGTGATTAGAACAGTCTTGGTGGTGGTGGTGGCCATTTTAATCCGAGTTGGCTGCTGAGTGCTTCGTTGGTCGAGTTTTAAGAAGTGGGGATTGGAATGTGTATCGATGCTGGCTGCACTTGAACATGTAGCCTAGAAGCAAATCCTGCATGTCCATAATACTGGCCAGAGTAAAGAAAAAGACAAGTTGCCTAACTTACACACCGAATCAGCCAATAGACTGTCGTGCTTGGTAGATTATTGCGTAATCGAGAGTTTCTTGCTATAGTTGTCCCAGCTCATTAGTTCCATTTAAGCGGGGCGTAATCACGCTCACAAACAGTTAACCTCTGCGGGTATGGATTAACCGACGGGTAAGGTTAACCAAAGTTTGCCTTAGTGAAAAAGCGGTCTGTTGGTTTTATTTGGCCGAGTACCAGAGGGTATTTAAGGATTTTATCGTTGCTTGTCTTGTTTTATTAAGCGCTTTCGTTACGGCTCGCGCCACTCGCAATTTTTGACGAGTTAATGCTAGTTGCCAGCTTATTTTGAGTGGGAAAATTAAACAAGAAACGTCTGTACTTAAATTACTCGTGCTATTTGCTTAACCGGTCGCTACCTTTCCGCCAGCTTGGTCATTCGAACAGTACGTACGGTTGGTCAAGGTCATCCGAAGCTCGACGACCGGGCTTTCGGACGGGTACGCCTAACACGTTCGCGACCTCGGATAAATAATTAAGTGAAATGTTAAATTACAGAGATGGACCATGCAAACACCGATTACGTGATTCGACCGTAACCAACTCCAAGAGAATCGCCAATGTACAGACAACGACGGTGAAATCCGCCATACCATACAAATCCGCCACGAACACTTGAAGTTCAAAATAAAAGATTTGAACAAGTTTTTATTTTAGCCAATGATAGAGTAAATTGAATCGACTGGTTCCTACGGGTAGCATATCACATATAGTTAGAATTTCTATCACTCTGGAAATGGCGCCTCAGCGCTCCTATACAATTCTAACCAAGCGCGAAGCAATCGCGACTGCTGAGTCGTTAGGAAGCTGCCAAGCCGCATCAAAGAGACTAAATATCCCTCGCACGACTCTTCGCGACTGGCTAGATGATAAAGAGAACATCCAAGACTTTGCGGGTGCCCAAACCAGCAAAACCTTGAAGGGCCAGAGTGCAGCGCCGTTAATACACTTCTCTCACGATTTGGTAACCTTTATGAAGGATGTGCGACGAGAAGAATGGGTAAACCGCCTTCTTATTAATTTACTTTTTACATTGTGACCTAAAACCGCTTGTTGCTTAGTATTTGTACAGATTTACTGATTCAATATTTCAAAGAGCAGCAAACGCGATGGCTTCAAACGTATCTTGCTGGTAAGGAAAGCGGTGAGAAGGGTCTAAGTGCGTTTATGAGACTATGTCAGCGGTTTGCAGCACGGTAATATCTTTTGATTTTGCTGATTTTATATAATTGCTTTATTAAATAGTGTGATAGTCGTGGAGCTACTAACACATCCGGTTGGTCATGTATACTCAGTGCAGGAGAGCAGTTTTATGGATGCCAAAGTGTGGGCGATATATGTACGAGAGCTGCTCAAGTTCGAGATCGAGGCACTATCAGTGCTTATACTCGATAGCTTCGACGCACATGTTTCAAAAGAAGGACTTGATGTTGTTGTCGAGACAACGTCGGCCCTGGTTTGCCAGCTACCGCCCAACAGTACAGCGGCCTACCAGCCACTAGACGTTGAGGTTTTCAACTTTGCTTTTTGCTAATTAATTCGTTTTATCTACCAATAAAAATGTGCGACGGATTTTCCTGTCGCGAAAAAAAAAAGAACTACTATGGAGGATGGCTTTCAGAGGGTGGCGGGTTTCACCGTCGTTGTCTGTAAACAGTTGTAGCGTGAGTTCGGAAATAAAAGGAACTGCGCAAGACCACGACTCTTGGACCAAGAGAAACGTAAATGTAAACGCTTGCAACGTGATCCCGAAAAGAATGAAATGCGCCGTCGTTTTACTTTTGGCGTATGGCGAAAATCGTAGCATCGCCGATTTCGAAGATATATCCAAACTCGGGTCATCTCTTAAATAAATGGTGCTTTTTCTGCTGCTGGTGTTGTCACTACTTATAAGTAATTCTAAAAAAATTAGCTTAACGAGGAGTCCCTGAAGAGACACGGGGGTGTTGTGAGTTAGAGAAAAAGAAGAAAAATGTATTGCGCTGATCTCGTACATCGAATCCGCTAAAATTCAAAGCTACAACCTTCGTCGGTTTTTTTTAATCAGTCGAGTCACTCGAACCCGTTAGCGGGATGCAGGCCTTGTACACTTGCCACGAGTACGCATTCTTCAGGAAACGCACGTCGAGCCAGTACCAGCGAACCAAACACGAGCCCTGGCACGACGAGTAGTCGATGGTGTAGTCTTTGCCGGGAAATTTATCATGGCAATTGTCGTTCTCTGGTACCTTCGTGTCATTAAGCCACACCTCGCACGGGCCATCGTGGGTGTATCCGGTGGATCGCATAGCTCCATGCTCCGGAATGGGCTGGGACTTGCCGTTAGGGTCGGTAAAACCACAGGCGAAGTCGGCGCCATTGGTCACTTTGTACTTGGCGTTGTCCATAAAGTCTGCAAGTGACGTGTAGCCGTTCTCTTTCCGCCAAGCAGTGGCATTTTCTTGGGTCTTAAATCCCTGGCTCTCGAGGAATGCGAGCGGGTTGTACTTCGTGTCCTTGTCTTTGATCGTCCATTGGGGCGTCGGCAGCAGCACTACCTGATGTGCTTCGGCTGTTGGGATGAGGAGTGATATGCTTGACACGGTTGACGCGATAACTAGAGCTGGTAGAAGCCAAAAGACCATCGAGGAAATCGGGTGGAGATTTGGCTTAAACGGCAGAATTGGAAGTGACTCGAAATCGAAGCCTAATGTGGACGTCGTCGTATTGTCTCTGCAATGGACAGTTAGTTTGTACAGCTCCCCATATCTGCTCCTATCGATGAACTCCTAGGTTGGCATGACTTGTCGGTTCTGCTGTAGCGTACGGTGCCGTGTTAACGTTACACACAAAGAGCCCCACCCGATAACGTGATTCAACCCTGTATAGGACCGTAAACGTAGACATTTGCTGCAAAAACTGGCGAGATTGGGAAAGACCACTCTTGACAAATATTTGCGGTGTTGTATTATTGTTTTATTGCATTACTTTGGTAATAGAAAAGTGTCTTTTTTTACAATCCTAATTCGGTCTGGCAAAATTCATCAAGAGAATATCGATGTTCAAGAAGACAAACTTTGGTCGCCCAGATGGCCAAAGCTCTTGACAGTGAACCCTGCCCATTTAAAACACCGGCGCTGCGGAGCTCTTGTCGGTACCAAAATACTAGCACGTCTTTTATTATTAAATTTTGATTCTAACCTAACTCTAACAACTATTATCAGAAAAATGGGTAAACGCGAATTGGCTGTCATTTTTTCAGATTTTTTCCAGATAGTCGTTGTCGCGCAATTCCAAAAATTAAAGTTCTCTATTATTGTTTGTGATGACAATTGCGACTTAGTAGCCCAACTACAGTAGTAATATGTCGCTTTTAAATTAAAATGAGGTACCCCAAAAAAAACTGTAGTATTAAAGTAGAGTACATTAGAACCGTGGTTCTCACATTTACCTCGGGCACATGTCCAAGTAAATGGTGTGTGTCACTCTCCATACATACTAGTAATTAGAATGGAGAATAACTTACCGTAGCAGAGGTTACATTACATGAGAGATTTTTATTAAATGAATGCTGACTTCACAACCGCTCCCTCCCCCCCCCCCCCCCACACCACCACCACCTACCCACCTCCTCTCGCGCAGCGCAGCAAGCGGAAAGAGCGGCGGCGAGCCCACGACTGATCGGAAAAGCGGCTTTTCAGCTCAGCTATACTGCCAAACGCGTTTTTAGAATTGATGCTATGGCGCAGCAACACGCCCAATAACCAAATCATCACGAATACGTTTAGCAATCTCTTCGGCCCGTTTCTCATTCAGAGCCTGCTCAAGGCGTTTGGCAATATTCTTGTCCTTCCCGTTCTTCGCCTTTCTGAAGATCTCCATCAGCTTGTCGTCAGTGTAAGAGCCTCGAAGCCCTATAATCGCTGCGCTTTCCCAGGACGCGTGGGTCTCAGTTACGCACTTGAGCCAAGCACTAAACTTCGCCTGGGCAAAGAGGTTTCCGTGTACCTTGTGTAGTTTCAAGGAGACGAGAGCTTTGCTGGGGGTTCCTCCGACTTTCACCAACTTCTTGACAATCGCATCATCCGTCGTGAACAGCTTCTTGAGCGACTCAACCCAGGCTGCTCTCTCCTCGCCAGTATTCACTTGGCTATTACTTCTCAGAAGTCTTGCAGTAAAGGCGCGGTCTTCGACAGTAGGCGACGATCGATCCCCATCCAAGAAGATCGACGTGGTCGGATCCACAACAGCAAATGCAGAAGCACTCAGCAACATAGCAAGGATGGTCAAGAAGACGATGCCGTAGAGACTCATTCCTGCTGTTGTTTTTGGAGACGTCAGCGTGTGTGTACCAAAAGTAAATGGCGAAGTGAGCTACCACAGAGGTCAACGTAATGAGTGTGCTCCTATACCCGTAATGAAACTGCATTGTTCATCTGCGTAGCATCTGGTGAAATACCACTGGCATCATGTCAGGCGTGATCGACATATCTGCGAGGATCAGATTTGCTAAAGGGTTAACCTTTGCACCTCAAGGGCATCTCTAGTGCAAATTTCAGTTTATCTTTAGAGGTAAGTTACCGGTAAGTTGCCCAAGGCTATCAGAGCTTCCAAATCTGCTCACGATTTGGTTTTGTCGTATTTCCTTCGGCGAGACCAGAGTTTTATTTATTGATATTTTGGATAGCAGCCCTCGTTGAGAAGCCGTGTATATAACTAGATAGCTACTCCTCTGTTAAGCGTTCGAGATGGTGAACTGATCAATAAAGTTTGTGAGAAACATCTAGATATGCTTTAATATGTTGAGTGAAATAGTTATACTCGGAGGCGGGGGTGAGGGGGGGGGGGGGGGGGGGGGGGGGGTATGTATCTCACTAGCTCTATGTTGTCACTCATTGATCGCGTGATGCTAATCTAACTGATCGGTGGCCAGCGATCGCGTGCCATGCCATCGATTGATAGCGTGAATGCCACAGGTCATAGCATCTCACCAACCATTCTGACAGCATGATACAGGCGAGTTAGCAGAGTATGTGGCTCCGGGAGCCCGAAAAAATAATATGCGTAAAAATTAATCCTAATTTTTTAATTTAATTATTAATTTATGGCTGTCAACAACGGGAACAACCCCAATTTTGAGTAAGGTCTAGTCAAGTTACAGCGTGGGGATGCGCTGAACGTCGGGGAAAATTAGCCTGCGCTGAATTTAGGTCACCTGATCTCGAACTGTCGTCTTCAAGAGCCGCCGAAGAGCGTTTTATTGTGAGAGCGGCGTTCAAGAAACGCAATTGCGCACTACGTCGACGTCGCGTACATCCCGCCAACGTCTAACGAGTGTGAGCACTTCTTCTCTCTCGCTAAGCTGGTGCTGTCTGATCTACGGAAGCGAATGTCTCCAGCCAGGCTCGAGATGATAATGTTTCTGAACTACAATCGTGACTTGCGAAGTTTTGCAAATAATTGAATTATTAATTTTCTCAGCTCACATCGATGTATTAATCTAAGTATTGCATTTTCGGGTTCCCTGTGGCTCCCCCAGTGAGCTAGATAGCTACCATGCTCTCTCGGGACTTTTCGTTCTTGCTGCGTACTTGAAGTAGCTACGCAGGTGCCAACGCGCATAGCTGAAGATAGGGTGTCCACAAACGAGATGGACTCTTGTTGAAGATGAGCTCGATAATGAAAATGCTCTTCTCTTCAGCTATACAAGGCCGTGCGCGGGCGCCTGGATGAGCTCTGAAATTTGGTGCTGAGCGCTCAAATCGGATTGCAAGAGTACGATATGCTGAGAGCCACCGATTGTGAGCCACAATTTGTGGCAATGGTGCCGAGTTTATATGTAGAAGATTCATCGTATTTAAAGAGCTGGGCTTTGTTCGACAAACGTATATCGAAAAATTTGGACACATGCATTTGAAGTTATAATTTTATTAACTAGTTTTCGTCCCGATAAACTGAAAAATAAACCCCTTGCCATATTTCGTATGCTGGTGTAGCTGACAGTTTTTCCGTAGTAGAAACATTAAATTGGTCCCGAAAACCTTTTTTTGAGATCCAAAGTTGCTCTTCGCGCAACTGTCGTATACCTCCTCTTCCTTCAAGGGTCGGGTAGTCCGCGGCTGTTCAGGGAGTACGGTCTTGTTCAGTGACTGCAGGAACGGTAGATAGGAACACTAGTAAGTTGAAAATAAAAGTTTGTTGATTGGATTAGTTTCCTCTTGAGTAGAAGGAGGGAAATATAAGACTGAGAGCTAACCGGAAGAGAGGTCTAACCCCTTCTCGGCCTTACGTACACTACACTACTTCTTATAAAAAGAAGGATTCACTTCGTTTGTTGTTGGTCCTCGTGGGACAACAGAGAGCTTCTGGGAAGGGGCTTGATGACGCGAGGTGCTTTGGTCCCACGACGCGAAGACACCGGCGTTCTGGGACCCCCTTATAGGACCACCCTAACGGGCTCGGTCAGGGGCACGTGCGCTGTCGGGTTCAACGGGAACCATCCTGACGGGACGGCCGGACGAGGAGTGATTCCAGGGCCTCGAGTCATCGCGTCGGGAGGCAGAGCTCCTGGAATGACCCCTCCGTTCCCAGGTACGGGACATCCTCCCCGACTTATCGTTCGTCGTCCTCGGCGAACGGATCCTCTGCGTACATCTCTCACGTTAGTCCTATTGACTCCGTCGTTAGTAACTTCGTCAGACAGGAGAGGCTGGAACGCTTCAGGGTAGTCCTCGGAGCGGTCCTCAACGTAGTCAGGGTCGGCGGCTTGAAAGTCATACAACACTTCAACGTCGTCGTCGACCCGTAGACGTTCGATGTTCCGGGCTTCAGCCATACTACGCTGGGAAGCGTTTCGGCGGGTACTTGTCAAAGCTAGTTCGACCAGTACTTTAGAGGAGACGGTTCTGAGAGGGCTTCCCTCGTCGTACTGACGACAAGCGTGAGATATTACACCGGCGACCACCACGACAAGAGTGTCGGCGAGACTCCAGCCGGTCCACTCGAGGCAGTAGTAGGTAGCTAGTAGGAGCAACAGTACAGCCCCCATACCCACAGGTCCCAGGAGTACGAACTCCACCAGATCAAAGACGTTGATCGGGATGTACAGCAGCAGGGACAGGCATAGTAGTACCAGCCAGCAGGTGGCTTCACCCACCGCATACAGGCGCATCCAGGTGGCCTTGAGAGCGTCCCAGAAAGCGTACCAATAGCGTATGCTCGAGTCTCTTGTACGGAGGAGGACTTCTGGGATGTAGTCGGAGAAGGTCACCTTGCCGGCGATCCACCAACTCCGCAACATCTGTCTATAGCTACCATACTTATCTTCTCCCTTGAGCAGAACAACAGGAGGCACCGCGAATAGAGCACTCCATACCCCATTCGCGTAGGTAGCACCCCGAAGTTTTCGAATTTCGTTAGCTTGAAGCACGTCTCGGTACAACGACGCACAATCGCCCCAAATATCGCAGTTCATCTTGACCACACGCCACACTTAGACTAGGAACTCCCAGGTAACGTTACGTAAAGGAGTCGTGAGGACCCAGACCGTTACGGCCCCTACGTACACGGGCCACAGCTCCCAGCGGGCGTACTCGTAGAAAACGCTAGCGTGAGGCTCCATTTAGATGAGAGAACACTCGGCAAATAAGAAACTGAGTACACCCGAGGTGAACCTTCTCGAAGTTGTTCGACTCCCATCAGTCTTAGTCGTTATCCATCAGTCAAGTCCTGTTGTTGGGAAAGGAGAACACCGATTCCTCGTCCCTTCCAAGCGTTTCTCTTGCACCCAACACGCCGTTATCACAGGAATTTTGGGAGAGACGAAACTGGAGGTCCAGGTACCGATGGTCGGTCTTTTAGCTCATTTGGCAATTTGGCCTCGACCGCAGACGCTACCCTCAGCACCCGGCCTCGTCATCACCCTAGTATGGGCACCTCGCGCGGAACGGCGCCTCGCCGACTCAAGGCCGTCTGGAACGTTGAGTCATCCGACTCCGACGGCTCTTCTTCCGATGACACTCCGGCCGACGAGCGCTTCTGGTTTCTCATGCGAGACGTCCTTGCCGCGAATGCCAGCTCCATCGGCCTCGAGCTTCTGGACGACATCGCCGCCGCGATCTTGGACGACACGGGGAAGGCTTCGGACGCTTTGACGGGGCCGATTGGGATCATGCCTAAGCCGTCTCGGCAACCGACTCGCGGGAAGCCGCCTCGGCACCCACGCTTCACGCAGGACGGTCGATTTCCGCTCAAGAGCATCAGCACCGGATCGACTAAGAGGAAGACGATTACGGAGAGTCCTCGCTCCGGCAAGAAGCGTCCGAGTCACCCGTGATCTTCGTTCGCGTTATCTTTTAAGTTGTCGGACACGACCCCTTCTCCCGTAGTCGACGACCTGAAACGGGTTTATTACGAGGCGGCCGAGCTAGGTCAAGAACCGTACCACCTGGCGTATACGAGGCCGGGCTCGCACTTGTGGTACAACCCGCAAGAGTACCCGCATGTTCACGCTTCTCACTGGCGTTTCTGGAATAAAATCGTTCCAAGTTCTGGGACTGGCAGGCGAACGTTCCGTTGAAGACCTCCAACGCTCAGACTCAGCGGCGCAAGGCTAAGATGGCGGCAGTGGTCGCACGCGTTTGGTTCCTGAGTATTTGCATCGAGACCTGGGGCTACTTCGGCTTCATTCGTTCATTCGAGAGTTGTGCGCACTGTCGCCGCCTTATGTGGATGGGGGGACAGCCTGGTCGGAACGCTCCAGACGCCAAGTCCTACAACGGCCCGGTCATAGACAACTTATCCAAACTCTACTTGCGTGACTCGGGTGCGTACTCGCGAAAAGTGAAGAACGCTCTCAAACCGTTCCGGATCGCTGAGGGAGGTTTCACGACCATCCAGGGGTTGTTGGAGCACACCGGAGCCCTGGGCCCTAACAGCTCGAAGCCGGACAGTCAGCTCACGGACCGGGCTTTGGCTCTCGTTCTGCTGGACATGAAGTCGAAGGAGGATCACGAACCTCATTGTGTAGGAGATCGTTCGAAGGGGGTCTGGCATGCTCTAAGCCACTGCCCGCGACTTCAGAAGATGTCGGCCAAGCTCTCGCGCAAACGGGAGAAAGGATCCCTTCGAACACCCAAAGTAACCCCTTTAGATTCGTCAGAAGCGGACTCGGCGGGATACGCGGCGTGTGAGCGTACCGACGGCACTTACACGGCGATCTGGGAGGAAGCGAGTGAGGAAGAGTCGGCTTACGAGGAGGATGAAGCCGAGAGCGACTCTGAAGAACTCCGTCCCGTTAAGAAGACGCTGCGCCTGTCTTCTAGTTCCGACGAGAGTTCGGAGGACGACAAGCGTCCCAACAAGCGTCTACAGCTCGTTCACAAGCCTCTGAAGTCGAAGGAGCGTGCGAAGCGTTCCCATTCCCCGTATCGCAGTTCTACCTCCCTGAAGAAGTCTCGAGTAAGCTCGTCGCGCAAGCGGTCCCCTTCACCTTCACGCGCTAAAGGCAAACTCAAAGCGCGCGCTGATTCGCCAGAACGTTCGGTTTCTCCCTTACGGTCACGATCGAAGTCCCCAGTGCGCAAGAAGTCCCGTCGGTCACGTTCGGAGGAGCGTTCAGCGTCTCGGTCGAAGACTCCGACGAAGTCCTCGGCCACCAAGGTGAGAAAGGAGTCCAGGCGGGACAAAGTAAGATCTCCTTCGCACGCGAAGGGGAGTAAAACCACTTCCGACAAACCAACCGACGGCAAAACGACGACTTCCCCGTCAGCTCCAGCGTCGCGGGACGGTACGCGTAAGCGGTCGCAGTCGCGTTCGGCGTCTTCCTTGAAGAAGGCAGCGCCTCCTAAGGGACGCTCAGCCTCGCGGTCTCCGTCAGCACCTCGGAAGTCGAGCTCGCCGGGAGAGCACTCTGCTCCCAATTCGCCGACTAAGAGATCCGACAAAACAGCCTAACGTGAGGCCGTCGAGAAGTTAGTGATTCGTACGAGTTCAGAGCCGTCCCTCACTGGATGAGTGTAAAAGTACTGGTATCGGCTTCTCTTTTTAAGTTTCTTTTTGTTTTTTACCACGATTCGTCCCCCATTTGTTGTTTTCGTTCTTCCTCTTGAGATCGCGGTAAAATTGTTTTTCTTTTTGGTAGGTAGGAGATCGGCCACGTGTAAAGTAGAATCCAAAAATATACAGATCGTAAGAAGTGTTCTTCAGGACACTTCCGAGGGAGGCGGGGTCGCGAGCTTACTCTGACTCATTGGATCGACCCGTCACGACTCCCTCTCCCTATAAGAGTAGCAGTTCTTCGTCAACGGCGGCGTTAGCATCTTCCAACCGCGCGCTGCGACGGGGTTCAGGTAGGTCTCCCTCCCTACGACGGGTTTCTTCGAACGCCTTGATCAGAGCAGCGTAGGTGGGCAATAGTGTGTTTCGTGGTCTCCAAAGAGTCTCATAGGTAGCCAACAACACCAGGAACTGCTCTTCACGGTTCGTTTTGCGTCGGGCGATTATGTCGATCACGGAGCAAGGAACTCCGGTCAGGGCCGTCTCTTCCCCTCCAATCAGGAGTCTCTCTACAAAGCAAGTCCTCTTCCGATAAAGGTCCGTCGTCGTCAACACCCGGACTCGTCTGGACCCCATCGGGTAGTTCGGAAGGGAACGGTCGGCTCCACCGCCCTTGGAAACGTTTCAACCTATTGACGTTAATGGTCACGACTCTGTTGGGGTGAGAAGGGATAGCCACTCGATAGGGGTTCTCTCCCACAGTCCCGACCACACGGTACGGACCATGCCACGCGAAAGCGAGTTTCTTCGTGGTCTTCTCCCCGCGACGAGCTCGGAAGTACTGGTAGACCCACACCGGGTCTCCCTCCTTGAACTTAATCGATACCTGGTTGCTCAGTCGTTGCTCGTGTCTGCCCTGGGCCTTCAAGAGTTGGCGCTCTACTAATCGTCTCGTATCTCGTAGAGATAAGAATAGCTTTCGCCGATAACTAGCGACTTCGTTACTCTTCCACCCGTTGTTCGTGCTGAGAAACGCGAGGTCCAGGGGTAACACCGGGTCCCGGTCATACAGGCTGAAGAACGGTGAGTCTCTAAGGGCATCGTGATAAGACGAACGGTATGCGAATAGTACTCGGGGAAGATATAAGTCCCAGTCGTTTTTAGCCTCGTCGACATACATCTTAAGCATCCCGATCAGCGTACCATTGAAGCGTTCGACTAACCCCTGAGTCTGAGGGTGATAAGCAGCTCCAAACAACTTCTTGATCCCCAGTGTTTCGTAGAAGGATCGTGCCAAGTTGGAGATGAAGTTGGATCCTTGGTCGCTTAGTAATATCTCGGGGACTCCGTGCCGCGAGATCACTTCGTTCACCATATCTTCCACGAATGTTACAGTGTCTAAGCGGGCCACAGGGAACGCTTCGACCCATCGAGTAAAGTAATCGGCGAAGACGAGTATGAACTTGTTGCCTCGAGGAGTAGCCACTAAGGGACCTATGGCATCCACCACCAGTAGAGAGAAAGGTCCGGACAGTTCTTGTACGGGCATTCGCTGCATCCGGCCGTTCCTCCAAGGGCGATAGCCTTTACCACTGCCGCAAACGGTGCATTCTCGAACATATTCGGCCACATCCTTCTTCCAGCCGTGCCAGTAAGCGTACTTACGCACTTTGTCGAGCGTCTTAGTAACTCCGACATGTGCGGCAAGTACATCCTTATGACTGTGATGCAGTACAGTTGATATGAAAGGCAAGGGAATCACCGGAGCTTCAAGAGTAGGCGCGGGTCCAGCGCGAGCCTTCAGGTGCACGCGACGCATGAGCACTCCGTTCTTTACCGAGTAGTTAGGGGCCATCAGCAGGATTTTAGTGCGCATTTGAGGGTCCAGAGCTAGAGCTCCATCGCTTAGGAACGCAATCATAGCTTGGATCCAAGGTGTCCTCTTCTGTTCTTCCACGAAGCGAGTTTGTTGTAATCCGAACACATCAACTGGGGACACCAGGAGTTGGTCAGTAACCTCTTCTTCGTCGGGAGACGCCACGGGTTCAGATCCGCCGGCGTTCTCAGGCAAGGGCTCTAAAGGGAGCAGAGTCGAATCGAGAGGCGCAGTCTCCCCGACTTCGACAGTACTAGGAGGGGGCGCGTCAGCATCGTTGAGTAGCTCCGCCATAGAGATAGCATTGATGGTTTGGGTATTTAGTCGGGACAGGCCATCCACATGACCTATATAAGTACCAGGCTTGTGGAACACTTTGAAACGCAATTGGGACAACTTCATGGTCACCTAGTCAGCTTAGCGTTACTCGTACGGTTAGTCTCGTTGAAGACCCACGTCAAAGCTTTGTGATCCGTGTATAGGTCGAACTCGCAGCGGTCCGGGTAGCAGCGGAACTTGCGTGTGGCCCAAACGATACCCCAGCACTCGCTCTCCGAAGTACCGTCCTCCTTATGGACCCAGTACTTCTCGGAGCCAACTAGTAGCTTGCTCGCATAGGCTACGACTATCTTGCAACCATCCACGGTTTGCATCAAACACGCTCCCACAGCGAGTTTAGATGAGTCCACATATAGATGGAAGCGCTTGGAAAAGTCGGGATACACCAGGATAGGAGGTTCCCCTAGCTTACGCTTTAGTTGCAGGAAAGCGGCCTCGCAGTCGTCGCTCCAGAAGAATCGGGCTCCCTTCATCTTGAGCCGTTCGATAGGGGCCGATATGACCGCGTATCCCGGTATGTACCGCCTGAAGTAGCTAGTCAAACCCAGGAGCGCTCTCACAGTGTGCAAGTCGTGTGGCCTTAGCACATTCATAACTGACTTGACTTTCTCGGGGTTGGGCAAGATGCCAGAAGGAGTGACGATGTGTCCCAAGAACGCTACTTGGTCACGTGCCCACTTACACGTTTTCATCTTGAGCTTGAATCCAGCAGAACGAAACCGTTCCAAGACCTGTTTTAGTCGCACTAGGTGGGTAGGAAAGTCTTCACTGAAGACCACGCAGTCGTCGAGGTACACTAGACAAGTCCGCCACTTAAGGTCAACAAGCACAGTCTCCATCAGTCGTTCGAAGGCCTGTACGGCATTACAGTCCGAACGGCATCACGAGCCACTCGATGAGGCCATATTTGCAGGTGAAGGGAGTATTCTCCACGCTATCTGCTGCCATCGGGACATTCCAGTAGTCGGATGCTATGTCCATTGTAGAGAACAGCTTAGCGTTACCTAGTACATCTAGAATGTCATCGATGAGCGGCATCGGGTAGCAGTCCTTGATAGTCACAGCGTTCAGTCTTTGATAGTCGATGCAGAACCGTATCCCGCCGTCAGGTTTGCGGATCATAAGCACCGGGCTCGCCCAAGGGCTAGAAGAGGGTCGTATGAGTTCTTACCTTAAGTATTCTTGTATCTCGGACTCCATCACGTCTCCTTCCGCCTTGGACACCCGGTAAGGGGGTTGCTTTATAGGCGGGTGCTCTCCAGTATCAATAGAAAACGCGAGTAGGCTCGTACGTCCGGGGCGCTTCGAGGTTTCGACGAACATGCCCTTGAACGGTTGGAGAAACTCCGTGATATTCTCTTCTGTTCGCTCCCCAATTTAGACTCGTCCAGGTCGACGTGGAGCTCCTCCTTGAGTACTCGGTCCAGTCCAGGTACGGATTCTTGAGCGACTTCGGTCACCGTATTAGGAAAATAATTACCGAGTGGACCCACAGGTCTTGAGCTCTTCGGTCCATAGGCTGGGCCTCGCCGGGCAGGGCGGTTTCGTGCTTCACACTCGCAGTGGCTCCTTGCTGAAGCGCTGGCTCGGGGATTACCGTAACACTCGCCAATCTAGTGCCTCTCTTGATGACTGTGTTCTCGATAGATGGGTTGCATACTTTCACGATCACTAGGTCGTTATACACAGTGCATAGAGTCCTAGCAACTTTAATGGAGTCATCCAGCGCAGTAAGCCCCTCTATGAGGACGGTGGTCCCGTCACTCACTTGACCTTGAACCTCTGCAACTACTAGAGCTTGTCCCCCAGGACGGAGCCGAATGGTAGATGAGATGCGGGACAGGTAAGATTCCTCCACCCAAGGAGACCCCAGAGGGAACACCTCTCTCGTGTCCTTTAGCGTAACTGTATTCTCGTCCAAGTCCACCACGGCGCGAAAGTCCTTGAGAGCGTTGGTGCCCAGGATGGCGTTGACGTGTAGCTTAGGTACGACGACAAACGGTATTCTCTTCTCGACAGAGCCCAATCTCACCGGCAAGTAGATTACTCCTTCTATATCGAGCGCAGACCCGGACACACCGTTCAGACTACCAACGTAGGGTATGAGAGGGGAGTTAGTTAAGCCGAGACGCTTCAATACCCGCCTATGCACTAGGCACGCTACGGCTCCGGAGTGGATGAGAAGTTCGGCCGGGAGGCTCTCAATAAACCCCAACGATAGAGCTTCCACGCCCCCCACTGATCCGATTACTCGCTTGCCGAGGGGAACGATTCCTTCTTCCTCGTCAGCGGACCAGTTATTAGTAGAGCTCGGTACTTCCACCAGGCCCGGCTTGGGGCGAGGTTTTGGAGCGTCAGCGACGACGTTCACATAGCCGTACAACCCGTTTTCCTTATGACGGGGAGAATAGTTCGGTCGGAAGGCTTCGGTACGGTCGCCGAATAGAGAGGAGCAGTCGAAACTGACTAGCTTCGGTGCTGGAGAGCACCTAGGATCAGGACCCTTCCAAGGACAGAGTCGGCAAGGTGAACTCCTCTCGAGGATCTTCAAGCGTAGTTGGTCAGCCGCTTTCTCGTAGAGGCCCAAAATTATTTTAGTTAGTAACTCTTTTGACCGCGAGTCTGTGGGAACAACGAGGCGATCGATCCATTCCTCGATCCGGCTTAGGAGATCTTGGAGCTTCGTGGGGGGCGGGGAGTCATCTTTCTTTCCTTCTTCTAGCGATCCTTCGCCGATACACCCTTCACACCAGTCACCTCCACTTGAAGCTTCAGCCTTTACGAGGAAGTATACTGCTCGTCGCACCATGGCTCGCCAAGGGTCAGGCACGATACCGCGAGAGTCCAGCAAATCGTACTCGGTTTCATTGAGGTCGGAGGGTCTTTTTATAGAACTTCCCGGGGCCAGCGCGATATTGTCTTCCACTACAGAGGGGTCCACGGGACACGCTTCCCCTGGTAGGGGAGTTATCTTCAGCTCCGGGAAGTGCACTATCGTCTTAGGCGCATCCTGCCACGAGAACCTCTTCGTCGAGGTCCCTCCTCCTTCGTCGCGGTAATCGGAGTCGTCCGAAGTCACAGAGTTGATCCGTACCGGCGATTCCTCTTTGAAATTACGGTAGGCTCGCTTCGCTTCTCCGGATGAGGCCAGCGTCTTTTGGAACCATTCCAACCAGTACGCCGGAGTAGACAGCCGACCGAGGGAAGAATCTCGGGTCCTCGCTAGTTGTTCTTCGGGAATGTCTAGCAAGACACTCAACTCGGCAAGAGGTAACTCCTTCGACTGTTCCGCATTCTCGACTAACCGGCGCTTTAGTTCTACTTCATCGAGAGGGGACAGTCGGCCTTCGAGTTCTTTGTCATATTCTTCTTTTTCCTCAGCCAGCTCGGACGGCTTACCTTCTTCCAACGTATCTAGTTCTTCTTTGGTCAACACCCTCGCGAAGGAAGGCTCCTTCTTCGGTTCACCTTAGGTGACTTAGTACTGGCGACGTCCTCAGAGAGTCCTTTTCGGAGGCGTCGTTTCCCCCGGGAGGGGCCACGTCTTTCTCCCGCACGCGAGGTTCCGCCTTCGAGACTGGAACACTAGCTTCGGTAGTTCCATACTCTTCTCGGGGTGGGCTTTCGAGTACCTCCGTCACGTCTTGGAGTAACTCCTCCTGTAGAGGGTAGTCATTGGACTCACCCTCCTCCTCGTCTTGACCTAGCACGCTCGAAACCACACTCTTGTGGTTCGCTGACGTCGACGGGTAGTCTCGTTCCGCCTAGGACGCCAGAGGTCGCGGCGCTTCCGTTTCTCCTTCCTCGCTTAGTTTTTCGTTCACTGTTTCGATTTCGTTCTCTTAATCATCTCTCGTAGCCACTCTTAGGTTCGCATTGGAGCGTTCGTCGACGTTCGCGGCTATTGCGGGACCGTCCCATACGGGTCCCGAGCTTACTTCTTTTACAAACGCTTCTTTCTCCATCCTCCAACTGTCGTTAGCGTTTGGAACTACCGATACCCCGTTCCACACGGGCGCCGTACGTCCTTCATCCACAAGCTGCAGTAGCTCTTCAGTTATCGTCATATGCTCGTTGCTCACGGTCGTTTCATTTCTTTCCAGTAAGGCGGAACTCATTCCACCTCCAACGGGACACACTTCATACCTCTTGGTCGACTCCTCCGAGCAGTTCAAAGCGTTCCCATTTGTGTCGATCCATAGACAAGAGGAAGGAGCGACACTCCCTTCCCGTCCCTCTCGCCCCCATCATTGCTGGTTGGGCGCTTGTCCTAGGACAGGTCCCACCGTTGCCCCAGCCGGACCGCCGAGTCTCTTCAGCGACGTCTTTAGAGGGCACTCCGCCACCATGTGACCTGATTCATCACACAGGAAGCACTTGCGACCGTTCCTCGGCTGGGTGTTCCGAAATCCGCTAGGAGGGTCACGCTCCCATTCAGTACCGATGTGGCCCACTTCCTTACAGTGAGGACAGGTGGCTTTGCCGCGGCGACAGTGAATTTGACTACACCCCAGAGTGTGACATCGACCGCACACGAGAAGACCATCTTGAGTGCGCAAGTCCGGACCCACACGAACACCCCTGATAGGCGTAATAGGAAGCGTTCCGGTAGGCTGATAGTGCAGGGAGGGGTTCGGATCAGGAGGAGAGTAGGCAGCAGCTACATTCATCGCCGGGGGAGCATAGGCGGCCGTCAGGGGACGCTCCATCAACTGCTGTTGTTGTTGAAGCTGTTGCTGCTGCTGCTGAGCGAGTAGATTCTGCGTCTGCTGCATCAGATTCATCATGCGTTAGAGGACAGCGTTCTCTTGGGAAGCTCTAGGGGACGGCACACTGTCGAACTCGGAGTCGTCTTTAACCGCACGATGCATATTCTTGAGGAGCAACATGGCCACAGCCGCAGGGATGGAGTCAATCATTGTCGTGGTGAGAGCGTTCCTCCAATCTCGGTTCCGAAGTCCAGACAAGAAGTACTGGTAACGCATCTGAGGATCGTAGCACTGAGCATCATCGCCGAGGCTCGAAATCATGTCGCCCCACACTTCGGTGGACATCCCCCGGGGTCGCTTTGTGTTCTTAAGGCTCTCAATCAGTTGCAACGGGGTTTGACTGATGCACTGGTTGTGGAACCGAGTTCTCAGGGCCTCAAAGCTGTTGATGCGCGAGTACATCCACCAATCTTCGCCGATCTTGCCTTTCAAGCACCCCCGGAAAGCGCTGAGTCGCAGGGGTGTCCAGCCCGATTGTGGCGTTCTCGAAGGCCTCCCAGAAGGATCGAGCTTTCTCCACCGACGCTTCTTCCGAGTAAAACGGTTGGAGCATGCGGATAGCGTTCCGGATGTTAGTGGGCATACCATGCTGGCCACTAGTCGTCGAAGGCGTATTACCATACGTAGGCGAAGCGTAGTAGAAGTTACATCCATATCCCCCCTACGCAAGACCTTGATAAGTTCCAGCAGAGGCCGTAGTTCCTCCGTTTCCTCGTGAGGCTCCGGCTGTTCCCATAGGGTCGACTCCGTACGCGATCCCACCGGTAGTCGAAGTTCGAGACCTCGGGTCTTGCGTAGGAATTCGAACGGTAGGCGTTGAGGCTTGAAAGGGAATACTCTGAGGTGCGGGAACGGTTACTGCTGGAGCGTTCCCCACACCACCTCGCAAGTTACCAGAGGGCTGGATACCCCAAGGAGGGGCGTTAGAGGTCCTCGGAGGAATACTTGCCGGGAAGCACGTCCACCGTTTTCAGGGACAGTCGGTAGAGAGAAGAACGGGTTGAAGTCCTGCCCATATGACGTATTCGGGGTTCGGATTGTGAAACCTTGGTACGACGGGATTGCGGTCCTTACTCGAGTCGTAGGAGGGGGAGTCCCCACGAGGCCGTTCCCACCGGCTCTCTCCATAGCGCCGGCAATCTCAGGAGGAGCCACGGATCTCAACCAGTTGAGGGGGTTGAGCCAGCCTTGCACCGTACCTCGGCCGCCTCCGCCGTCCAGAGTCAGCATCGGGCCCAATTCTTCCGTAGTGAAGGTCGCAGGGACCCCGGAGCCCAAAGCGTCCGCGGGTGGCTCGACACCAGTACTAGAGCTGCTCCCTCCAAGTCGGTTAGCAGCCTGGGCCACGATATTCCGCACGTTTTGGAGGCCTTGCGTAGTCGACAGACTGGGTCGCATCCTCGAAGGCAGACTCCCAGTCTGACCTTCTTTTTCTCGGATAGTGGCGCTCTCATCTTCTCTGTTGCTAGTAGCCGACATCTTGTCCTTTCTTCTGACGTTCTCCGCGAGTCTTCACTTGGAACAAGACCTTCTCCAGCAAGCAGACTACCCTGCTTCTCCACCAGATGTCGTATACATCCTCTTCCTTCAAGGGTCGGGTAGTCCGCGGCTGTTCAGGGAGTACGGTCTTGTTCAGTGACTGCAGGAACGGTAGATAGGAACACTGGTAAGTTGAAATTAAAAGTTGTTGATTGGCTTGGCTTCCTCTTGAGTAGAAGGAGGGAAATATAAGACTGAGAGCTAACCGGAAGAGAGGTCTAGCACCTTCTCGACCTTACATACACTACACTACTTCTTATAAAAAGAAGGATTCACTTCGTTTGTTGTCAGTCCTCGTGGGACAACGGAGAGCTTCGGGAAAGAGGCTTGATGACGCGAGGTGCTTTGGTCCCACGACGCGAAGACACCGGCGTTCTGGGACCCCCTTATAGGACCACCCTAACGGGCTCGGCCAGAGTCACGCGCGTTGTCGGGTTCAACGGGAACCACCCTGACGGGACGGCCGGACGAGGAGTGATTCCAGGGCCTCGAGTCATCCCGTCGGGAGGCAGAGCTCCTGGAATGACCCCTCCGTTCCCGGGTACGGGACACAACGAAGATCGATTACTCGTTTGAGTGACCAAAAATAGCGAATTACACAATAAAGCAACAAAAAAACGCTAGATCTGGGTGCTCGTCTAGCACTTTTTCGCTTTATAAGTGTCCAGAATAATAACAATAGCATTAAGCTGTTGCAAAGAAGAATTAGTTATCTTAAAAAATGCATTTTCGGGTCAGAAGTGAAAGCAATAATAAGTACTTAAGTAATTTCAGCTGTTAGCTAGTACCCACGACGGCGAAAGTGATGCCCATCGCATTCTTTTTCGAGAACTTTGAGTCACGGGTCTTCTTCAAGAGATCCTTGATGAAGAATAAAATATGGAAGAGTTTGCATTGTGAGCTTTTCCGTGACGAAAAGCTGCTCCAAGGTTGTGACTTGTGCCACTGCCATGTAGAATGAAGAGCGTTGTGATGGTATTTTCCTTGTTGAATGACGCAAGTTCCGATTTTTATTTTCTGAACCGTGAGCCCTGACACTTTTCTGATTTGAGAGCGAATGCTGGTACCAGGGAGCTTAAAAACTTGGATATTGAAGGACCGATAATGTCGATGCCAATGACTCAAAATTCAACCTGGTCGATTTTGTGAGCAGTGGAAAATAAAGGCAGTTGATACTTTTCTCGCGATGGAAGCAGTTGTGTCATTACCCCTGAGCTTGTCTACTACAATCTAGAGTGTACCAATCCGGCGCTACAGTCTCATTAAAGCCGCACGGCAATTTTGTTGCGTTTCGGCTTTCGACTGAGCGCGTTTCCAGCACTGTAGAAGGCGCAGAATGTCGTGGTCTACTACTCCATAATTTGGTGGCCCGATATCACGGATTGTCTGTAACGGAGCTTGCCGTTAACAGGCCTTGTATAAATTAAGTACTCGACGCAAAAATTTACTTGTATCAAATTGAGACCCCCTGGTGGCTCCTATTTGTTTGCGATTGGAAACGAAGCAACGTTGCAGAGCATGGTTGCTGGCTTTACCCATTGGACCGCAAAGAGCATACACGCTGTTGTCCGTTGGGTCTTGCAACACTGACTTTTCCCTAGAACCTTGAGCCGTGGTTTATCGAGTACTGTATTCATGCAAATGACTACTGCGAAAATTGTGTTGGAGAATTCTAAGTTGTTCCGATAAGAGTGGGCCACAGGCGACGCTGATCAGATCTCATCTACTTTGCATGTATTGTTATCGAGATGTTTTACTGTAAACGACTTGAAGATTTGCAATGAGAGGATTCCCGCCAAACACCCAAAATTTACGAAAAAATTAAGATATTCAAGGTATATTAGATTTTGGGGTCATTGCGCTAGCTTTTCTGCTACAGTATTTCTACATTTTTATATAATATACTATCCATACGTGAGAGAAAATCGGAATCGCACGAGATACTCTGAAATTTTTCAGAGACCAGCTAAATGAAAACGAGTTTCGTGGACTTAACTTTTTACGCTGTCGGGATGCAGTCATGTAATTCTAGTAAGATACGACGATAGAATTATGCCTTTTAGTGCTGTGCAGCAAGTCTCTCGAAGCCTCCCAGCACGGCGTCCACGTCGTCATGCTCTGCACAGAGCTCCTCGATCTCTGCGGGAGTGAACGCCTGTGACGAAATCTCAAAGGATTCGGATAGCCGTCGCACCTGAGCCTCATCCAGTTTGGCCACGCAGTAGTACTCGGTCATCTGCTGGATGTGGGTACAGCCCATGTAGCTCAGTAGCAGCTTCTTGTTCACTCTACCGGGACGCACGAGAGCAGAGTCGAGCTTCTCCGGGTGATTTGTCGTCATGATGACGATGCGACCAGGACAATCGATAACCCCGTCCAAGACGTTCAGCAGTCCCGACAGGTTGAGTTTGTCGTTGCGCATATTGTACTTCTTTTCGTCCTCCAGACACGCCTTGATCATACTGGACACCAGTTTATCGTCTTCGGATGGTGCTGACTTGTCAGTGGTAGCAACGTCAGCGTCTTTCGTTTTAGCAGCTGCGCGGGCCTTGACAATCGACGACGCGCAGTCGATGTCCTCCATAACGAACACGACATCTTCAAAGTCCATTTCGATGGGCGAGTCCAAGCCCTGTACGGCAAATTTCATGTCAAAGAGTGCGTCCAGAAGATGCTGGTTGGTCTTGATCTTGCCCAGCGAAATGGTCACCACATGACGTTTAGTGTGCTGTGCAATGGCCTTGATGAGACTAGTCTTGCCCGTACCGGGTGGGCCGTGCAGCAGCAGACCAAGTTTGTAGGGGAACCCCTTAATTGCGAATTTACCTGCGCGATTCTGGAAGTTGGCTAGCAGCTGCAGCAATTGTTCCTTTTCCTCAAAAAATAAGTTTTCAAAGGTTTTCTCCTCGCCCAGCGCGTAGCGCTTGTAGGCTACTGCGGGGGTGGCGTTGTTATTCTGGTCGTCGCCAGTGTTGGCAGCCGCAGTGTCCGCCTGGACGTAAAAGTAGCGGGACTTGTCCTCCACATGCTTGCGACGTTCAATAGCCTGGTAGTTCTTGAAGGCGCGATCGATTATAGCGTCGATACGTTTGGATGCATCAGGCAACGAAGACTCGAAGCGGAAATTTACGGTGGACTCCTTGACGGTGATTTTCTTCTCGCCAGTGTTCTCGGGTGCGACGGTCTCGTGCTTAAAGAAGACACCGGACTCGATCTGGATCCACTCGTTGAGTGGGGGCAGCGCCTCGACGTTGAGACGGTTCACTTCGCCGTAGTATTCGTCGTCGTCGTCATCGTCCAAGGACTCCGAGCATGTCGTGCTGCAATCGGACTCGCTGGCCGTAGCGTCAAGCATTGTTTTGGTGATCTTGTTGGACTTCTTCGTCTTCTCAAGTAGCTCATACTGCGCATTTTTACTCTTGAGATCGAGCACGTCGGCGAGGTAGATGGAGATGGCCTTCTGTAGAAGGTGGTTCTTCTGTTCATAGTCCCAGACTTTACCCCAGCGGTTGAAGCGCTGCTTGACCTCGATGACACGTGAGACTCGACGCTCGTCCTTTGGAGGGATGAGGAAGTCCCGAAGCGTGACGAGGAGAGACTGAGGTGATTGCTGTACGTAGGCCACGACCTTCTGGATGAGCAGCGGCACGAGCATGCAAAGCATCGTGTCAATTATCACATTGTGCGTGCGAAGGGTGTTGATGAGGCCGAACTCGACGGCTGTGGAGCTCATGGTCGCTGTGTGGGAGGCACGAGAGAGTAGTAAGCGACTCGGCGCAAAAGGAAAAGTGATCTTCAGTCCAGAAATGCTGAATAGCTACATTGTATTCACGTATCAGTCGTAGTGACGTGGTAAGTCGAAGAGGCACTTCGCAGCCAGCCAATCAGCTGCTTGTTGAAGCTCTGGTGAGTGATGGTGGGTTGATACCCTGTCAGCATCTGTACCTACCGGTATTTGCATAGTCTCTTACTGAAGTAAGAGTTTTGCAGATGGTACGATTGGTCAAATTCAACAGGCGTATGACGACCATCATTCACTTTTTCAATGCTCGAAGAGCTCCATATTATGATACATTTCGAGAAGTATGTAACTGCGCGAGTCAATGTCTCGAACTGACCATGAAAAGTCACTTCCGCACCTGATTACTCAATTTACCGCCTCACAGAGCGTACCGCAATGAATAATACGGCCGCGTCCCCACTCAACCCAACAGACGAGCTGCTGCACAGCCTCGGCACGGGAAACGTCGTGGTAGACGCCTTCGTGTGCCTGATCGTGTCTCTATTGCTACAGCAGTTGATAACGTATCTGCAAGGATCGAGTGATTCACTGCTCAGCCGCCTGTACGCCCTCGTCTTCGGCAAGAAAGAGCCCGAGGGTGTGTACCGTATCATCGGCATCACACAACGCTTCAGCTCCGAAGGTCACAAGATCTGGGACTATGAGCAGAAGAATTATCTACTGCAGAAGGCCATCTCGCTCTACCTGGCGGACGTACTGGACCTGACGAATAAGGACGCCAAGTACGAGCTGCTGTATCGCCCGCAGAAAAAGACCACAGCCAGCGATGACGGCGACACGAGCGTGTCATCCTACGACTCGGACGACGAAGGCGAGTACTGCGGAGCCGTGGACGGTCTGAGCTGGGAGGCTTTGCCCCAAGAGAACGAGTGGATCGAGGTGGAAGAAGGTGTCCAGTTCAAGCACGAGACGGTGCAGGCCGAGGACAATGAGGAGAAGAAGATCAAGACGCTGACGGAGACAAATGTCAACTTCAAGTTCTTCTCGACGCTTTTCGACGGCTCGGAGCGTATCGACGCCTTCATTCAGCGTGCGTTCAAGCAGTACCAGGACATGGAGTGCAAGCGACACACCAAGGACACACTGCGCTACTACTACATCCAGACGGGGGGTCCGAATCTCCTGGAGAAGGACGCCAGAGTGACGTACAAGCGATACGCTCTGGGCGAGGAGAAGACGTTCGACAACCTCTTCTTTGAGGACAAGGAGAACGTGGTCCAGCTGCTCAGTAACTTTACCAGCAAGTCCGGCAAGTTCGCTATTCAGGGGTTCCCCTACAAACTCGGACTGCTGCTGCACGGTCCGCCTGGTACGGGCAAGACGAGCCTCATCAAGGCCATCGCTCAGCACACACGACGCCACATTGTGACCATCTCGCTGGGCAAGATCCATACAAACCAGCAGCTTCTGGACGCCCTGTTCGACATGAAATTCGCAGTGCAGGGACTGGATTCACCCGTGGAGATGGCCTTCGAAGACGTCGTGTTCGTCATGGAGGACATTGACTGTGCGTCGTCCATTGTGAACGCCCGTAGCGACAGCGACCAGCAGCCGAGTAAGGCTCATCGGATGGCTGATAGTCAGAAGAGAGCGATGGAACAGGAGCCAGAGGAAGGCGTGTCCGGACTCATCAGTCCCATGCTGAAGCCCAAGGGGGTCGAGAACAGAGTGAACCTGTCGGGACTGCTCAACGTGCTGGACGGGGTCATCGACTGTCCAGGCCGCATCGTCATCATGACCACGAACCACCCGGAGAAACTCGACCCCGCGCTTGTGCGTCCAGGCCGCGTCAACAAGAAGCTGCTGCTAGGACACATGGGCGTCAAGCAGGTGCAGCAAATGATTGAGTACTATTGCGACGCGAGTCTCTCGGTGGATCAGCAAGGTCGTCTGGATGTCATGTTCAGAGACAGGAAGCCCCAGTTGACGCCCGCTGAGGTGGAGGAGTTCTGTGCTGAGTTCGACGACATTGACTCCATCCTAAGGAAACTGGAGCAAGCCCCTCATGTCTGAGCAAATATCTTAACTCAATACCAGTTGATACATTTGTTGCGCTGTTTTTTGTCATATCTCGGAGGCGTCTTCCACTTGCGCAGTATTTGAGACCACCCAAAACAAAATGATACTTACGAACCTAAATACGAATCGCGATTTAAGCACTCTAAACGAAAACGGCGTCTCCTCTATCTCTTGAGCTCTTATAAGCTACAGAATGCTTAAAACTGAAGAAGTTGTGGTCGCTCAAAAATATTATCTCCATTTATGGGCCCTCGAAATGACGATCATTTAGGAGTGTTGTGAGCTCAATACTTTATCAGTTTTAAAAAATCAAGTGATATTTAAAAGCCCTTGTTAAAAGCAATTGAATAAGGGTATTTTTACAGTTTTTGCGATGGAAGTTTACAATAAATGTCACGGTTTCGGCTAAGTGCGAAAATCAATTGGCCAACTTTAAGCTCGATTATCTCGATAACTCTGAATGGTTCGTAAGTATCATTTTGTTTGACGCAGTCTCATTTGTCCATCTAGTAACTCACGAGTAGATATACAGTACACTCGTAACGAGCAGACCAGTCGGTAGCAACGACTAGAAAAAGAGCGCAATGCCCACAAATTTAGTGTTTTGAGTATTGATCAAACTGGGAAATTATCTTACAAGAAACGCTAATGCAGATCCAGATAATGTCTATTTGAACCTTGTGCTGTTAACGAGTGAATCCTGCAGCATCAGATGTTACGATATGCAGAGACTTCTCGACGTAAGCTAGGAATCCAATATACTGAATTCACAACATCAGATATGCCTTTAACACTACCCTAATGCTTTTGTCATTGCGGTGCCAACGTGCAGCATGTCCCGGTCATACCTGATAAACTGCCTATGGCATATTAATTATCAGTATACACATCTGTACGTGAGAATTTAACAAAATTATATATAATTGGATTTATTTATTTATT
This sequence comes from Phytophthora betacei, assembly GCA_011320135.1. NCBI lineage: Eukaryota > Oomycota > Peronosporomycetes > Peronosporales > Peronosporaceae > Phytophthora > Phytophthora betacei. The sequence continues at coordinate 542,999 of JAANHX010000444.1, read as the reverse complement.
GTGAACGTTTGCCCGTGTAGTAGAAGCTTTTGAGTACGGAGCGAACCGCGCCTACTTTTTCTATCAGCATTTCTTACATTGTCGAGTTGAAAAGCGAAATCTCCGCGGGGGTAGTAACCTGGCTTAGGTTCTGGGTTTTAAGCGTCCCCCTCAACTCAATTTAATAGTCATCGTCTTAAACTATCCACTACATCACCGCCGCTACCTACTTCTGATAGTAATGAAATTTTTCCGATCTCTGCAACAACTTCATTAACCTCCTACTGAAAGTCCGGGCTGTCTTCAGCGTCAGCAGCATCGTCACCGTCGCCAATTTGACATTTCATAAAGCCATTCCGTATAATCGATGCCAGAATGTCATTCCACCGGGCTAGCAATCCATTCGGTGACTGTGCTACGGTTTGGTGCCTTAAGGTCAAATGGAACAGATGCCTGTTCTACGTTAGCGTTGTGTTTGGCCAGTTGATCTCGAAGGTAGGTGGTCCAGTGGCGTCTAAGTCGGTCCTTTATAGGCTTGCTCCACTGCAGCTCTGACGCTAGCGCTGTCGGAGTACTGTAGAACACTCCGTTTAAACTTGTTTGTGTATGCTTTAGGTTCAAAACGAATGGCTTGATGGCCGTTACCACGAGCGCGTAGGCAGCCTACGATCGCTCGCAAAGTGGTCGGAGTCATACAGGATGCGAACTCGACAATGCCATTGCGTGCTGTCCAGCAGTAATTTCGTTTCTCTTGGTGTTCATTTACGTTCAAAAGAATTGAATGGTGCTTGTGGATTTAAAAATTATATATATATATTTAAATATTTATATATATAATTTTTATCGTAATGTGTTTTGGTAAATACGATGTGCCATAAAAAAACAAATTCCGGAGCTACCACCTATGACATCTTACCGCTAATGACATAAGCATTAGGGTACTAGTAATAAAACACCGGTCTCTACACCAACGTGGACGATGTCATACCCCACCACCAGGTCGGGCAGGTCGTTCTATCGCTCAAATTTATCCACCGCTGTCTAATTGACCACCAAAGTAAGATAATCGACAATACCCAACGCACAAAAGAAGCAATTACTTAAGTGCTCTGACGCTATCGCTTCTTAGGTCTCTGCTTGAATTTAACTCATCCTGCCAAACAGCAATGCTTACAAGCACGCCCCCGAGCAGTGCAGACTGCATTTCATATTACAGTTGTGGCAAGAAGCGGCAAAATCTACTTCGACATAGGCTGCAAAGCGCATTCGCGATCCTTTTTGAAGCACCACTATACGATATTGGTCTCCTATCCAATTTGGATAGCCAAGTACTGTAACAAGTTGGACAACATCGAGCCTCAAATCGCAAAAGAGTCTTTGGTGAGCCTCACCCGGCGTCCAGTTCTATGGGCTTGGCAGGTGATGTATCAGCGATACGACATCTGCGATCTGCACTTTAAAATCCACACATATATCCCACTTTACACAGTTTTTGCTATTAATACCTCGGTGAGGCTGGAACTCAGTGTGCGACAGCGGAAAGGGTTCTTACCCTGCCGTGCATGGTTCGCTATTGTTATGCAATGTACTCCCCAGTTTTTTCATTTCCAGAAAGAAAATATACTTATTACCCCCTAGAAAAAGACTTTTTGGACGCTGAGCCATGCATCCTTGAGTGGCATCTAACGTTTTCGCTCACTACAGCAATGCTTCAGTTTGCTAATAGATATTGTGCATCAGGAGTACTGGGCGGATCCAGCTTCAATAGCAGTGCCAGTCTAAAAGTCGTCACGAATAAAGACTTAACAAGGTTTTCGATGTTGGCTTGTGTCTACCTTTCGTGTTAGCCTCTGTTTCTACACCGCGGTGTACACATGGACTCGTCTTGTAACACAGCGCAAATCACTTCCGTGAGGCACAGCACGTGCAAGCTGTCATTGGTACTCTTGGATCATTTTGGAGTGCCAAGCTCATGGCATTTTCCCCTACATGCCGAGCAATAGCTACGCGATCCGCTCAGTATCACGTACTGTACTGGGTGCCAAAACAGTCGAAATTGTGGGTAGTCGTGCCCTTTTAATGCTTGGTATACGTGGCAACGATATTAATCGACACTTGCGTCCTCATGGTGATCAAGAATCTTAACCCCCACACACTTACGGCTAGTTTTACACCCTGTCCACAGCCCTACATGTTGTATATACTACATGTTAAACAGTCTACACTTATATTTTTAATTACCCCCTGTAAGTACGAAACAGTTATCTGTACTGCGAGAAGATTGTAAGATTGGTCATGCATTGATTGCGAGTGGCCTCGCAGCGCTATCTAGCAGCATGTTGGCAAAGGCACCCACGCTACAGGAATAAGTTCTGACAGGGCGTATTTGAGACATGATCGAGTGCCCCTTTTACAAGTTATGAACCAGCTACACCTAAAACTGTATTGACTATGCTTGACTCTCTACAAAGGCCATTGAAATATGCACGACTAATTCGTACATTTTTGCTCACTACCACTACCCTCTCCACCGTTTTTGCCGACAACTTCTTTTCCTCCTTTCTCATCGCCGTTGTCGCCACTGTCACTGTCTTTCTCGTTGCTGGAGCGGCGCCGATGTTTCTTCCCTAGACGACGCATCTAAATGCCGCGCCCTACGCGAGGATGAGGTCGCTCTTCTCCATTTTTCCACAGAACATGCCCGATTTGGTGGCATGTCATGGTGTTTCCTGGGTAATGGCCTGGCCGAATACGATCACAGAGGTAGACACTACATTTATATACCAAGTACAGGAAATTGAGTCACCACAAATAATGATCGTCACCGACTTACAGTCTGTTACCATCGCTGCACGACTCACAGTAGAACCTAGTTGCACTCCGTTGACCAACTTTCTGCTTCCGCATTGAGCAGACTTTGCATTGATGCTGAGGCCTCTTTTGAGCACCCTCACGGACCTGTGTCCACTCAAGAAATCTGTCAATTTGTGTTCAGCTGAAACGTTTGGGCTTTTTCCGAATGGCACTGGTGATGTCTACACGATATTAAACTAAGTTAGCAAAATGCAACATGTACAACATGTCAGTTACCAAACATCTTCAACGAAATCTGTGGACGTGACCTGCAACAGTTGCGCCTGCAATTCTGAGAGAAACTCCGCATGATCAGCAGCGGACACACCTGCCTGCTTCCGTGCCTCACGATAAATGATAAATGCGCTCACAATAGCGATGTCGACAAGGCCCAAGAAGATCGTCGTATATTACTTCCGAAAGCGAACGGACAACCGAAGCGAGTAACGTAGCTGAAGGTTCACTCAACGTCGGTGTTGCCGCTCTCGTGGAAGGCGTTGGCGCGCCGGTGACCGCCGGTGATGCCGCAATGGCTCCATCTCTGTCTTAAAAAAACAGCATTCATCGCTCGCTCCCCGTTGAAGTACGCCCTGTGCTCTACAGCCAAGCGGTGACGGTCCTGTAGACTTCTGTCTTCCAGCCGAGCAAGAAACGCCTCAGTCTCCCGTCGAGTTTCGCGTCGTGCGGCCATCTTTCCACCACACTTCTTTTTGTAGAATGAGGCGAATGCGTGGCTGGCGGCTACGGCAAGGTCAGTATCCCTGCGACCGTTTGGGTACGTTTTGTGCGGAAAAATGATGCGGTTATGTGCATTTTTACCACCTAGCCCTGTGCATTTCAGTGTCTTTAACATGTAGTATGTAAAACATGTGAGTAAAACGAACACGCTGTACCTTTTTCTCCCATGTTGTCAAAAACAACGTATAAGTGTGTTTGTGTGTGTGTGTGGGGGGGGGGGGGTCAAAGACCTTTAAAGCGTATCCACATTTTGGTTACAGCAGATAGGCTCATTTACACACGTCACAGATTTTGTTTAGAAATTATCAGCTGTTTTAAACGCGACGTTCTCTCCCCCGTCAAACACTTCACTGGAATCTCCAAGAGCACCGAGCAGCCGCCGACTGCGGTAGCGACGAGCACCGGACTGGCACTGAGAGTCGACTCGCTTTCTACTGCTCAGTTTCATTTCTAGATTTGGCAACTTCGAGACACAGTCGGAGACTCTCTGCTGTCGTTTCCGCACTCGCTCGCAGCCTTCCTCTCCCCGTGGTGTATGCCGCTCCATAGCAGCGTACCGTACCTCACGACATGATTGACAGGTTTTCTCACAGACCCGATGGCGCGTTAAACGCGAGATGCCATGGTCTCTGCCTCCTAGCATGATAACCATCTATGTTATCATAGGGTTAGCTGAGACGAGGACGCGTGCAGGAAACCCAACGATTACGAAGGTTTGCTCGCAAAATAGTCACCATGCTTCCCTATAAAGTCTCACGGTGTTGTATATTTGGACTGCGTTCCGTCAGATCTGCCCCATTTGATGCGAATCCTACTTAAGCTACAGCTACCAAGTGGACCAAGCCCGATACGGCTGCACATCGGCTCTCTACATCTACTGTGGCAATAACTATGAGCTTCAAGGACAAGTACATGGCTGCAGGAAGATGTACTACCAGCAGCCTGGCAGCGCCCGCAACTCTTCAATACTATGGTCTCAGTACACCAAAATCACCAACAAGTAGAGCAACCTCGAGAACGGCCGATCCTTAGCAGTGGCGGCTCCAGCCAAGCCAATCTCCGGCCATGACAGTGTTGCCGCCAATACCACGTCAGATCAAAGAGAGCGTGAGGCCAAGCTGAAGAGGACAACACTCTTGTGTCACCGACTGCGTCGACAGATGGTCTACCCGCGATTAGGGCTCATACGGCGACGCACTGTCTACAAATGCTGCAGCATCTATCAAGCACTCAACGTGCAAGTGCCACAAAACACCTACCAAGTATTCAACGAGCAAGTGGTACAAATTAGCGCCCGGAGTCTGCACCAACAACGGAGATTCGAAGACGATCTTCAAATGGATCTACGGTAAGTACTGTCTGATATCAACAAGACGGTCTCTCCCGATTCGTAAAAGGAAGCACACCTTGCGTACACTTTGCCGCACCTGCACGGGTTGCCGACGTCGACATGAAAATATTTAATTGTGCAATAACTCTATTACCATAGCGTCTACATCAACGCTGGTCATGTCAGAGTCTCGACGGCGAAGAGTACACGAGTACACGGACTCGGCGCGTTAGTGGCTGGCGTGCGGCAAGATCTTCTTCTGGTACTGGGTTGGTGTGCTCCAAACTAACGCATCAGAAGGCGTTGTGACATCCAGCTCTTTGAAGCAGTTGCCGTAGAAGGAGAAGTAGCTATGCGTCGGGGTTGTCGGCGCGAGTGCTGCATTCGAGTACTGCCGAGCCATGATTGTTTGCTCAAGGATCGCCGCGAAGTTTGCTTTGCATTACCCGCAAGACGCAGCATGTTTTCCTGTAAGCTCTGACATCTTGCTCGAGAGCAAAGATCATGATGCTCTTCATCTCACTGAGTGGCTACTCTTATTCTGCGGACAGCTCGCGCAGTGGCAGTCCTCGCTTAGCGAGAACGCGAGGTTCCTGTGATCGCTGATTGCGGCTTCAACTTTGTTGCAGGTGATTCACCAACGTCGGAAATATGCAAATGAGATCACTTCAAGATCGCCAACCAGATTATGAGCGTTTCAGAATTTAGAATCAAGGAGCGGATCAGATTGCAATCGGCTGCTCCATCGTGATTAATTCTTCGAGGCGCGGGACCTGCTAAAGTTTGTGGTTTGGGCCGGCCAGATGGGAATATGGCCAACCGGTGTCGACACAGCTTGGAGAGCTTGTTTACGGGGCGATGTGTGCGTGCTCCCATACTGATGAGAGGGTCACGTTTGCAGATCACTCCAATTCGTGTCTCCGCTGACGTTTGTGGCTTGGGTCGACAAGGCACCACTATCGCCTCATTTCTATTGCCCAGACGGCGATGTTGAAGTTGCGTTGACGAAAAATCGCAGTCTTGTGGGTTTGTTAGAGTGATGTTTTGTCAAAGTTTCCCTCGCCAAATAATATTGGAAATTTAAGTTTTCGTGGTTTTCGAAAGTCTTGACAAGCTTGTACAGACAACGACGGTGAAATCTGCCATACCATACAAATCCGCCAGGAGCACTTGAAGTTCAGAGCTAAAGATTTGTACAAGTTAAAAAACCCTTTGCGGATAAAGCAGTAACACATTGAATGATGATATTTACGTTCCCTGAAATTATTGTGAAAGACCTTGGCAATCCTTTTTTAATGTTTCCTTCATTTGTTTTATCCATAAATATAAATTTATCAATGTGTTCTGGAGGATTCCCTGTCGCGATAATAAACAAAGAACTACTATGTGTATCGAATAGCCTATATGATCGAGATAGAGAGATATCACTTTAGAGACTGATATTAAATAATACAGGGGCTCTCTCAACCAAATGTTTGTTTGAGGGCAGTTGGTCGGGGAGACCAGCACACTTTGCTTTCTCCCCGCCAGCCCCAACACTCTCTTCGTCTCCCTCTTCCTCCGACAAGGGGCCAGTTTGTTACACTGGTAACACTTGTTGGTCTAGACTCGACGACCATGGCCCCCGCGACGCGCAAGAACGACCAAGACGCGCCACCGAAAGGAGAGAGACAAGCCGAGCTGGAAGCGCAGCTCACACAGCTACGTGCTGAGATTACAGCCCTCTAAGTCAACAATCAAGCGCAGCGTCAACCGCCTATAGAGTCCACGGCTCGCGTTCCGAGCGGCCTGCCAAAGTACAAGAGGAAGCGCGACGACGATGTGCGCCAGTGGCCCTTCCAAGTGAAGACCCTGTGCCGAATCAACGGTCACGACGCGACGGACGACACCTACACGCTGCCTTCGATCGCTGGGACGGCGATATAGGAACCTGCGTCAGGATGGTTCGTATTCTGGGCCTCAAGAACTCCCGCGGATATGCAGACGTGGCGTCGGCTCACGGATGATGCCCTCGCTCACTTCGAAGCCTCCAACTATCACGCGGTGCTACGACAGAAGCTACGCGAACTCCGTCAGGTCAATGACATTGAAGAGTACAATGGGAAGTATTCGTCGTTGATCTTCCGCGTTAAGGACATGAGCGAAGTCGACCAAGTCAGCTACTATTGTGACGGTCTCAAGCGTGCGACTCAAGCCTATGTTAAGCTTCAAAACGCGACAATGCTGAGTGAGGCGATGTACCATGCTGCCAAGTATGAGATGTCTCATTTCGGTGGCGAGCGCCAACCGACCCGCGAGAAGCCGGAGCGTGAGCAACAGTCCCGCGGACGAGCGAGCTATAGCCAGTCCAGCAACAAGAAGCCGTTCAGCAAGACGTCCTTCAAGCCCGGTCACTACGCTCCCGCAGAACAAGCCAAGGAAGGACCCGTGTGCTACTATTGCAAAAAGCCAGGGCACTTCAAGCGTGATTGCAAGAAGCTGAAGAGTGACGAGAGAAACGATCAGCCACGTCAGTAGAAGAGGGACCTGACGTGGCGAAGGCTAGCGAAGAAGATTTAACCGTAAACGAGGATACGTTGAATCTGCTTTGCGAAGACCCTCTCGTCTACACTCGTGCATCATTGTTTTCGATTGAAGGATCAATAGTACAGGGTGTAAACAATTTCGGTGCCAAGATCCTGTTGGATTGTGGTGCCACAACCGTATACGTGTCTCGTGGATTCGTCAAGAAACACGAGCTGAAGACACACGCTTACCGACCGGACTATCGAGGTGAAGCTCGGCGACAACAAGATCGGCGAGTCTATCCTGGAGTTGGTGAAGTTTGAGATTCTACTCCAAGATGTCCCACATTACCAGTGTGTAGCAGTTGTCTTCGATATTCCTGAGGCGTTTGACTGTGTTCTCGGGATTCCCATTCTTTGTGGATATACATTCGGAAATCGACTGGAAGAATCGATGCTTCAAGATATGGGTCTCAGATGGAGCCTCAACGGCGACCATTTCGACTCCCTGTGGGAAGTGAGTCAGGTTAATGGCTCTGAGCTTCACGATGCTGCGGATTGCGAACGCTTTTTCGCGATAAGCCGTGATTCCTGTCGAGCCGCCGTACCAGAAACACGACTGGATGGCGAAGTTGAAAACGTTGAAAGACCAGCTGAGGACGTGGAGAAGTTCTCGAAGCATGAGAAGAAGAACGCTAGTGCTGAAGCAATGCTTACTCTCGGAGTGTTGATTCGGAAGGAGGTGAGACCAAGTACATCCCTAGGAAGAAGATACGGAAGTTCCTACGGTTACCTGCGAAGGACCAACCGGAACACGACTTCATGATTGTGGTAACGAGCGATACGATCAAGAAGATCGAACGAGACCTTGAGAGGAACGGTGAACCAGACAACGTTGGATCCGAGAAGGCTAGGCGATTCCTAAACACGGACTGGGAGACGTTCAAGGATAACCCAGCATACCCTGTTCTCGTCGAGTACAAGGATAATGTGGTCAAGCCAGAGTTGCCCGATGGACTACCAATGGAGCGCGACATTGAGCACCGTATCGACGTGAAGGACCCAAACACTGCAATGTATCGGCAGCAGTGGCGTCTCTCGCCAGAGCAGAAGACGGAAATTGACAAGTTGGTGCGCGAGATGATCGCGAAGGGACTGATTCGACCAAGCATCAGCCCTCATTCTGCACCGACATTCTGCGTACGCAAACCCGTGGGATCGTTCACGACTACCGGTACCTTAACAGCAATACGGTCGGACAGAGCGTGCCGATGATGCACAAGGAAGTCGTTTTCGATAGTATGGCGGGCGCCTACTGTTTTTCGAGTATGGATTTAATGTCAGCGTACTACCAAGTTCGAATGAAGATGGATCATGCGATGTACACCGCATTCCAAGCGTCAAGCGACCTCTATGAATACCTGGTACTACCTATGGGAGTCAGCAATGCTCCTATAACTAAGCATAGGCTGACGTCATCATTGCTCAAGGGGATGTCGTAAACCAGATCATTCTACGATGATATCTACGTGTTCACGAAGTCGAAGGACACCAACGAGCACTTGCAAGCGCTACGCGACGTGCTGGAGATACTCAAGAAGAACAAGCTGTACGTGAAACTGTCCAAGTGTGTGTTCTGCGCTGAAGAGATCCTGTGTCTTGGTGATTTTATTGGCCAAAACGGAGTTCGTATAGACCCAGACAAAGTACAGTCAATTCGCGATTGGCCGGTCCCAAGGACCCAAGCGTAACTCCACAGCTTTCTCGGTTTAACTGGTGGAACGTGCAGCGATTCTGTGAGCAATATGCTGAACTGACGGCACCACTGTTTACTCTGTCGACGAAGAAAAAACAGCGGAGCTCGAAGATAACACTGAATGCAGTGCAGTTGAAGAGCTTCAAGGATCTGGAACGACGACTATCCGACACACCAGCTCTACATTTACCCGACTTCACAAAGCAGATGCACTTGCGGACGGACGCAAGTCTGTTCGCTGTGGGTGGTGTTCTTCTTCAAGTTGTCGATGAAGTCGACCGGCCAATCGCTTATACCAGCCGGAAGATGAAGTCAGCAGAGCTGCAGTACCCAACTCAACCGCAGGAGCTGCTCGCGATTGTTAACGCGTTGGCGGCGTTTTGGATTTACTGTTTGGACCGACCGGTGATGATCGAGACGGACCACAAGTCACTCGACGGAATTTTCCAGCGGAAGATGGCGATTCGACGGTTAGCCCGGTGGTACAACATCCTCGCAGAATACCAGCAAAACTTCGCGTATTTACCAGGTGCGAAGAACGGTATCGCGGGCGTACTGAGCCGAGGACCAGATCTCAAGTCTGAGACGAAGGGGTTCCACGATTTACTCGTCCCAAGCTTCAACGAGACGAGTTACCAACTTCGTGTTACCGAGATTTGGCCAACAAATGAGCTGATAAAGTTGAATATCAACGGGTACGCTAAGGACAAAATCATTCAAGAAATTCGACGCACGATCAAGAAGCGTGGTACGACAGCGAACTCTCGTGGTACGTCCGAGAAGCAATACAAGACGTCCTTTGAGGAAAAGAATCTGATCTGGTACCAAGGAACAACGGATGAGAAGCCACGGATTGTCGTTCCAAACGTGGTGGCGCTAAAGCATCGCGTCATCTCCGAAGTACACGATTCAAGCTACGGTGGACATTCCGGCGCCGATCGCACATATCTGAAGCTACATGCTGACTGGTATTGACCGCGAATGGTTCGTACGATCTAGAAGTACATCACGGATTGTGAAGATTGCAGACGGAACAAACCTCGATTGACGAAGACCCCTGGGCGATTGGAGCCTCTACAGATTCCAGAAGAATGGCGTTCGATTTCGATGGATTTCATCACGGACTTACCGGATACAAAAAACCGGGAAGAGCTCGACTTGGGTTGTCGTGGATCACCTAACCAAGCGTTCACATTTCATCGCAACGACGGAGACAGTTCCTGCGCAAGAGGTCGCGACGTTGCACATCAACTGCATCTAGAGGCTTCACGGTATGCCACGGATATCGTGTCAGATCGAGATACCAAGTTTGGCTTTGGATTCTGGAGTCAAGTCTTCGACGATGTGGGAACCAAGCTCAAGATGACAGTAGCATACCGGGGTCAAGGTGATGGTCAAACGGAAAGGACGAACCGAACTCTTCAAGAGTACTTCCGCTGTTTTGTATCTCCACGACAAGATGACTGGGATGCATCTTGCGAACGCAGGGTTTGCCATCAACTCAGCGGTCAGCTCAAGCACCAAGATGTCACCATTCGAGGCCGACATTGGATACGTCCCACACAGCCCACTATCTGTTATTGCTAAGTCGGCGAGGATTGCGCGGGGGACGACGCCAAGGCGCTCAGTTTACGAAACATCAAGCAGCCGTACTTCGCCAGTGTCAGGAGGCCCTCGAGGACGCGCAAGCCCGTATGACCGACGTGTACGACCGCGGACGTAAAGAACAAGACTTCACGCTGGTGACCAAGTGTACCTAAGCACAAAGAACCTGGCCACGGCGCACACGGGGTTTCCTAACTCACGCAAGCTTGAACCCAATCTGCGCAAGGTACATCGACACGCGTACGAGATCAACCTGCCGCCCGGACTCAAGCTACATCCAGTCTTCAACACCGGCCCACGCAAGCCGTACGGGTCTCCGACGCGTCTCTCGCGACCTCACGAGGTAATATTGCACGATGACCAGGTGGGACAGATCGTCGAAGCAGTTATCAACAAGCGTCAGCGCAAGGGGAACGTACAGTGCCTCATTCGGTGGGCGGGTGAGAGGAAGACGACGTGGGAGCCGCTTAAGAACTTACACCAAGTGACTGGGTAGGTTCCAGCGTACGACGCCAAGACGCCTAAAAGATCAAGAAAAAAGCGACGTCAAATTTCCGAGGACGATAAAGTAGGTCGACGGACACGACAGCAACTCAAGAATTAAGATTAGCGATTTCATTTCAAAATTATGTTCAAGATCCAGTTAAACGATCAAGGTTTACAAACTTCAAGATTATCTTCAAGTTCGAGGCGCAAGTTCAAGTATACAAGCGTCAAGCTGAAAAGGAGCCGTGCTATTTTTTAGCTAGCCTACTTTTCCCTAGACCGGTATTTTAGCGAATCAGGACGCGTCGGACGAGCCGCACTTTCGCGAGCCACGAAAAGGCGCATTCCAACAGCGGCATCTGCACGAAACTTTCGTCGGAAACGAAGCGACCGTGCTTCGTAACCTGCAGCATGAACGCTTGCGACTTACGCTGAGGACCTGGGAGAACACTGGCGCACAGATACACGCCACGCGCCAGCAGCAGGAAATCCAGACCGACGCAAGCTTTAACGCCTTCGAGACGAAACTGGACCTGATTCACACCAATCGTATCCTCACAGATCTCAGCGCGACATGCCGCACCAGCGGCGCGGTTGGAATTCCCAATGAAGGTCCACAGTGTGGACCACACAACCATATCAGATGTGATTGGCTTGTCAGTAGCAGCACGCACACAGTACAACGCTCCGACTGCAGCTTCCGAGTACCAGTCGGAGATCCCAAGGGCGTCGGCAGCGACATCTAGAGCGCGGAAGGCGCAACGGCCATCGCGGGAGGTGAGAGTCGTCCGCCCGCGAGAGAGCGAACCCAGCGAAGGTCATGGGACCGCCGGTGGATTTGTACTGATCAACGAGCTCAAGATACTGAGTGAAGCCATCTTCGTCAAGGAGCCAACGGGGCTCCCAAGAACCGTCGGGTTTCCCTGCAGAAATGATGTATTACACATAATAGCGACAGTCTCGGACTACCTGCGCGCCAAGACGGTCAGAAATGGTCCAGACGTGCCAGCGGGGCGATGTCGCGGAACTTCGAGCTGAAGACGTCTTCCGTCGAGCTTAGCGGCTGAGGGACGCGCGCGGTTTTCGCCCACCAGTTGACTGAGACACATTCTGCTTGGCTCGTGCCATGGCAGGCTCTCGAGGGAGCGAGTAGTTGCGCAGCCAAGGACACAAACTCAACAGGGCGGCGGACGCAGCGGCAGTGGCGAGTGTCGACCGAGGTAAATTGCTAACTGGAGAGAGGCTAAGGCAGGTGAGAAGCTGCGGTAGTGGAGACCAAGGCGTAGAGCAAAATGATAAGAAGCGAGGACGAGCAACGGATACGTCAAGACCGGCAACGGACTCAACCGCACTTGAAGAAAAGTATGACGAGCATTTCAAATGCTGGAGGGGTGAGTGTATCGAATAGCCTATAGTATCGAGATAGAGAGATATCACTTTAGAGATTGATATTAAATAGTACAGGGGCTCTCTCAACCAACTGTTCGGGTGAGGGCAGCTGGTCGGGGAGACCAGCACACTTTACTTTCTCCCCGCCAGCCCCAAGACTCTCTTCGTTCTCCTCTTCCTCCGACAAGGGGCCAGTTTGCTACACTATGGAAGATGGCATTCAGATGGCGGCGGATTTTACCGTCGTTGTCTGTATCATCCGGCGATAAGGTACTGATTGACAAACTCTAATAAATTCAGCCTGCAGGCGTAGTGAACAGTAATCCAAGTGATCGATAAAACGTGAAGGTTTCTGGTTTAAATATATTTTATTCACTGGTCTGTAAATCAACTTCTTAAATGACTCCAAACCACGCAGCTATTGGTGGCAGAGTTTGGACATTGTTGCACAAGCTAAATGAGCTCATTGTGATACTGGTTGGTCCGCATTACAGTAGTTTTTGTGCGAAGACAATAAGTAAATTGTGATTGTAGATTAAGATTTCATAACAATTAATTATTGTGATTGGCAATATAGCCAATCTCATTATCACAGTAAAAAAAATTTCACAGCTCTGCATCTCAACCGCCCGCACGGTGAAAACTCCGTCGCGGGGTGGACAGCCGCCTCAGAGCGGGACCAGCGCAACTACGTGCAGCGTGGTCAACAGCGAAGCGCCAAGCTTTCTGGCGACGCGCATTGAAACTATATGTTCAAAGGGAAATAATGTTTTGTTTGTTTTTGGCGTTTTCACAGCTAATACACATTCATAGTCTTTTGTTTACGTGTACGGGATGCCGTACTGCTCACAAACTTACCTGTACTAGATGCCCATGCCAGTGTAGCAATTCAAGGATGAAAAAAACACTCGTTACGAGCGGCCATACATGCATCCATCGATCGCGTCGCATATCGATGAATATGCCGCCATTGTACTAGATGAACATGTCCGTTGCCAATCCATAGCTGCCGATGTACATCTTGCCCGCCGCTCGCCGTGCAGAAATCGAACGCTTTCCAGGCCACACGAGAGGATCACGTACATGTATTTATAAAAATACCAGTGCAGCCAACGAACGCAGATGGAAGGAGCACACGGAATGCATCGGAGACGTTGGACGGACCGCAATATCCGGGGCATTGTCTTGCAGAGAAAAATATTGTAGTAAAACGAAGTACTCAACTGAAAATCTCAGTTTAGTTACTTTGCATTTTTACATATCATTCTCCTACTCCAGCGTACTATGATTTCTCAAAATATCTCCTGACAAGCGCAATTAGCAAGCCAATCAAATAGCAGTAGCCGACAACGCGTTTTGACAAAGAAAAAGTAGCACAAATTAGTTACAGCTATTCTGAGCTATTGATTGGCTTAAAAGTCGGTAAGACTACATCTGATCAATCCAAAAGCTTGCAACCCACAGCACCAAGAAATCATACCAGGTCCTGGGGGTGGCTACCACTTCCACGCGTGCCATGCTATGACACTAGAAATTGGTCCATGGTATGGCGTGGCTAGCTATAGGTCGACCAGGAATGTGATGAGAGATCATGCCAACAGGCAAGTAACACAATACACCTCAGCTTAAATTAAGAAGTCCTACCAGTAATGTGTTGGTGCTCGGATCCATAAGTCGATGTTGGTGGGAGAATTGATTGCAAATTTGGGAAGTTTCTACTCTCAAGTCATCAAAACTGTTTTGAAAGCCACTTGTATTTTTAAGATCTCTTTGATTCACAATAGTAGCCTCTTCATACTAACTTGCAGCACTTTACAATGCAAAGTTAACTCCATCCCACGACACTTGAGGATAACATCGTTTCAAGTATTTTACGTGATAAGGCTTCGTTCTAAGATCTGCAGCGTGCTTTTGTTTACTGATGACTTTAAACAGATAAATAGAAGACCATTTAGCATCAGCTCAAAGTATGATTGGAATTACCTTAAGCCTTCAGGCCTCAAAACGGCTGAAACAACAATTACCACATCAGAGCGCAAGACTGGCGAAAACAGTTTTGTTGTACACGCAACTAGTAGAACTTTGACGAGCGCTACTTTGATATGGCAAACCTAGCATCAATAATGAAGGCATAAAAGCCTCTAAAGCAGCAGAGCTACGACCCAATTGTCATCAACCCTAAGCAAAAAGGCAACATCAATAACTAGAAAATAGTATGTTTCCATCATTTCTGTCCTTCTCACTTATGCGAGGCAAATAACGCTAAAAAGTCGTATCTTCGCTCCTGCAATAAGGACCGTCATTTTCAGTGCTGAAAATGGCAGCCTTTCAGCCGCCCTGCCGGGTGTTTGTGGTTTCTCTCCGTTGACTTGGGCGGCAGCGTCGTGCGATGTTCTTGCTCTCCTTTTCTTAGCGACGGTCTGCACCACCGAGTCGACCCCGGAGACAGCGTCGCCTCTGCAGAACGAGCTAACGGAGAAATTAAATATTGTCGTCAGCTTCATTTTAATGACCAATCACACGCCGCTACTTCAGCGTCACCACTTCAGGCTACGATGTCTCGACACAAGTCAGTAAATGTCCTCGCGCAAAAAGAAAGAAAAACGATACACACTGACGTAAACAGTTATCCCGGTATAGCATTTCTATTTTGAGTCGGCACCATCCCCCTCTAGTAGAACAACAAGCTGAAATCAAGGTCGAAGTACTCCATTGCGGTTTGTGCATTTAAGCAGGTACTACGTAGTAATACACTAAGGCAGAACCCCCCCCTTCTTATGCAAGATCTAGGGCAAAAGCTCGGGGCGCATCTTTTCGAAGGACTTCGTGTATGCCTTCCAGACTGGTCTAGCGTCAGTTTTAGTCCACGTACCCGGACCGAGCTTGTACACTTTTTCGATTACATCTGCTGGCCGGTAACCATCGTCCAACCAATACTTAAACTGAGCTTGCTCCAGCTTCTTGGCGACTGCTTTGTTCTTCCCGTTCTTCCCCGCCGAGATCATACTGGCCACGACTGCGTCAGTGTTCTCGTGTCGGAGAGCCGAAATCGCTTCGATTTACCAGTCGTGCTTGTTGGTCTTAGTAACGTACTTGAACCAACTTCCAAACTTGGCGTCAGAAAAAGCGTTATTGTCGACTTTGTTAAGGCCTAGCGAAATAAGAGCACCGTAAGGGGTTTCCGACTTGCTCGTCAATCCCTTTACAATCGCATCGTCCCACTTGAACAAGTTTTTAAGCTGCTCGAGCGAGGCTGCTCTCTCCTCGCCACTGTCCACTTGGTTATTACTTCTCAGATGCCTAGGAGTGGGGGCGTTGCCTTCGACAGCAGCCGACGTCTGATACAAAGGCAAGAAGTCCGCTGTGTTCGGGTCCACTACAGCCAAGGTAGAAGTACTCGCCAAAATTGCAGCGGTGACCAGTGTGGCGACGCCGTAGAAACCCATTCTTCTACTGGAGATTGCGAAGTGTGTGCCAAAGAGAAAATAGCGAAGTGAACTTAACTGAGTGATACAAAAACCTCGCTTGTCTACTGTACCTCGCACTGTGTTGCGAATCATCTGGTAACTAGCTACATCTTACATTACAGCATACATGTAGTATGCCTTTCCACGGGAGGACCAGTTGATTCCTCGCGCCTGCTCTTACAAATACCAAGTCAAAACAAATCTTGGGTGATATGTATCATGCAAAACGTTATGTTTTTGATGCGTTGTCATCCCACCTTTGAACGGTAGGCCTGAAACCGGCGTTATAAGTACCCACAGAACTGCAGGTAGCGTGTTCAATGCACTTACAGTACCACTTTTTACTTTGTCCTTAAATACTTGCAATGACCTTTTTACATGGTTGCAGCGATCTTGGCACAAGATCTTAAGATTCTTGTGTGCAGTATTAGTGACCCATCATCACCTAACGCAATCAATGATTTCTCTCTCGTGAGCTGCCCTTTCTTTTCTTAATTTGTATTTTTATGTAAGTCAGTAACTACCGGGTATAAAACAAGGGTAGTTACTACAGAAGTCCCTCAAAGTAAGCGTAGGGGGGACCGAGAAACGATCTTAGAGGGTGATAAAACAGATGTTTTAAATGTACTGATATTTAGTTAAGAAGCGAGGCGATCTTGCTCCTGTCCGACAGAAAGAGATTTTTCCAGCTTGTACGCACGTGTTGCCCACGCTGCGAGCTGTGTGTTGGACAGTTTGCCTTTGGCGCGCATATCCTTCGCATACTTGCACATGGCGATCTTCTGCTCCATATTAAGGCGGATCCGGCGCGGCATGGGGCTGGCGGTCATGGTCGCTTGGAAGAGTGATAGTGTGCATGGAGGGAGGCGTACGTAGCGGGAGCATGAGTTACCTCGTACATTTAATCTCCATTCTCAGTCTTTCAATGGTTTACTTAGCGAAGAGGCCGGACCGGTCTGGAAATGATGGTGATCTTTCCCGCCGATCCTGCAGTTCATCCAAAACCAGTGCATTTTTGTGATTGGCCAGTTGAACCTGTATGTACCGTAGCAGATATGGCTGGGTATTACGTAAGTAGGTGACGCTTACTTTGAGGGACTTCTGTACATGTATCCCCTTGTTTTGTGCGGTCTGCATCAATTTCGAAGGCCTGAAGTACCTAAAACATTTTTTTTTGTATCGTTAATGCCTTCCATGACTATAAATGGCTCAAAGAAGCATGTTCAATGTATGTATTACTTTTTACTTTGTCCTTATACCTTTGCAGTGACCTTTTTACATGGTTGCAGCGATCTTGGCACAAGATCTCAAGATTATCGTGTATTACGGTGGGAGACGATAATCACAGAACCCGCAAATTTATTCACAGATCGCCCTTATTGAAATCAAGCTATTTATGAAGACTGAAAATCTTTAGATCAACTAGATAGATATCGAAATGCAGGCACAGGAGGATTTCCCGTCACCTTGGGTAAATCTACAGTAGCGAAAGTGAGGTATCACCATGATTTTAGAAATGGCATTGATATTTTTCACCGATACACACATTAGCGTTAATGTGAATTGACCCTCAACTCAACTTAACTCGCGCGAGTTAAACCGATTTGACCCTCGATTCAACTTGACTCGCGCGAGTAAACGTGAATCTTATGAATTCACATTAGTTGTTTACTATCAATTCTACTTAACTTTTCTAGCTACACTGAGTTTTAATTTGTGGCTAAGACATCCAATTCGTGGAATAGTGCCGCAGATGCTGCTTCGGCATTCATTCTAAACGCAGCCATTCCCTGCTCAACGTGAAGTTGTGTGTGCGATTTAGGAGCAGTAGCAGTGTATTCTTGCGGTTCGCCATGTACCTGTGTGAGACGATGTCGCACTGGGAGGGGTGTAGATAATGAATGAAGCCATGGTATGCTGCGGCTTGCAGTAGTACTGTAGGGATGGACCATTTAGGATTTGCAAAAAAAATACGGTTTTAGCCTACGAATTATACTATAATTTATACCTCATTTAAATTCCTCACATCCGGAAGTTTTTTAAGGGCGCGAAAACGGGGTACAGTACTGTATACTGTTTTCATATCCTATTATGAACACTAAATACATGATATAATGGGGCCGATTCTGCACTGGTACTGCCAATCGCAAAAACCATATGGGGACCATCTGTAAATACATTTTGGGGGGGGGGGCAGGGATTCTGACAGAACTTTTGTGATACATGTAATCGTCACGTAGACGGTCTCCCTAATACTGACCCGACATCTGCTTACGCAACCAATGATTTGTATCTCGTGATCTGCCCTTTCATTTCTTAATACCTATTATCCTTTACTACCCCCTAGTTTGGTGCGGCCTACAGCAATTTCGAAGGCCAGAAGCACCTAGAAAAATCTATTGCATCGCTGATGTCTTCCATTTCCCGCCTCCTAGCTTTCTAGCCTGTCCGTCTGTCAATCATTCCGTCCTTTTGCTTTCTTGCCGCTTTTTCCTACCTTTTCGCATGGCTACAGTCGGCTTTTCTAATGCATTTTCCCTTACCGACCGCGCCAATATTTCTGACTCGACTGACCTATACCTAAATTAGAATTATGACCACAAAACAACCACACAATTAACTCGCGACCTGATTGGACAATACCTGTCGACCTGCGACACTGACTGGATCTGTCGCACGATCCGACCGTCTCTCGCCCTCGCGATTGGAGGTAAGGTAAACATTTTTGCTGAGCACGAAACGCATGATTGTATGTAAGCACCAAGGCGAGCTGTGCTGACGATTGCGTATTTACATTTAGCTACACAAAACCTGTCGTATATACTGTAAATCGGACACAGCAACCAACTCCTTTTGTAAGAGCTCTACGATGGTTATTTTCCAAACACTTTTTCAAAGAAGAGACATTATTTTCACTATTATTATATTCTTATTAAAGTAGGCTTCACGACCTTTGCGTTAGCTGCATCGGGGCATTGCACTGCATGCGCGCATGGTAACGTACGTGGTAGAGTTTATAAGTCATTATTATTGCTTAAAACGCATGTTTTGTTTTACAAAATTATCATTATTAAAGCAAATGCAATTTTTTTAATTAAAAATTACTTTGCTTAATAATGAGTACCAGCGTTTCTGATTAACGCTATTTAATATTTGAATTAAAAATATAATTGCTTAAAACGCATGTTTTGTTGAAAACAAATGATTTTTTCATTATTAAAGCAAATGCAAAAAAAATAATTAAAATATCTTTGTTTAATAACGGGTGCCAGCGTTTAATGGCTGTGCATTGGCTACGATTTTATTGATCAAAACAATATCGTATTTCTGATATAATAACGAAACGCTATTTAATATTTTGACTAAAAATATAAACAGCAGTAAATATCCTTTAGAATACCTAATATTTTTCCGCTCGTTAGTAATTAAAATAGTTTGTTTGCGGTTTGCAACAAGGCGAGGCCCAGTTGCACGGCCAATAGTGACCTGCCGAAACGCCAAGCACATCGAGCAAAAGAAGCCGTAGAAGAGCAAGTAATTGAAAATATATATTTTCAGGCCCCCCTTTTCCTACATATCATTGTATTTAGTATACGGGCGGACTGTGTGATGCTTGGAGCCGCACATACGGTAAACTTACTATGGCACTGGCAATAGCGTTGACGCACCTACAGAGCGTAGCGCGTTTCATTGAATAATTAACACATGGTATCGACTGTGTACCGCTGCAAACTGACTGTTCCTATCTACATAGGTGCAACCATAGATGAAAAGTACACTCGCTCACTTGGGCACACGCAAACCCGTGCTATGTGTACCATCAACGCTTAAGGCGTGTATTCCAGTATTGTACGCTCATAAATTAAAATTACAGTATAAAGTGAGCTCTACGCGCGACGTTTAATTTGCTGTCTACATAGATATGAGTATGTGTGCGATAGCGCAGACCTTACAGATGGGTCTGTCAAGTCGATGTGTCTGTACGCAGTACTGTACTTTAGCGCCCTGTCCATAATGGGCGAGATATGAGTTCCGTTGAGTCGCGGATAGCAATAAGTGTAACCGCTGCGCCCATATATATGCGTTTAGTATTGCTAACAGACGCGCAGTTAGCATGCCTGTATGGCTGTGGTATGACCTGTTCCCAGTCAGTAATGCGCTTGGACATAATGACTCATACATCAGAAGCGTAAGCTCAGTAAGCTAGCATTACGATGCAAACGTACCGAGAAAGCAACAGTGATCTTATGTATATGCTTTGGCTATCACGAGCACGTGGTATATACACTCATTGGCCACCTGGCGAGATATGCATAATCACATCAAAAAGCACACCGAGCTGATAAGTAGGCAGCAAAAGTACTTCATTTAATGTACATGAGCTACTATTCGATTCCAGTTTAAACGTCACTACGATCGGATAATCTGCCTACAGCCCATGTGGCTTCGTATGAGCGTCCTCCATATCGGAATCAGTAACTGCCGTTTGGAAAGGATCTACGCCACGATATCAATCAGTAGCTTTGCAAATAAGTCAGTAAGTAAGTAAATGGCGTTCATCATATCATACCAGTGTCAGAAGACGGATTTGTTATTAATGTCAATTCGATTAGTTAGATCAAGCTAGCGAACATCAATTACACTCCCTTCAGTAATGTCTGATACTACGAAGAGCTCAGCGAGCCATATGGAGGGGAGGAATTGGTCATTTGGGTGACCATCGGCATATACTAGCGGTTTTAAGCTATACTATGTATGTGGAGGTGATCAAACTTGGCCTAGCTGGCCGTCGCAAGCAGCGATATGGCCACGAATACCTATCGGCTAGGCAAAAACGTACCTGTCGTCCAGTTTACCCTATGGCGTGGGATCCCAATACGCGTTGGTATGCATGTTTACTATCGCTAAAGTTATCTGGAATCTCCTCAGCGATTGATGTTGAGGTTTAGCGCACAAAGAATAATAACCAACCTTCTAAATACAGAGAGTGACTTTGCAACGAAGCGCATCTCAGTGTGATGCCAACAATATACATCCAAGCTAGATCTAGCGCGCGGAAGTCTATCTGTATATTTGAAAAACTATAAACCCTCAATAATAATAGTCAGAACAACTTGAAAATGACTGCAACACCTATATCAACCATTTCATGAAATTGGGAGGCAATTCTATAAGGCCTCAGCAGCGAAAAACAAAAACCAAACCACACATTGTGAAGAAATATCCATATATGAAAGAGCAAAACAATGGCAGTTTAAGAAATGAACAAAGCTAAAACGCTTACACAAAATATATAAAGATAAATACGGTGAACAGGTGTATCCTCAAAGGTTTCCTGAGTAGCCAACAACAGAGCGAACAGGTTTTGATCCTTAAAATTAAAGGTTTTCCTGAGGTAGCTTCTACAAATTCATATAGCTAAAACGATAACAGCAACAATTCAGCGAACAGGTTTTGATCCTTAAAATTAAAGGTTTCCCTGAAGTAGCTGCTACAAATTCGTATAACTAAAACGATAACAACAACAATCACTACGGTGAACAGGTTTAATCCTCTAAGGTTTTCCTGAGTAGCCAAAATAACAATGAAAACAAGAAATCAGCAGTTATTGCCAAAGCAAAACGGCACAAGGTGACAAATCTGACAATGAAAGTCAAAGGAAAAAGATCATCAATATCAAAACAAGATCTACTTCTTGTAAATGCTCATGTACGTGCAGGACTGTTATAAACAGCCACCTGTGGTACATTAAATACTATCCGACAGATAGAGCATCATACACATTCCTCGATGTGGGAGGCTGTCGAAGTAAGCATCTCCGATGTGATGATGACTATCTAGTGGAATATAACTGCACTATTGCATATAGAGAAATCGTAAATAACTGGACTGGTTGGTGGAGAGTAACTCCCCTCCAGAACACCAGACTCTATAATTCATCACTTCTCCTTTTACCAAGTCCAACACAAGTGTCTTCTTCTTTTACCAAGTCCACCACAAGCTCTTCTCCTTTTTCCAAGTCCAACACAAGCGTCTTCTCCTTCTACACTCAAGACTTCCTCTCCACTATGGCCGCCTAGACCACCCTACTTTTGTCCTCACTCCGTACTGTACTGCCCTAACAACTCTGCGCAAATCATCCCTCCAACACGTTTTCACCTTCTTAAAGCTGGACATGCAAGGCGACGAAATTTTCAAAAATCCAGCTCTGGCGACTTGGATGTCCTACATCACGCGACTCAACAAACATAAAAAAGACCCAGATGAGTTCGCAGCTATAGTGGATTTGGAAAAACGCTTTGGCGCTTTCGAACTGGCACGAACGCTTAGTTACAAAAAGTTTCAGTCACAATTGAAAGGAGCTGAGGTTGAGCTAGCTCCCAGCTTGCTGAATTTGCAGTTCAAATATTGGCTAGAAGAAAAAGGTCTGGATCCCTTACGCCTCAGCGAGCTGCTACTCAATTCGTACGACAAGAGAAACAACGCCGTCGATGTCAACTTCTTCGACTATTACAAAGCAAACGGGAACGCCATTCTACTAAAGTTGAACGGCATTTTCTAGATTAAATGTAATCGGTTGTACTGTCCTGCAACAAGACAATCTAAGACTTCGGCTGGGAATACATTTTTAACATGTGTTCATGTAATCACGTGCTGGGTGGAAGCTCTCCATCAATATGAGACGAATTGATTTCTTGCTGGCCTTGTGTTTGCACACAACCAGTTCGACTACACTCTTTTATTGAGTGATTATTTCTACCCGAGGCAGATTCTAAACTCTTTTATTGAGCCATTTATTACGGACAAGATTGATTATTCGAACCTGTGAGGTCGTGCCAGTTTGTGTAGGGTGATACATGTAATAATTCAACAGTGCACGTAATTCCGAGTCGACTTCATTGCCTCGAGTATGTCCATAATTCCCGAGTAAATTGTCGCCTATTTTAAAGGTTTATGCATTTGTAACTTTCAAGCAACGAAATTTCCATTCGGCCGTAGCCACAGCACAACCGCGCAGGGAGTCCACGAAGCAGGGCCGCGCGTTATTTGCGGAGGCGAGCGCCGAGCTCACCAGCGAGTAGCACATTCCAATATCCAGGACATTCTTTTTACGATTGCGAGCGGGGGCGCCGAAGGGGCTTCCAGTCAGCAAAGCGGGAAGCAACTACATGTAATGTCCGGATACTGCCTTGGCAATAATGTACTGACAAGATGATGAGCAATATTACAAACACCAATTTATCTTTTAGTACAGTTTTAAATCAGGTTTTAGGGACGTTTTAAATCGGCGCCGAGTTTGGACGGGATACGACCAGAGGAAGGTTGAATGAACATAAGTACTTCCCTTTTAAACCTCAAGCACATTTTATCGTAGTAGAGTCTGGTCGAAGATGTTCAACAGTGTTGAACATCTCCGTTGATTCAACAGTAAATGATGTATTCATACGACATTTCACTCATCTTCCTTCAAACAATGATCAGTGATGCCTAGGCCAAGGTCCAGTTCCTCTCCAGCATTGCCTGGTGCAGCGTATGTACCCAGCGCTCAGTGTTCTCTCGCATCTCGTGCCAGCCCGAGAGAGGGATCTCGTATTGCGGGTGGTGCACTCTGCTGTGCACCCACCGCGTGACCACCACGACTCTCCCTTCCTTGTCGTTGCATGGGGTCTTTGCTTTACTGATGCATTGCTGGATCGGGTAAGAAGTGAGCTCTAGGACGGCACTGAAGTCTCGACGAATGCGCTCGTGCGGATGGTAGGGATTTCTATCGTCTTCGTCGATAAAATCGACAACAAATAGTCCGTATCCGTTCTCGTGCCCTGGTTCGCTCCCTTCTTCTTCAAAGTGTGAGAAGTAGACCGTGTTGGATTCCATTCGCAGCCCACCGATAGTCGTGGTAATGAGACGATTCTGCGTGATATCTGGTGCCAGATTGTCGTCGACTTCGCGAATAGTGACGTTGCCGAGCTTCTCCGATACACAGATTTCGATACTACTGAAGTAGCCGAGAAGAATATCAAACACGTTCTTGACACTGTTTTCGAACTGATAAGTGGAGAAGTATGTGGCATAGTAATCTCCATTCGGCCCTTCGTATCCGTGGTCCTCTCGCATCGACTTGTACGGGTTTATTCGCGGACATCGATCTTTGAGGAAACGAGCACCAAGTTCTAATGCACGATCCTTTGTAGCCGTGAGAGTAACGAGACGTGACTCCGTATCGTTTAGCAAGTGGGTTTCTTGGTGAATTGGGCTTCCCACTCGAGTACTCTGCACGGATAGTAATGACAAAGTAAACACCTCAAGCTCCACGCCGTTCGGGGGAGATTCACACTTACAAATAGCGAGTACTCCGACATGAGCGCATGGAATTGTGTCACTTCGAGCTGCTGCTTCTGAATGGCACGTCGCAGCACTCTGTTAGCGGTACCAGCTTCGCTCATTGTCTTGCTCGCAGTGTAAGGCTTCATCGCTCGAGAGTTTAGCTTCTCCATTCGAGTATGCAGATCCGACAGCTCTTTCAGGAGTTTCGCGATCTCTTCCTGCGCAACAAAAAACACAAAATATCATAATGTGGACTCACTATCATAACATCTTATTGCACTGATATACCTTTCGTGTATCAATCGTGGACTTGCGGTGTTTGCGCTTCGCCCGCTTCTTTGGCGCTGCGTTAGCGACGTCGGTCTCGCGCTTGTGAAGCGGTTGCCATTTTCCGTTACGACACTGTTTCTCGCTGTTAGTATTTACCTTTTCTCCGCTGTTGCCAATATGAAGCTCCTTCCTCACTCGAGGTGCAACCACTGCTGCATGGATCTCGTCGCCCGACGCGTCAGACTCGTTCATGGCCTCCAGCCAGCGCGTCGCAGCGTGGGTGACCGAGCCAGACGTCGGCGACACCGGCTCGGAGCCGGATGTGTCTGACTTGTCGCTGTCTCGTGCCATGATATTCATTGCAAATGGGGAATTAGCGCTTGAGTCTCAAGTTGAGACGGGTGTTCACTTGCCTATTGCATCAAAAGCGTGAAAGGTTTTGGTGCTTGGTCTGTATTAATACCGACTGGCGGTACATGTCGGTATGGTGGCGGCTGGAGCTGTAATCCGATTATGCCATGAGGGATGATGGGTGAATTGCTTCAATCTGCTCCTCCAATCATGAAGGAGCAGTGCATAAAGCTTGTGACAGTGTCACTGACACCGGTATTGAGCCTTATCAAATTGAGCCGCTCAATGAGCAGGCACACCACAGTCCTCGCGATGGGTAAGTCGCGTCCTCTTAGTTCTCTGGTTGGTGATTTTTAAATAAAAGACTGACAGGTATTGGGTCCTTTGCAGTGAAGCAAGCCTCTCAAGTTAATGAAACAACGCAAGAGCTCGCTGCTTGAAGTGGTGTGCAAGGGAACGCTTTCAATAGTGGATGAAAGATCAGTACAGATTTACCCCTTAATAAGCGTAGGAGGTCGATAATTTTGCGTAGGTCAATCAATGCGATCGAGTGATTTGTTTTTATTCCTCCAACATTTGGGATCTGATATCAAGGGGTATATGAAGTGCAAGAAGAGGCAGGATTGTCGGTAGATGTCGGTAGACGAGGTAATCGGTTATGCGCACTGCACTGTGATTGGCGGATCCACCTTGCAAATCATCGGCGAGCCTGCTGGTCACTTCAACTTGGACACTCTCAATTCGGTCCCCCAGTCATGCCGGGTCAACTGCCGCAGCCTTGTCTACAGTGGGCGATGATGTCGTTCCAGCTCTAGGACCTTCGTCACTCGATTCTCCTTTACGTAAAAGCCTTTGACCAGCCTCGCCAGTCGAGTCATTCTGCGATTAGCGTACAAGTCCTCACGTCGCAAGCACTTTTCTCCATCTCCCAAGCATGTTCTCCTCCTCCAAGATCACCACGCGCTTGGCATCCGCCATGACCACCCGAAGCTTCACCGCCAGTGCTCCCAAGAACATGAAGGTTGTGTGTGCACTGTACGAGGGCGGTGAGAGTGGCAAGAAGAACCCCAACATCTTGGGTTGCGTCGAGAACGAACTGGGTCTACGTAAGTTCCTCGAGGACCGCGGCCACGAGTACATCGTCACGTCCGACAAGGACGGAGACAAATCCGAGTTCGCCAAGCACCTGCATGATGCGGACGTGGTCATCTCGCAGCCATTTTGGCCAGCCTACATTACTCGTGATCGCATCGCTAAGGCTCCTAAACTCAAGCTCGCAATCACTGCCGGCATCGGCTCGGACCACGTCGACTTGGCAGCCGCATGTGACCGTAATATCACAGTGGCTGAAGTCACTGGCTCCAACGTCGTGAGTGTAGCCGAGCACGTCGTCATGATGATCCTCTCGCTTGTACGCAACTACATGCCCGCCTACAAGCAGGTGATCGACGGGAAATGGGACATCGCAGCCATTGCTAACGACGCTTACGACCTCGAGGACAAACACGTGGGAGTCGTCGCTGCTGGTCGCATCGGCTTGCGCGTTCTGCGTCGTCTGCACCCATTCGACGTGAAGTTGCATTACACCGATAAGGTGCGCTTACCGGCTGATGTCGAGAAGGAACTTAACGTGAAGTTTCACTCGACCGTCGAGAGTTTGGTGAAGGAATGCGATGTGGTGTCTATTAACTGCCCACTGCACCCGGAGACTGAGAACCTCTTTGATGCTGAGCTGCTTAGTAAGATGAAGAAGGGCGCGTACATTGTCAACACGGCTCGAGGCAAGATTGTGGACAAGGAAGCTCTTGTAAAGGCAGTGAAGAGTGGCCACATCCAGGGTTACGCCGGCGACGTGTGGTTCCCGCAGCCTGCTCCGGCTGACCACCCGTGGCGCTCGATGCCGCGTCACGCTATGACGCCGCACTACTCGGGCACGACGCTGGACGCGCAGGCTCGCTACGCTGCTGGGACCAAGGAAATACTTGAACGTTTCTTTGATGGCAAGCCACAGCGTGAGGAGTACCTAATTGCGGAGGGTGGCAAGGTCACGAGTGCATCCTACACGCACGGTGACGCCACGTCTGGATCGCTGTAAATGCGGTACTGAGGTCGTAGAGGTTAGTTCTACTGTACGACGATGAGCTTGGAGTTCAAAACTTCATGGATATGTGGGTAACCTCGTTACTCGAAAGTTACAAATGCGCATAAACATTAAACAAAAAGGCGACAATTTATCATGGATATACAGTGCTGCGGATTGTGTGCAAACACAAGGCCAGCAAGAAATTAATTCGTCTCATATTGACGGAGAGCTTCCTCTCGGCAAGTGATCACATGAACACACGTTAAAAATGTATTCCCAGCCGAAGTCTTAGATTGCCTGGTTGCAGGACAGTGCAGTTGATTACATGTAGCCTAGAAATTGTCTTTTTTTAGGCTGATTCCTACTGTACTTCGCTCAAGTTTAGTAGAATGGCGATCCCCCGTTTGCATTGTAAAAGTCGAAGAAGCTGAGAGCGACGGCGTTGTTTCTCTTGTCGTTCAAATTGGCTAGCTGCTCGCTGAGGCGTTTGGGATCCATACCTTTTTGGTTTAGCCAATATCTGAATTGCAATTCCTGCAAGCTGGGAACTATCTCAACCTCAGCTCCTTTCAATTGTGACTGAAACTTTTTGTAACTAAGCGTTCGTGCCAGTTCTAAAGAGCCAAAGCGTTTTTCCAATTCCAGTATTGCTGCGAACTCATCTGGGTCTTTTTTGTGTTTGTTGAGTCGCGTGATGTAGGACATCCAAGTCGCCAGAGCTGGGTTTTTGAAAAGTTCGTCACCTTGCATGTCCAGCTTTAAGAAGGTGAAAATGTCGTCTGGGGTTTTTCCTTGACTCCGCCACATTTCCCCCTCCATATTTGAAGCTACCGTTCTCGTGCTTGGGTTCTTTTTTTGCTTGTATGATCATTTTCTCCAGAATTTCATCATCGTAGTACTTCCTTATGACCGAGACCATTAGCTCGTCCGCGTTCTTCTTATCCAGCATCTGCAAGTAGGAGCTCCAAGTGCTCAGCATCGAAGTGTCAATTAGTTTGTCGTTTAGTTTGAGAAGACTGAATACGTCATCTGCGGTTCTGCCATCCTTGAGCCAGCTCTTGAGCTGCATCATTTCCAACGCAGGTACATTAATCTCCACTCTGGCGTCTCTCGCTGCCGCAACAAGCATCTTCGCTAGAGCTTCATCACTAAATCGAGTCTTTAGCTCCACGAATAGAATCTCCTCGGGGTTTTGATTACGTAATTTAAGATACGAACTCCAAGTGGACATAGCTGGATTTGTCAGAATGTCGTCTCCCTTTTCTGAGTTAAGACGTAGGAGCTTGAAAGCGTCTTCAGCCGTCTTCCCTTTGCTCAACCAGCTCTTGAGCTGCGCCTTCTCCACATTCTTGGCGATGCCACTTTTTGTTACAACCAGCATGTGGGCCAGTTCTTCTTCGTTATAACGCGACGTCAGTTTGAGTAGCAGTAAGTTATACGGATCTCCCTTTCCGAGCGTTACATACGAAATCCAGGTTCTCAAAGCTGGACTCTCCAACAACTCGTCTCCCTTGTCAGTGTCAAGTTTAAGAAGCTTGAAAACATCATCAGCCATCTTTCCATCATTCTGCCACTTGTTTAGCAAGGCTTTTTGAACACTCTCAGTGACTTGGAAAGGGCTACCGTCTGTCTTAGCTCTTAGTAGCGCGTTGCTTAAACCATATTCTCCATAGTGTTTCACCAACTTCGACAGTAGCAGGCTGTACGGATCCTCCTTGCCGAGTTTGTCTACGAACGAGATCCAGGTCTTCAACAACGGATTTTTGAAAATGCCTTCCATATCGCCGTTCAGCTTTAAGAGACCATACACATCGTCCGCCGTTCTCCCCGTATCTAGCCAATTATCGAGCTGCTTTGTTTCAAACCTTTCAGCAACTCTCCTCGTTTTTGAAACTTGTTGAGCTTCACTAAGAAGCTTGGCCAGGGCCTCATCGCCATAATGATAAATCATTGTTTGAAGCATCGCTGCTTCACCACTTCCAGGGTCCTTCTTGTATGTTTTGCTCACCGAGTTAGCCCACGTTTGATACGCTGCACTCTCAAACAGCTTTGAGTCCGTCGTCCCAACTTTGAGACGCGCAAACAGCTTGTCGGTAGCCTTCTGGTTATTTGAAGTGAACATTTCCTTGACTCTCGTAGAGATCTTGTCCAGTGTTTGCGACTTGGCAACTTTATCGAGCGCCGCAGCACCTGGGAGCTTAATGCCAGTCATTCTCTCTTCTGAGCTGTCGGTATCTCCCTCCGTTGTTGGCCACTTGTGCGTCCTCAACAGGCGACCGACTTGAGCAGCATTCGGGACTTTACTGCTGCTCTCCTTTACTGTCGATGAATCCGTGGTGATTACTGAGCCAGCAGCTAAGCATACTAGTAAAGTGAGAGCGGATAGCAATTTAAAGCCATCAAGACGCTTCATTACAGTGAGCTTCGCAGCACTTGTGTAAAGTAGGTGGGACACTTGTTCACTAAATGGGGAATGGACAGGCATCTACAAATCTGGCATTTGCCCAATTTGACTGATTTGACATGAATCTGGCATTCCGACGACACAGGAAATGGCACCAACCTGGCACCATACTAAAAGTAGTATTAAAGTACATCGAGGAGATCTTCTTAATCCAAATGTGTCGTATTTCTTGTCTGTTAGAGCGCTACAAGACTATTCATTGATCTCGAGGCCTGTTAAACTCTCAAGCAGATTGTACTGTTTAGAGTGTAAGGCTCCTTCAAGGGAGAAATTCGTCAGCCTGCTTTTTGAAAGTTTTTTTTTTCCCACTTCAGAACTTTCAACTGAAGATGTACCAGGAAATGTAGTCGCAAGTCCTCCAGCAAAACGACGTAGCATCTGAAATCTCCGCATACACCCTTCCAAGCATCTTCGAAAGTTGTCACGGTCTTAAGTTCCGATGATGCCTCGTCAATTTGACGTCGAAATTCGGCTTGCGAAGCATAAAGGTCGGTTAGAGCGGCATGCTCTTGCTCAATCATGTCAATCTCCACCTCACTCCATCGTGAATGCAACCTATCACGGTGTAAATTGATAAGAGCTGATATATATCTCCCCTTCAGTTTAATCAAGTTGTGTGGTAGCGCCGGGGGAGTGTTCCCTTCCAACGGTTCATTTTTGTTGTTCCGTTCTGGTTCAATGATGTTCACACTAGCAACCAAATTCGCAATTACCAGAGCAAAGTCCTTAACCAATTCAAAAGCTGAATCTGGTCCAAGTGAGTCGAGAATCTGAATCGTAAGGTTCCATCATCAAGAAGTAAATCCAAAATGGTATTTGGGTTCACTAAAATTGTTCTGTCGTCGGAAAATACATGGGTACTTTCTAGCTGAACCAAATTCACGCGATCTGCATCTAAAACTGCACGACCACCGAAAACAGACAGCAAGTCTCTGGACAACCGCTTTAATGGCTCAACCTGCTCTGAAACAAGAGCTGTTTAATTTTCTAAACTGCGAAAGGTAATGACAGCTCGCTTAGAAAGTAACTGTATTAGTGCCAAACACAGCCACCGCTTATCAGGAGGTTTGCACGCTGGGTTTTCCATTGCCAAATGCGTTGCAATTTTTATGCGGTTACTTTTGAACCAAGTGCAGCACTTGAGCATCGATTCCCAGCGTGTATCCTGAAGAAGAGGAGCGGTCGAATTCATAGTTCGTATCAGTTTTGCTTGACGGCGTAGATATGCAATTGTCGATGTCATTGAACTGTGAAATTGACCCTTTACTGCAGCTTTAAAAGCTTTCTGGAGTACCAGATCCAACTGGTGGAGACCACACCAGACACGCATGAACCCACTTGAGCACACTTTCTGGAAACGAGTCGCTATTTCCTTGCTGCTACCAGTCATTTTTCGTTCGCCGTCAGCTGTCACTCCCAGCATTACTTCTTTCCAGTCTGGGCACAGCACATCCAATACGGGAATTATTGCGTTGAACATGGCTTCCCCGGTATGACTGTCGTACATTGGAATAGCCAATAGTTGTAAATTGATAATTTGTCCACAGTGAAATAGACGGATCCGAGTATCCAAATAGGAAACTGACATGTGAGTCGACATGTCAAGCGCAATTGAAAATGTCCAAGAGGCGCAAAGCAGCAGCTTAATCTTCTGTAAGTTCATCGCACAAACGAACCGCGCGTACTTCGATGGAAGATCAGGAGAACATGATCCAATAGAAGCCAATCCTGCTCGTTGTTTTGTATTTGTTAATACTGATAGCGCCATTCGAAACGACATTCTATAGCTTAAGTAGTCCACTATTAAATGAAACCGAAGAGGATTGTTGATGGTCAAGACATAATGAGTGCCAGAATCGTCGCGTTTGAATGCAGCTTTCTTAGTTCGCTCCCACGAAAAATAGTTTTCGTTGCTCAATTATTTTATCGATCAAAAAGGGTACCAATTGAAACAACAATAGGTGCTTGGGTTTCGCTAGCAAATGAGCGAATTGTAGCTCGAAATGGCCTCACGTCATCGAAGAAGACACGCTTTGCTTCAGATGAAAGCTGCTCGTACTGTGCCCACCTACTAGGATGTTGAGAAAGAAGGTGGTTTCGGTACGCCTCAGAACGGAAGGGATACTTGTAAAATTTGTTAGTCTGGATCACTTTTCTCTTGGATCCCACCTTCTCTTCTCTGCCAAACGCCATGTAAAAGCGGCATGCAACAGCCAGTATGAAGCCGCTCGTTGGACTTCGCTCACTGACTGCGAGACCGAATTCGAGAAGATGGCTATCTTGGAATGGGGTTGAACGACCTTTCTGTTTGCCAGACATTTGAGCCTGTATTAGCTGGTACGGGGACTCGCCATTCCCTCTGTCGTCCTGCTCAGCCATAACACCGTGGAGATTGATCTGGAAGCCGCCAGTATTGCAATCACAGGAACCAACGACGGAGAAGAATAGTTTTCTTCATGAAACCTGGCATTTTCTAAGAATAGGATATGGCGCGAATGCCAGAAATAGATTGAAATGCCAGATTTGTAGATGCCTGGGAATGGAGGATTCTACATGTATGTCTTTAGAATCTGGCTCTTAGTTTGCAGGCATAATATTTAAACTAAACCTAAAACACTCGGCACTAAGCAAAATACACTTGGCACTAAACAAGTTACACCTGGCACTAAACAAGTACAGTCTTCGGCTCAGTGCAGTGCAACAGCGTAGTTATCATATAATAGGAATATAGTTGGAGTAAGCATCGCCTCGCGTAATACACCTTCCATGACAGTTATCCTGGGAATTGCGAAAGACCAGATTTTAAGCCAGTTTGCATGTTGCATGTACTATGTGCGTGAACAGAGTCTGTGGGTGAAAATCCGTTGAAACACGCCATGGTTTCCTCACTGAAGGAAACGGTTTAGACCAATCCGTGTCCAGTATTCGGGCGTTTCTGTACTTCAAATCAGGATCTGCAGATTATTGCTTCGGTTTTGTACCTTTGGGCATCGTTTTTGTAATTTGTGCTCAGACTTTGAGCTAAAACTTCCACTTTCAACCAATCAAATCTATGGGCGGATATTCCTGTCGCGCGTAATACTTAAATTTTGTAAGAAGGATAGTGTTCAGACACCGATAAGTATTGGAGGTTGTATTAAAAAAAAGTAGGTGGTATCTTGGACGTTGTAAGCAATCGTATGAAAATTGGCGGCGAAAACGTTGGCAAAATGTTGACTCACAGTAGTTCTATTTTAGCTATGCATCCCAAATGCGATCAGCATTTGGACGACTTCGTAGCCAGCGTCTCCGACGCGGAGCCAGTGTACAGGATCGGTGACAAATTCAGACTACCGAGGCAAGTAAATATCTAGCAAACTTAACCAGACCAAGCATGGCCAGCCCCAATGCCAACTCCAACCACGCCAGGAACTCGCATTATCAACAAGACCAGGGTCCCAATCGTCGGCGACACGAAGTGACCAGCGCCAGCAGCATCTCGACCCCGTCATCAACCAGAGCCAACAGCATCTCGCCGGCGTTAGTAACCAGATCCAGCAGCAACTCCGCATCTCGCCCCTCCCCACCCCCCTCCCCCCAATAATCCTAGCGGCATCCCGACGCTGACAATAACTAGCAGCAGCAGTACCGAGACGCGGATCTCGCTCAGCGGTAGTCCTTCTACAGGCGTGGTTGCAGTGACGATCGTACGCATCAGCATCTCGGCGCCCGTGACAAGCATGGCCAACAGCATTGCTATAAAATACAGCCAGTATGGCCAGGCTCAGCAGTATCGTGTTGCCCTGTACGGCCAGCGGCATATTCTTAACGACTCGTTGTTCAGAACGACCAATAGCACCACAATGCCAGTGTTGGCTAACTTCAACAGAGCATCTCACGGGTCGACACTGAGAAGACACTGCGCGAGACGTTCGCAATGCATCTGTTCAAGCAAGTCACAGGGAGCGTTGTCTGCAATTTTATAAGAGATTGAATAATAAAGCCCATATTTGTGCACGATTAACATGAATTCATACCTTTAATTAAGGCATGCTTGTTGGAGCAATGGATCCTTGCACCTTATAACAAACAAACTAAATAACAAGACTTGGATGGGTGGTGCGATAGCCATTTGAATAGCAAAACTTAATTACACCTTTAAAAAGCGATGCCAATTGAAACTTTTGCGATGAACTGGTTCACAGGTTGACGCTCTCTATGGAGGTTAGCTTTTTGGTCCCGAATGGGTTTTGTGCCACCGGCTTTTGTCCCAAAAGGGTTTTTGCTAATTGTGTGGTGCATGTGTGAGAAAGGTTAGAGAAGGGGAGGCAAGTGATACGCCAAGTAATGTAGCAACACAGAAAGTTTAGCTTTCTGGAATATACGCTCTGCTGAGCAGCCTTCCTCGCTACACTAACGCTCGTAGGCTTCGTTCTATCTGTCATCTAGCCGTGACTATAGCTACTCGCTCTGCGCTAAATACTTGCGCGCTGCAAGTGATTATGAGCCCAAGCGCAACTGGGTAGTCCGTCAAGATAATGCGTATCGAGGACAAGAAGGAGCCAAGAGAGGAGAAACAGCCCAAGCACCCGCCGTTCGATGGGAACGACTTTGAGGTCTGGCTGGAGAGGATCACGTTGAAGTTGGAGAGGAAAGAGCCGTGGCGTTACTGCGAGACGGAGGTACCAGAACCCGATGAGAGTAAGGAGTTAATGACCCCCCCCCTAAAGGAGGCAAAATGCTTCTATTTAACAATATTTCTACTATTGTAACCCCGTGTTTTGTGACATCCGATTCTGCGTGGTTGAGGGAAAATTTGTGCAGCTACTGAAATAAACCCAGGAACCTCGCCAGTTTCTTCCCCAATTTATGGAATTTTTACGGTTCATCTTTTGAAACGCAAGTGAAATCGCTGGATACACTTGTAATAAACAAGCTTCTCGTCCAAAAAACTACCAGATGTCGAAGCCAGCTCCAGCACACGGGTACCCGTGCTCTCCGTACAATACCTGAGTCACATACCCACATCATTCGTTGATTTTATCAATCATGCGGACAACATTCTCGGATAATGAAGCCAAACGGCTTATGATGCTTTCTCTGGAGTTCGAGATCCTAGGCTCACGTGTTGTTTGGGATGGTATATCGCGTAAAATACCAGGCAGGCGCGCATTGAAGCAGCTTGAGATGCGTCTTCGCGCGCAGAAGCGCACGTACGGCAAGCAACTGGCGCGTTTCCCGTCGTGCTTTTTATCCACACATCGGCCTCAATCTAATACAGCCTGAATATGCCTACTTGCTCCAACTTAAGCAGACCGCACGGCCCGTGACATCTTCAGCGATGTCTCCGCGGCTGATTTACGGTAACAGGCTGGAAAGCCAGAGGGGAATGCTGACCTGCAACTGTATCAAGAATTATTTGCGCCATTGGGTCTGTGAATAGTGGCGACGTATTTCTAGACGTTGGTGCAGGAGTCGGAAACGTTGCCGCCCAGTTCGCTCTTTAGACGTTGGCGAGACAGTGCTTGGGCATTGAGAAGCGGGTGGAAACGGTGCGTAGAGCATCGGAGTGCTTACGTTCTCACGCTTCACGTCTATTACTACTTCACAAAGTGCAAGTGTTACATGGCGACGTTTTGGACACTCCTATTTCTACGTGTTCACCATTTCAAGAAGCTTCGATCATTTACCTCAACGATTCTCTGTTTGAAGAGGCAGCGAAGGTTGTGGTATTGGAGCAGCTCAGCGATATGAGAAGAGCCCGGCTGATTATTTCTATATCGCGGTCTTGCCCCCGCCGTCGCGTGTCCTGCCGAAGCATGTTTTGTTTGAATTGGGATCGTAAGGATATCTTGAGCGGGTAGGCTAGCTGGAAAGCAGATCTGGTGTCCATATATATGTCCCGCCGAACTGAGAGCTAACTGGTGCCCTCGTGGCGTTCTACATCGTGGTGGCGCGGCTGGTGTTGGTCTTCTCGCGGTTCTTGTCTTCTTGCTGGTATTAGGGTGTCCGACGTTCTGGTGGTCTAGCTGTACCCGTGGAGCTGGTGGTGCTGTTAGTGCTGTCTGTCCACCTGCGGTGCGTCGTCGAGTGGAGATGACTGGTCTGTTGGGTCTAGTGTCCTTCGTGATGTGGCTCGATGTTGCCACCATCGTAGAATTCCCACTCCTTGTTGCAACTGGCTGGCCAAGTGGTGCCCGACGTCATGCTGACGCTGGCTGTTTTCGTGGTGTTCCCCGTCGTGGTGGTGACTGTTCTCGTGTATTTGCCGCCGTGGTGCTGACTGTGCTCGTGGTATACGCCGTCGTGGTGTAGCATGTGCTCGTGGTATTCTCCGTCCTGGTGGTGAGATCATGTAGGGCGCTGTCGTGGTGCTAGCGGTCCTCGTGACGTTCGCGTGCTCGTCGTCTTGGTAAAGCAGGCAGTGACTGAAAACGTGATGGCCGTGGCCAAGCTATCGATTGCAAAAATACTTCCGAAGATGTATACTTAAAACAAGATGCACCTTTAGGACGAAAAAAATGGAATATGTGTATGCACGTGAGCAAGTAGGTTGGCTTACATCACTATCGTTCTGGTCACTGGGTTACAACCTGGTGCGCTACGACCGGTTTCAGCAGAGGTTGCACTACTCAACGGATCGCTTTGCTGGTGCTGCTTCTTCGGTTTGGCGAGACTAGATGAGCTTCGAATATTGTCGTTAGCTGAGAATAAGCCTTGGGGCAAGTACTACCAATGGTATTTATCCCAGCATGTCCGCGTCCTCTGCGGGCATGTCCAAACCGTTTCCATGTAAGATTGTACCACTCGGCAAAGACAAACATAATGCGTTAGGCAATAGTCGGTCACCTCCGTGGTGTACCTGTCCTCATATCGGCACACGATGCCTCGCCGTTGTTTTCTTCCCCCTCCTGCAAATGTTTGCTTTGAAGCCACCGATTCACACATCTTTTGCGGGCTCCTCGGGCTTGCCAAAGTCACGTTTTTAGTTTTCTTGATGTGGCGGCACACATGACCAACAATGTAAGCTGTACCCACACACCTGTAAACCTTGTGCTTCATCCATGGTTCTTTGGTCGGTGAAAACTCCACCATTTTCTTGAGAAATACATATTGAAGTAACAGCGGTATTCGTTGAGGCGTCACGACAGTGGGGCGAGGCCCTTCGGCTTCATAATACCCAGTCGGCTCGCTGCTCTCGTTCTGGCGTTGCAGACGCCCGAAATGTATCCGTGATTTCATCGCCATTTGAAAATGAGTTGTTGACCAGTTCCATGCGCCCAGCTTCATTGCCACGAGCAGTACCTCCCAAACTACCGATTTCATCACCATTCCTGGTATCACTCCACCACGAACTCCCCCACCCATTGCGGCTATCTCCATCTTCATCAGCCCAATTATTTCATAGAACCACACCACTGTCACTCACTTGATCATCATCCCGATTGATGTTGCTGCTGTCAGCTGCAGACGCTCCAGCAGCAAGGATACGGTTGTCTCTGCGTCTCCCTTCGCAGTGTTCACTTCGTTGCCCTTGTACTGGTCCACGACCGCGTACGCGACCGAGCCCACGTCCGCGGCTGCCTGGACTACCACGCCCACGCACTTGATCATCATCCAGGTTACCGTTGCTGCTGTCAGCTGCTATCGCACCGAAATCAAGGGCACGACTATCTTGGCGTGTACGTCACTCCTCGCAGTGTCCATTTCGTTGGTCTTGTACGTATCCGCGACCGCGTACGCGACCGAGCCCACGTCCACTGCCTTCATTATCATGACCACTCACTTGACCACCGTCCAGATTGACGTTGCCGCTGTCACCTGCTGTCGTACCGGCATCAAGGGCACGACTGGCTTGGCGTGTACGCCGTTCTGTAGTGAATCCTATTCCTTGTAAACCCACACGTCCTCGGCCAGCTGACTTGCCACTGGCTTGTATTTGGTCGCTAAATGATTGCTCGATGGCGTGGTCAGCCACGGATGCGGTAGTCACAGCAACACAGGTGCGTTCGTCACTCACGTGTACATCTTGTTCAGCAGCACGTCGTCTTTCTTGTCCTCCATCACCTCCCTGTTCAGTAACTCGAGTGCTGTTGTCCTCTGATCTACCCGTCGTGGCATCGCCAGCTCTTCCTTCAGCGACTAACATCACGATATTGGCATCACCAGGTTGTCCGGTATTCAATGCGCGTTCAGGAATGTTCTGGACCTGCACAGATTATAGTGGCACGTGTGCAACTTACAATAGGTATTAGCAAACA
The DNA here is from genome assembly GCA_011320135.1 of Phytophthora betacei. Taxonomy (NCBI): domain Eukaryota; phylum Oomycota; class Peronosporomycetes; order Peronosporales; family Peronosporaceae; genus Phytophthora; species Phytophthora betacei. The sequence continues at coordinate 505,159 of JAANHX010000444.1, read as the reverse complement.
TTACGACAACGCATGTGAGAAAATTTGCTCACCGTGATCTACATAGTGTCTTAGCACAGCTTCCTCTCCGAGAAGGAAATCAGTTCCTTCCTCTCTGTTCGCGTTTCCACCTGACAAAACGTAACGGTACCTGTTATCGAGACCGCGAGGCGCTTTAGGAGTCCGACCTGCAGCTTCAGCTCCTTCCGGACGCCGTTGAAGTCAATCGTGGCGGCTAATTAAGTGCCACTGTCCTGTGGGGTCTGGGCACCGCTTCGACGGGCCCGCTGTCGCTTTCGCCAACGAGGACATGAGGGCTCGTTCGCGAGTTTGGGTGGCATGCGGAAAAGGAAAATCGGGGAGTGAATGGTTCCGGATGTGGTCGGAAAAGATATCAGTTGTGACAGTATGTAAATCGTGGTTTTGCATCTGGTTTTGCAATTTTATGAGCATCATTTTGCAAAGTTCATACATTCATTCAGTTGTGTAATAACCATATTAAACTGTATACAATATTATTGATACATACCCAGTTCCAACATGCCATCAACGCTACATTCATTTTGGTTTTACTATGAAAGTAAAATGTTTCGATGTGCATCCTTGAAAGCTGAAACAGACCACGCACCAACACAACTATGTGTACTACGCAGCACAGGCAAACCGACCAAAACAGTAGCTTCAGCGCCCTTGCTACTAACAGTTCTAGTGATGCGGATTGTTCCACGCCATTTTTAGAGAGTGCATCGGCAGCATTGGTGGAAACGCGACGAGCATGGCGTGACGATGCGCTCGACTTTGTCCAGCACACCATATGGGATGAGAATATCGCAATAGACACAAATGACAAATGACTGGCTAAAAGAACCATTATCATACTTTCATCCAATCAGGGACATATTCCGATAGTACCGTGATGTTGTAAAAAGAAGCAAAATGCTTCCTTTCAGTGAGAGTTCACCGCAAAATGGTAATGGGGCTGTCAGGTGGTTCTGGTGCCTGCTGAGCCGACGTGCCCATCACCAGCCTAATAAGATGCATTTTGCCCCCTTTAGTGACAAGGCTCTTATGTTTGTATACTATACTATAGTAAGGTAGCTCGCGAAAGGGTTAAAACAGAAACTCGTTTAAAGACATCACAGTGGTCTCGCACCGTATATGCTTACGTACAGATGTTTGTAAAAGCGCACCCCATGTTTTTACTTCGTAGACCTAGGCTACGAGCTACGTATACGCTACAAGGACTCTCTCAGCGTCTCCGACTCAACGATTTGCCGCGTGCTACACTTTGGAAACAAAGAAGGTTCTCAAGGGCAAGCGTACATCGCGGACACCACGGGTATGTCGGTCGGCACACTCCCTGGTACAGTAGTTAAGACCAGTTTGACGAAGCATCAAAGGACGGGCGGTCATTTATTGTTTGAGTTTTTATTAAAATTATAAATATTAGATATCTATTTATTTGTTTTGTAGACCGGTACTGCGCTGGTCTGCCATTAAATACGCCGGTGCATGCAGCTTTACCGTTTAAACAGCGTAGAAGTAGTATACGATATACAGAACGCCTGCAGCGCCCGCCATTAATACCTCAAACAATCAGTGGCAACGCGACGAGTCTTGCCGTTGTCAGCTTGCGACGCCAATGGATATGCCAATTTAACTTTTGTGTCTGGAATTGCTCGATCGTGCATCGCACGGTACCAAGTTATATTAATGCTAAGTACAATGCACCGAAAAATCGCTATAAGAGCCTCTCGAGGTGAAATGCTTCTTCGTAAGGTCGCAACTTGCAGTCAGCGGCGACAATGCCACTAACACCGCATCGCAGGCTAGAGCAACATATTCAATCGTCTAGATGTTACAATTTTCGGAATGCACGTAAAACTACTAGAAAAGAGTCGATCTGTTGATCGCCGAATGCGCTATCAACGAGATTACCCCAACAAAGAAAAAAATCAAAATTGTCGTCCGAGGAACGTGGATAAACTGATTATTCCAGTAAATATCCAAATATAGCGACAATTATATTTGGATGGCTTTTTAGTGTAATCATTAGCGGATGGGCGCAACTTTTTTGTTTTATTTCTGAAGTGTGGTATTTGAGTATTCTTTTCAAGTTGTGTCTTGCTTGAAAAAATTTAAATATTAATAAAGAACAATTGTGTTTTTGTACTGACTTATAATTGCACCATATTGATATAGAAACATGTATTTAGTCCAATACTGGAAAAATATGCAAAATAGTTTTTGTAATACTTAGCATCTTACAAAACGTAAGTAAAACAAAGTTTGGTCAATTTATTTATTACAAAAATTGGTTAAAATATCATGTATTATGCTAGTTTTTTTTTTCTCTCGACGTAAATTTGTGACCCAATACTGAAAAAGATCTGCGCTCTCAGATGCAGATTCTTATATTTTCGCTTACTATTCTCTGGATTTTATATCCAGAGTCTACCAGGGATCGCAGCTACGTCTGAATCCTTGCATTTTTAATGCCCCTACTAATTCGATATAGATAATTCTATTAGAACCAGTATTTGACCCGACCCGTAGTCGAGGTCTCTTACAGCCCATAGAGCTTGTAATACCATGAACCGTAAAGCTGTCTGAGATTGCTGAACTCGGTAGGGATTGGGACGTCCTTGGGGCTATATTTCCTCGCCAACTTCCAGAGCAACCGCTCCACGCTCGATTTATGTAGTGACGATAATGTCATATTCTCTGCATGCCGCGAAAAGGACTCGAGACTCGAGCGACTCAGGAGTCGCTTTATCCTTTCCTCATCTTCCATCTCGTCACTGTTTATCTCGTTCGCGTGGTGACGCAAGAATCTCTTTCCGCCATCAACACCATGGTCTAAACCAATGGAAGCAATTGTATATGGCGATACCAGCGTCAACCCGCTAAAAGTTCCATCGTAGGCTGCGGATTTAGCGTTAGTGCTTGTGAGGAGAACGGCTATTGAAGTGACGGCAAAGACGCGGGAAACATGCATTGTCAACCGGTTTTGCTTTAGGTTTCCAGCGACCCTGCTGAGCTCTCGACAAATTGAAGAATGGATGCAATTAGATACAACATGCGTTGACAGTCTGTGGGTGTGAAACAAACAAACAGCAAATATTTCCCGTATACTTGCTTGCTGCCGTTCGTTACAGATGGACCTACAGCTAGCCTGGTGAGAACTGCACGCTTGCTTTCCATTCTGCATCTTTATAGTGCAGCTCGCTTCTTTTATTTTTTTGCAGCATAAAGCATAATATATGGTACATTTTAGCATGCATGATTCTCTTTGAAGAAGAGTTACAGTGGATATATAAATTAAATTGATCCAGCATTACTGCTGGTACATGAATGTTGCCTTTCATTAAACACGAATAGGGTCGTGCAATGTCGCCCAGCAGCTGTTGACCCAGCTAATCCTCAAGATCGGCTAGTGCAGGACGTACGAAAATTCTTGCGTGCATTCGAGTTATGGGAACGATTGGATATAAAGTGCGCTTAGTGCACATTTTCAGTGAATTTGATTCTCACACCTGTTTTTTTGCTTGCTCGTACAGGCGTTGACGCGACACTTTTAGTAAGCGATTGATTATGCGACAGAAATGGTAATCGGTTATGCGACACTGTCTTAGATGAGTGAGGTACTCCAACACCACAAATATTGATACAATCACCAGAGAAAAGGAATCCATAACCATTACATCGGGAGGGATCACCTACCATTCTATTCGAACGAATCACCAGTGATTTGGACGATTTCACCTCTACAGCAAGCTATATATAAACATGCAATTGTGGTCGTTTCGTACTGGTACATTTAAATCAACGCAATAATAGACCACAAGGAGACACATCGCTACACTTCCGAATATTCAAGAGGCGTCTCTCAATGAACGACCCGCCCACGATGGCGCTACCCGGGGTATGAACATAGTCGCTTAATAACATCGAGTGCTTTTAGTTTACTAACGCAAATCGGCTGTACTTTAGACTGAGGTGGGCGATACACGACGAGGAAGGCGAATTCCTTGGGTGGAAATCTGGAACTCAGCCATTAATCAAGATGTTTCACTGGATGAATTTGTGGATTCTCTGTCCAGTCGAAGTCGTCAAAGAAATACACCAGAGCGATGTACCTTGGATCACGGCAAATTTGATGACGATGAGTCCCTAATGACACGCCATACCATGCGAAGAATAGGTGCACTTCCGCTAGATGTAAAGAGACTGAGATAAAATGTCAGTGTCGGTACCGAGTTTTAACGTGCGAGAAGAGCAATTTGGCTGCTGTATCTGTCGACGGGGACCATACGATGCAGGACACATCCGTCATGTCACCTACATCAAAACTTCCTGTCTTGACAGATAACATGAAGAAGTGTATTGATGAACGACTTGAAGAAGACTCGACAATTACCCCTGTGGCGCTGTTTGGGATTATATGCAAAAAGATATCCCGTATGACACTAGAAGGACCTCCTCCACTATTGAACCAGGTGCAGAGCCACACTAAACGATGGCGGAAGGCTCATCGAAGAGATATCATGCAGCCCGTGATAGATCTGTGTAGACAACACATGTACGATACTCTGGTAAACATTTCCGATGAACCCACGGATTTGATGATACTTTGTGATACAAAGCACGAAGAGAACACGATTGCTCCCAAACTGGGAGACGGATCTGCATTGTATCCATTTCGTATTGGTATCACTTCTTTTTCGATGTTGGAAACATACGTGGAGGCGCAGCGCGATCCACGGTGTACAACGATCCTTCATATCGATAGTACTCATAGTATCGTCAAACAGAAATTTCCTGTATTCGTTTTTGGTTTTTCGGATTGCCGGTGCAAGTTCTTCCCAATGATTTACTTTTGCACGTCGCAGCGAACCGGAAAAGATGTAGCATGGTGTATTTCGTATACGAAGCGGATTATTCGAGAGATTTTTTTATTGCCTTCTCACCAGCCTTTATCATGTCCGACGCAGACAATGCGCAGTTCAATGCTTGTCAAGTTGCACTGCCTCAATCCAAGTGGCTAATGTGTTGGTTTCACGTTTGTCAAAACGTGAAAGACCGCACTAAGGGAAAGCTAGAGCGCGTGACTATCGATATGATCTTTCGGGACCTGAACAATCTTCACTACGCACGAAACGAGGAAGAATACCTGAGTAGAAGATCTCTCGTTTTATCGTCATGGCGTTCTGCATCAGCATTTTGTGAGCATTTTCGCAAAGTAGCTGATCATATAATTTCACAGTGGATTTTACATCCTCGTTTCAGTCAATGGCAGGCATTTCATACTCCTCCTGGATACGCAGCTACGAATAAGCCAGTTGAACAGTACCATAAAACACTCAAGTTAGTGAATAAGTCGAAGAAAGCAGCTCCTTTCGAAATGATTGAGCGCTTAGATCAGTCTCGACTCGTTTTTTTTAACACAAAGTTTACTTTCAAAAGCTCTCCGCAAGTGTCACAGCGCCTAAAAGCTCTGTACAATTTGACAACTCGTAAACATGAGCTATCAGCCAAAATTGTACCCACAGCTGATGACATTCCTGCTCAACTCGTTCAAGTCCAACACTTTCCAAAACGGCGCTATGGTGACAATGAAAGTTGCCCTACCAACGACTTTTTCGCGGAGCCCGATAACAAGAAATTACCTTACAAGTCAATACACGTTTTACGTATGCAGTGGAAAAATATGCCAGTCGATGGATGGTTAGTGAACGCTGTGTCCCGCTTGTGTGGTTACCTCTTCAGTGGTAAGTTTGGCCTCTGTGTTCACATAATTCACGCAACACGGCAGCTGCAAATTCATTGTCCAGGAATGCCAGACGGAGAGCGAATTTTCGCAACTACTGGAGGTCAACTTAGAAGAGAGCGATTAACCACCCTCGAAAATCAAATTGAGAATAGTCAAGAGACAGCGCCATCCGAAACAGCTACTACCGCGCTCAGTATACAATGTATTGACGGCAGACCACTGTACGGACCAAGGTGGAGGGGGTCGCAACCTGAACAAAGCCACCCAGTGAGTGTTTACGCATCTCGTCTAGGTACATATCGTGCACCTCCAGAATTACATGACCCGATTAGCCCGCTGAATCTGAATGGTGAATCGGACCGTCACTTTGGAGCGCATGGATTAAGCTCGAGGAATTCAAACGAATACGAGAATGTATTGACTTTCGTGAGTAATCCAACTGGTTGGGTAAACTCCAACAATTCGGAGGAGTCGCAGCCCGCTAACATAGCATGACATCAGCAACTTTATTACATGGACCGTCACAGCCTACTCGAATTGTAGAATCATCATCACCTCATCATCTTGTTAATCCACATATCATCGCTGTCCGCGGTGCAAGAATGATACTCCCCCTCTCAGAGACTGCGGCAGAACAAGCTTTAAGTGAAGTTGATAGCAGCGAAAATAGTGAGACTACAAGAGGTTGGTTTGAGGAGACAACGGAGAATCGCTCGACCAATACACTACCAAGCACGCGTCGTACTTCTTGTGACCAGACCAAGCGTCGCAGGTATTAACGAACAAATGCAGCGGCCTTTGTTTTATATTTGCTAAACACTATTCTGTAAAACGACTTTGCCTTTTTTCATATATATTAAAGGCTGCTCGTGACAGTGGAATCACATATATAAAGATATCTTACACCTTCTGATGCCCATTACAAACCAATCTTTACCAAGAGTGTCAACTAAGCATTTGCCATTGGTGATGTTTCCCAACTCTTTGGTGCTTTATAACCAGATGGTGGATGACCAAATCTTTGGTGATGCAGATCAAATGTATGGTGATGGTGTACAAATCTTTGGTGAGTATTTCTCTCCCTCGTCTTAGATGCATTAAATTTTAAAACATTAAGATTAAGTGCTATGCAAACAATTTATACCCCCGACCTTGTATAAAATAGGCGCTGTCAACGGATGGTTAGTTCATAGCTACACACCTCTTAATAACTTAATGTTGAGGTCTGTCATGACCATACAAATTATAAACATGAAGGAGTTCTATCAGCCAGTCTAAGCCTAAATCAACCCTTTACTGAGTCTTTGCCTTACAAGGCCGTGCGCGACTTGGGCATGCAGAGAAGCCGATGAGCTCCGGACTCAGCCTTGAAGCCCCAAACGTTGGTTTTTTTATCTGGCTGAGGAGACTTATTAATTTACCCCCTCTATAGTTTTCACTGCCCACTAAAAGTGATCTCGGTGGATTTCGTCGATGATGGTACAGTATCCGTGAGCCGCAACGATTAGCCCACAGCACTGCTGCGACAGCACGACGGAAAAGTTGAGCCCCAAATTGGGCCCCCCAATGGGACAGCAGGAGGAGGTACGCATATGCACTACCATTACGTGCACGTGGCCTGTGGTAGAAATCTGATTACTCCACGGTGATTTGGAATCGTCGTCCAAGTTCTCCTTAGGGCTCGTAAAATTGAGAAGACAGATGCGTTTTTTTTACATTACAAGCCCATCCCCAGCCGAACTAAGCCATGGCGCACGAAGTCTCCTTCCTCGATGAAGTCTCAGTCTGCAATATCCTCTCGGCGTCAAAGCAACCTCCACACCTACACCCCGACCGCTATCTCGTTTTTACCTGGTAGAGAAAGAGAAACCGTCGATCGCCAATGCGTCTTTCCTACATCCTCGTCGTCGTATCAGCTGCGGCGCTTATCACTGGCGGCATCGCGTTGCCTCGGAACACTGGTAAAATCCACGGTAAAATCTCCCAATGAGGTTCACACGCTCGCACTTGAGAGCCACGCTGGGGAGGAGAAGAGGTTCTTGCGAGGCCGCAAAGTGGTGGACGATGAAGACGACGACTATGGCATCTCCGATATCGACGATGACGACGAGGAAGAGAGGAAGGGCGGTGCTAACCTCTTTTCCAGCTCAAAGCTTGACCAGATGATGAGCGGAGTCAAGGAGTTCAAGAGATACAAGAATTTGAAGGCATACGGCTATTCCCCGAGCACGCTTCAAAGCAAGCTGGAACGTCTGTACGGCGACAGATACAGAAACCTCTGGCAGAGATACCGCGCCAACTACTACACCATCTAAGACTGTTACATGTGTCGGCAAGTCCTGTAGTCTGCGTCAGGTTAGCACGAGTCTGACTGACTCACGACATTACTACAATCTTCCTACTCTGACGGATAGCAAAAATAAATAGATGGACCTACAGATACTCCTCACGATTATGCAGCGTTAGCTGGTGTAGTCAAGTCGTCCTTCGTCTTTTAAATTTTCATGACTCCGATTGTTTGCTTCAAGAACAAGAGCAAGTGCATGTAGCTTCTAAATGATGGTGGGGGCCATTGGCACGTTAATGATCGTCACCACAAAAGAATTAATAATATATTCAGACTTTGGTAACGAAGGATACTCAGCCACTACAGTAGTAGTTCCTCTGTCCGGAAATATAGGGCCACATCAAATCAAATTCAATCTTAAGAACTAGAATAAAGCCTAAACTAAACTTTTATAATTGTGCATATAGTTTTGCGGATCACTGTGAAAATTCTCAAATATATAATTTACATGAAACCTATCCAGAGGAAACCTCTAGTATTTTATTAAATCAATACGAGGAGTCTGCTATTATTTTAACCGTTTTGAAATCCTTGGAAAAAAAACTTAAAACACTTATCAAAATACCAAAAAATCTAAAACTAAAATAATTAGTTTTAATAGCTAAAAAAAAGATATTTTTGAAAAAACTGCAAGTGGTGGGATACCTGCTAGTGAAATAAATATTTATAATAGTAATAACAGCAATCGCTCGGCTAATAAAGTGTAATTTTACTACATGTACTTAAGTTTGAAGCAGAAACCTCACACCTTGAACAAACAAACCACGAATCGTGCGAGAAATTGGTTTGTATGTAGTATAAATAAAATTCCAAACCACAATTACTGTCTGCGCTGGTTTGCGGTAACATATATCAGATTTTCAAACCAAAGAGCCTGTTTGGAGTTCCGCACGGTTATAGGTTTGAATATCCTACGCTACAAGTGCGTGCGTCAGAAGATCGCACCCTACCTGCAAAGCCGCACCCTTTCAAGATACTTAACTTTTTTCCTTAATGCCGTGACGGGTAAGAGCTATGTGGTATCGATCATTTCAGAAATTTCCTTGTCGTTTCCAGCAATTCCACCAGCACGAGGCCTGACAATCTTACATAAAGCTGCTGAAATTGTGGAGGGGAACGTGCAGCTAAGCCAATGTCAACAAATACTTTGAGCTCCGGTGCTACTATTCCAGTGCCTCCACATGTGACTCATGCTATTCGCGATTACGTCCCTCTCGACGGCTTTACTGTGGTTTCAAAGCGCGGGGGGGGGGGGGGGGGGCGTTCCATTATTCTTGACGGGGGTGCTCGTGTCTCAGCTCAACTGGATGACAAGGAGTACGTTGGCTGGATCTGCCTAGGAAATCATGAATGTCGCCTTCAAAACAAAATTATCCAGCCGTACGGCAACACTTCAAAGGCTACAAAGCATTTGGGGGAAGTACATTTGCTCATTGCTACGAAAGTGACTGTCGAGAACGAAAGAAAAAGAAGCCGTGCGGAGCAACTTGATCGAATTAGAAATGTTGTTGTGACCTGAGATGACAGCAGACGCATTAATTTACTCCTCGAGACTAGGCTTGTCGTAAACAATAACCTCCCGTTTCGAATCGGAGAGTACGAGAAATCAGAGCTTCTTGCGGACTTCACGCTCGGGGACGCGTTTCGTGTCACTATCAACAATCATATTGTTACGAGGCTGATTGCCGAGTTCTGTTCCAGCGCCAGAACATCCGCGTGTGATTATATAGATTGCAGCAGGGTCGATGGCGTACCGACGTCGAAAGTGGTTTGCGATATGTTGGCATCAAAAACCCAGAAATCTACCAAATATCTTGGCCTTCGACTGTACTTTGTTGACAGCGAGTGGAAATTTCAGTCAATTCTACTGGGAACCCGCCATTACGAACATATGTATGATGAGAGGATTGAGGGGAATCGTGAACCTTTCAAGTGGTGGATTCTCGAGCTACTGAAGGATTTTCAACTGGCGGTTAGAGGTCTGTAAGGTTCCACCAGCGATGGCGGTCCAGACGTCAAGTGGATGATGAAGACAGGCCTTGGACTCCGGTGGGAGTGGTGCATGCCTCATCTCACAAATGCCGCAATCAAAATGGCATTTGGAATTGTCCCGCAGCGCCAAAGCCCAAAATACCTTGAAGGAACGGATTTACTTTCCCGTATTGCACGTACCACATTTGCCATTCGCTCTAATGCGAGTATGGGAAGTCTTTTCGCGGAGCTTTGCGAGATGGCAAACAGCGGTGCCTCGCGTCAGCTTGTAGAGCACAAAGACCACCGTTTCATGGGATTGGAAAAGGTGGTCAAGCGTTTGCTAAGTAAATGGGACCAAATCGAAGACTGGTTTCAGGAGCGCACCAACAAGGACATTTGTGATAGAAAAGCAGTACCGGAGGGGTTGCCTACAGCCGATGACAAAAAAAAACTCCTGCAGCTGTATGGATTACGCAAGCCTATTGCTAGTCTCAATACCAAGAGCCAAAAGGAAGACACAAACCAAGTTGCTGCGCTTCTGTCAGTGTTTCGACCTCGAACAGCTATTTTAGACAAGACGAAGCCTGTCAAACACAGAATTCAAGCGCCTTCTGATCCACAGTTGTATTACCAAGTACACCACCTCACTCGTCTAACGAAAACAACCCGTGCATTGCTAGCAAAGGCGTTCCATAAGAACTTTTTCGCTCGATACACAGTCCAATTGCTTTTTCGACAGACGTCCTACATTCCAGATATGCAAATGCAACTGCATCCTTCGTTCAAAATTCAAGACAAAAATCTGTCCAAGATCGTCAAACTTTGCAACGAGCAGCCTATTATTGATCCCGGAGAACCTCATCTTCGACTTGATGAACAAAGTGTAGCACGTAATGTGGTCAACGTGAAAGAAACTGTGATGAGACGTTTACGATCGCTGATGATTAAGGTTTCTACAAGTACCTTCGCTACCTACCAAATCACGACCCAATATCAGCCGCAGCTAGATGCTTCGACGGTAGCAATGCTGGAATTACCAAGTCTGCAGGCGCAGACCGTGTTTTGGAAGACCTTCTGGAATTCACAGAAGAGGAGGCGTGGACGTCATGCAGCACGACGTGCACGAAGTTCGGGTTAATGAAGAGTTTGAAAGGTGGCTAACAGACCCAACCAGACTTCGAATTTTAATGGTCAACCTGAGGCCCATTCTTATCGGCCGGGTACCGATCCCAGCGTCGGTGACTATGGGGCAGGTGTACCGAGGAGCTGATAAGAATCGATCGCTGGGTATTTGGTATTTACTGTGTGTGGCAGATTTACATGTCATCCTGGGATCCCAGCTGGGGATTCGCTCTCCGACCCCCAATTTTTTTCTGGGATCGGAGAACGGTACCCCCGATTTTCTGTTTTTGCACAATTCGCCCAACTTTTGTAGATGTTCGTGCACCAATGAAAAGCGAGGGTTCCGAAATCCCAGGAATCCCAGCTGATAAGAATGGCCCTGAGTCCATTCTCGCATACTGGAAGCGACAGCATGGCGAGAACAACTACCGCATTTTATCGATTGCAGCACGTGTTCTTTTTGCGATCCCAGCATCGGCAGCTCAGATTGAAAGATACTTTGGAATCACTGGAATGCTAGTTACGACTCATCGAACAAGTACCGCCAAACACAATATCGACATGTGCTCGTTTCTCAACAGGAACTGCAGATATGTCGATCTGGCTAGCTGTAAGAAACTTTCAGTAAAATTAAATCATTCCAGCAAATGTACTAGCTGCCCTCAGTACGCAACAGATCGACATGTCATTCTCTGCTGAGTGTGAACGCGAGATGGCATCATGCATATTTGATAGTGACTAAACGATCAGCTTTTTGTTACAATACATTGATTTGATGCTCACTCGGTCTAGCTGAAATCTCGAACCGGTCATCAAAATCGTTGTAGTAAAATAAGAGACAACGAGGCAATGACAAATATGAAAGTACTGATTTATTCCGATTGGCTCTCCTGGAATTCAATGTCACTTGATGCCGGGGGGGCATTGACTTCTTGCTGATGCGACGTAACTTGCGCTCTTGTTGCTGAACGCGCTGTTCAATTGATCCCGGAGTTTTGCTGCGGTTGCCTCGGCATCCTTCAATTTGTCACCTGGATCGACATAACAAGTGAATATGGGGTTACTAGCGGGGGCCAAAAGAGGATCCACGTACTCGTGCGGCGGAGCTTGGATTCTAGCTCCGTTTGCGTTCGCTTGGCATCCGCCCACTCGGTAGCCGCCTTGTCCCGCTGGAGTTCAGTGTCCGCCAACTTCGCTTGGATCTCGTCGCGCAATTGAGTTACGCGTACGAATTCTTCGAGCGCGCAATCCCGCCCGGCAGACGCTTTCTCGAGTGACTCCTTGGTATCTTTCAGCTCCTCAGAGAGACGAGCCAGAGCTGCATCCGGCGACGAGGGAGGTGGATTTGGCGCGGGGGACCCTCCACGCGCCGACCCTAATGCGGATCCGCCATGGGTGGATGCCACATAGTCGTTAGTCACCACCTCTTCTTGGGTCAGGCGCAACTCGTCACGGAGTCGATCCAAGCTCTCATCCGCGGCTGCACTAGTAGTCTGGGAATCCTCCAGATCCCGCTCGAGGTCATGGATCCGGGATTAGAGCTGGTGGATCTCAGATCCGGCGAGCGCCATCTCCCTAAGGAGGTGGTCGTTGTCGTCCCGCATGCCATCTCGCTGACGAGAGGCGCGATCCAGCCGTCCGGTCAAGTCGCGGATCTCGACCGCTTGATCGGCCAACAAGAGTCGTAGGTCCTGCGACCGAGAGGCCGCACGGTGCTCCCACCCCTGGATCTCCATAGCCTGGTCATGGATCTGGGCTCGCAAGGTTTGAAGTTGGGTGGCGTGCAAAGACGCAGCTTGGTCTCGGGCATCTTGAGCCGTCTGGAGCTCCGCCGTCAAGGTTTGCACCCGATCGGAAAGAGCCTGGGCTAGAGTACGCAGATCGGTGGGTGACATTGAAGAAGGGCTGACCGGAGGAGTGGTGGATGGGGCCTTGCCCGGCGATTTGCTGGTACGCTTGGTGGGAGACATGTGTCACGAAGATGAGGAAGCGGTTGTGGATGCTGGTAGTGCACGCCGTGAACGCTGTTGTGCAGCGCCGACAACGTACAGGAGGCGATTGTGGTGAAGTGCTTTCTCAGAAATAAGAGAATGGACCTAACGCGGGGTCACTATTCCGAATCAGTGACAATTTCAAGTGATTAGAGAGGATTTGGATCGTCCGGCGTGGATGCAAGTTGCCGGTGGTGGATTAGCCATGACGAACAGCACCCCGTATGAAACGACGATGGATCTGGTATGAGTGATGTACGGGAAGGCAAGATCCACCAAGGCTTATCTCGGATCCACCCTTACCTGGGTTCACTTAGGTGGATATGGGATATACTATGTAATGGTGGATCGACTGTGGATCCTATTAAGGAATGGTGGTAGGTGTCATCTGAAGGTGGATCTAGTAGCCACGACTAATGAAAAGTCAAGATCCCCCGCGAGGTGTCCCGAATCCCATACTTCCGAGGTCGGATCCAAGGAGGGAGGATCCCGCATAGAACGACCTGGATCCAAGATGCAGGAATGATGGATACAGTGGATCTCGAACTTTCGTGGAACAATGGAGATCACAGACGGTTGCAAGATGATGTTGGATGATTGAGAGCTCAGATCCATGACGAGTGTACACTTACAGTGAAGTGGATCCAAGCAACCTGGATCCAGATGAGTGTACCCTAATAGGATGACCATAATGATTACGCCATGGATCCGGTGGATCTGAAGATAATACAGCTGGGATGATGAGTCAAGGAAAGAAGGGACATGCAGCCGAGCCTTGTAAGGGATTTAACAAGTAAAAGACATAGAAGGTAGAAATCCAGGCAGATATAAGCTTAAGTATCAATACAGACCTCAATTTGCACAGTGACGCGCAAGTGCCTTCCTCCCCTCAAGAATCGGAACTCCATTGGCCGTTCGAGCTAGAAGAAGGTTGGGAATTGCGAATCTAGTGTTGGTAGTGATAGCTGGATAATACATTGGCCAGATCCTACAGCCTAGTAAGCTTTCCTATACACATGCAGATCCGACAGGTTAACCAAATTTACTACTTGGTCGGTTACACCCTAGAGGCTCTCAACTTTCAAGCTCCCGTCACAGGAGGCGGCAAGTACGACGTAAAGGAAACGCAAAGGCAAAGGACACACCCGAAAGGCAACCCTACGGCCAGATCCACGATCTAGGCCCTGGATCCATAAGCTCGAATATTCGCTTAGAATTCGGAACCATCCACGGACGCAGAGTGAAGATTTTCCGCTGCTCCACCCCATCCCCACGTCTCGCCAAGATACTCAAGCTTCACCACTTGAACTCTTCGGAAGTTACCGAGAGAGCAGATCCCGCCCTACCGACGGGTACACAAGGTGAGGAAAGTTCAGCAGAACACGGATCATCGGGGGACCCCTCTGTTAGTCGGTGTCTGGGCGCAGTTGGTAAGTTGGATCCAGCAATCTCGCAGATGTTGCTGATCCCGTTACACCACAATGGTGCGCGTGCCCGGATCTTTTGGTGACTCGGGATTTCACCGTGAGTCCCAAGAAGATGCTCAAGTGAAGATTGAGCCAGGGGAAGAGGCGTCGTCGGAGGTCGGATCGACGAAGACGCTGCTGAATGAAACAAGATCCGCGGATCGATGGAGTTTTGGGAGGAACTCTGTCGACGGAAGAGAGGTGGATCCGGATCCGGATCTAGAAGAGAAACCTCTCTATCCTCCCCAGGTCCTCTCGGGGACCCCTGCGGATCTTGACGCAAGTCAAGATCCGCTAACAAAACAAAGGAAAGTGAAGGCGAAACGGTATGCATTTGCAGACTCACCGGTTAAGCCAACACCGTACCTAAACCCAAGCCCGCTAGTCGAAGAAACAAGAAAGAAGACGAAAACGAGTAAGATTACGCGGAAGAAGATGCAAGCTCCAGAGCCGGAAGAAGACCAAGCTGGATCCAGGTCAAGCTGGTCCGACAAGGATCTTGAGTTTGTGTATCGCCACCAAGCTTTACGCGACTTTCTGCATCAAGATCCTGTCATGCGGATCCTGAATCCACGACAGATCGAAGATCCAAGGGAACCGGTGAGAGCACCAACGAAAACGGCGAACAAGTTGGTGGCAGTCAAAGATCTATTACGTTTGCTTACGGAGTCAGGCATCGTAGCTGGTGTGTTCGACGCAGAGGATATCTTCGAGCTAGACCTGGATATCATAGTATCCGCGACGCGGGACCTCTTTGCCAGAGTTAAGTCCATCACCGGAGAAAGGTCGCGCACTATGGATCCAGTGTCGTCGCCGAGGATCAGCCAAGCTGTGTCCTCGAACTACGAATCCGCGGCTGAGGATGGGTCAGACACGTCGTCCGAGCCCCGACGCATGACTTAAGGACCCTCCGGGGCATCCATGCTGGAAGCGCGGGCGAGGATCCGGGGACAGGAAGTCCCTGTGACCGTGAAGACTCGGGATCCAGTACGCCCTACCCGTGATCGGATACAATCCAGCCAGGATCGAGCCAGATCCGGCAAGAAGCCAATGGGGTTATCGTCAGATCGGGCTCAAGGTAATCGCCGCACAGATCCTGACTCGCCAGTGGACCAGACGGCCACAGGTTCTTCCGACACTTCCTCGGGCACCCTGCAGCGACACTTCGAAGCTGCGATGAGTCGGTTTCTGGCCGAACAGGGTATGAGAGCGCCCGTGCCACAAGCGCAAGTGCTCCACGAGACGTGGAGATGGAGTCAGTGGAGGGAGACAACTCCCATGATGAGTTCGACCCAGATGATCAGGATGATCCATCCCCTTCGTCAGCGGTGGTAGCAACAGCCGCAGCCGATCCAGAGGTACGGATCTCAGCCATATCGGATCTGAAGGAGTTCACGGGCAAGGATCAAGACGAGGACCGAGCGAGAACATCGATCAGCAAAATCAAGTCGGCCCTCATGAGAGATCAAGCGTCAGATGCCGAGAAGTGTCTGACCTTTGCGGATCTGCTAGCGGGGCCAGCCAGGAATTGGTATCGGCAGCTGGGTAGATCCACCAGGAACAAGTGGCCAGATTTGTTGCGCAGTTTCCAGACCCAGTACTGTGGATTGGGAGTGTCGGTGGCACGACATTACTACCATGCTCGCCGCAGATCGGATGAATCCCCGCTAGAATACCTGCATCGACTAAATGTGGCCGGTCTACGGGCCAAGTTGAAGATCAAGGATGGGGGATCCAAGGTACTACGGGAACATGTGGATCATTTCATCGAGACGTTGGTAGACGTGGATCTGGCCGACAGGCTGACCCTGTTACGTCTTCCAGGCGCATATGAGCTTGAAGAAGTGCTGCGGGCTGTGGATCGCGCGAAACACCGCCAGAAGAAGAAGGCGGTCGGATCCGGCAAGTATCGCCAAAAGGCTCCGACGCCTACGGCTCCAGCTCGACGTGTCCACCAAGTCACGGCGTCCGACCCAGGAACTGAATCAGGATCCGACGGTTCGAACTCCGACCCAGAGGATTACCGTCGGGTCTGTCTCACTGCGTCCAACGATCGAACGGCGAAGACCGGAGACAACCCTCGACCGGGGGGTACCGTACCCGGGGACCGTGGAATGTACAGATCCCGAGATCTCATGGACGGGACAGCTCAAATCAGGTGTTCGCAGTGCGGATCCCGGAAGCACACAGAATCTAGATGCTGGAAACATCTGGTCTGTGAGAAGTGTGGCAAGAAAGGTCATCCCGGAGATCATTGTTTCTACGTGTGTCGCGGTTGTGGCGAGATTCACGACTTCGGCAAGTGTCCGATGGAATAATTCTACAGCCAGATCCGCCAATGGTTTGATCCAGCCAAGCACAGAGGGATGTTGCCAGAAGTGGCCGAGAAGATGTTAAACTAGGACGCTCGCCGGGTTTGAATCCGGTACGAGCCGAGCGTTCTAGGTATTGCATTTATGCATTTGTGAACAAGACATCGCTAGATCCAGGTAGCAGGGCCCTAGATCCAGTCGATAATACACGTGATCTACATGAAGTGTCAGTTACCAATATTTCTAGTTTGCGCCAAGAGGATGAATTTGCCAGATCCAAAGTCTCTTCACCCCTGGATCTACAAAGGGGAGAGGCACCTGGTTATTGGGAGAAACGCCAATATGGTCGATGGTTTGAGCCTACCAAGGCTGAGGTCACTGCAGATCCACCTAAAGTCTGTCAGGTCACTGGATCCCGTGGATCTGAGGATGTTGGATCCATGGATCTGCTAACAGGGGAGTACCGTGGATACTGGAAGTACCATGCCCCAGGAAAGTGGTTCAGACAAGCCAAGGTAGGGGGCAATATCAACAATGAAAAAGCAGTCCTACTCCTAGATAGTGGTGCCGAGGTGTCTATACTAGACACCGCCTTTGCTCGTAAGGTTGGGTGCCAAGTGGATGGGAGTCGGATCCAAGATTGTGTTGGGATTGGTGAAGGTGTGTACCGTACGAATGGGAGAACGCGGATCAAGATCACGTTGGCATGTTGTTTGGTGTACTGGTTTGATATTTGGGTTGGAAATCTCGCTGGTCAAGACGCCATCCTCGGGATGGATTTCATGGTACCAGCCGGAGTGAGGTTGGATCTGGCGGATGGGACACTTTGTTTCCCCGACGAGATGCGGATCCAGCTCAGCGGACAGCGAAGATGAGGATCATAAGGGCAGATAAGACGACCTGGATCGAGCCCGGAGAGACCAGGGAACTGCCAGATCGGTTGAGGTGGGTGGAACATGAGAAACTGTGGGTCACTCGGGGCGAGAAATGGGTGCCTACAGTAATCCAAGGACCCGGTCGATCACAATACCTCCAGGTCACGAACGTCAGCGACAAGAGACTATTACTGGACCATTATGAGGAGATCGGGCGATGGTTGGCGAAGGACGGTATCCCTAGGCGACCTGGATATGTGTCAGTGGGATCCCGTCGTTACCGAGAAGGGCAGAATCTGGCGTACGAGGCGACTACCGAGATCGAATCTCTCGGAGAGGGGGAGCTCCCGGCGGAGCCAACTGGCCCCTTGGTGGATCGGCCTTCATACCCAACTCCGCGAAAGATCCTGCAGAGGGATCGTCGGATTGAGATCCAAGCGATAGAGGTTGGATCCAAGACCGGGGATGATCCCCAGAGCCGGCCCCTAGATAACTCAGGGTCGGTGGATGAAGGATCCCAGAGAGCTAAAGCCGGTCGCCAGATCCTGCTAACCCACGAGTGGATCCTAGCTTTTCATGGGACAAAGTGCCTGGATCCTTGTCGAGAGTGGCAACACTAGTCAAACAAGAACCGTCGTGTTTAAACTCGCTAGAGGATCAAGTCGACCCAACTGGCGACTTCCCCGGTACCAGGGTACCTGATCCCACGAAGACAGAAGGAATGACGGGTGAAAGAGGGTCGCAGTGCTTGGATCCAATGTGGATCCGACGAAGACGGAAGATGAACAAGTCTGTTACCATGAAGGCGGGGATCTACACGCCGAGGATCTCGGAGAAGGCCTGGCGGTGATCCCGGAGGTACCACTGACCACAGAGGAGGTCACGATTGACGATATCCAAGTGGATCCAGGGGCAAACGAACCCGCGGAAGTGGATCGGTTACGTCAGAAGATCTGGGAAAGACGACATCTGCTGATTGGTAAAGGTAATGCATTACCGCCCGCTGTCTGCGGAGTCAAATGTGACATCGATGTCGGCGACGCGAAACCGATCGCTCAAATGGTGCGGAAGGTGGCACCTCAGTTCCGAGAAAAACTATCGGATCTGATTATGGGCCTGCTGCAAGCCAGGATCATCAGTTTCTCAACGTCCCCGTGGGCATCTCCGGTGGTAATCATCGTTAAGAAGAACGGAGTGGATATACGACTGTGTATTGATTACCGGATGGTTAACGGCCTGACCCGACCGATGGTGTATCCGATGCCTCTAATCAATGAGCTATTGGAAGACTTGGATAAAGTACTCTGGTACTGTTCTCTAGATATGACCAGTGGTTTCTGGGTGGTTACTATGACGGATCGAGCTCGCGCAATATCCGCATTCATCACACCGTTTGGCCTGTTCGAGTGGAACCGGGTGCCGTTTGGATTGAAGAACGCACCCCAGATCTACCAACGCCTGATCGATAACGCCCTCTATGGATTCACCCGAATACCGGAGCCCGAAACGGGTGGATCCGGGGAAGACCATACGGAAGTGAATCCATTCGAAGCGGGGGAGCCAGGGGATCCTGGGACCCCGTCTGTGTTAGGACGCAGATCTTACATCGACGACATTCTAATCCCGGCGGAATCGTGGGATCAGTTGTGCGAGAGAGTGACATCCCTACTGGAGGCGTGTACTAAGTGGAATCTCTCTATCAGTGTGGTAAAGAGCTATTGGGGGATGCGCAAGGTGGATTACTTAGGCCATCGAGTTTCCAAGGAGGGATTGGAGGCGAATCCTAAGGACCTGTCTTCGTTGGCAGACTTGTCCTTCCCACAGTCGTTACGGGCGATGCAATCCTTCTTGGGCAGTTTGAACTACTACAGTCGGTTCATTGAGGATTACGCACTGTTTGCTGCGGTACTATATAAATTGAGGGAGGGAGATTTTGCTGCGATGACCACTTCAGCAGTCCGGATCAAAATCCAACAAGCTCTGGCCCTGGAGATGTCGGATCCACGAAGGGATCCAAGTAGTACGACGCCAGAAGAGGACCTAAAACAGGAGCTGGATCCACCCCGGGACCAAAGGAAAGAGGATCCAATCTGGATAGAGACGACGGATCAGAACTTGGAAAAGGTGGAACCTCAAAGGATCCGAGCTCAACACACATTCGTGGAGCTGAGGAACAGGATCGCGACTACGCCCATCCTCCGCCATTTCGATCCCGAACGTCAGCCAACGGTGATAGGTTATGCCAGTGACTGGGCAGTCTCAGCAGCCTTGGTACAAAAACATGAAGGGATCTGTCATCCAGTCACCTTCGTCAGCCGGACGCTGAAGCCAAATGAACTGAATTACGGAGCGGTGGAGAAGGAGATACTCGCGCTCCTGCGCGTGTTAGATCTCAATTACAACCTGCTGGTGGGAAGATCCATCCAGATCCTGATTCGACACTCTACGCTTGCTTGGTTGTTCAAGTCGGCCGAATTACAAGGACGTTTGGGACAGTGGGCAGCTTTACTCTCGCCTTGGACACTGGAGATTGTGATGTGTTCGAAAGGGGAAGACGAGATCCTGGGAGTCTTGGCCGCGAGCATCACACCTCGAGCTAAGATGGATGAAGCGCTGACTAGGATCGCTCCTAAGAAAGAGCCCAAACGCCGAATCCAGATCCCGATCCCGACGGTACAAGTGGATGAGGAGCTGTACGCCCTGAGTTTCGATTGATCCTCTCGCGTACGACGCGGAGAAGGAGCATACAGCGCAATACTGTGGAGACTGCCCGGATGGGAAGTTGTACGGGCCAGATCCACTTACGCGGAAGGCCTCACCGTCAATGAAGCGGAGTATAACGGACTCCTTCTGGGTTTGGATTTACTAAAGGGACAAGATCCAAAACGGCTGGTGATTTGTGGGGATTCAAATTTGGTAATCAGGCAGGTGCGAGGTGAGATTGACTGCAAGGCCCCGGCCCTAGCACTGTTACGGCAGAAAGTGATGATCCACCTGCGTGGTTGGATGAATCACGAGTTGGTGCATGTCAAGCGAGATTGGAATGCCAGTGCGGATAGCTTGGCCAGTGCCGCTTTACGAAATCAATGCGGCGTTGAAGTGGAGAGAGAGGCCGAGCATCAGGATCTCGTTACGTTGAACCGACTAGACGAAGTGGTGGTAGTTGGATCCGGGAAAAGGACAGTCCAGGTAATGGCTGTCACTAGGTCCAGAGGAAGGATTGGATCCCGCCCCCATATTCTCGATGAAACATTTGTAAAGGGAGTCCGCATTGAGCGGATCCTCAAAGCACAGAGCGAAGAAGCATGGATCTTGGGACTAAAGAAGTATCTGATGGGGGATGTACGAAACCTGAGTCGGGAGGATACCAAATCCTACAGTATTATCGCTACGGATTATGCAGTGGGTCTGAATGAATTGCTCTTCTATTGTCCCCCTACGAAGAGAGTCAACGAGGATCGGGATGGATTGATGAGACTGGTGATGCCGGAGACCTTACAACAGGATGTCCTGCATCACTATCACGCTAGTTTAGAAGGTGGACATCGGGGAATTGGTCGGACCTACCAACGGATCCGGGAATGTTTCCACTGGAGGGGACTGATCAAGAGCGTGCAACGATATGTCGGTGAATGTGTGGATTGTGAGACAGGCAAGGGCAGGCCCACAATCGAAGGGGAGTCACCTGGGAATGTCCAAGCGACTGACCCTTTCCAGATCATAGCCATGGATTACATCCCCTCGTTGCCCAAGTCGTTTAAAGGAAACACAGAATTGTTGATCTGGGTGAATCTGTTTACCGGATACGTGATAGCCAAAGCTAGTGCGTCTAGAACTGCACAAACCATTGCCGAATCGTACGAGGAGTGCGTTTTCCGAAGATTTGGGGCTAGTGAGATGATTAGGCATGATCGGGAGCCAGGCTTTATGTCTGATTTCTTTCGAGCTTTCAACCAGATCCTGGGGGCAGAGACAGCGGGCAACCATGGCATATCGTCCCCAAGCTAACGGATCGGCCGAGCGCATGGTGCAGACGATCACGAGGGCACTCAAGATGTATGTCCAGGATTTGGATAAGAGGGATTGGGATGAGTACGCAAAACGACTCCCCTTCGCGATGAACACCGCCCAAGACAGGATCCGGGGTGACACCCCATTTAGCTTGGTACATGGGTGGGATCCTAAATCCACCCTAGAAGCGGCCATTCCGGTATGTAGCACCAAGAAGAGAAACCGAGATCCAAGACGATGGCGATACCAAGTCCAGAAATACTATCGGCAAGCCAGATCCCAAGTGAACGAACAGCTGCGGAGTGCGATACAAGATCGAGCGGATCGACACAACGAAGACGCCCGTCCACATCAAATCCAAGTGGGATCGCAGGTGTGGCTTTATTTAGATCGGATGAAGGAAGGGTACGCCCGCAAATTGGCCCATCTATGGCACGGACCGTTCCGGGTGAGCGAAAAGATAGGGGAACATGCGGTGAAGTTGGAAACGGCAGGTACCGAATATCGCTTGTTCCCTGTAGTGCACGTATCCAAGCTGAAGTTGGTCAGGGAATACCCGGACCGGCCGCAAACCCGTCTTTCGGTGGATGGGTGGATTTCGACGAAGTCCTCCTACCGGAAGATAGTTGGAATGTGGATCTCGAAGCCGACGAGCTCGAAGTCGAGAAGATCACCGACATGAGGTTAGGGAAGCGAACTAGATACGGACGGATTTACCGTGAATTTCTGGTGAATTGGCGTGGATATGACGAACCCAGTTGGGTAGACGAGGCAGATCTGAGCTGTGGAGCATTACTCTATGATTTCTTGCTTAATCGTACGAATCGGAACAGATTCGGCGTGATGCAGTCTCATGAAGAAGAGTAGGAAGGGGATCCATGGATGTGAGTTGGTCGTGTCGATGGGAGGATGAAGAAGGACCCACAGGAAGGGTGTGGGTCGGGAGGAGGAGGATCGCTGATGTGAGTTGGTCACATTGGAAAGAAAGAGAAGACGAATCCACAGGAGAAGGGTGGATTAGGAGGAAGGAGTGAATGTTTATGCATAAAGAGTGACGTTTTACGTGCGAAGAGTCCTGCTTGATTTCAAGCGCGAGCTTTCGAGAGCCCGAACTATACTGACCC
This sequence comes from Phytophthora betacei, assembly GCA_011320135.1. Lineage (NCBI taxonomy): Eukaryota > Oomycota > Peronosporomycetes > Peronosporales > Peronosporaceae > Phytophthora > Phytophthora betacei. The sequence continues at coordinate 482,185 of JAANHX010000444.1, read as the reverse complement.
AATTGAGACTGGGTCGTAGGCGCTGGATCCGGATGAAATCCAAGCGTGGATCCAACCTGGATCCAGAATCCAGCCCAGATCCAGGTGTACGCTGAAAGGGTGGATCCAGACCAGATCCAGGTGTACACTGAAAGGGTGGATCTAGCCCAGATCCAGGTGTACGTCGGTAGACTCTGACTGGATTCCTCTACCAACACGAGAATGATACAGACATATTCATGTCAGGAAGCGTGGATTAGAATAGCTTATGCAAAAAGGCTAGCTCGACCCAGTTTCCAGTCGCTAGTTACTACTACGAAGCGAATCCACGAAGGTTGAAACTGGGAGCGTGGCGTCAAAGAACGATAGGGATCAGGTGGTCTTGGGCTGAACATTGAAGAACTTGCCCACCAAACGCTGGATCTGGTGTCCTGGGTGTTGGCTCGGATCCCCCCGAAACTGGATGCGCCAAGGCTCGGCGTCATCAATCTCTTGCAAGGCCTCCAGTAGGTTCGTGGGTTCTGAACGATGGAGGTTGGGATCCTCCAAGTTGGCTTGACGGGATACGGATCCCGGAAACCAAGTTACCTTATCCCCGCGTCGGGGAAGGTGCAAGAAGGATGGATCCAACAAAACATCCACGTCACACCAACCGTCCTGGTTATCAACACGAGGATCACGAGAACTTTCTTCCAAGCTCGACCGGCATGGCTACGTCTGTTGCCACGCTGCTTGTTGAAGTTGAACAACCAGGTCGAACCCCGCCGTTGATTGCGAGAGATGGGGAACCGGTGCGTGCCTTCCCATATGGCAACCCGGTGCTTGGAAACGGAATCCCGGAACGCACGAGCGAACAATCCGAGACGCCCGCGCACGTCACCCCGAAAGCTAACCGGATCCACCAGCGTGGTTGCCAGCGTGTCCCATGGGGCAGCATCTTGCGATTCTTCAACGTGAGGTCTGGTGATAAGCGAATCCACATAGCCGGCCGTCCGGATGACATCCGCTTCCCGAGGGAATATCCATTCAGCTCGAAATGGCAGCTCAGGAAACAAGACAGTGATCTTCATCGAAATAATGGCGACCCGGTTCAGTTTCTTGGCGGACCAAGGCTCAATGTCTCTGGTGGCGAAGGCCACAGGAGCACGCCGACCAGGGATGAAGGCGGCATCCGGACCAAACGGGGCCATGGGGAGCATCCCTGGCAATGACGAGTTAGGAGGAGCAGGGATCAAGACAGATCCAGGGGATCCGCCACCATGAGGCGATCCCGGAGATCCGCCACCATGGGGCGATCCTGGGGATCTGCCACCATGAGACGACCCTGGAGATCCGCCACCATGAGGTGACCCCCCTCCACCATCGCTACCCGATCCACCATCACTGTCGACTTGGATCGCGGATCCCGCAGTGCCGGCTCCGGATCCGGCTGTACCAGTGACTTGCGGGGGCGGTGTCGAGAGGGATCTCCGCCGGGCTTCGGATCTGGACTGGGACAAGGCCCGTCGTGTGTCTTCCTCCAAGGCATCATCAGCGGCTCGAGCCTCCTCCGAATCCTCCGGACTTTCATCGTCATCGTCGTCGTCATCGTCCTCATCGTCCAGAGTGAAGGAATAAGGGCCGGAGGACAGCGTACGCTTCGACGACGATCGGATAGGAGGCCCGGAGCCGTCGGACCAGTCCGATCCCTCATCTTCGTCATCCTCCGAGCTGCCAAGTCCACAACCAGTGGGAATGACACGTTTGGCTTTCCCCTTCCCGGATCCAGTGCTGGCCGGAGGAGGGCCGGTGGAAGCTGGCTGGGGAACGGCAGGCGTCGTCACCGAAGGGCCAGCGGAGGATCCCGACTGTGACGAGCCGGATTGGGCCGTGGACACGACTAATCCCGTCGTAGAAGGGGTAATCGCCGCAGATCCGGCCGAAACCACAGCCTGGGACGACGGCGCGGTGGTGGATCCAGTCTTGGACGTAGATCCCGTCTTAGGCGTAACGGCGGATCCGGTTTTAGACGTCTTGGATCCAGTTTTGGACGCCTTGGATCCGGCCTTGGATGCCGATCCCGACTTGGATGCCGCGGATCCAGCCTTGGCAGACGATCCGGACTGGGATGATGTGGATCCCGGTTGAGGTGCAACAGCGGATCCTGTCTTGGGCCCAGACCCAGATGTTGACGTGACAGCAGTGGATCCAGCCTTGGATCCCGTACTCGTCTTGGACGCAGCTACGGAGCCGGCTTTAGATGTGGCTACGGACCCAGACTTGGATCCGGCACCAGACTTCGAGGGGGAGGCGGAAGGCTTGGACGTGGATGTGGATCCAGGCTTGGACGTGAATGTGGGTCCCGCCTTGGACGTGGACGTGGATTCCGGCTTGGACGGGGACGTGGATCCCGCCTGAGAGGCTGCCTCGGAGGCCGAACTGGTTTTGGGCTTGGCTTTTGGGGAAGCTCGGGCATGCTTGTGAGGACGGGGGGATACAGTGCTAGGAGCGGGAGATGCACTACGCGGTCGTTTCGCAGCCGACGGATCCGCTCCACTTACAGACGGTAGAGAGGCAGAAACGCTGGCAGCAGGAGAGGGTCCAGACAGGGGAGGAAGGGGAGCCGAGACAGCAGCTGTCACCAGCGCCAGTCGTCGGCGTGTCAAATCCCGCTCCGACAAGCCGCGATCGCGCTCCAGAACTAGCTGCTGGTGCTGAACATGAGCAGCAGCGAGTTGATCCCGGAGTTTTGCTGCGGCTGCCTCGGCATCCTTCAATTTGTCACCTGGATCGACATAACAAGTGAATATGGGGTTACTAGCGGGGGCCAAAAGAGGATCCACGTACTCGTGCGGCGAAGCTTGGATTCTAGCTCCGTTTGCGTTCGCTTGGCATCCGCCCACTCGGTAGCCGCCTTGTCCCGCTGGAGTTCAGTGTCCGCCAACTTCGCTTGGATCTCGTCGCGCAATTGAGTTACGCGTACGAATTCTTCGAGCGCGCAATCCCGCCCGGCAGACGCTTTCTCGAGTGACTCCTTGGTATCTTTCAGCTCCTCAGAGAGACGAGCCAGAGCTGCATCCGGCGACGAGGGAGGTGGATTTGGCGCGGGGGACCCTCCACGCGCCGACCCTAATGCGGATCCGCCATGGGTGGATGCCACATAGTCGTTAGTCACCACCTCTTCTTGGGTCAGGCGCAACTCGTCACGGAGTCGATCCAAGCTCTCATCCACGGCTGCACTTGTAGTCTGGGAATCCTCCAGATCCCGCTCGAGGTCATGGATCCGGGATTGGAGCTGGTGGATCTCAGATCCGGCGAGCGCCATCTCCCTAAAGAGGTGGTCGTTGTCGTCCCGCATGCCATCTCGCTGACGAGAGGCGCGATCCAGCCGTCCGGTCAAGTCGCGGATCTCGACCGCTTGATCGGCCAACAAGAGTCGTAGGTCCTGCGACCGAGAGGCCGCACGGTGCTCCCACCCCTGGATCTCCATAGCCTGGTCATGGATCTGGGCTCGCAAGGTTTGAAGTTGGGTGGCGTGCAAAGACGCAGCTTGGTCTCGGGCATCTTGAGCCGTCTGGAGCTCCGCCGTCAAGGTTTGCACCCGATCGGAAAGAGCCTGGACTAGAGTACGCAGATCGGTGGGTGACATTGAAGAAGGGCTGACCGGAGGAGTGGTGGATGGGGCCTTGCCCGGCGATTTGCTGGTACGCTTGGTGGGAGACATGTGTCACGAAGATGAGGAAGCGGTTGTGGATGCTGGTAGTGCACGCCGTGAACGCTGTTGTGCAGCGCCGACAACGTACAGGAGGCGATTGTGGTGAAGTGCTTTCTCAGAATAAGAGAATGGACCTAACGCGGGGTCACTATTCCGAATCAGTGACAATTTCAAGTGATTAGAGAGGATTTGGATCGTCCGGCGTGGATGCAAGTTGCCGGTGGTGGATTAGCCATGACGAACAGCACCCCGTATGAAACGACGATGGATCTGGTATGAGTGATGTACGGGAAGGCAAGATCCACCAAGACTTATCTCGGATCCACCCTTACCTGGGTTCACTTAGGTGGATATGGGATATACTATGTCATGGTGGATCGACTGTGGATCCTATGAAGGAATGGTGGTAGGTGTCATCTGAAGGTGGATCTAGTAGCCACGACTAATGAAAAGTCAAGATCCCCCGCGAGGTGTCCCGAATCCCATACTTCCGAGGTCGGATCCAAGGAGGGAGGATCCCGCATAGAACGACCTGGATCCAAGATGCAGGAATGATGGATACAGTGGATCTCGAACTTTCGTGGAACAATGGAGATCACAGACGGTTGCAAGATGATGTTGGATGATTGAGAGCTCAGATCCATGACGAGTGTACACTTACAGTGAAGTGGATCCAAGCAACCTGGATCCAGATGAGTGTACCCTAATAGGATGACCATAATGATTACGCCATGGATCCGGTGGATCTGAAGATAATACAGCTGGGATGATGAGTCAAGGAAAGAAGGGACATGCAGCCGAGCCTTGTAAGGGATTTAACAAGTAAAAGACATAGAAGGTAGAAATCCAGGCAGGTATAAGCTTAAGTATCAATACAGACCTCAATTTGCACAGTGACGCGCAAGTGCCTTCCTCCCCTCAAGAATCGGAACTCCATTGGCCGTACGAGCTAGAAGAAGGTTGGGAATTGCGAATCTAGTGTTGGTAGTGATAACTGGATAATACATTGGCCAGATCCTACAACCTAGTAAGTTTTCCTATACACCTGCAGATCCGACAGGTTAACCGAATTTACTACTTGGTCGGTTACACCCTAGAGGCTCTCAGCTTTCAAGCTCCCGTCACAGGGGGCGGCAAGTACGACGTAAAGGAAACGCAAAGGCAAGGGGCACACCCGAAAGGCAACCCTACGGCCAGATCCACGATCTAGGCCCTGGATCCAAAAGCTCGAATATTCGCTTAGGATTCGGACCCATCCACGGACGCAGAGTGAAGATTTTCCACTGCTGCTCCACCCCATCCCCACGTCTCGCCAAGACACTTAAGCTTCACCACTTGAACTCTTCGGAAGTTACCGAGAGAGCAGATCCCGCCCAATCGATGGGTACACAAGGTGAGGAAAGCTCAGCAGAACACGGATCATCGAGGGACCCTCCGTTAGTCGGTGTCTGGGCGCAGTTGGTAAGTTGGATCCAGCAATCTCGCAGATTTTGCTGATCCCGCTACACCACACTTTCGAAGTAGGGGAAGATCTTCGCAGATTGCTGAATCTCGACGGGGGTTGTACTGTTGGGGAGACAAACTAATTTATCCCATCGAGCTTTAATTGCTGCTAAACATTGCCGAACAAACCTGCCTATTGTCGCTGGCCCATGTTGAAATCGATCTGCTCGATTACTTTTTTCGGTAAGTATAAACAGGAAAATTAGTAAGCGCTCTCCACTGTGAATTCTAGACGCTAATGGTAGACATCGCGTAGTTTCTAATTCACCAAGTAGCAAATGAAAAGCTTGTACACTCATACGAGCGACATTCGAGAAACGTATCGGACTTGGACTGTTTAACAGCACCTCGTAGTACATAGCTCCGCTTAGTATCGATGTACAGCAACCCTGTTTTGCAAAATGAGCTCTAATATATACGACCAGTACGATGTTAGCCCTGTCATAACGAGCACAATCTGATCTTCTTCTCCGTCATCCGATGTGTTGTCTTCCTCATTAGATGCGTCCATAGCACAATCAGGGAATGGTTCGATGAGCATTCTGGATGGAATTAACGACATCCTAAGCCAATAATAGAATATAAATATAGGTATTGCAGCCACAATAATATCTTTGCGTTAAGACTAAAAATATCCAAGATCACAACCAAGGCTGTTTTGGGAGGGCCTATGATTTATTGCTGGGCCCGTTTCAGTTGTCGAAACCCAACACAGCGTCAGCTTCATCAAAACCCAACACAGCTCCAGCATCATCAGCTTTGTGAACCATGACATTTGGCTGGACTCAAGACCTTACAGCTCGCATCATCAACGCTGTTATAGATGAAGTCGTGCGGCTTGGTGATTCATACGAGAGAAACTTCAAGAAAGCGAATTGGAATCGCATAGTCAGAGCCTTCAACGACGGGCTATTGACCAGCCAGACACGAGATCGAAAGCAACTGCAGAGCAAGATTGCAGAGTTGAAAACGAAATACAGGACATAGGCCGCAATGAAGGCAAACAGTGGGTTTGAGTGGGACCCCACCACAGGGATGCCTACGGCTCCACATTCTGTGTCGGACGACGTAATCGCTGTGTACCCTCAAGCAAGAGAATTCAAAAGCAGACCTCTCTTTATGTACCACGAACTGGACATAATGATGTCTCGCACCGCTGCAACCGGTGCATTCGCTGTTTACGATGAGCATATTATAAGCCTTGCACGGCCGGCACCATCGTATCTGGGTATATTAAGCAGCGAATCCGGCGATGAAGGTTCGACTGACGAGCAGAACGAGAGGCACGCCATGTCGAGCAACAATACAGATCTCAGAACATATCAGGGCTCAATCGCAATACCGATAACGACAGTGAAGGGTCAGAAACAGCTGAAAGAAGTCGACCATCTCGCCGTCAAAGTACAGATACCGTGTCAATTGTTGAACCTTCACCCAAACGACTTAAGACCACTGGTGAAAAAATGAGCGATTCGATGAGAGCTGTGGCTGATGCGCAGGAGGTGATTGCGGCCTCTATCAGTACTCGACACAACAAAAGCCGACAGCTTACCTGCGCGGACGAAGCAATAACTTTTTTTAAGGATATGTTCACGGACGAAGTCCCAGTTCACCAGCGCGTCAGGTTCATAAGCTACTAGCAACTCAACCGAACGCGGCAACGATGTTTTATGGGATGGACGACGAAAGCCGCCGATATATGGTAGAGCAGTACCTGCTGACGGACATCTCAGATTCAGATTGAATCTTAGTATTTTGCTCATCTCGTTTTCTAATAAACTTTATCTCCTTTTATAATTTCACATATCATATTACAGAGCTTCGTTACGCTGCAAATAGATTAAAATCTGGGTGTTCCGCATGCGGATTCTCCGAAACAGCGGAAGGTATCAACCCAGAGGAAAAGCAAATACTGTATGCTGCTCACTTCTAGAGGTTTCGCGGAACAGGGCCTAAATAAAAAACCAGAGGTGCTAATTTTGGGAGGTCATCCATGTAATTTGATTTTAGAAAAACTCTGGACAATGCTATTTTGAGTCGAAAGTCTACAGTGACAATGACCACCGACGCTATTGAATCGAAGCCCCGCAAGGCAATGAATCCAGACCGACTTCGCAAGTTCATCGACTCACCAAGCGTAGCGAATGCCTCCCGGAACGTCCCAATGGCGATTGTAAAGCGCCAAACGCAGATCACTTCCTGGAATGGAGAGCAGTGCGACGTCCGAGCCTTCGAGAAGTTCGCACCATCAGCTCATATCATTCCTTCAAGAGACCTCCGCTCTTGTGCAATAGGCGAAGGAAAACCCGTCGCATTGGTACCCAGCGGCTTGCAGATCAACGATGTCGCCGTTCTGTAAGGCACCTCTATCAAGGATTGATTCTTCTTTATGGTGGCTCTTCTAACCAACTGATGTCGTGAATATAGACCAAAGGACGAGCAACTTCAGCATCGGTTATCAGCGCCGTTGATGCTCAAGAAAGAAACATTTGCTCATGCTGCGGAGATTGAACACCGTGTTGTTCCTGGATCGGTGATGCTCGAAGAAGGTATCATGACTCCACAACAACGACGAGAGCGACTGCATTATGAGACGGACCATCTTCATGCCAAGCGTGCCATGCATCGCGCTGACATGAACGCTCGCAGACTTCACCAGATCATGTACGTTTATCCGTTAAGATAAAAAAAACTAATGAGGTGTTTCATGTTGAATAACTGGTGTGTGTCTTGCAGTAAGGAGCGACACTCGACGTCTGATGTGATAGGCACACAACATGGTACTCCTGAAGCAACAAGACTACGTGGAGAAACCTACAAATCCGATTTATTAAGGTGACACATCGCTCGATAACATGAATTATTGATCTCATTCTTAACAATCCGTTATCGTCGCAGTCACAATGCAACAGGAGCTTCAGGTCGCGAGTACCAGAGCAAAAACTGCAAGGCAAATCCTCGGTTACGGCACCACGACAGGCTCTTTAACGAAACACCACTTGACTGGAACCAGCAAAGGTTAGTTTCTTGTCTTTCATTATATTAATTCTGCTTGATTCTTTTTAACTGATTGTCACGTTGACAGAGCCCAAAACTTACGCAATCAAAGCACCGCAGGACGCTCCTTTGACATTGTGAACGGCGGCCGAGTGGAGCACTATCCTCCGACGATTCCCGAGAAGCAACATCAGTGGCAAACACACCCATCCGTGTCCATCCACCCATACACTCGCTAAGGAACCGTATTAGATTTCACAGACTTTCAGCATTATTTCATTCCTTAAACTAAAAACTCCATGCACATCCATCCTATTTTATACAGACTGTTTCTGTTGTCTTCTCTCCTCCCGAGAGCTAATTGTCCAATTGGAAATCTCCTTGTGGAGCGTTCACGACCCCATCCATGAAGGACACCACCTGACCTCCACAAGTTACGAACATCTTGTCGGATGCGAAGCCCCGTCGACTCGGTGGAGGCACGTAGCCATACGCAGTGGAATAACACGCGCCGTCATTAAACTTAGCTGGCGGGGACGCAGACAGCGATGAGCTTGTGGATGACGGCGAGGACGCGTACGTAAAGTCTGTCGCCATCCGCCGCGGCGAGTTGCGAGCCCAGAACTCGAGACGTTGTCGCTGCGCCGTCAAATGTTTTAAATCCTGCCAATTACCAAATAACTGTTAGCTATCGATAGTTGATATTTCGTGTGGTTAAGTTGCCTGAACGGACCTGTACAGACATCCCACTGCGGATCTCACACGCGTTGTTGCTGCTGGGGATTGAAGATCCGTGGCGAGTTTGCTTGGAGGCGACCATTGTAGTGTATTGTGTGCTACTAAGCTTAAAGCTGGGGGGGGGGGGCTACTCTGCAGCTCTAGGCGAGAGTCCAATGGCGGTTGAGAGGATAAATCTTTTGTGGGGCGGTCAAAGTTGCCATGATGGCAATTCGGAAGCCGAGGGGTTTCGCTCGAAAAATAACGGACAGTCGGTCGAAAGTTGAAGCAGACGGAGCGACTTACTGAGACCAAGTGAAATGCGCAGAAACGCGCCTGATAACCAATTTGAAGGCTGCGCGATCTTGTCAATCATGCCTGTTCAGCGATCTTTTCTGCCTATAAGAAAATTCTGTTTCAAGGTTTTTCATTGGTTGATAAGACACTGCAACGTCTGACTCAGTCTCCGTCCGACGGTCGCACACCTTCATTCGTGACTTGGAACGCACAGGTCTCAGCTGGCAGGTGCGGGGAGAAGGCCACGTCCAGTCGCCGATGCGTTGAGTCCTTATGCCGCGTGATCATGAGGCTGAGATGATGGAAAGCCGATGAACAAATTGCAGTTGCATCAGTCCGACGTTCAACGGTCTCAGAAAATGAGCAACGCACCGTTGGTTGATGCAGTGCGACCACGACACCCCCAGAGCTGGTCTCAGCCCGTTCCCATTCGATCGAGGGTCGAAATCGCCAGTCACTTGGTTGGTCACCACGAACACGACGCCGTATTGGTCGCTCAGGATGCGCATGCAATTGGCCATGTGGAACATGGTGCGAGAGCGCTCTGCGGCCTCCTGTGTCACGTAACACCATCGTTTAGCTGTGCTGATTTGACTAGAAAAGTTATTATAACATAACAACCTTAACAGAGGACGTGGATTCTAGACGGAAGACGGCTGCAACCGAGTCCAGAACCACCAGCTTGGTGTTCTGTTCGGCCAGAAGCGTGGGGAGTCTCGCTTGCTACAGCAATATAGCGCACCCAGAACGTTAGCTTGGATGCATATTGTTATATTGCTACTGCAATGCAGACCACTAGGTCCATGAGGTCATCGACTGTGTAGAGCTGCTCGACGAAGATACCGTCTAGGAAGTCGCTGCCGGTTAATTTGGGAACCGCTTCGCCTCGCTTCCGCTTGGCACCGATGCCCATGACCCCGCCGTATCGCTTTGCATACACCTGCGCCAGATCATGAAGGCGTTTCACCGAGCCCACGCCCTCCGTGCAGATGTAGCAGGCCGTGCCTTGCAGCCCACCGAGCGAGCGTGGCAGACAGCACTGTAGCAGCAGCTGTAGACACAGCTGCGTCTTGCCCGCGGAAGCTTCGCCGCATATTTCAGTCAATATACCGGAGCGGAAGCCACCGTCCATTAGTTCATCGATGGAGTCACAGCCGGAGGGCAGCACGACCGAGGCGCGGGCTTGCCACAGCGCCAACGCCGTTTCGGCCATGCTGTTTGAAGCGGGCAGTGACATGTCACTGAATCGAGCAACAAATCACCGCCGCTTCCAATATGCACCGATAAACCGATATGAATTGTAGAAGTGTCGGTATGCCATTCAATGGGATAATAATGATTGGCTGGTGAGCAGTGCACTTGCGCACGATGCTTCAGACGCTCATTCCTGAAGTGTACCGTTGAGAGTGAAGTGGCGCGTTTTCTTATAATCTAAAGAAGGAGCTGATGTCTATCCTGAGGGGTTGATATCTAATGATCGACAGCATACCCAAGTCCAGTACGCTGGCCTGATCCTTCCGACCAACCTTGCGCTTCTCCCTGAGTAAGCCGTTTTTGTCGTTTGTTTCTGAGCTATTCTACCTCCACGTGCATTCAAATCTGCCACAGTTGTTGCGTCCTCCCCTATGGCCAACCATACTGCTATTGGCTGCACATAACAAGCGGTTGTTCATGATAGGAACCCTTCGCAAACTACCATCGTGTTGCAAGGAGCCAATTACAGCCCACATGCTTTATCAAAAAATATTGCTTGTATAATAAAAGGAATTACTACTACTAGTAAATCCTACTGAGGCAAGTCGACTCGGGCTATACATGTAGGAGTCAAGTCGTACGTAGTAGATGTTGGTATGAAGACGAAAACTTCCACTAGCTGTTGTAGCTGAGAACCTTCATGATCTGTGTACGTTACCTGTAAGAGCGTTTCATTGCCATCATTAATCTTTGGTGCTTGTTACTACGTACTAGTAGTAGTACGAGTTGCACTAGTAGTAAATGTTATGCTGACTTTCTTACAGTAGACTGCCGTGGTACCTGGGCACCTCATGCTTTCGCGGCGTGTTCGTGTGAGCCACTACAGTTTAATTAATGGTAGTACTTCAGTAAAACTGACCGTGCGGGACGCACGGTGCGGCGGACATCGTTGAGCGGTTCTGGTCCAAAGTGGCAAGCAAACCCGCGTATGTTTAGCTCGCAATCATGTGATGCCAGCAGCTTATTAATATTAATAGGCGCTCGCGATTTACGCGATAGGATCGCGTGACATGGACAGTAGGAGATGAAATCCGAGCATGTGGGGCCTCTATTGGTCTGTGCAGAATAGTCACCATAGAAGCTCGTGGTGGAGTGTCCTGTACCCATACAGTAGACGTTATGGCTTCGGCATATTTGAAATAGAATTTCATCGAACTGACCACTTCAACAACTTACTTCAACTCAGTATGGTACCCGCTTGAGGTCAAACCGCTAATCCGCGCTTCCATTGAATTAATTGACTATGATATGACCCTGGCCCCACGATTCCAGACTGTCGCGGAATGAGATTTCTTGTACACTTCCTCCGGTTCTCAAGGCTTCACCATCGAGTACAAGTCCCACGTGGAAACTTCCAACCAAACTGGGAAGCGGTGCTGCCGCACCAACACGGATTCTTGACGGAACAACGCGTCGACGAGCATAATCTATTTTCGTGTTTTCCCGACGGGAGTCCAAGATCAGGTTAAAATTATTAATGCATGTACTGTACACGTACATGTAGCACGTGCATGTAGCACTGCTATAATACATGCACATTTGCTACTAGCAGGTCCTCAAAAGCTTACGCGTAAAGCTGATATAGGAAGCTGTGTGAGCCCTCATGTGAGCTCGGTGGAGCCTCTCCTTCCCGAAATGCCCCTGCACCGAGTTGATTACTGTACTACGACAAAAGCTTCTCTCGGTGCTCCCATCCAGCCTTCACGCCGAGGAACACGCGCCGACAACAGCAAGTTGCCTTTTTCGTCCAGCTGTTTCTGCGATCGATCTGCTTGCCCTCGTCTTCCGAGTTGGCAAAGTGCAGGTCTCCGATAAGTTGGCTCTTCGACAGCTATCGCACCTGTTTTCAGGCCAAACCCGCCTGTCGATCAGCGAGCTACACCAAACTTTTCACTATGCTTTGCCCAGTACTGAAAGACAACGACGGCAACGCGAATACATATATATGTTTTGTTCTCGGAGCGGATTGCTCGCCCAATGTGGCCGTATCCTCGGCATTATTACGGCCCGATAATAATATCTCGTTCCTGCTTGTACAGCAGCTTTGGGACACGTATGACAGGCGCTGTATGGTTCTCCAGCTCGCTGCGCGGAGCACCAGATGTTGAATCTCCAAGAAAAATCGACTCCGCGGCGTCGGCTCATACACTGTCAATGACAGTGTCCAGCGGCTTTGCCATGCACGGCACTTTGAGCTGGGCGTGTTCTTCCGCGCAGGCTTTACCTCGCTCAAGCCCTTCTTTGGGCGCTTCTGAATGAGGAACGAAACCAAGCTCGCATACAAAAGTCATGTGCCACCACGCGTTTACTGGCTCCGTCCATTTTGATGCCGGGCCGGCATTGCCGTCCATAATACTGCCCGTTCACAGCGTTCAGGTGGCACTGCAACGCCTCCTCTTTCTGTCCTGCTGTTGCCCTCACGTGGGTTGGGTTGGTTTCGTTCGCTCAAGGTCGGCGGCACTGTCTGGCGTCCCGGGGTGGGCTTTCTGTGCATAGCGTCTGGGCACGGGCATACTCAACCCTAGTGAAAGCGAAACGTGTCGCCGGCCCCCAAACGCAGCAAGTGACGGTCAGGTCAGTTCGGCTTTTGCCATACCCGAGAACACCCGCGCCCACACGCGCTCTACTCGACAGCTTCTTAAAGCTGCCAGAGTACACAAGAGGCTCTTCGTCTCCACACACACCTCCTAATGCCCATGATGCCCGCGCCGTCGCTCTCCATCCAGGTGCATCCCAGTCTCCAGACCGTCTACGTCCGTATGAAGGACCGGTCGGGCACCGTCGCTATCGATATGACGCCTTCTCTGTTGTCCCCCAAGGAGCTCATCGTGCGCTTCCACGAACAAGCGTTCGGTAAGAGCTTTGCAGCGTTCGCAGCCAATTCAAGTCTGCTAGCTCGTCGTCGCAATGAAGAGACGCCTGTTACCAGTCTCAACGATCTACAGGATGGCGAAGTGCTGGTCTATAAACCATGCGAGGAGCTACGCACTCTAGTAGAACAGGGATGTATCACCCCCGTACTCGCGACACACTCCCCAGTAGTGGACGTTAGTCCGTCCAGCTCCCCTCTAGGACTCAAACGCAAGGGACGCGCCAAGTCCGTCACCAACAACATCGAGCGAGTGCATCGATACGCATCAGATCTGGCCAAGATGGACGTGTCCCCTAAAGAGAGGGAACTCATTGAAGACATGCTTATTGTGGGCGACGAGCAGGTCGTTGACGCCATGGAACAGTTCATCGTACACCGGAACCCAGCACTAGTGCGACGGGTACTGCGCGGTCCCGCTGCTAAGAGGAAAAACGCGGCGCTAGACAACCTCTCAATTGATTTCTCCTCCATGGACATGCACTCGCCCGCCGTGCCCACATCAGGCAACGACTTTAGCGATCCGTTCCTCGTAGGAGGACAGAATTCCTTCGTACAGGCCGAACCGCAACGTCCGTCCATGATGAACGTGGACGACCACACGTCGACCGACGGAGGCCGTCCGTCGCTCCTGTTCGACGACAACGCGTTGTCCAGTCCGCCGATCTTCCTACAGTCTATTAAGGAGAAGGTGACACCTCCATCCGGACAGTCGGCACGGATGTCGCTGTCGCTGTCGAACGACCTGGACCCAAGTAGGAATGCACAGACGCCCAGCCAGCTCTTCTCGGTGGCGAATCTGCTGGACAACGTGCCTGTCGCGCGTGATTTCCATGAGAAATACACAATTGGTGCCGTATTAGGGTCGGGCAAGTACTCGGTGGTGAAGCGGTGTATTAAACAGGCGACCGGCGAGCAGTTTGCCGTCAAGATCATCGACAAGAGACAGATGATCGAGGTTCGGTTCCTTAAGAGGGAGTTGGAGATTATGTATGGGCTGCGTCATGATGGCGTCGTGCGGCTGATGGAGCTATTCGAGACCAACGAGAGCCTCTTCCTGGTTATGGAGCTGTGCGGACAAGAACTGTTCGAGTTTATCGACCGGAACGGGCCTCTACCCGAGTCTACCACACGTCCGTTAATCCGGAAACTGGTGCGTACAGTCGCGTACTTGCACGCACAGTGCATCGTACATCGCGACATCAAACCGGAGAACATTCTACTGCCCCAGAACAGCCAAGACTTGAGTGATATTAAGCTCTCGGACTTTGGTATCGCCCGGAAACTGGACGGACACGGCCACGATAATGTACTCACACCACATGAAAGTCTGTCGGAGGTGGCAAACCTGCACGACGCGCCGGCTGCGAGCGCCACGGGCTTGCCGTCAGCCACAGATATGGTGCGTAACCGCATGGCGCGAGCTCACACCAAGTGCGGCACACGCGACTACATTGCGCCTGAGGTTATGGGCGGCAAAGGCTACGGCACGGAGGCCGATTTGTGGAGCGTAGGCGTCGTGACGTACGTGCTGGCCAGTGGCTGTGCGCCCGTGTTCCTGCCGACAGCTGAAGGCGTCAAGAAAGTCTTTTTCGCGGACGAGACGTGGAGTGGCGCGTCCGAAGACCTCAAGCGGTTCATTGAAGCGCTACTGGTGCGTAACCCGGAGAAGCGAAGCACTGCCGCTGACGCATTGGAACATCCGTGGCTCAAACAGTAAAGGGGAACTCCAATTTGTAAGCTGTCAACCTTCGCTTTGGAAGCCAAGGAAGGACAGTGTTAGCCATAGCTTTTTTTTATCAAAGAGACCGAACCAAATACTATGTATTAAAGCAGCGACTTGAGCTCTTGTCCGTTCTAGCCTGGTACTGTAGTCTACGCGTCGTCCTCTTCGTTGTCCTCCTCGAACTCCTTGATGATCTCGGGAGTAGCCTGTACCAACTCGACCATAGTGGGGTTGTCGCACAGGTTGAAGAACTCGATGCTGTCGTCCTCGGTGGGCGGGATAACCAGCACGTCGTGGCCCTCGGGACCCTTGACAATGCCCTCACTCGTGTACGGCACCTTCTCCTCGTTGAGGTAGCCTTCCACCTCGCCCAGCTTGTCTACCCACAGACTGATGAAGTTGGGGTGGTTAAACCGGTTGCGCAACACGCGGTTCTTGTTCTTCTGGTCCGATTCCACACGCGTAGGATACTCCCAGTCCTGCACCTCAAGGTCGCGTACACCTACAATGCGGAATGGTCGCTCTGCAGTGTCCTACAGCAGTAATAAATCCATTTAAACGTTAAAAAGAGCTCTTCGACGAATGCATTGATTCATTCGCTTCTTTAGAGCTGTAGACAACATACATCTTCGTCGTGCACAAAGTGAATGGGACGCATAGCCTTTTTGGACGCGTCCGTCTTTTTCGCGAAGGCGCGCGTCGCCTGTGGGTGCACGGAAGCAGCACGAGAGCGAAGAGCGCGGCGCAGCATGACGATAAAAAAAAGTTGATGTGCGGCGGTCAGGCCATTCGTTATATTGTGTACGACACACAGTTGGCTACGAAGTAGACCCAGGGGTACGCTCCCTCAAAACTACAGTTACAATGGCGGAGATGGATGGGGCCGCGCTGAAGCAGCTCCAAGCGACGTGCTCCGCGCTCAAAGAGGAGATGACGGCTTTGTATGAACAGCGAAGGGGAAGGAGCTCCGATGAGGGGCGTCTGAAGCAGCGACGCTGGCGTGTGTTGCTCCTTCTGAGCGCTATGAAGAGCGGACTGCGGGACACCTTTTTGGAGGCGGATGCTCGCCGTACACGCGTCCAGGAGCAGAAGGACGTGGCGGAAGCGCATCAGCTGCAGCTACAGAACTTACTATACGAGAAAGACCATCTGTTGCGTGAAATCCGACGCTGTAGAGGCTTCAGTACCAAGGAAATGGACAAGATCGAGTTCGCAGATGGCCCTCTCCCCATTAAAGTGGACCCGGACGTGCATCGTCAGCATCTAGACCAACTCACACAAGAGCTACACGCTCGTAAAAGTCTCCAGACTGAAGTAAAGGAGCTTAAGCTCAAAATCGCCAAGGTAGAAGACGCCACAGCGACCAAACAGGCCTTTTTGAACGCTCTACCCGACCATTTAGCGGGTATTGAAGCTGCCACCACTGGACTACAGAAATACATGGGAGAACCCGTCACCGCACAACGTAATCGACACTACGCAGCGGGGACAGAGCTGTCGACGCCACTGTATGCGCTCTACTGCGAGCTGGAAGCCTATCAAACGGCAAGTGGGGATGCCGGCAAGCGACTGCAGCTTGAGATCGTGGACTCGATCGGTGTTAAACACACTGGCGCGTACCGTAAGCGTGGCTTTCCTACAGCTTTAGAGCGACAGGAACACACGTCTACGAAGAGACTGAAGGCTCCGTCCCGCTCTCCTTCTGCAAGTTTGAATGGAGCTACGCCACCTCACAGTCGTGCGCCGTCTCGCTCCCCGTCCGTCAAACGTGTAGCGGACTCGTCAACTCAAGAGCCAGAGAGTGGGGAGATCGTGGCTGCACACACAGCTGAGAAGCTACTGCAGCTGCGTCCTCATGAAGAAGAGACCAAGGAAGAGACCAAGGACCAGGACGAGAACTCGGAAGCTGCGACCTCTCAAAATTTATGGAACCCCCATGCGAGAGCGTTGCAGCTAACCATATCAGTTACAGTTCCAATGGATACCGATAAGAACGGGACGACTACCAAGACGGTCTCGGGGTCGTTCACTGTCATGTTCCAGTATTTCCCTGTAGCCAAAATGGTCACTGCGGAGGTCGTCAAGACAGCTCCTGCAGGCTTACACCCCGGCAGTCAACGCTGCATGCTGACGAATCTTTTCCCAGGCGACGATGGCCTCACTGTGCCTCAACTGGCTGTTAACTATACTTTCCAAGAAGACAGCGACGAACGGACAGGGGTGGAGTTCCCAGCGAGTGCTGCATGTCGTCCGTACTATTGGACGCAGTGGATCTGCGGTCTAAACCCCATGAAGCGTCCAGACGTGGACGCTATTGACGAGACGCCTCGTCGACCCGAGCCATCGGTTCGTAACGTTATGAACCAACTGGTTAACCGTTTCGTGGCTACAGTAGTACTGAAGAAACAGCTGGATCAGTTAACCAAGTCACGACCGGAAGATGAAGGCGTGAGTTTCGTGCACCCATTGGCGCGTCATCTCTTCCCACACGAGGTGAAGTCGCATCTTGAGGAGTGGAAGGAAGTCCCGACGCCGACACAAGATATGTTCCATCTCTTCAACGAGAGTGCAACGCTGTCCACTCGTCCACGTGCGCAGTTCCATCTGTCTACAAGTGACTGTCGCTACTTTCGTGTCGGCGTTAAGAACGGCCACGCGAAGGTCTCTGCTATTGTCGAGATCTCACCGGAGTATCCTGTACGTGCCCCACGCTTCCTGTTTCAACCTCGATTGACTACGACCAGTAAGGCGATGGACAAGGATCAACTTCCTGTCTACGAGAACCAACTTAAGGTACGTTTTTCAGTTTGTATCAGTTACGTGTTAGAAAATATGGTTAACGTTTGTTATTTAACAGGAAGTTGAAGTCGAAGTTAACGCCTATTACGACGAGTTGATCCCTAAGGGTAGCGAGCATTTCCTGCTTCTGCATCAACTCCGTAAGATCGAAATGTGCTTCGACGTGCTGTGTAATGCTGCAGCTGATGGCAACGCAGACGTGTCGCTGTGTTTCGGTCGTGAACGTCGCGGTAAGGACCGTCGTCAAGCGATGGTTATGGACACTGCCGCCAAGGAACTACGTCACAGATAAGAACCGAAGTTAACAAAGAAGAGAGGAGGTGTTTTGCATATAGTTTATATCAACGGTTAAGCAGCTCTTCGTTAGAAACACAAAAGCTACGACGACGTCTGCTTCTTCTTCGTGAGCTGCACCGTCTCGCGTTTAAGAACGTGCAGTAAAGTCTGCGAGCTCTCGAGGATCTTCATGTAGGCAGCCTCTGTCTCCTGGATGGTACGATCGTATTCATTACGAGCTTGTGTTTTCCTAGCGAGCGCTTCGTTGATCTTGCTGAGTCTGTCGGTGAGAATGGTCAAGTCTTTCTGGATCTTGGCCTTCTCTTCCTCCTCCTTGAGCATCGAACGGTTCACCTCCTCCCGCTTCTCGCGCAGATCCTCGATACATTTGACCAGCTCATTGTTGTAGTTCTGCAGCGTTGCACCTTGTTGGGCCATAGCGAAGAAAACTGCAACGAGCAGTTGAGGAAGGACACGAGACTGACGGTGCACCTACGTCGTCGCTTCCGTTACATTGGTTGAAAGTATTCCTGGCACACGACGGTTAGAGATATTGTAGCCATGCTCTACAACTGCAAAAATGCTCTCCAACTGACTTGTGTACATTCAAGCAACCTTTCACTTCAACAATGGAACATCACTCTCGTGCTGAACACTTACATCGTGACTTGGGCATTGGATTCTTACTGAGACGGAAGGTTCACACCGAGAAGGTAGAAGGAATTCCTGCCACGAATGATGGGGAGCCATGGAATCCTGCTCCACAGTCGCGTGAGTAAAGCTGCCAGTGCTCTTAAACAAAGAAAAAAGAAACGCTCAAGGGCCAATTGCCACTTAGTCGCAGTTAAGGTGCAGGAATCATCCCCGTTCGGCGTGACTAACGTGCGCCGTCTCTTCTTGGGAAGGTATCAGTTGGGTACACCACTCTCTCCACCGAACCAGCGTTAGAGTCACTCTAGAATCTTCCGAGATGAAGTCATTGCTACTGTTATCTCTACTGCTGGTCGGTCGACACTACGTCGACGCTGTACAAGTGAGCGTGTGTGCCGACGCCACGTATGACTTGGCGTCGAGTCGCGGCGTGGTGTGTGCCGGCAGTGCCGACGCTCCGGCAGGTACTGCCTGCCCGTTGAAAGGCGACGCGGCCGTCGCTGACTGTCGCGCGTATCTGCCGTCATTTACCGTGGGCGGAGGCTGTGTGGCGCCTGAAGATGCCGAGTGCCGGATCGTCTCCGGGTCAACGTGGGGCTGTGTGCTGCCGTCTATCGGCTGCACCAATCCGCCTACCGAACCAGGGTGTCCGACGTGGAGCGTGGACGGGAAGGACGAGGCCGTAGACATCGACAGTAGCTATTTATTCGACGGAAACGAGGACTATGACGAGAGTTGGTTCGTGCAGACGTCGGCAGTGAGAGAACTCTTCGATTGCGGGGAGAAGCCCACGGCGGCACCGACTGAAGCGGCAACGGTTGTGCCGACTCCGACACCCGAACCTAGTACGCCGGCACCTACGGCCGCTCCAACGACGCCAGCGCCTGTACCGCATACCACAGCACCCATCACTCCAGAGCCAACCACAGAGGCTCCAGTGCCAGAGACTTTTGCAACGCCAACCCCAGAGCTCACCACGCCCGAGCCAACAACGCCTCCTCCGACGCCGGCAACTTCAACACCTGAACCGAACACACCTTGTCCAACCGATCCATCGACTCCGCCAGCAACGACGCCGTGTCCAGATCCGACAGAGCCTACGACGCCATCCCCGACAACGCCCGAGCCAACAACGCCTCCTCCGACGCCGGCGCCTTCAACACCTGAGCCGACCACGCTGTGCCCAACGACACCAGAACCGACCAATCCGTACACCCCGTGCCCGCCTACAACGGAACCAATTACTCCAGCACCCACGCTGGCAACTTCGATTACACCATGCTCGAGCACTACCGAGCCTGCAACACCTGAACTGACGACACCTTGCCCAACCGAGCCGGCCACTCCGCCTGCAACGACGCCGTATTCAGATCCGACAGAGCCTGCCACGCCGTCCCCGACAACTCCCTGTCCGAGTACCACCGAACCAGCGACGCCCCGTCCGACAACCTCGACTCCATGTACGACCGAGCCGGTGACTCCCTGTCCGATAACCACCGAGCTTGCCACGCCTTGCCCAGCAACACCACCTCCAAGTACGTCCGAGCCGGTAACACCACCTCCGAGCACGACTGAACCAGCGACGCCCTGTCCGAGTACAACCGGGCCAGCGACACCACCTCCGACCACGCCGTGCCCCACACCGTCACCGACATCAATGCCGACTCAGCAATACCCGTCGCCATCGGAGGCCGACATACCAACCGAAGCTACACCACTTCCGGAAGTCACCACCGCCACGCCCTCACAACCGCAGTCCGCATCCACCTCACCGGAAAGCCAAGTCATTTCGTTCGCAACGGCATCAACAAGCACATCCGGCACTCCTACCGAAAAGTCTCCCGGCACTACGTCACTCGCACTCACCGTCGCCTTCGGTGCCGTCGCAGTCGTCGTCGCTGCTCTGCTGTACAAGCAGACACGCACCTCCCGACGTTCCAGCGTAGACTACGCCATGCACGCCGTCATCACTCCAGTTTAGACGACACATTTTCCATCTGCTACCTTAAATTTTCTTCTCACATACAAAACTTCACTTCACTCTCTTAGGACTGCGACAGTGTCGTCTCCTCCTCTGTACGCACAGGCCTCCTGGCTTCACTCTCGTCTTCCACTTCAAAGTCCGGAGTGTCCTCGCCAAGGCGTCTGCCTTGCAGTAGACTGTCGACAACCCAGCGTGCTTTGACCACTTGAATCCCCCACTTCTTGGCCTTGTCAAACTTCATCCCGAAGCCTTTCCGACACACCAGATGCGTGTTCTGTGCACTGAGTTTGGTCGTCACTCGAGCGCCGGCAAGTCGCAGCAGCTCCGTCACCACCAGTTGCTCCACTTGCCGGTACACCGACGTGGACGCCGTCACGTCTCGGAAGTCTCGTATCGGCATGGGACACGTGAACAGCGCACGAGGACGGTGCGCACTGACACCGAAGAGTTCATGCGAAGAGAAGGACAGCTTCATCTTGGCAGCCAGCGAGCAGTTGACCCACAAATCCGATACAAACTGAAGCATTCTCTGTCGCGGGGTCTCGTGCCTCTCGCGTAGCTGTCGTTGGATCTTGTGGATGCGTTCTTGCGTTTTCAGAGCCTCCTCCTCATCCATCACGACGCCGGTACAGACAACTGCGTGACTGATAAACGAGAATTGCTCGGGATCTACGCGTGGGAAGTCCACTGCAGCTAGTGCAACGGCTTCGGCACCTCCGTGCCGGCCTCTGATGTCTTTCAACATTGGCTGGATCATGTGGGTATCCTCTGGGTCTCGACACAAGAGCAGGAACGAATACCCCGAGAAAATGGCTGTGCTCTTCTGCTCTAGAACGCTGTCCGCGTCGGCCTTTTCCGGTAGATCTTCGGACAGAACCACGGGCTCGCAGCTCGGGTCTGCCGGCTCGACACTCTTCCGGCCACTAGCAGTGCCGGAAAGTGCTGTTTCCGGCACGTAAGCGTCGAATTCGACCGGGTAAAGCTCCTCTGGCTGGAGAGCTAGACACTTGACACAGTCAAGCAGCCAGCTAGCGGATACAAAGTGCACTTGAGTGCCGGCGGCCACCCGCGTTCGGATGGCCGGCAGTGTCTGTTTATCCGACAGTGACGCACTCACCACAACATGCGTCACGTGACGTAGCACCACGTTGTGGTAGATTGTGCCCATGCCGGCGCGTATCAGTCGCTGTAACAAAGTATTCATTTGAGGTGAGAACCCCAGTAGATATAACACACATCCGTCGAATAATTCCACCCAATCTTGGTCTACTTGTAGCTCCTCTTTGTGACGATATCTCGTGATGATCTCTGGTAATGTAGCCACTAATTCTTGAGCGTCTGTAAGGTGGTTCACGGCGATGTATGTGGGCTCTCGACTCGTGGTCTTTGCTTGAGAAGGTAGAGCGAACTCTTCTTCCTCTACGACTATGTATCTCTCTATACAGGCGTAGAGCCATCCGAGATGGACTACTGGAATGTCATTGGCTACTGCGGCCTCGTACTTGGCTCCTTGAGGTTGTTTGGCGATGAGAATACTAGTAAAACCCAGCTCTAATCTACCGTCGTATTGCGCTCCATGGGCTGTGGCCTGCTGCGCCACCGCCTCCTTCTCCTCCATTGACAGGCCGGCAGTGCAGATCCCCATCCCTTCTAGTAGTCGGAGGACGAATTCATTAACGTTAAGCAGTTTTTGGGCCCGGAAACTCTCAAAAACCCAGCGAGGAGACGCGACTGGGAGTTCGTGAGCTACTGCAGCCTGCAAATATGACATTTCTCAGTGATATTTAGCTGTGTGAGGCCTTTTGAGGGTCGTTTGAAGCCGTACACGGTGTTTTAAAGAGCCCACGGCCTCGGCAATCAAGTGTGTGGTGCTGGTCGGGTCCAAATCGTCCTCAAAGCGACCGCCACAGGCCACGACGATCTTGCGCACTTGTTCCTGGAGATATGGCGACAGTTTGAGGCGTGGCAGGTATCGTGAGACGCCGCAAAGCAGGTAGAGCAGTCAGTGGAGGAGGGAACGGATACCTTGACGTCCAGCTCCAGTCCCGTCGAGCAGAGGACCAGCCCCACGAACAACTTACCTTGCTCGCCCATGTATTATTAACGTGTAAAAGTATTAAGAAATATTATTAATAATAATGCTTTTTTTAATTAAATTATTAAGCTTCCATTTCTAAACTTTCTTTAGAAATATTTAAAAATATAAGTTAAGTAATATTTGAATTAAATTTAATTTCAATCCAAAGACAATAATTACTACCTGTAGACGGGGAAGAGCGACTAGATGTTGGCACAGCTATCAGCTATCACGTTCGTGGTCTTGCGAAGCACGACGACGGGTGCTAACGTGTGCAGATGTGAGCTGGACCTGGACGAAACGCTCATCTGGAACGAGACAAATCAAGATGCGATGACGCGCCAACTTATCGCTGCCATTTACGTAGCCTATTTCGAATACGACATCAGTAAACGTGATCTCAGCGTGGCCGTTGCAGCCGTCATGGCTGCATTGAAGCAAATGCGACAAGTCAAAGGCCAGCTCTATGGACTTGCAGTACATTTACGCCGCCAAGGAATTCAGAAAAACGTACGTGGGTACAGCGGACGTGGATTTTAGGAGCTATGTTGCTGCGTATTGCTCTGCGTATCTCGCCCACATCAGCGAGTACACGGCCCCGTGCATTACTATCAAGCAGAGCTCAGGGTTTGGCAAGAGTCGAATTCTGCAGCGACTAGCAGAGGGCACGTCAGAAGGCAACTGTCTCAAGGATGCAGGCAATCAATTTGATGCAGCAGTTTTGTACGTCTGTCCGCGTAGTGCTAAGGAGTTTAAAGGGTACCCACGCCCGACAGAAGCTTTGCGCGATTGGCTATTTCCAACGAGAATTTTTTCGGAGACTGGAGTTGCCACTGCACTTCTGAAAGTTTTTAAGTATGCGATGGAGCATCCCGACGCCGGGAGGCAATGGACAGTTCTATTTGGCAGCGAGAACAGTGATCACGCAGATGATGATGCTATCATTGAAAAGCTAAAAAGTATTAGCCTTGCTGTAGCAACACGTTATCAGATGACGAAGAAGGTACGGAAGTCTGATCCAGACAAGACACCTGTGCTCGTGGTGGCCATCGACGAGTCGCGGTGTCTTCTCGCCGTCAAGAACTCTACTGGTATCGGCGCGCTTCAGATGTTGCGTCAAGCTTTGAAACGGGTAAACAGCTCTGAAACAGTGAGAGCCGCTAACGGAGTAGTCTTCGTGGTACTCGTAGCCTCAGACGCCCAAACTCCAAGGTCCGATCCATCAAATGGTGAAGTTACGGTGTCGCTCCCATCATTTATTCTTACACAGACCATGGACGTCATGTTTGAGAGCTCAACGTCGCCCACAACGAGCAAGCATCGCGTGTTGACTGTTGATGCAGACCAAGTGTGGAGAGCGCTTGTGTCAATGGGTCGACCACTTTGGCGGAGTAGACAGAGAGGAGGCAATTTGGCCGATAGACAGAGAGCGATGAGCCTTTTTGCTGCCTCGATGCTACTGCGAGGACGAAAGGCGAGACTCCCCGAGAGCTACAGCGACAGCACGCTGAACGGCGTGGCGTCATTGTTCTGTCGCGTGGGCTTGCATCTGCATAACTGTGACCCACTGGTGACGCGTCTAGTGACCGACTTTATGAGTGTACTTCACTACGAGACGTACAAGAATGACTTTCCCATTTCTAGCTATGCGTCGGACCCGGTCCTGGCATTTGGCGCTTCTCGCGTTTGGTACCAGTTTGCTGCCGGCGATAGAGACACGCATTCTTCCGCAGCTCCAGTCGATGCTGGCTAACGGCATGGTCGACGCATGCAACATCTGTCATATTGTAGCTCGGATCTTCCTTCTACTAGTTATGGACACAGCGACGATGGGCGTTCAAGTGAGGACGAACCCATGGTCCAGAAGAGAGTTCGACTCTGCGGGACACTTTTGCGATGTACCAAGTTTTGTGACCATGCTAATGGGTGACAATCCGACGCTGCAAGTAGCTAAAGTGACGCTACATTCCGGAGAGCGCAGCGTGTATGGAGAATGGCTACAGCGTTGGAAATGTTGGAAGATTGGCTTCAGTCAATTTGTGACTCTACCAGAACCACCGACCGATACTGTACTGCGGAAAATGTTAGATCGCAGAGCTTCAGGTATTCTGCCTCACAAGTCCGAAGAAGCTTATCTCGTTATTCCAATCTTCTGTGTCGATCAAGTGTCACTCATCTTGGTCCAAATCAGCGAGGAGGAAGACGCATCGACTGTGTTGGCGTTCAGAATCCTCGATCCGAGCGAGGTCTTCAAGGCGAATCACCCGCTTCACGCCGTTCCACCGCACGAGATAATTCAACTGTCCATAAGTCCGCGTGAACGGATAACTCCTGATCGGCAGGAACGAGTGATCAGGACAACGCACTTGACTGGTTGTTGTGCGTGCGGGGAATGTTCGCGTTGAGTACCGACTTAGAAGATACTAGTATCCGATGGTCTGGTCTTTCAGTGGGGTTGGTTGCAGGGAACCCGAAAATATAATTTATATCAATTTCAATGGACATCGAGAAATAAATAACGCGCGGCAACCTAAGAACTCAGCAAATAGATAATTGGAGCGGAGACAGTAGATTATTAGTGAAATAAACTACCTAGCCTGGGTGAAGCCGCCTAAATGCAAGCATCCACGGTGGTGAAAGAAGATAGTAGATTTTGTTGGGGTGCTCCTGGGAAGCTGCAGAATGAGCTAGAATATGCGTTTCGGAGAAGTCGAGGGGCTCCAAACCAACCACAAACTGCTGGTTGTTGTTGTCCGGGAAAATAATTTTTGGTCTTCGTACTGTACACCAACTTCGTAAAATAATACATATTTTGCTGAAGCATTTTTCGTAAGTAAATTATTGAGAGAAACAATAAACAGTAATTGGCAATAAATATATTTATCGGGTCATGTACAGTCAAGACTGAGGTGACGCAGGGCGCGTCACTGGACTGCTCTCCAAGCGTTGGTCGCTTCTTAGAGGAGGTGCCATTAAAACAGACTTAGACTTAAGAAGCACTAGCTAACAGAGCAATCAAAAGAGGTACGTAAACACAGTGAGTGCCGGGCAAAAGGTCACGACAGGGCTGCAGTACTGGTGTGGGCTTGCTCTCCTCTTGGATTCGCTGAGCCGCAAATTGAGTTGTGTGGTAGAGAGAGAGCAAGCCTCACGCAAGCCAGTACGCCTCTCCGCAAAGTTCTATTCTATACATAAACCAATACAGAACATACTTTACCTAGGTCAGTGTCGTCGTGAGCAGCACGACGGCACGGTCGCTCTTGTCCAGCCGCAGACTGCAGCCGTAGGCGTAGGATAGGATGCAGGGTCGGCTGTCAGTGTCAATGCCAGGCACTGATAGTCCACTTTGTATGTACAGCTGGGGCTGGCCACTTCACACAGGGACTGGCATCTCCCACTCCTAGTTGATCTCGGCAATACAGCACCTTGATTGACGCGATCACACACAAGATTTCACAGGTTGAAGTCGCTGCCCCATAGGTTGAAGTCGTAGTCCAGCAGCACAGTAGTCCGTACAGCAAACAGCACCCCACAGTCAACATCGTCCTCATCCATCGCAGTAGCCTTTGCATCCGTAGTCGTAGCGTCCGTTGTCAACACAGGTGCAGAACGTGTATTATTGTAGTAGAACTACGCAAGACAGATGCAACCTGCTTGGCCTTCCCATCACACCATCGCACTCAAACACACCGTAGCTGTCACGCTTGTCCATCGCAATCGCTTAGTCTTTTCGCATTCGTCCTAGTCATTTACAGTCTGACAGAGTTCCGTCTCTGGCTAGTCCTTTCGCACTGCAGCAAAAGCAGTCGTAACGGGAGACGCAGTCTCCGCAGCTGCCACAGCAATAGCAGTCATAGAACAAGCCATAGACTCCGTAGAAGTAGTAGTACCGTCCGAGGCAACCACTGGCAGCAACTTCATCGTTTGACGAAAGCGAGTGAGCTTCACCACCGCAAGTGGCTTGGTCATATGTCCGCGATCATCTGCTCGGTCCCAATGTGCTGCGTTGTGAGCAACTTAAGCTCCACGTTTCGTCCAGCATATGATACTTGTTGTCTATGTGTTTAGACTTGATGTGCTGTCCAGGCTTGTTGGTCAACGAGATTAATCCCTCGTTGACACCCAACAGTAATAGCACTGGATGCCTCCAGACCAGTTCTTTACACAGACCCGCAAGCCACAACACGTCCTTGATGGCTTCAGCCATCGCAACATACCCCGCTTCGCACGTATTCAAGGAATCAATCTTCTGCTTTATTAATGCGTACGATATCACGTTACCGTCAAGCGTGTTCACATAGCCGCCGATTATTCTTCTGTCCACAGGAAGATTCGCATAGTCGGCGTCTGAGTAGCACCGTATATTTGCAGTAGTTCCCTCAGGTACGTCCATCATCAAACCGTAATCACACGTAGCCTTAGATACCGAAGTACCCTCTTAGCATGCGCGCAGAGTGTGTGGTCGTAAGACGCCAAGAACTTGCTAAGATGTCTCGTTGCATGCGCAATGTCAGGCCTCGAAGCGTTCACCAGGTACTGAAGGGCACCCACCAGCTCCCGGTACGGCATATAGCCCTTCGTCGCAGGTACAGTAGGGTTAGATAGTACAGTAGCCTCAGGAGTAGCACATCCGTTGCAATCTGACATGTGAGTACTTCCAGCACGTATTGCTTCTGACAGTAGACAATCTGTCTGCTTGGTCTGTTGATCAGGGTCTCAACACCAAGCAAGTACTTGACAGTACCCATTGTAGTCAATTCGAAGGTTTCTTGCAGTGCAGCTGCAATCTTGGCGCACAAGTCTCGGGGTCCCATTAGCAGTAGGTCATCCACATAGACAATAACAGCTTGACTTCGCCCTCTTCCTTCAACGCATACAGCCCATAGTCTGAGTCCGTACACTCAAAGCCCAGTGTAACCAACTTCGCATGTAAAGTCCGGCTTCAAACATTGCTTCAATCCATAGAGTTTCTTCAAGAGCTCGCATACAGTGCTTGGTCCATCGACTTGAAACCCAGGCGGCTGATCCATGTATATCATCTCGTCGAGGTCTCCGTACAGAAAACGCCGTCTTCACGTCGTACAGGAGTATCTCCCATCCTCGCTGCAAAGCGAAGTCGATGGCCGCACGAATAGTCTCAAAGCAAATCACAGGTGCATATGTTTCGCTGTAGTTGACGCCGAGCTGCTGCTTGAATTCATTGGATGACGAGGCAAGCTTTAAACCGCTTGACACGACCACGCTCATCTCGTTTCACCGCGAAAACCCATCGACATGTAGTCACATTGATATCTTTCGCCTTTCTCCGCGGTACAATTGCCAGGTCTTGTGCTTCTTCAACGACGCCAGTTCTGCCAACATCGCGGCCCGCCACTGGGGCCAGTACTTACTCTTCCGTGCCTGCTTGTAGGAATATCCACGTCAATGCCATGCGTCATCACTTGGTCCACCAAGTTATCGCTCATTCGTACGGTTGCCTTCTGTGTTCTTCTCGGTAGCTTCAGACATGGCTCGACTGGAGGCTCCTGAATTTCGAATCCAGTATCTTCCTTCACGCGTTTCTTTCGCGCCTTGCGATTGCGTCTCTTTTTCGCCTTCACCGGCTCCGGTCCCTTCTCAGGTGCAACCTGAGGGTCAGCAGACTTCTCCACATCCTGCTGTTCGACGCTCGACCAGTCCTCAAGCTCTGCACTTCCACTGGACTTCTGTTCCTCGTCCATAGTCCATTCAACTTCTAGAAGTTCGCCTATCTTGCTCATTTACACAGGGCCACTATTCTCTAAAGCGTAGGTATTTATGCTCGTCTAAATTTCTTCCCACTAGTGGCTTCTCCCGTAACACGTGCAGCGTGTCCAGGTACGCGTTCTACAGTAGTTGCTTCGCGTAGGTTCCATTCACTGTGAGCTCCTCCTGAAAGCGACAATTCTCGCTCTGCGCAGTCTTCACCTGACTGGTCAATAGGTCTAGAAACTTGTAGCCCTTCGTAGAGTCGCTGTAACCGAGCAATATACACATTTGTGCCCGTGATTCAAGCTTCTCCTTTCTTTGTCTTGACTCAGGTGGTACTCGCACATGCGCAATGCAACCCCAGGTTCGCAGAAAACTCAGGGGCGTCTTCCGTACATACAGCTTCTCGTGCGACGAAGTCATTCCCAGCATCTTGGTCGATAAAATGTTTAGTGTAATCACCATGTGCAGCAGGGCTTCACCCTACAGCATGTTCGGTAGATGTGTTGCTGTCTGCAGCGCTCGCACACGAGGCAGCACAATGCCGTTCGCCCTATCAGCGATCCCATTCTCTTGGGGGGAATACGCGCTCGTGAACTGCAGTACAATGCCGTGTTCAACGCAGTACTCATGCAGTTCCGTTCCAGCGAATTCACCACCTTGGTCCGACCGAAGATGCAACACTTTGTAGTCTTTGTGATGCGGCTGCAGCTCTTTTAACAGCTTCAGAATGAACCAGGTAGCTTGCCTCCTATTCTCGAGTAGATAGACCCACTTGTATCTCGTAGCAACATCCACAATGAACATGAATATAGTAGCCTTGCTTGCCGTCTCCACACTCATCGTACATATGTCCATAGCCATAGTTTCTCATGTGATTTAGTCGAGCGGACGGGAATACGTTTGTGGCTTATTGACTTGGCCTTGCTCACAACACAGGCAATTCATTCGTAGGCGTTCAGATCTTTCGTGTTGAGTTTTACCTCCAAATCCATCTTATCTGCCACCACCTGGAGCAAAGCCATCTGCAGATGACCAAAACGCTGATGCAACAGCTCCATAGTCTTCTTGTCTTCTACAGCTTGCTTAGCCATAGCCATGACCATCACGTGAGTTGCCTTTTCGCTTCGCAGCCGGTAGAGGTTGTCTCGCATCTCAAACTTTAGGATAGTGCCCGATTTAGACATTCACGACGTCTTCTGGCTCATGGAATACATCAGCCTGTAGTTGCCTCTTGTCTGCAGGTATTCCATACTAATCAAGTTGACCTTGACATTCGGTGTGTAGACTACATCGTCCAGCAGACGATCCTCGAGTTCCCCAGTTGTCTGATTGACAACACGCAGTAGGACAGAGACACTAATAGTCGTATGCTCCGTAGTACCTTTAGCGAAGTCCAACCGGCTTGTCTTGTCTTCTCGCAGTGTCGTGAACAGAGATAGATTGCCACAAATGTTGGCATGTAATCTCGAGTGAATAATCCACTCCGTGAAGTTTTCCTCAACAGGTTGCATGTTCTCACCACGTCCAACTGCATTCACCGAAAACGTCTGACCTTGGTTCGCAGTGTCTTGCCCTTGGCCAGTCTCAGTACCCTAAGCAGCACTCTGAGTCAGTCCACCACTGGGGCCGGTCTCATTGCTTCGGGTATCTCTATCACCTCGGCGTCCTTCTTCAAGTTGAGGTCCATAGTGACTCGTCTGATTCCGACGTGGCGACCGGCTGTGTCCTCCGCGTCTGCGTTGCGCTGGTCCATCACGTCTTAAATGTCCACGAGGAGGCGATCTTCCTCGACTCTGATGGCCACGCAGTGGCGATCGTCCTCTTGGTGGCGAGTAACGTGGTCCATCACGTCCTCTAGGTGGCGACCATGAAGGTCTAGCATATCCACGAGATGGCGAGCGTCCACGATCTGGCGAACGTCCTTGGCAACGAGGCCCAGGTGGATCTCTTATTGGTGAGTAGCTACGTATTGGCGACCTTGGGGGTCCAACACTCTCCCGAGATGGCAGTCTCCAAATTCCTCCTCCAAAGGGAGATGTGTAGCCACGCCCATAGTCTACAGGATGATTGGTACGTACTGCTCTTAGTCCTGGTCACTCTCCTCCGTACAGTCCTCCACCAAAAGATCTGTCAGGTCCTTTCCATCCACCATACGATCCTCCGTCGTACAGTTGTCCTTTAGGTCCTTGATATCCTCGTGGCTCAACGTAGCGATCTTGGTAGTTATCCCCTGGCACAAATGAACCCACTTGTGGTCCACATCTATGGCCTGGCTCAAACATAGGTCTCTGCGTTTCACTCGAAAGTCCTTGGCCCAAGGAGTAGAATAGTGTATCCCACGTAGGAGGTGGTCTTTGCACAGGTCCACCCTCCCACTGGCGCTGCACAGCGCCCTTAACTGGTGTCTGCCATCCATTTGGTACTCCAACTTCACGTTGAGTACTCACCATATGTTGCGTAGGTTGCATAGCTTGCATAGTTTGGGCAGGTGACACACTCTGGCTGGGTTATGCACCTTGCACAGCTTGAGTAGTTTGCACAACTTGAGCAGTTGCATGTTCTGGCTGGATTGAATACCTTGCACAGCTTGAGTAGATTGCATATTCTGACTCGGTTGTAACTGCAACTGATGTGGCGTCATCGGTACGCTCACACCATCCGCTAGTCTCACTATGCGATCTTCCGTCTCATCGTCATCACTCGAAAGTGACATCGGAGAGTAGATGGGCGACTCCGAGCGTCTCTCACAGCTCGCTCCAGCCGCACCTTCACTTGTATGCGACGAGCTCAGTGCCAAGTTCTCGAACAGGCGACGCGGTTCGCTAGTCGTCGGTGTCGTATGCACGCGACGCACTGAGTAAATTAGCAACACTGTCTGCTTCTAGGACTTCTTCTTCTTCAAACGCTGTACCAACCCAGGCTTCTGCTCCATACCAGTGTTCGCAGTACACTCAGCGTACCAATGACCATGCTGATTACACTTAGCACAAGTATAAGCTGTTTCTTGTCGGCGTTCTTGCCCCTGCGCTGCCTCGGCGCTTGTCTGCTTGTCCTTGTCTTGCATGCTGACTCACATTGTTCACTTGGTTCGCACTTGATTGCGTTGCCAGCGACATCTGTTGTTGCAACTGGTTACTTAAATGCTCCGCAGTGCGCAGGCGCTACAACGCCTCAGCAAGTGTCATGGTCCTACGATCATGCTTGCTCATCCAAAGTGAGTTTACTCGTGCCAGCTCAAGAAACACCAACAGCGTGTTCAAAATAAGTAGACTTGCATGTTCCCACTCTTCAAGCTCGCCCTTTTCTAGTCGCAGTCGGCGTACCATAGCGTCAATGCCTTGCACGTACTTAGTCACAGCTTCCTTGAGCTGCAGCTGACGGCTAATCATCTCGCGACATAGGTTATCAGGGTTGACACCGTCACCCGCCTCAAAATGATCTGCAATTCGTTGCAAAAAAAAAAAGTAGTGACGGGGCATCCATTTGATCACGGATGGAGTTGATCTTGAATGTCGTACGTAGATCCACCGAGAGCGACAATACTAAGGCTGAGAAAGCTTTCACCTTCCCCGCTTTGTACCACTAAGCATACATGGGCCTTTTGTAGCCCTCCACGGAGTCAAATCTCTCCGCACCGTAAGTAATTTCGCCCAGCTGGCGGCTCTCGAAGTGCAGCGGTACCTCACTAACCCATGCCGTGTACTCTTCCTTCTTCGACAACGGGGGCAGACGGATGTCAGCCATGTTGCGCAGCGACTTCGTGTGCTCTGCGTCGCCGTAGCGCCCGCCGGGGTCTGGTTATCCAGCTTGCTCGGTAGGCTGCTCTGGGCTTCGCTGTGCCCTGCGCTGAAGTCACCGCCGTCACTCGGATTGCTTTGTGGTGGTGGTGGCTGATTTCTAACTGAAAAGTTGCGAGCACGCAACCTTTCAGGTACATTTTCTACCAATGATCGCCCACCTTAAATTCCGGATAACGACCGGGTAAGGTGTTCGGCTTCTTCGTGTGACAACACATCATCGTCACGACCGGTCGCCGCGTCAGCCACATTATCACCCAATTGGCGCACTTCTCGACTTCCATTCGTCGGAATTCTGCCGGGGTTTGGGTCTTCCACACCAGGTGCGTCCTCTGTCGAGCCATGGACCCTTACTGGGCTCATTACCTGAGGTGACGAGGGCGCATCACTGGACTGCTCTCCAAGCGTTGGTCGCTTCTTAGAGGAGGTGCCATTAAAACAGACTTAGACTTAAGAAGCACTAGCTAACAGAGCAATCAAAAGAGGTACGTAAACACAGTGAGTGCCGGGCAAAAGGTCACGACAGGGCTGCAGTACAGGTGTGGGCTTGCTCTCCTCTTGGATTCGCTGAGCCGCAAATTGAGCTGTGTGGTAGAGAGAGAGCAAGCCTCACGCAAGCCAGTACGCCTCTCCGCAAAGTTCTATTCTATATATAAACTAATACAAAGCATACTTTACCTAAGTCGGTGTCGTCGTGAGCAGCACGACGGCACGATCGCGGTGGCCCAGCGATCATAGTAAATTTGGTATAACCACACACGTCCGCACGTGGCACGTCGTTGAGTGCGCAGCCGCAGGCTGCAGTGGCAGGCGTAGGATAGAATTCAGGATCGGCTGTCAGTGTCAATGCCAGACATTGACAGTCCACTTTGTATGTGCTGCTGGGGCTGGCCTCTTCACACAGGAACTGGCATCTCACAAAGACAAGTGGGGTTAGGCGAAGGCGACAATAATCGCACTTGCTGAGAGTATTTTGGATAAGGTGGCGCTGACGAGTGACGAGCTGTCGCACACTTTCAAATTCAGAGATGGTGTACCCAGCACGCGAAAATGAATTACTTGCCGCTCTTCATTCGATGCGAACGTGAAAGATATATTTACTCGAACGACCCTTCTTCATTAACACCGATCAGCACACGCTCGAAAGCATTTTGCAACAACATACGTGTTCCCGTCGAAGCGAAGTGATTCCCTCAATGTAAATGACTTATGTAATGTATTTCGTGTTCGTGTTGCCACATTACACCTGCGCTAGGCTTAGTCGGCGGCATAAAGTGGTGTCTGCACACGTCGGTTCTCTCTTTACCGGAAGTAAGGCGACCATCGCTTGCTCTAGAGCTTTCCATTTAGGTTTCGCTTGTGCAACTAGCTGGGTTGTTTCAGACTGGCGACGTTTTGTAAATGAATAATCCATACTAATACGTAAGGCACGCATTATCAATACCTGTGTAGAGAATTATAATATACTGAAAAGTTGCAAGTACACAGCGCTACATCCTAATCTTTTATACGCGTATAAGGACGAGGTGAGGAAGCAACGCGGCTTAAAGAAGCATAACATGCAAATGTACTTCGCAGCTCGTTTTCAGCATGTATAAGCTATCATTTGTACAACTATGAAACACTAGATCATTCAAAGCATCTTCACCTACATGTAGCCGCATGAACTTTTCATCTGTACATAATAATTGTGCATTATGTACAGATGAAAAGTCGCTCGGTTTTATGGCCTAGATCGAGCATGGTTGGCGCATAAAAACAGGCGTTTAACTAATAAAGGAAAGGCATGCCTGGAATTATTAAATCTGCACTCGATCTGCGTTTCAAAAACGCAAAAAGGGTCGTTTTAAATGATATCAATGTCGGAATCGAACAATGCAAAATAACCTGCCCAAAATTCCCTTCAGATTACGCTCACATATTTGACAATAACCTGCTCAATTTCAAAGTAAGCCACGGCTTTCATTTAAAATGAGCTAGCTCTTTTTATTTCCTAAATAATCCTGCCTCCCACCGACCAGACGGCATGGAAATGGAGGAAGGCGCGTGTATGGCTGCGTCGTTCTGCACCCGTCTCCGACCAGAAGTCAGGTGCCCCAAGCCGCGTCGTGCAGCACACATGTTAGAGAGAGATGCCACAGAAGGCTGCACTCATAGCACGGCGACAGTGCACCAGGGCACGCGCCCCCGTAGCCTGTAGCCAGCGTCTGAGCGAGTCATCGCTTTAGAAAATGCGAATTGTCTCTTCTTAAGTGCGAAATTGAGCCTCTATGTTCGACGCCTTTTTTATTATTTGTGCTCAGTAATTGTGCACTCTTCGACTTACAAATTGGACACGTCTCTCCCGCTATTTGTCATAAATCGACCACGAGCGCTTGATTTGGCTTGTCGTATTATTAAAAAAAGCTCGATTTATTAGCCACTCTAACTGGATCTTCCTATCCCTTTGTATTGCCTCAATTTACAAAATGACCTCAGTTTATTAAAAATCGAGCACCAACTCTAGTGATAAACGACAAAAGCTTTGCAAAGCACAATACATGTACTGTATACATACCGGTATGTAGACCTCCACTAATTTCGGCTCCATGTCCGAAAGACGTGTAAAAATGCAAGGGAGTATCGCACTCTCTAAAAGCACGTAAAATGGTGATAATTTTCAGATATAACGCTTTAGAATTTAGATGTTTTTGTTGAGGCAAACCAAACTGTGACAGACTAAAATTTAGTCCGGACGAGCTAAAACGTTTTCGTACATTAGGCAACTGCATTTACAAATCGTATGTGTTCTCGACGCAGTCAAGGAATGATACAAACAATTTCAAGGCTGCTGGTTACTGGTTACTGACATAAACTTAATTAAAAGTTTTTCTCGGCCACTTCGTAGTCGTAGGCTACACATGTCCACTTGCTGTCCTCTCATTTAAGCAATATCAAGTTGACTCCATAGTAATCTCTGGGAACGGAGTCGGTGGAACTAAATTATATCATACACGACAGGATATCAGATTTCTCAAGGAGAGGTTATACGGTACGGTATACATGTACTGTGTTTACGAGCAACACAACCGCGATCGTGCGACGAGCTCCAATCCGAATATTTTCTTGATCTTCGGATTGTACCTCCCAAAAGCTGATCGAGAACAGTTCGCAACTTGCGCTTTAACACCTACGCGGCAAGAATCCCCCGAACCGAAACATGCGTCTATTCCACGTGTTTCTACCAGCCTGTATTGCTCTATATGCAACCAGAACAGGTTTCGCGGAAGCCGACCCCACTCGTAACCTAATGACCTTTGACGCCATCAATGAAGAGAGAAGTAACGACGAAACGAAGGCCCCGGCAAAGAAGAAAAAGAAACAAACAGTTTCCTCTTCCGACTCGGGTTCCGATACCGATGACAGCGAGTTGGGCAGCAGCGAGCTGGACAGCTTGCTGGATATGAGCGGTAGTGGACTCGACGATCTGCTTTCTCTGAGTGGCAGTGAGTTGGACGCAATTTTTGGCTCTCTGCGTGGGAGTGGGCTTGGCAACTTGGCCCTTTCTTCCAGTGACAGTGACCTGGAAAGTGGCAGCTCCTCGCTTGCTGCCACCAAGGCGCCACGTAAGAAGAAAAAGAAGACTGCCACTGTGGCAGACTCGTCGGAAGCAAGCGATTCAGGGAGCGATATGAGCGGATCGCTTTCGAGTGAAAGCTCTTCTGGTGATGAGTTGGGTGACTTGTTCTCCAGTAGCGACTTTAGTGATCTACTGAAGAGCGACAGTGCGTCGGGAAGCGACTTGAGCGACTTGAGCGACCTGCTGTCAGCCGATAGTACTTCTGATACTTCGGGATCGGACGGGGATGAAAGTGACTCAACCGACTCGTCGTCTTCTTCTGTCGACAGCGATTCGACAAGCGGGAGCTCCGCGACGACGAAGAAGCCAGCGTCGAGTGGGAACAGTGACATTCAATCGTGTAAGGGAGGCTGGTGGGGCCACATGAAATCGTGGTGGAAGAACTCTTTTGGCGGTGGCGATAACTCCGCATGTTCATTGAGCTAGAGCTGTTTGTTATCTCCAAGGCCTCCAACGTTTTCGTGGACATGTATCCACGATATACTAGTAGTATACGGACAATTGCACACACTCCCATAATTCTTGCTTTGCCCACTGAGATGCCGATACTTTTTGACGCCTCTCTTTGTAAGAAACTCTTTACGGGCCAAATACTGATCTCCTGGTGCTTTGGTGCACTAGCGGTACTATATCGTCTCTTACCGGCTCTACCGATCCTCTTTGGAGTGATATCCCAAAATAGTGATACCTAGCCTTTTTCCTACCGGTATTAATAATCGAGGGGCTGTTTCATTTAAGAATAAGTACTGTGACGGACAGAATGTAACTGCCGCCAAATTAACTGCCAGTACCGAAGAAAAGAGTAATACCGGTAAACAAGGGGGAAAAGCGTGCACATGTACATAAAAGAACAGCATTTACTAAGGGAATTAGCAAATCAGGTATTACAACTCAGCGCAGTCATACAATTTCATACAAATGGTAGGATAACACTACTTTGCCAAGTCTTACTGGTTATTCTTTTAGCCAATCAGTGCTGAATATCGTTCCTTCATGAGCAGACGTGGACAAGTCCTTTTTGTTTTTAAAAACTCAAACCATTCGTGGCAGCTACATTCTGTCCGTCGCTGCAGTGGAATAAGTTCGCCGGAATACAGCAGGCTCACCACGCTCTCGTTCTTCCTTGTTATACAGCACTCTGTCGCTCATGTTTGCGAGGTTTCATCTGCGTTGATCGTGAGTTCGGTGGAAAAGGCAATGTAATCCTGTGCAATTCGTGTAATCATATTTAGAGGGGTATCAAAGTCAGAGGATAATGGTAACCAAATATCATATGGTATATTTTAAAGTCTTAATACTATTTTCGATTCTAAATAGTAATAATAACTGAAAAAGCTCTAAAATTAAAAGGATTCTAATGTTAACTCGGAGACTTAGAAAATTAAAGATTATTAATGATAAATTAATCAATTAATTCACTTAAGTACGTTTCTTGACACCTTACCCTCTGCTGAATGCAACGACGGATCAAGACAGCGTGATAAAATGCTTTTAAGATGACGAGTGTTTGTTCTGGGATTTCACTCTGACACAGACATGGTTGATCGAGATGCAAACGGTCGAAGTCGATAGAGCGAAATCAAAGTATTTGTCCTTGTTGTCCGCCAATAGCCTCGTCCACATCGTGCGGTCTCATACATGTATAGGTGCAAGCTGCGACACTAGATTAATGTGCACAGCTACCCCTAATAGTAAAATTAGATCACTAATCATATTAACTAACATTGCTTTAATAGCTGCTTTATTTGCTTGTAATCTTGTAAACCAAAATTTAATTAATTTATAAGAACAAAAACCAACACCTTCCCATCCAACAAGTGGCAACACACTTAGGGGCTAATAGTAGCCAAATATCATTTAATATTTTTGAAAGTAACAGTACTATTTTCGATCCTAAATATTAATAGTAGCTCAGTTTCTTAAAGTTAACATAATGTTATAAAATTAACTCAGAGATTTGAAAAATATTAGATGCTAGAGGATATTTTATGTTATTTTTTTTACCTAAGAGCGTTTCTTGCCACCTTACCCTCTGTGAACTGAGGGCTCACCATAGAACTCTATCGGCCAAACTCTAAAGCAGCAGTAGTGACTTTAAAACTGACGAGTATATGCTCTAGTTTTTTATTGTGACTGACAAAGCCGATAATTGAATTTATCCATTTCTCACTTAATTTAAGTGCACATTCTTTTCGGACCGGATGTACAATTGATTAACCTTAAGCTAATATTTAATATTAGACAAAACTTTGTCTCAGAAGAAGATATTAGGGCGTATGCGTTTAAGTTAGCTGGTCTATGTGGTGTTATTATCACTACAATAAAGTGAATATTATTAATTTCACCGAAGTTTGGCTCAAACTTGACCGGAATTGTGTTACAACACGTTAGTGCGTTTTTTTCTTGGGAAGTGAATTAGTAGTACTGCAGTACGTAGTACTATCTTGCCCCCGTAGTGGAGTGTGTTCTGCGTCCTTCCGTCCGCGGCTAGGTTTCTAAAATGTAACGCAAATGCGGGCGTTCTACTGGCTGCCGAGCGCAGCGAAGGCGGCATCAATTGGCTAAAATCGCTTTATGTGGTGTACACACTGTATGTGGTCTACACATCGTACTTAAATGCACCGCTTAAATTTTATTTAGCCCCACTTTCATCTGTGGACCGCCACCTCAAGCGAAGGGCGCTGCCTGTGTGCGCGTTAGGTAGCATTAGTTCTTGGATAATTCACTTGATCCGTATGCCCTAGGAACACTTCACCAGTCCACGGAAAGGTAAAAGAAAGTATGATTAGATCGTTAGCTTCACTACTCCTCAGCTCAACGTTCTTCTGCGACCATGCAGTCGCTTCCCATGCATTGGCCTGGCACCATTTGTCTTCACTATACTGCACAGCACCTTTGTGCTCAACTCAGTTGTGCCAGGTCCCGTAGTTCGACCATCCGTCTCGTACTTCACGTTGACTCTGGTCCTAGATATGAATCTGGATTCCAACACGCCTCCTTCGAAGCTCCAGCTTTGACTACTTTGCATCTCCGATGCCAACATTAGCAATCAGATTCTTGAGACGCAATTTGTCCAGTGCTTTCGTAAAAGCATCAGCAGGATTCTCATCCCCTTTGATCTTATGTAGATTGAGCACTCCACGTTCCACTTGTTCACGCACGTAATGCCAACGCAACTCGATGTGTCGAGTGCGGCGACTGTAGGTAGGATTTGTAGCTAGAACGTGTGCAGCTTGGTTGTCAATACCAATGCGTAATTCCACAGTGTGGTGCGGGAGAATTTCCTGTAAGATGTTACTCTCTGCAATTGCCTCCATAGCAGCCTCACATGCAGCCACATACTCCGCTTCAGCAGTGGACAAGGCTACAATGGACTGTCGTCTCGACATCCACGAAATGGCACCACCAGCTAGTATAAAACGAATCCTGTCGTGCTCTTCCGAGTTTCTGGGTCATTGGCCCAGTCACTGTCACAATGTCCTTCGAGTACTTTAGCCTTCGACTTTATCTCTTATCGATCGTAAGTTATTCCATAGTTCACAGTACCCGCAAGATAGCGTAGGACACGTTTTAATGCACCAACGTGCTTACTTGATGGGTTTGCCACAAATCTACTCAACTGGCTCAGTGCAAATGCCAGATCGGGACGTGTACTTGTCGCCAAATACATCAGCATACCCACAGCTTCACGGTACGGGAAACTAGTGTCGCCAGTCTCGCCTTCTTCCAGCGGGACAAATCTGGCCTTCACTTCCATAGGATTTCCCACAGCATGAGCTTCACCGTAGCCAAACTTCTCCAAAATTTCGTGTGTTTACTTTGTTTGAGTGACTGTAATCTGCTCCTTTGTCTGATTAACTTCAACCCCAAGATATGCAGTCAATAGTCCTTGGTCCTTGAGTCCATACTCTTGGTCCAAATCTTCAAACAATACATTCTTGCTCTCTTCATTCTTGGTCGCTACCACGATATCATCCGCATACACAAGGACAAGTATAACATCTTCTCCATCAATACGATAGTACAGACATGGCTCGGTCAACGATCTCTGGTAGCCACGAGTAAGGAGCCACTGGTTGATTTCAGAGTTCCACTCGCGCCCAGAATGCCTCAACTCATACAACGCTTTGGTCACCACATACATGTGGCCATCCACTTCACACGGAAATCCGTCAATCGACTTCACGTATTGCAGGATTCCGAGTAATGCATTTAGATATGCCGTATCAACATCTCCTCCATAGAGCTTCAGGTTGAGAGCCGCAGCTAATGCCACTAGAAGCCTGAAAGAAGACATTCGTGCCACCGGCGAGAACGTGTCAGTGAAATCCACTCCTGGTCTCTGATAATTGCCAAGAGCAACTAGTCGAGCTTTGAAGCGAATCACAAACCCCTGAAAATCCGACTTCACACTATAGACCCAGCGTGTCTTGATAGGCTTAGCATCCTTCGGAACATCCTCAAACGCAATCTCTTCCAGAACTCTACGTCGTTTCATTGCCGACATCTCTGCCAGTTCGGCTCCGCACCAATAGTTACTGTATTTGCTTCGCATAGCTTCGCGGTGGTTGCGTGGAATCTAAACATCACTTGCTCGTATAGGACGTCCATTCTCATCCAGTACACGTGACATATTCTGCTCCGCGTTGACTACATCATCCAAATACTTAGGTCGACGACGCTCGTGATACTCACGTAGACCAGTTCGAGTTCGCTTCGGACCTTCACGTTCCGCACATATCTCCACACGACCCATTTCTGAGTTAGTTTCATCTCGTTGGCGCTTGCATACATGTACCAATTTCTCACACGTTCTGGCAATGGTGACGTTGTCAGCATCTTCACTGAATGTCTCATCAACGTCAACCAGCATATCTCCGTCTTCATCGGCTACAAGATTCGTTTTATTCACAACCGATTCAGAAAGGTTTTCACTTGCATGCAGCCCTTCAGTGCCCACTTCAGATGAACTCCCATCAGCGTTAACCTCCAATGAACCACACACACTGACAGCAGACTCATTATCACTTGTCATGTCAGGTTTCGTGTATCCATACACTGTCGTAAGTTTCGACGCTGATCCTTCAGAATTCACACCGTCACTCTGTACAAGGTCATCACTCTGGTTGTGATATTGCTCACTCTGCATTGCAGTCAGTACACTAGGTAAACCCGCCGTCACCCCTTCAACATCCGGAACACACGGAGGTTCAGTCACTGTGTCTCCAATTTCTTCCAGTCCTGTCCAGTTTGCAGATGCTCTTGACGGTAATGACGCTCGTTGCGCCTCCCTAAGCTCCGTCATCACCTCATCTCGCTCTTCAACTCGTTGCGAAGTATCGTCCTCGCCTCCCTCGAGGGCTATGGTCGCTTCGAGCGTGACCTCGCTCATCATCGGAGCAGCGTTCGAGTTGCAGACTTCACTCAGATCCATAGTAGATTCGAGCGTTGAGTTTTCAGTACTCGGCTCCATGTTACTGCGCTTCGTAAAGTGCAACGACTCCAAGTCGTCGTCCTCCAAATCTGCTCCATGACGATCTCGGTACATCACATCTTCACTAATGCGAAGATCTGATACGAATTTAGCTGTACGTTCATCAGGAAAGTAGACTTTACAACCCACGGTATCTTCAGCATAACCGAGCACAAAACCCAGTCGCGCGTTATCATGGTGCTTCTTCCGACCTGGTGTCACTGGTACGTGCACATATGCAAGCGAACCAAACTTGTGGATGTGATGGAGGTCGGGTTTGATCCCAAACATCATCTCATAGGGAATGCTCTGAGTTCCCTTATTGTAGGTTCTGTTCTTGATGTACACTGCGTTACGCAGCGCTTCAGGCCACAGACTAACAGGAAATCCAGCATCATGCATCATCGACTTC
Source organism: Phytophthora betacei (assembly GCA_011320135.1). Taxonomy (NCBI): domain Eukaryota; phylum Oomycota; class Peronosporomycetes; order Peronosporales; family Peronosporaceae; genus Phytophthora; species Phytophthora betacei. The sequence goes on along the minus strand of JAANHX010000444.1, from coordinate 440,331 downwards.
GTCATCTCCACGAGAGATTGATGCGTCCTCTCGCAAAGGTTCAGCTGTGAACTCTTTGGACCCACCTTCACATGATCGATGCCGTGCACTCCGTACCGGTTATCCATTACTGTGTTAACGAATTCACCGCCTTTGTCTGTCAAGACTTGGTGCACTCTGTACTTCACTCGAATAGGGCCATCCTTCTGACGACCAGCTTGTCTTTCAGCCCAAAGCACGTATTCTTTCATGTGCTGGTTCACTATCTCGCTCGACTTGCTAGTCAACATGTGAACTTTCACAAAGCGAGTGTACCCATCCATGAGCACGAGAACAGCCTCGAATCTAGTACCATTAGCTTTACTAGGGATCAGTAAGTCAGCATATACCACTTGGTTCGGAGCCTTTGTATTGCGATCCAGCTTCTTCCAGTGTCTTCGCTGCTTCTGCTTGCCAATATGACAGGCGTCACACGTTCCTAGTTCTCTCTGCCTTAGCATCATGCCACGAACGAGGTTCTTGTCGACCATCGTTTTCAAGTATTGTGGACACACATGCCCCAATCTCTCATGCCAGAGTTTCAAAGAAGCCACTCCTTCCGCAACTGTGAAATTGCACAACGGCCGCTCCTGTGGACTAATAAATCCATTTATGGATGGATGGCTCACTTGAAATCCCCAAGTTCCATCCTCCAGTGTTGCAACAATTACAGTATCGTCGTGTTCATCTTTCACGCGAAAGCACCTCAATTGTCCATGGTAATCAAAGTCAAAACCTTGTTCCGTAGCTAATCCGACTGATAGTAGGCCATGTGTAGCACCAGGAATGTAGAAGACGTCACTCAGGTACACTGCCTTCCGCTCGCCTTCAACTTCAGTTATTAGCTGCACAGTTCCTACTCCAGCCACTCGAGAAGCCAGCGCAGGCGTAACCCCATGTACATGCTGGGATTGATTTAGATCCGGTGTAAACGCCACGTAATACCACGGGTTTCCCGTCACGTGCACGTTAGCAGCCGTATCGAAGTACCACCATCCACTACTTGTGTCCACTTCATGTTCATCATGTTCGAGGCCATCGTACCAACAGCTAACAGTAGTATCAGCTTTATTACCTCCTGCCTCTTTCTCCATGTTTGAACCCGCTTCATTCTCTTCGCTGTTCTCCGCCGGCAGTCTGGCGTCGATCAGTAGAGCGTCCAAAGCGTCCGTCACTTCTTCTGATACATGTACTTCTTCTGTATCTGAGCCTAATGACTCGCTGTGTTCCACACGAGTCACATTTGCACGTGCCTTCTTCTTCTGCTCGCTTCCAGCAGCTCTGGCCCCGTCTTGGTTCTTCACCTTCTGCGGACACTCCGAAATAAGGTGTTCAGTACTGTCGCAAACGAAGCACTTTTTCACCTTCTTCTAGACTTCTCAGGTTTTTCACGATTTTGTCCATTGCCATCGGCCTTCTGCTTATCAACACTACCGCTCTTCTGGTTGCGTTTCCCGCTCTTAGCTTGAAAAACTCTCTGTCGAGAGTCAGCAACCCGAATAAGCCCTCGAGTCCGCTCTGGGGTGATGTATGTGTCAGCACAATTGTACCGAACACCACTCTTCAAACTCTCAAACTCATACGTATGCGGTAGACTGTTCAACATTAACTCCACCATCGCGGTGTCGTCAAATTGATAGTTAAGAGACAGCAGCTCCGTCCGCAAGTTGAACATCGTACTCAGGTGCTTGTTGACATCTCCGCCCGAGGACAGCTTAAGCAAATCAAGCTCGTGTCTAATGCTCTCAGCTCTATGAGCCATAGTAGTTCGGTTCTCCCGGCTCTCATAGATTACGCAGAGCGCCTTCCACATGTCGGTTCCGGTGGATTTGTCGCGAATCTGGTGGAAGATTTCTGCTGGCAGTGACATCCCGATGAGCTGCATTATGGTCAACTGATGATCATCAAACTCTTCCTCAGCCTCCGACGTAAAGAGCATCATCTTCGTGAGATTCCCATTCACGATATCCGTGAGTTTCTTCTTCTTGAAGACTATCTCCATCGCCCATTTGTACTGCTGCCAATCCTTCCCATCCCAGTTTTTTGGGACACCTTCGTTCGTATACTTTAATGGTCCTGACATCTTAGATCACGTTAGCGAACAAAATCCGAAAGTATTTTGGGCTCATAACCCTCTTGGATAATTCACTTGATCCGTATGCCCTAGGAACACTTCACCAGTCCACTGAAAGGTAAAAGAAAGTATGATTAGATCGTTAGCTTCACTACCCCTCAGCTCAACGTTCTTCTGCGACCATGCAGTCGCTTCCCATGCATTGGCCTGGCACCATTTGTCTTCACTATACTGCACAGCACCTTTGTGCTCAACTCAGTTGTGCCAGGTCCCGTAGTTCGACCATCCGTCTCGTACTTCACGTTGACTCTGGTCCTAGATATGAATCTGGATTCCAACATTAGTATAAGACGCCGATGAGCACACACGTACTATATCGCCGTAGGAGGTGTTGAAATTTTTTGTAGGCTTTGGTGACTCATAGTTCGGCCTCAATCGAAACGTTAGTAATTATTATTTATAGAATGATGTTTTAGGCTTCGTAGTACTTTTCTTATAATTATACTTATAATACTGTTTTGCGTAGTACTATTCTTAAGACATTTCATATTTTTGCTTGCAGTTATTTGGAGTAGTAGTCCACATAATTATTATATTAGCGTTAATAATAAATCACAATTTTACTACTACTATTAGTAATGTGAAAACTGTCAAATATGACTATTATGACTTCCCACCCCACACACCCCAGCGCACCACACTGCCTCCGGGAGAAAGTATCATCTTCCTTTGTATTTGCGCGCGTAGTGTGCGACCTTAAGAGATTGTGTGAGTTTTCCAACAATATATGCTGCGTACATCAAACAAAATGGGAACAGCGCTTGTGATTAAGCTAGCGCGGAGGCACGTGACTAAGCAAGAGCACGAAATACGAAGGAACACCGACCCACACTATGTAGACGCTGGGATAGAAGAGCAACACGAAGCACGGAAGGCCATGGACGATGCTAGAGGACTTAGCCTATGCAAACCACGAAGTTTATGAGTAGCGTGAAAGACGAAAGAGCACACAGCCATGAAAAGGACAGAAGGACAAGAATATGACGGGAGCGTACGGGCCACGGAAAGGTATTAAATATATAGACACCCCAGCATGCTGAAAAGCACGGGCTACGAAAGAGCACGCACGCTCGAAGCCATGGTAGAGCACGTAGCGGTAAGAGTGCACGGACAGAAACTCTCTCATAGCACCAAGGTTGAACACGGAGCACAGTCGACCGACCAAACATGAAGCCGCGGAAGACCATTAACGGGAGGTTGTCGAGTATTGAAACACGATACCAGTGTAGAACCGGAGCTGGGGAGCGCGATACTACTGTAGATAACGAAAGCTTGGGCGACAGACCAACTGCGACACCAAGAGATAGCACGATAGCATGGATGATAAGACTGCCACTAAAACATGGGAGAACAAGCAGCCACGGGAAATCACCGAGCCACTGAGCACGATAGCACTGTAGAACCAGAGATCGCCGGGCCACTCAGGACTATACTTCATTAAAACACGTTTACCCGGACGGCCTACCAGCCACAAAATCGCGGGGAAACGCTTCTGGAGACCAAGATTACACACCGCGGAGCACGGAACCATCGTAGAACGCGATAACATTGGCAAAACATATATACTATGCAATCACGATAGCATAGACAGCATAACCACATTGTGATTGCACGATAGCGCGAAAGCGCGGTAGATGGAGCCACCACAGGGGTGCGCGGGACACAGGTGACAGAAAACTTCGGATGATCACCCATTGGCGAGGGTACCAGAAATGGAACGCTATTGACCATGAATGGTTATGGACACGAAGCCTGTGGAATCCACGTAAACCCTTGAGAGCACGGAATATCTAGCAGCCACGAAAGAGGGTCGTACTACGGGAGCGCATGAGACCAAAGGAGCTAGCACACAACCACTAAGCACTGTGAGAGAATGAGTCCACAAATCCAGGACAATCACTAAGCAGCGCGGGCCACGGGTGAGCAGGGAACCACGAAGCCAGGAAGACCACGGAAGAGCGCCGGCCACTGTAGAACATGACATCCAACCTGTAGTACGGGGTAACGGTAGCGTACCAAACAACGATATTATACGGGTCCACATGAGACTACGGAATGGTAAGTGGTTAATAACACCTACTGAGGTGAACGACGCTAACAAAGTACGCGACACCAAAAAGCACTTAACTTTGCGGCCACCGCATCTCCAACAAACCATGCCACTCCGCCACGTAGCGGCGGGGAACGGCTAGTTCTGTTCCATCTACGACAGAGCGACGACTGCAAATAGAATACCGGTAATATTAGCAGTCAAAAACGTTTCTTAACCGATAATTTAACATTTTTACAGCTAATTAACATAAGTTTTTCAAAAAGGTCTCTCACAAAAAAAATAATGTGAAAATATCAGTTTTCATGAAATCAAGTAGTTTTCCTGTTAAAACGAATAGTGAGCTCAAAGCATTTTGCTGCGATGTCTTTCGTAGGTACTATTGAGCTAGATTGAGCTTGTAACTTACGGCTTATTCTCCGCTCAAAGAACTGTACTAGCCCCCCCAAGAAATTTAACATTCTGCAACTTAAACCCACCCGCCCAGCTCGTTTGAAATACTGCAGCTTACGTCGTCGGCAACAGTTTTTATTCAATTGAATTACTGGAACCGGTTTAATTGAACTCGTAGAAATCAAGAAAATAAACCGGTACGCGGCGCACTACACCTCCCTAATAGCTAAAGAAGCTAAAGCAATGCCTCACAAACTGAACGCGAAAGAGATTTGTGACCAGGCGACTTGCATCGATATTGCTGTCGCGAGTAAGGCCTGCATCGACGATGAAGCCCACGATATGTTACAATTGTTTCTGGCATAATGCTAAATGAAGAAGATACCCCTTAAAATAATCGCCCCTGATCGGAATCTTATTGAAAGTTCTTGTACGAACTGAAACATTTTTTGGCAATTATACGGTTCTTCTTCTATTCCATAACAAGACGTCATCGCCTAACAGCTGCGACCCCCCAGACCCCCTGTCCGGGTCCTTAATGCTAAAAAAGGAGGAGTGTTAGATTTGAGATGGAACTGAGTGATAAAGGAGGTTGCGAGTCGATGTGAAAACTACCCCTAACCTGCAGGCTGTACTTATTAACAAAATCATCGATGTTAACTATCCAGAGGTCCATATTTAAACCGAGTCTTTATTTGGTGATCTACATTCGTGAAAAGCTTAAACTAAGTACATTTCGCAAGCGCGCTGACTACGAGTCCTGAGCTTAACATTCCCGAAGCAGATATTAAGAGCGGTTATGCTGCAAGAACTTTAGCCCTGATTCTTAAAACACAGCACAACAGTTCGGAAGAAATTTTTGAGTGCTAAAAACGAGCCCAAAGTGCCCGAAAGTGCTTAAACAATTTAGCGTAATTATCTACAAAATAACTAAAAGCCGATCCGTTAGTGACCAAAACGATGCCATAAACAATGCTAACAGTAATCTAAGTCTGAACATAACCAAAAGGTACCAAAAACAGTACAATAATTAGCAGATCCTGTACTGAGCGCCCGAATACGGAATACGGATTGGTTGAAATTGCTTGGCTTGGCAGCGTGCAATGAGCGGCCTCGCACTTAGTTGGTTGAGACTGGTCTACCGAATCAGTAAATTGCAATGGTTGGAGTTGAACTGAAGCTACCACTTTCAACCAATCAAAATTCTGGGCGGGTATTTTTGTCGCGCGTAATTATTTTAATATAAAGAAGGATAATGTTCAGACAGACAGACACCGGGCGGATTTCACCGTCGTTGTTTGTACTTTACTCAAAAACAAAAATGATACAATTGAAAGGCTACTTTTAAGCAATATATAAGTTTCCGACGTCATTTTGGTTGGTCAGTTTTATTAGATATCAAAGCTCATAGAATTTCCACGCCATACTCTTAAAGTTTGGCGTTTGTACACTATTCTTTAGTCACAGAATTCCCTTTTTGTAAAACGTTACGTGTACTTAATAGCTGTCATAATTTATATTTATCAAAAGTCCTAGTTTTCAGCTATACCTGGATGAAAAGGGTAAAACAACATGTGACTACCGTTCCTTGCTAGTGGCAAGCATTTCAGAATTAACTACCACCGCTCGCAGAGAAATGCATGTCATCTCGACTGTACCGCTGCTAGCTTTCGTATTCTTCGTACACATCGAAGGCGCACATAGAAAAGCGCTTTAAAGCCGATCAAGAATAGCTTCAATGAGGTCTTTCCAGCTCAAAGGTATTTGAGGATTGGTAACACAGTAGGTGCCGTTAGTGAAGAGAGGACTGACTAGGAAAATGCGATGGGAGCTCTAGCGACCGGTGCGTCGAAGATCGTTAATTCGGCCAAACTGCAGAAGTATTTGCTTAAGCTAAAACTTGTAGGCTATGTTTTGAGCAAATATGGCTTCAAATACACCCGGTATTTGTACGAGAAGCACATGCGTACGACACATTTCTCCTTTCTCATGGTGGCATCAGTTGCCAACCGAGCTTCGAAAACACTTCGAGGTGTTTCTACCTCCTCGAAAATCAGCTTCGATAGCCTTTCCAGTCAACCAAAGCTGTCCGACGCACCTGCGTCTACTAATGCGCAAAGAAAGCATTCTCTCTTCGATATCACTTTCAGGATGACAGGGTTTGGGTATTGTCATCTTCCATCTTTCAGCAATTATCTAGGATGCAGTCCTCAGAGTCGCATGTCCGTTGTAGACACGCCTGACTGGGGCGCCCAGCATATACCTGGCTTCTCGCGTTTTTTTACTGACCGTGGCGATGCGGGCATCGCCACGTTGGCTCCTGTCCGAATGCACATCCGCTGTGCACTCGCGCGCAAAGTGTCCGGTGTGCTCACATCGGTACCACCGGACCCCATTGAGCTGTTTGTGTGATTATTTTGAGCTTCTGGGAAGCCGAATTCTTCGAATGATGTGCGATATGATTGGCAATCATTCAGATGACCTAAACTCAGAACGTATACCCACTCAGTGGCACAGGACCCATACGCTGCGAACAAATGCATGTAAGCTGCTTCTTCCTATGTTTGGTTCTCTGTTGAATGTCTCTTGTTGGTTTGACAGCTGCAATTCTTCTACAGAGTGACGGTCCTGCTTTGTTTACGGAATCGCGAGGGGAAACTGCTGGGTGGGTTCAGTCTTAAACTCAGTGGACACACTTGCAGATCATAGTGAAGTGAAGTTTCTTCTTGACGATCTACAAGTCTGGGAGTAGATACACGTCCGGAGATGAAGTTCCCATACTTTTGCTCAAATCTGTCGGTTTGGGCCACAAATTTGAAAACTAGGAGATAACGTCGTCGATACGCTGAAGGGCTCGACACTATCGAGTAAATTGTGAGAAAACCACGAACAAGAGCATCACATTGATCGGGACTCTCTTCGCGATACGGAGATTATACTTTGGTAAAGGCCCTTGTGTTTGCGAAATGACATGCTGACTTGGCACCGTCGATGTCGGAGCTTGTAACATAGCTGCGATCCCAGCCGTTTTGTGCCTGGTTGGGCAGCGAAAAACCGTCGATGATGTTTTCCAGTTGCTCAAGCTTCGTAGGGAGAGAGATTGTAGTGGGCTGGGGGCATGTAGCCTCAACCAACCACTTCTATCACGTGCTCTGTGGAGGGAGTCGTCTTATGCTTGTGAGTAGACTAGGAAATTGAGCGCTGAACATTGATGTAGCGAGAAAATTATGATCTAGCTGCTAGTCTGAAGTAGTATATACGGATCTTGAGAAATAACATGAATCTCCGCCAAGGACGAGGGAGCTCAGAACAAGATCGTCGAGGATGGGTGAGCCGTTGTTGTTGGATGTCTCTGTTTGGTGCTGGTTTCGAGGGTTCTATGCGTGACACTTTCTCCCTTGGGCGAGCTGCTGCTCGGGCTGAGGACAGTGTGTCAATATAGCGTCGGATCAGGGCGAGAACCTGTGTCAGATTCGCGAGTGACTCCCAAGAAGATTGAAGAGAGGAGTCAAGCCACTTGACTCGAAATTGCTGAGCACCACGACAGCATCGATGGCCCTGAATCGCAGCGACGAGATGTCTTTCAGATCCGTCGGCAATGAGAACTGATTGGACGCGGGTCACGGGGTGCGGGTCGACATCGCGAAGATATGACCGAAGCCACGACACATGGCATGAAGGGTGGAGACGAAGACCTGGAGGTAAGTCCAAATTGTACGTGTCCGGTCAAGTGACTTAAAGATTTGGTAGGGGTCAATAAATTGAGTGGCAAGTTTGCGTTTCCCATACTTTCCCATGTGTGCAAGGTTAAGGTTTTTGGTGTCGAGCAGGACATCATCGCCGACCTTGAACTCCGAATGTGTCCATTGTGTCTTGATCTTCGGTCAGAATGGCTTGCTGGTGAGTCACAAAACTAGATGCGCGAGTAGGACGAGTCACACTAACCGACCAATCTGCCCCTGTGCGTGGTCGATACCCTAAGTCCGCCATGAACGGCTTCATATATATCGATGAGTGCCTTCGCGAGTTATACGCGAATTCCGCGAGCGGAAGTAACTCCAAATTTCGTGGTGTGATCCGATAAAGTGGCGGAGAAATTCACCAGCAAACTCGATTATTGCTTCAGATTGCCCATCCGTAGAAGACTTAAAGCCGTACTCAAGTGTAATCGAGTATATTATAAAGCTATTATCGAGCACCACAGTGCTGCGGTGAGCTTGATGTCTCGGTCAGAGACGATCGAGAGAGGTAATCCATGAAGACGCTGGTAAAAATCACAGAACAAATGCACTGTAGTCGCCGCTGCTGCCGTTGAATGAGTTGGCAGGAAATGAGCCCCTTTCATGAGACGGTCGACGATCACGAACACCGCGTCATATCCCGATTGAGGTGTAGTTAGTGGAGAAAGGAATTGTATGCTGGTGTGCTACCATCTCTTGTCAGGGATCTCCAGCGGATGCAAAAGTCCAGCCGCTTTGCCTCGTACGGCTATGTTGCGTTGACATAACTCGCAAGAGGCTCTATAGCGCTCGACCGACCCGGGATGCCCTTCCAGTAGGTTTCTTGAGCAGCAGCAGTAGCGTCTTCGCTTGACTAGGATGGCCTCAAGTGGGGACGTCACAGGGGCATTTTCGCGTAGTCGGAAAAAGAGAAGCCCATCTTTAAATGTGAATCTACGAAGACGGCGAAATGGTAGAGGGGTATCAGTCGACAGCTCACGTAAGCTAGGACCGAAGAAAACATCTGTCCTGTAGCCCCGTGCGGCAAGTGTCTTTGATGTCCGTCGCTTCAGCATTAATCTGCAAAAGTTGTTCAGCCGCATCTGAAGCGTCGGAGTTGGCTAACGCGTGAAGCAGCGATGACAAGCTAATATCCCGGTCCGTCCCGTCGTCCCAGTCGTGACGACTTGAGATTGCGTTCGCAATGATATTAGATTCACCAGGTACCCACTTGAATTAATGCTGGAAAAGTGCGAGCTCATTTAGCCATTTAGCGAGACGTTGGGAGCACTTCTGTTGTTGCAAAATGCTTTCGAGCATGTGATGATCGGTGTTATAGTAATGAAGAAGGGTCGTTCGAGTAAGTATATCTTCCACGTTCGCATCGCATAAAGGGGGGGGCAAGTAATTTCTCTTCGTGTGCTTGGTACACCATCTCTAATTTCGAGTGTTTGCGACCGCCGTACGCGATTATTTTCCGGTACCGTCATCATCAAGTTGAAAGAGTTATCCACTGCTCGCGAAGTCTGAAGTGTCCACATTCACATGAAACGACTTGAAAATTCTGGATGAGCGAGAACTGGCGGCGATGTCAGCTTCATTTTTAAAATATTTAATGCGTCGAGCTGCTGCGTTGTCAGAAAAATGGGGCCACGTAACGTGTACCTTTAATGACCTCTGTCAATAAGGTCACATACGTGACAAAATCTGGGCGGATTCGCCTCACGTAGACGCAAGTACCAATGAAAGATTGTAAGTCCCGCTTAGTCTTGGGTACTGGTCAGTCTCCAATACTCGCACTCTTTGAAGGATCCATGCGCACGCGTTCGCGACAGACAAACTCACCGAGACACGGTATCTCGGGCTGGCAAAACACGCATTTCTCAATCTTAATGAAAGTATTCTCGCTTGCATAGTGTTCCAGCACTTGTTCGAGACCCACCAAGTGATCCTGAATAGAGTCGGTCTTCTTGAGCACAAATATGTCGTCAAAGTAAGTCTGGCAGAACGAGCTGTAGTCAGAAAATATGGAGCATACCAATCGGTTAAGTGACGATGGGCTGCTCGAGATTCCCATCGGTGTGACAAGATATTCGAACAGGTCATCTAGGGCTGCGGATTCCGTGTACGGGATCGACTTTTCTACTAGCCGCACTTGATAAAACCCCCACAGTTAGTCTATATTGGAAAGGAGCTTTCCTCTTGCCATAGTGCGCAGAATTTCGTCCTTGCGTGGGATCGGATTAGCCGGTAGCGTAACCTTAGCATTGAGTCCTCCAAGATCATGCACAATTCTCCATTCACCGTTGCGTTTTCGAACTTGAAACGTCGGAGCGCAATACGGAGAAGAAGATGGCTGAATCACTCCTGCCTTGAGCATGTCCTAAACCAGACTTGAAAGGCGGCTTTCTGCTCCGGTGATAAAGGAAATTGCTTGCGTGGAACTGGAGTCGCATCGGCGACTGTAATTGTGGCATCTCTTGACGTGATGGTGGCACATTAGGGAGGTTGAAGCGGAAAACACGGTAATATCTGTAGCGGTGGATTAATGAATAAGCTGGTGTGCCTTACATGATGCTTCAGCATTCGTGTTCTCTGACGCTGGAGCCACAAAGAAGAAGTAGCCGCTGTCTTTTGCGCGAAGTAAGTTTTTAATAGCGCGAGTATCAATACAGCGAGTTATCCCTTGACCACCAAAAATGCTCATACTGCAAATAATACTGGAGGAGAGACTCTCTGTCGTCAGCAATCCGAGAAGCTCAAATATTCTTCGGTATTCGACGACCGGCGACTCGTCGAGCCCTTTGCCTCGGTACACATGGTTTAAACTGTAATGGTCGTTATTGCTAGGGCAGCATTAGCTCCTCTCCCGGACTCAGCTCACGTCGCCCAATCAATCTGAGAATTGGCCCCACTAACCATGGCATTCTTAACATGATCTCTTGTGACAAATACAGCAGAGTTGTAAGTCCAATTATTTGCGAAATTGACAGGGTACACGTTCGTATCCGGATAAAAGATGTTCGTCCGGATCCTAGCTTCAGCTTTAGGGGACGGTCATGCTTCTTGGTCTTTAGCTGAAGCTTGTCAGCTAGTGTTGGGGTCACCGTATTGAAACATGCTCCTGATCCAATAAAAGTGGAGACAGTGGCACTACACGGTTGCCGACAGCTCCAGCTTGGAAAAATCCATTTATGGCTACTTTGAGCCTCCAAGTATCCATAAATAGATTTTTTCTGAGTGCTCCGTACTGCATCATCCCGCTCATAGGCGAAGGAGTGCAGAGTCGCAGGGGCTGTCTGCATTACTGCTGTATGATAATCGGTAGTGCAGGTTTTCTCGGTGAGATGCCAGCCCGCCGAGATTACTAGTTTTTTGTGCGCCGGTGCCCTTCATCGGACAATCCGACGACTTGTGGCCCTTGACACCGCAGGTGAAGCACGTCGGCTCCTGCGTCGATGTGGCTGGTCCCTGGCTCTGGGCGGTTGCCGTACGAGAATGTTGACCACCACCTCGCCCACGTCCTTGTTGTTAGCGTCCCTCGGGACGTTCTTGAGTGATCGAGGTTGTTCGACCAGTCTGCGGACGTAGTTCACTCGGCTTGCGTGAATCTTCGAACCGCTGCGCGTGCTCGATTGTGTCTTGCAAACTCGGCGGAATATTTTGGCATATATACGAGCTGGTGTCGGCGGGAGGTTCTGTTGGTAGAACCAATGTTTAGCTATTTTGGCATTTCCACCGTTGTCTGCGAAAGCAAGAGCATGAACCTGGACATATATTTTTGCTGTGTTTCCGCTGCTTGCAGTTCGTCAGTAATTTATACTCAAAATCTCGAGCGTATATGCTTCTTAAAAAATGACCAGGCCCGGGGTGTATCGTTGACAGAAGCCTTAAATTATCGGTACTACGACATCACGTCGGGACCAAGAAAAGGTACCATGATATTTACGAGCCGCGAAATAGCACTTTCACGTTGTGTAGCATACGCTGCGAAGTGCTCTTCAATTTGGAAAGTCCGCAATTCTAAATCCTCGTTCGGCTTGCCGTGAAACTTAGACGGGTTAGCTCTCTGCTTGTGTTGGTTGGCCCTCGCTCGTTGCGTGGCCATCTCAGTCATGAACGCAGCTTACTCTACCGTGAATTGTTACATCTGCTGCTGGCCGGCTAGCAGCGACATCTTCTGTATGTCATCATCTCCTCTATCGATGGGTAAGCACGTTGGACGTGTCTGCGCTTGCCTGTTGCTGATGGCCTGTCTGGGCTTGCTCGTCACTTGGCATCGCTCCGTTTGCAACGTCGGAATCGATGTCTGCCGAAGATTTGTCGCCGGATCGAGGCGACCGGCAGGGGCGGGAGTTAAGAGAATCGTCTTCCGTGTAGCGAGCTGTTTTCTTGCCCATACAAGTAGAGCTTAGTCAAAGAAAGTTAAGGTCGAATTTCCACTTTACTTTCGAAATTGTCACGTGTTTTGTTGAGGGGGTCGACTTGTGCTTATGAGTAGAGTAGGAAATTAAAAACTTACCATTGCTGTTAGCGAGCAACTACGATTTAGCTGCTAGCCTAACGCTGTATGAACGGATCTTTAGAAATAACATGAATTTCCGGCGAGGACGAGGGAGTTCAGAATAAGACCGTCGAGGATGAGTGGACCGTTGTTGTTGGATTTATCTGGTTTCGATTGTTGTATCCGTGACAACTACAGTGAGCGGCAGTGCTGATCTTTGGATTGGCAGTTGCAGGGCTGCTGCCGACAACCATCGAGTTATGAGTGGAGATTAGTATTGCTGGCTTGAGCTGGCAATATATACAGGGTATGTATTGCCGAGTATACATAGTATGTATACGTATAATACAGACAAAGAATCAGTTAGTCAGTCTAGATTTTGCGCAGTGGAGACCAATACACTTGGCAGAGGCTTTAGAGAGTATCATCCCCCCCCCCTCCAGCTGTGTGTCTTCTTCCTAGACCTACTACGGATATCAAGCACTCGCAATTGAAAGCCTAGCTGCACTAGACGACTACGTTGCAAAGTTTCACCGTGAGAATGCTCTTCATGACCCTACTCTACTCGAAACTTTAGCGAAAGGGTTTGGAGGTGACGCCGCCTTGGTTGGTCTTCTATCGAAAGCGAAATATCACAATTTCGCTACGAGAAGGAAGGCCGAGCAATTGGAGAAGGGGCTGCTTGGGAAGTGGCAGCGCAATAACTTGGAGCTGGCCAGAGTCATGTTGCTGCTCAAGCTGGATGATAATGTCCATGGAGATCTGATGAGCAGAAACAAAAAGACATTCCAGAAATATCTAGCAGAAATCAACACGAAGAACCCGGAGAGCCAAGTGACGTTGCTTGGGACACTGACAGCCAAATATGGCGAAGGCGAGATGGCAAAGGCCATCGCGTCTGCTTTGGTAAGAAGAAAAAACGTCTCTGGAGAAGCTCGCGACAAGAAGGCAAAGGAACAATTGGATGGTTGGCTCAAACGCGACGTGCCCGTGGAGGACGTTTTCAAACTCCTTCAATTTACCATCGGTGATTCAGTCATTTTTAGCTGGATCACGAATATACCGAAGAAATACATCCTGCTTTTCAACCTTACAAAGAATGCAGACGAAACTCCGTTCGGAGCCTAAGCGAAGGGTTTTGGTGACGAGAATAATCTTGCGGAGATGCTAGTGGGAGCGAGATCGCTACCTCAGTTGCACCAAAAGGCGATGCGACTGCAGAAAAACCAGTTCCAGAAGTGGCTAGACAAGGATGTTGAGCCGACCGATATTCTCGCCAAGATATTCGATGTATTAACTGGTGGCTTCTCCTGTTTTCAGGGGAAAAGTAGTGAAGGATTTCAGTGCCTTTTCATAAGGAGATGGCGGCTGTAAGCACACTTGTGGATCTGAGACGAATTTAGAGCAAAGGCTGAGGACTAGTGATTGAAACTGATTGGCACCAATTTGATCCACTGCAGTTTACATTGCAATAGTTTCCATATTATACTGGGAGGACAGTTTTAGCTGGCTGGACAGCCTAACCAATCTTAATTCATTGGCGGTGTGCCCCCCCCCCCCCCCCCCCCCCCCGTATTTAATTGCGCGATTTTTACCTGAGTCGATAAGGCAAAGTGTTAGTTTCGAAACCTCGCCCAGTTTAGTAGACTCGATCATATTAGCCTGTTGTATTAAGCCAGACCGCTGCCAACAATCGTTATTGGTTAATATTGAGCTAGCGAACTTTCACCTGATCTCCTCCAGCAGTTTCTTACTCTGATCACACTTTCGAATCTCCACCATGGGGAAAATACGCGCCAAGCACAGCGAAGCAGATTTCCATTGCGCCGTCAAAGCCTTTCTCGCTGGCGCAGAGTTAAAGGCAACAGGTAGATAAATGAAGATCGCGCATAGTACGCTAAAGAAATACGTGGCTGCTGCGCTCAAAAATAATCCTCACGAGCTCAAGCGTCGTGGGTCGTCTCCAATGCTTCGAAGAGTGCCGAAAATGACATTAGAGACTGGATCCTCCAGCGACAGGTGACCGGTCATCCTGCCGGACGACAAGATGTCTTGCACAAGGCACAGCAGATTGCTGAGCTCGTGTGTGGTGTGAGTGTAGGTGAGGGGTGGTTGCGGCGCTTCATTTCGCAGCTGTGAAATTTTCCCGCTTTCACGTCCTAACATGCACGTCAGGTTGACCAACTTCAAGCGAAATGGTCTGCATCAATCTTACTGCAAAACAGCGTTCGTCAAGATCTCTGAAATTGTGCACCAAGCGATTTTGGTGCTTCCTGCACCACGGCCGAGCAAAACAAGGAAGCGGAAGAGAACAAAGACGTCCGGTCGCATACGAACTCGTGAAAGACTTGAGAAAGAGACTGAAGTGCCGACAACGAAGCCTTCGCGACGCAAGAAACCTGTAGGACAAAAAATGGCAGTTAAGGCACTGCCGCCCTTCTTGGAGGCGTGGATTCAACCTTAACAGGAAGCCTGGGTCTAGTGTGCCTGTAGAAACAAATAAACCAATTTATGTCATACACCTTCATCTTTATGATGTTAAAGAGTATCTTTTTACGAACATGATTGGCACTGTATCGCACTTTCTCGTGATCAAATGTTTACTTTAAAGTAAGTCAAGGAGGCTACTAACTGGCAAGACCACTAATTTGTGAAATCGGAAGGAATGCTTTATAAAAAGTTTCACCTGCTGCAAATTATTTGTTAAAAATCACAAAAATCGGCCTGTTACTCCTCATTTCAACGCTACCTCATACAGTGCTGCTATTAATTATAGGGACACTTGATTGTTTCAAGCTGTACTTCTAGATGGTGTCCCTATAGATAAGAACACCCCCTAAAATGGCAATTTCACTTTAGAATTTATAATTCGTATATATGTATATTAAAAAATGGTCACCGTTAGTTGTTAGACATTAGGCAAGTGTCCGAGCGGCACATCAAACTCCTCGTATTGTGAGTACAGTTTGAAAAAATCTAGTGTCACTGTAATTAAAATAGCAGCACTGTATGTGTCAATTCCACTGTTAGATGCCGAGTTATCGGAGATTTAGTGAAAGTACTCAATCGAGGCTACTAAACCGACACTTTGCATTAGTCCACAGACTGACCCTGAGGTACAACGTATTTAGCGTACGCTCTGTGATAAGTGTTGCGTGAATGTTGCTAGGAAGCGTGATCACTTAATGCGAGAAGCAGCTCATTATTGAAGACAACGGTACCGGGATGTCATCCGCAGCAGTGGTGTTAGGCTAGTACACGCTTTGGATCCTTCGTATGTTTATCACAGGATCGTGATATCTCCAGCTCGTCACTCGTCAACGCCACCTTATCCAAAATACTCTAAGCAAGTGCGATTCTTGTCGCTTTCGCCTGAACCCACTTGTCTTGACTGTACATCTCGTGGTTTCTCAGCCGTCGTCTCTCTCGGCTGCACCTTGGGCCATTCTTTTATGTCCCATATATAATATTAGTTTTTTTTAAAATTCAAAAACATTTGTATTTCTAAAAATATCTCATTTTAATTAAAACGAACACAAATAATCAACTGTCCTTCAAGGCCAAACAACGCCTCTAGTCCCACTTAAGTATGGCGAAAGAGTTATACTCACTTTCTCTTTCGAAAGCACTCGTGCGAGGCGCCTTGGTTCATCGTGCTCGCGGTTTTTGAGGTCGTACTCAATTCGGGTTCTCTTATCTAACCACGCAGTATTGGCGATCACCTTAAGATGCCCAACCAACCCCACTTAAAGACCAGACCATCGGATGCTAGTATCTTCAAAGTCGGTACTCAACGCGAACATCCCCCGCACGCACAACAACCAGTCAAGCGCCTTGTCCTGATCACTCGTTCCTGCCACATTCGACAGCACGGCACACTGGGCAGGCCGACCAGGAGTTATCCGTTCACGCGGACTTATGGACAGTCGAATTATCTCGCGCGGTGGAACGCCGTGAAGCGGGTGATTCGCCTTGAAGACCTCGCTCGGATCGAGGCTTCTGAACGCCAACACAGTCGATGCGACTTCCTCCTCGCTGACTTGGACCAAGATAAGTGACACTTGGTCGACACAGAAGATTGGAATAACGAGATCAGCTCCTTCGGACTTGTGAGGCAGAATACCTGAAGCTCTGCGATCTAACATTTTCCGCAGTACAGTATCGGTCGGTGGTTCTGGTAAAGTCTCAAATTGACTGAAGCTAATCTTTCAATCTTTCCAACGCTGTAGCCATTCTCCATACACGCTGCGCTCTCCGGAATGTAGCGTCACTTTAGCTACTTGCAGCGTCGGATTGTCACCCATTAGCATGGTCACAAAACTTGGTACATCGCAAAAGTGTCCCGCAGAGTCGAACTCTCTTCTGGACCATGGGTTCGTCCTCACTTGAACGCCCATCGTCGCTGTGTCCATAACTAGTAGAAGGAAGATCCGAGCTACAATATGACAGATGTTGCATGCGTCGACCATGCCGTTAGCCAGCATCGACTGGAGCTGCGGAAGAATGCGTGTCTCTATCGCCGGCAGCAAACTGGTACCAAACGCGAGAAGCGCCAAATGCCAGGACCGGGTCCGACGCATAGCTAGAAATGGGAAAGTCATTCTTGTACGTCTCGTAGTGAAGTACACTCATAAAGTCGGTCACTAGACGCGTCACCAGTGGGTCACAGTTATGCAGATGCAAGCCCACGCGACAGAACAATGACGCCACGCCGTTCAGCGTGCTGTCGCTGTAGCTCTCGGGGAGTCTCGCCTTTCGTCCTCGCAGTAGCATCGAGGCAGCAAAAAGGCTCATCGCTCTCTGTCTATCGGCCAAATTGCCTCCTCTCTGTCTACTCCGCCAAAGTGGTCGACCCATTGACACAAGCGCTCTCCACACTTGGTCTGCATCAACAGTCAACACGCGATGCTTGCTCGTTGTGGGCGACGTTGAGCTCTCAAACATGACGTCCATGGTCTGTGTAAGAATAAATGATGGGAGCGACACCGTAACTTCACCATTTGATGGATCGGACCTTGGAGTTTGGGCGTCTGAGGCTACGAGTACCACGAAGACTACTCCGTTAGCGGCTCTCACTGTTTCAGAGCTGTTTACCCGTTTCAAAGCTTGACGCAACATCTGAAGCGCGCCGATACCAGTAGAGTTCTTGACGGCGAGAAGACACCGCGACTCGTCGATGGCCACCACGAGCACAGGTGTCTTGTCTGGATCAGACTTCCGTACCTTCTTCGTCATCTGATAACGTGTTGCTACAGCAAGGCTAATACTTTTTAGCTTTTCAATGATAGCATCATCATCTGCGTGATCACTGTTCTCGCTGCCAAATAGAGCTGTCCATTGCCTCCCGGCGTCGGGATGCTCCATCGCATACTTAAAAACTTTCAGAAGTGAAGTGGCAACTCCAGTCTCCGAGAAGATTTTCTTTGGAAATAGCCAATCGCGCAAAGCTTCTGTCGGGCGTGGGTACCCTTTAAACTCCTTAGCACTACGTGGACAGACGTACAAAACTGCTGCATCAAATTGATTGCCTGCATCCTTGAGACAGTTGCCTTCTGACGTGCTTTCTGCTAGTCGCTGCAGAATTCGACTCTTGCCAAACCCTGAGCTCTGCTTGATAGTAATGCACGGGGCCGTGTACTCGCTGGTTACGCAGAGCAACACGCAGCAACATAGTTCCTAAATTCCACGTCCGCAGTGCCCATGGCTTGGTTTAAATACAAGAGCAAGTATCGTGGCGGGTCATATCTAGTTGTCGTGTATTGCACTCCGTAAACATCTTTTTACCGTTAGAAATCATGTGTACCTCGTTTCTAAAATGGCAGGCAGGTCGCTTCATCACTTGTGAGTTTCTTGCAGTAAGCTAAACGGTAGGAGAGAGTGAGTCCTACTAGGAGTCCTAAAGTGTTCTGTTGTCCTAAAACCTGGGATAAAAAACTAGCAATCGGCTCCTAAACAAACCGATATTTAGGACACCGCAATGAGTTTTAGGACGAAACAATCCAGGCTCCGCGTGTCCTAAAAGGACACTCGACAACTAGACACTTGGTATGTGACAGACGATGTCCTATAAGGACAGACAGCAACTCAGAACACTGTCCGATTTGGACAACATCAAACGCAACATGCACTGTCCTCAAGCCACATCCTCAACTGGCCTCCATGGACCGTCGCGGCTGCTCCTTCTGCAGCTACGGCGCGCGCCTCCGCTGCCACCAGCGGAAGCAGTGTCTTGTCCGCTCTAATTAGACGGATAGTACCGGTATGATATAATGCATTTAGTGACCCTTTTCGCTCTGCTGCCACGTCTCTTGACTCGGGAGTCCATCTCATAAGAAATCTCATGATAACCGCTGTTCGAGTCGTAATCCGAGTATCGTTACCGATGTTGACGTTCGTGTCGACGTGGTGACGATCGTCAGCGCCACGATGGCATCCAGCATCAAATTACAAGGGGGCCTCCGCTGCGGAGTCCGCAGGTATTATTATATTAACGCACAAGCAGCAGATTTACCGACTTCCTGCATTTAGATATCCTCAATCCTGATTAAACGACTCTTTCTGAAGTCCTTCCACATTGATAATGAACCTAATCAAACGTAACATTTATTCTGGCACCCTAAACATCTCCGAAAACATGCTCAACTAGTGTTCTCCGCAGACATGTTCCTGATTTCTAATGTACACTAACCAACAGCTAGTGGTGTTCCTAAACATGTTCGTGTCCGACAACACTGCTATCAAAACCGATTATTTCAAAATACACCCCCTTACGATATTTTCGCCTTTTTCCAGACCTTTGGTGTATCCATACACGTGTTGACATTTTCCCAAATAGAATGCTAATAAGCGCAGCACATTACGCTAACAGGTTTTTTTTCTTTTCGTGATTTGCACGAGAGAACTTCCTACCGTATAACGTTCTTCTTAGACCACCTGTCGCCGACACAGCCCTCAACCTACTGTACCGTAGAGCTCGAAACAAATATGCTCGAAGTCAATACGTTTTGGGCATTTAACTGCCTCGATGACCTATCCTACACTCTCCGTATCCGCGCTCACGAACCTACATGTAATATTTACTATAGCTCTAAAAAG
The DNA here is from genome assembly GCA_011320135.1 of Phytophthora betacei. Taxonomy (NCBI): domain Eukaryota; phylum Oomycota; class Peronosporomycetes; order Peronosporales; family Peronosporaceae; genus Phytophthora; species Phytophthora betacei. Next base: position 420,418 of record JAANHX010000444.1, on the reverse strand, counting down.
TTTAAGAGGGAAAACATAAAGGTGGGGGCTGTAATACACGGACATGCTCCTGCTACTGCCCCGAACCCACTTGCATCTTCTGGTGCGTACGAGAGACCAGAGACCACATTTACATATTCCGACTCTCATGGGACACTCGAGACGCCTATTTTATTTTGTTAAGTAGTTAGGAGAGTGAGAGAGCAACTCGGTCCTTCACGATGAGGGAAAACCATGACCAACCACAGCGATGGTTAGTCTGGACGACAACCTCCTGTTCACAATGCTATTACGCACAATCCTACACTCACCATCTAGAAAAGGATATCGCTGAAATCCATTTACGCCGACCTACAACTGCCGCATTTCTCATTCCGCAATTTTCCTCCGGCCTCAAGACCCTTCCAGCCATGCGTCTTTTCAACATGACCCTTGTGGTTCTTGCGACCGTCCTCCTTTCAAGTGGCACAGCAGTGTCTAATGCCGATCGGGCCAGTGTGCTGAACGTGGAAGCTGTTCACTCCTCGAATGTTGTCACTGCCGAGGAAAAGAGATTTCTTCGAAGTAACCAGACGACGGATGACGAAGGCGAAAATAACGAGCACGTCGGGGAAGAGAGGGCTGGTGGGGCTAATTTGTTTGCCGCGCTGAAGCTGCAGAAAATGGGGCGCGATACATTTTACCGCGATAAGGTGTTCCAGCGTTGGAAAAACTATGGGAAATCCGTGGAAGATGTATCAGAGCATGTGCCATCATCTCTCGCTCAAGCGTTCGAAATATACTTGAAAATGCGAAAGAATACGGGGAAGGTGTTCGGTGGTCGCCGCATCCGGATCGAACCACGTTAGGCAGGGGATGTATCATCTTGCTGCTTTTTACGTATCTGGGAAACTAGAACGCAGTCAAGAAGAAGAAAAATCGTCTATTGTTAGTTCATAACACAGATAGAGGTTTTCTTTAAACGACCACTGTTAAAAAAAGCTTTTTAAATCGACAGAACTATATCTGGAAAAATTGAACGTGGTATATTATCTTTAGAAAGATGTGCAATAAGACAATAATCCAGCGTAAATAACGGAAGCGCCCCCATCCGTATGTCGTCATTGTAGTCTAGCTCAGCCCCCCCCCCCCCTCTTCTTCTCTTATGTCTTCAATGTCCTCAGCCATTTTCATGCCCCTCAGTTGGAAAATGCGAATATGATACTTCTAACAGCCTCAAGCAGTCTTCCCTCTCTGTGACGCATACGGCTATATACCGGGTTCCTGGCAACCCGTTCATTCTAAGCCAATCCGGTCAGATCGCTCACACCTTCGGACAGCAACACGCATTCTTCATACACCTACTGACACCCTTATACATGGTATCACATACCAGCCCAACTCTCTCGTAAAAAAATGCCAACTCCGTGATCCTACACTTAAACGGCACTTTGCTGAATTTGGTTTTTGACAGTTTTATACAATAGGCTTAGTGAAATTTTAATTTAGCAAGCCTTGAATGAACTTACCGGTTAGGAACACTAATTTCTAAATTAGTGCTCCTAACCCCGTGATTTTGTATATCTAATTTCAATTAGATAATAAATTTAAATAGCATGGTGTTCTACACCGCAATTAGTGAAGTATGCATTGCATGGCATAACTCCGATGCGATCCACTTATAGTAAGGTGACGTTTGTTTTACCGAGGTGTGTGTAGTGAAAGTCGATGAGTGCATTCAAAGTAACTAGATTGAAAAAAAGAAAGAATTTAAGCTACGTCTAATTACTGTGAATGCAGCAATCGGCTCTTACTCTTTGTGTAAAATACAACCCATACCAACTGCGAATCCACAGGATTGCCATCCCGCAACCGCACAGTACAAGCTCTGTATGTCATCCGTGCTCCGTCGATCAGTACTATTTTGTCTTGCTTGATTTGTTTGCCAGTTGTGCTCCGTCGGTCACTACTATTTCGTCAAGCTTGAACTCTCCCAAATCGCATCCAAATACATCCTGAAACTTTCTAGCAAACGTTTGGCATACTGTATATCAACACCGTTTTATGCATGTACCTGGGACCTCAGCGACAAGCAATTTGACAAGGCACTCGTTGCTGCACCCAACTGGAAAATATGAGACGAGACATTTGCTACCAAACGATGCCCAACCGACCTTATTGCAACCATGAGATGACCATCTCGCACCCGAATTCGACACGAACGGTAACCAACTAAAAGATCTAGCCTCGTGTTGTATACACATCTTCGGATATAGAGCTTTTAAGTAAGAGAGCCAGACCACTTGAGATGCGCGCCGAGGCAGTTTCTGCGGAGGGCTTAGCGCAAGACTGTCATGTCGTTGTTGTACTGTATTTAGCTAGCATGTCCAGCCACAGCAAAAATTAGCAAGAAAATATCTATCTTCCAGACGTAACAGCACAGAGCTGGCAAGCTTATAAAGAAGAACTACATTGAGATTGTTCGCTACATCTTCGAATCCGGTAGATCTCGCTACAACTAGAAACATAAGCGCAGGTAGCGGTGTCTCACGCACTGCAACGTCTTCTTGTCGAGAAGCCCGACTTGATCGGCACCACAAAAGTTTTCGAACGGAATAAGAACGCAAATACCGCAGTTGTAGTTGTCTGTCTGAACTCCTAGTCCCGATTCGAAATTGCGCACACGAATGCCATGTCCAACAGTCCCCGGAAGAAGCGCTATTATCTTCAGAGCCACGGATCGAACGCTAACAAGATACGACGCTGTGCTGCTATCGTAGATGTAGGCTTCAAAGATAAAAAGATTCGCACTATCTCATTCGGCCTTATCAGGGGTTTGCTGGCAGGTAGCTGAGAAATCTCGTGAGCAATAGGGGGCTTTACTTTGGTAAAAAAAAATGTGAAGAGCTTGAACTGCATGACTTTGTCAGCAGTAGACACGTAGCTCGCATCTCCGACAAGGATTTCATCAAGTGTACCGAGATTCATCTTTTTACTGGTCATCTCCATGTCTTCTTGTACCAGCGTCGTTATTAGCTTCCGTTTGGCCTTGACAGCTTTCGGTTTTTGCTTGGGGCGCCCCTTTGACTTTGGCGGACTTTGAAGCTCGAACTCGGCGTTATCATCATCGATGTCGATGGGGCGTTGGTGTCCACCAATAACTGGTGATCCCGTACGTATACTTAGATGATCAGATTCAGCAGCGCTTGGTAACCCAAGATCCAGCCTCCTTTGCGTGCCCACGCGGGTCTCTGTGCCCACCTCGTTGCCCTCACGCGTCTCTGTGCCCAACTCAGTCACTAGTTGGGTTTCGGTGCCCAAATGACTGCCCAAATCAACGCTAATAAATCCCATCTGAGTACCAACTCACGCTAATAAATCCCATCTGAGTACCAACTCAACCCAATCACATACCTGAACTTCACAGTCAAGTGCCCTCGACTCCTGGCGTTTTCTTTTTCCTTGGCCTCGCGATTTGTACTTGCCTGCGTGGGTACACACTATCGTCTTGCTGTAGTGTACCCAACTTTCTGGGATCAACGGAGCCGAACTGCCCGCCGCCTTAATTTTGCTGTTCCGACGGGTAACCGTGTTATTTGTGCGGACACGGAAGCTCTACAAGAACGTAACGGGAGAATGACAACATTGCAATGATGTCTGATACTCAAATGAAAAGCGATACATACCTGGTAGGTTTGTGTTTCATACTCCCTCAGATAACTGTGAAAATCTTCCCACGAATCAAACTGTGTACGCTGGAGAGGGACAGCTACAAAACTGCTGTTGATGTCGCTGTCATCGTCCTGCCCGGATCTGGAGCTGTCGGACCGTCCAACGCTTGGCGCGACGACGTCATGCTGCTGGATCTGGAACTCTCGTACTGTTCAGACGTTCCGGTCATAGATGCAATGCTGCTCCTTGTACTTATTGGACTCGAAGCAGCCTCCACCCACTCCTCATCACTCAGACCACCATTCCCTGAAGCCGATCTCTCACTGCCGGAGCTGCTTCGCGATGCGCAGACGGTAGACCTTGGCGGCATCACTCGCAAGTCCATTTCTCCGGCTGCAGATTTTCGATTTGGACCTCCCCCTAAAATCAGTGGCTGACGGCGTGTGTATACACTTTACAGCCTGTCGAGGGGCTAGGGGTAAAAGGCTGGCCTCAACATGACAACCCAGTTGGGTGCAGGACGCACTCTCATTTGACAAAAGTTCTTCCGTACGCCCGGATCTTTTCTGTCCATTCAGCAAATTACAAGATACTAGCGAACCATTACGAAGCAGACCACAGTCTGAAGCTGCGTCAATTGGCACTCCGAGACCTCCATCGGGGCCTAAAATGACAAAAAGGCCAGGAGTGACAAACAATAGCTGGAGACACGTTCTAGGATTTCAGCCGCTTGACTCATTCAATTAATCCTTGTCTACGCAGCACGGGAAAACCGCGCTCGTATCGACGCAGTTCCTTGCGGTGTGGGAAAGTGTAATTGAACACTAAATCACATCTCACGACTCTGGTAAAGGATTTTGCCTCTCCATCTTCACCGGTGCTAAATTCTTGGTCTCCATTACTATTCGAACTACACCGCTGCAGTTCGTCGTGCGACGTGGAACACACGTCAAGCGCGTTTGTGGTCGACATCGAAAGTTGCTTTTGACTCCGACACGTCGATTCCTGTACTTAAGCTTGAGTTACAAGATACGTTAGAGTGGGTTGCCAGCAAGCTCATTTTTCAGAAGCCGATCTCGTCTCAACAATCTTCGACTGTATTTTTCTCTTACTAAATTACACAAGTCTAGTCGATTTTTTAAATTTGGATTACCGGGGAATAAATATTCTAAAAATTTTTGATTAACCCCTTGAGCCCGAGATAGTACAGACAACGACGGTGAAATCCGCCGCCCTCTGAGCGCCATCCTCTGAGCGCCATCCTCCATAGTAGTTCTTTTTTTGTTTTAGCTAAAGGAAAATCGGTCGCACATTTCTATTGGTAGATAAAACGAAATAATTAGCAAAAAGCAAAGTTGAAAACCCCAACGTCTAGTGGCTGGCAGGCCGCTGAACTGTTGGGCAGTAGCTGGCAAACTAGGACCGACGTTGTCTCGACAACAACATCAAGCCCTTCTTTTGAAACATGTGCGTCGAATTTATCGAGTATAAGCACTGATAGTGCCTCGATCTCGAACTTGAGCAGCTCTCGTACATATATGGCCCACACTTTGGCATTCATACAACTGTTCTCCTGCTCTGAGTACACATGACCAACCGGATGTGTTGGTAACTCCACGACTATCACACTATTTAATAAAGCAATATAATAAAATCAACAAAATCAAAAGATATTACCGTGCTGCAAACCGCTGACATAGTCTCATTAACGCACTCAGACCCTTCTCATCGCTTTCCTTACCAGCAAGATACGTTTGAAGCCATCGCGTTGGCTGCTCTTTGAAATATTGAATCATTAAACCCTGTACACAAATACTAAGAAACAAGCGGTTTTAGGTCACAATGTAAAAATAAACTAATAAGAAGACGGTTTACCCCCTCTTCTCGCCGCACATTCTTCATAAAGGCTACGAAATCGTGTAAGAAGTGTATTAACGGCGCTGCATCCTGGCCCTTCAAGGTTTTGCTGGTTTGGGCACCTGCAAAGTCTTGGATGTTCTCTGTATCGTCTAGCCAGTCGCGAAGCGTCGTGCGAGGGATATTTAGTTTCTTGATGCAGCTTGGCAGCTTCTTAACGCCTCAGCAGTCGCGATTGCTTTGCGCTTGGTTACAATTGTCTAGGAGCGCTGAGGCGCCATTTCCAGAGTGACAGAAATGTTGACTGTACGTGTAATGCTACCGTAGGAACCAGTCGATTCAATTTGCTCTATCATTGGCTAAAAAAAACTAGTTCAAATCTTTTATTTTGAACTTCAAGTGTTCGTGGCGGATTTGTATGGTATGGCGGATTTCACCGTCGTTGTCTGTACCGTACCCCCCTTGCTGCCTAAAACCTAGGCACTCTAACGTGTATCTGCGGGTAAGGGTTAGTTGCAAAACAATATATAGTTTGGTAACGTGTATATGTGATAGACCCATGCTAAACCTAAACATCGTGAAAGACATCTTTCACTATGGTGTATGGTCCAAACTGACGCCTAAAAGTATACATGTTTGCACTAATAAACTGTATGATGAGCAGCAAAGTGAGTACATAATTGTGACATAGTCGTTCAATTGCAGAGCAGAGGCGTGCCCGGAAAAGCATAACAACGCCATCACAAAACATGTGCAGCGTACCAGAATTCTGTGATATTAGTAATACAAAAATCAAAAGAAAACGACAGACGCAATTGATTTTCAATCCGTCGCCGCTGCATTGGTTGAGCGACGGGCGCGCTTCTGCTGGCGGGAGTTGCTTACAATAGACTCGTTACTGGAATCCTCATCGCTGGCACTGCCTACGACCGGATGTTGCGCAGGAGCCCGTGCACGAATTGTCCGTTTGACCCCGCGCTGCGAAGCAGGTGCCAGGGCCCCACTGCGCCACGACTTGTGCCAGATGTCAAAGCAGGAGAGCAGCTCGCCCTTCAAAGTGTGGCGTTCTTCTTGCACAAGAAGACTGGTCAGACCATACGTTTCTTGGACGCCGTTTGTAGCTTGTACGAGCTACAGTAAGTCGACGAATCACCGCCACGACCGGCCCCAGTGCCTTTTAGCAATGAGCAAACTTTGCAGGCCCTTGTCCGTCGCTTCCGCCCTTGATTGTTGTTGCCTGGCCTCCACCCGTCGTTAAGTAGCGGCTTGTGGCTCCCACGGTGGATTCGAACAGCATTAGTATCCTTTGAAGGCGTTGCTGAAAAGGCCTTGTCGGCAATAAGTCCTTCCCAGTCTTCATCTCTAAGCTGACAAAGCTCGAGGTGAAGTTGTTTCAAAAACTTGACATGGGTAGCTTTGGGGAGATTGGAAGCTCGAGCAACATTGAAGACAATGTTGGAGTTGATAATCGCTAAATCAACGAGGCCTAGAAACAGACCCTTGTAGTACTTCTTGTATTTGATGCATAGTTGCAACAAGTATCTGTGCCATGTACCATACACGATTAGAATTCTGAACTTGCACATACAACATAACAGACTTACCGTGTTGACGTAGCTGATCATGGACATCGACGCCACCCATGTACGTCTGATAGTCCTTCACAATGCGCGGGCAGACCACTTCGAGCTGCTCTCCTGTCAGCTTGTCCCGACGTACAATACGATCTGGCTGCACACTTCCGCCCGTACTCAGCATGTGAACGGCCCGTGTGTCCCACTAACGCAGCACACGCATCACAGGTACCGACAAGGACTCAGCCACGATGAACGTTTCCCGGCTCAATGTTTGCTGGTCTGTTCTTTGGAATCTTTGGTGGTTTCTTCTTGTCTCCAGCCTGTTTCTTTGGGATCAGCTTTGTACTCAGTACTTGGCGATCCGTCCGAACCGTACCAATAGAGCAGAATCCCATGGTCAGGAGCTGCATTGATAGCGGCACAGAAGAATAAAACCGGTCCATGACAACGAGTCGCATTTCTCCATTGGGTGGTGCAGTAGGCCCAAACACTTGTTTCAGGTTGCGCACGACGGCAGCAGGGCCAGACGTTTGGTCAGCAAAACTTCCCTGGCCCGGTCTCTTTTTTTTTACAATACACTTCAAAGCTGTATCATACAAGATAATAGAACACAAGCTAGTATCATACACGATAATAATACTTAGGAACCAAAAAAAAGCAGGCGTGCCCGGAGACACGCCTGCTACTCACCGTATACAATATGCTGCATAGGAGCAACACAACATGAACAGCTTCGTGCCCCACTTGTGGGGCTTGCCCTTGATGTACACGCGCATCCTATTGAACGTGGAGCGGGACGGCAACATCGCTTCGTCAAACGCCATGATGGCCGGCGGCGTATATCCAGAAGCAAACAGATCTTTAAGTGCGTCTACGACAGGCCTTAGCTTCCATGCGCGATATGTTGCCGCGCTTGGGTCTCTATTACTGCTGAAATGCAGATTCCGGGATATATGCATGAATCTGTCGAGCGTCATAAAGCGCCCAAAGCATCCGCGAGGAATGGCGCCTTCCTCTCTCGTTTTCCAATGGTTTGCTAGTTTTTTCTTGTTTGGAACTACGGATCGGGCCAGCAATAGACCAATGAAAACGCACAGCTCTCGCGCCTCGATAATTGGTACCCTTCGGACTTCTTCACGGATTTCTTCCAACGACTTGGCTTTAAACTGTGGATGCTTCAATTCCCGAGCGAGTTGCTTTGCATGTGTTCCTTGTACACGTTCATCAGGACTAGCTTCGAAGTAATCGTTGGATTCAGCAGCAATATCCTCCCACAACTGCGGTTGTAGGAAATAGAAGAAAGCTCCGGAAGGGATTGAAGCTGCGGCCAAGGCCCGTGGGGTAGGCCCAGACGTACCATTGTACAGTTGCGGGTAGTCCTGCCGCAATGCTTCAGGCGAACGCGACTCGTAAGACGCTTGTAGATACGTATAGGGTGTATGCGTCGTCAAATCCGACCAGCCATTAACGCCGAGCTCCTTCAAATAGGCATCTGGTACTGCACCCGATGCAATGCCAACCACACCACCGAGTGCTGAGAGTAATTCGTCGTCAAATTGCATTTCAAGTGGAGCAGGTTCTTGTGCCACGTCATCATCAATGGCATCGCCAAACTGATCGTCTTCGTCTCCATCATCGTTCTCGGCGTCTGACTCAAATGTTGCAAATATGCTGAGGTCATCGTCGTTTACAGTCTGATTCACATCTTCACATACAGCATATAGCAACGATACAAGTTAGTATTCCTGTATATCATGTACATACAAGTTACCAGACAGACCATTATGCCGCGTGTCTTCCTTCGGTTCTTCTTCCACCCCAGCTTTACCCGGTTGACCCACACTACTTGTCGACTGATTAGATTCTTTGTCTTCCTCAACTTGGTCACCAGGTTGGTTGTCGGCTTCGGAATGATCCGACGCATTGCTGCTCAATTCGGCTTCTTCAAAGTCTGGATCCAAGTTTCTTTGACTAATCGGAGAGTCTTCAATACAATAAGACGCCACATACAAAATAGTTCAGTCCAAACGTGTATCATACCAGATATTACATCCTGAGCTTCTGATGGGATGTTCACTATTGCCGCTGGGAGAAAGAACTGTGGCCTTGGGTGAATCAGCTTGTAGTGGGCTCTTTGGTGGACGTGAAGCAAGATCCAGTGGTGTACCGGAATGCGATGGTGGGGTCTTGTGTGACGGGCTTTCGGCACATAGACGAACTGGGGTGGTCTCGAGAAGTTGCCGTTAAGCCGGTGCGGGTGAATGTAACGGGGGACTGTCATCGGATGAAGAAGGATTCGAATCTAACTTTCAACATACACGATTAGCAAAATGTAAACGTCTATCATACAGCCCACAGTACACGTACGCTTCGCTGTCACAGATTGGCAGCTTTCGCAGCGCTTCGACGTCCGGCAGCATTCGCAGATCCATTTCGTTTTGCCTGCTTCTTTGCTCAAAGAGCCGCTGCTCACTTAGCACAGTCAGTACAGTCAACGACATCCAACAGAATATTTAGAGCAACTTAGGTCGATCTTGTCCAGGTACTTCATCAGGGCCTCCTTGCCAATAAACATGTCCTCTCCTTCGACATCCTTGATCGTCTTTCCAGGCTTTAGGTAGACAAAGCCGACGGAAAGGCCTGATGGCTTCTTTGAGGTTCAGCCATCCTTTTTTATTTCACGCCATCGCGCCCGGAATACCATTTTGGGGATGTGGGGTTCTTCGCTCGAGAGGGGAAATCCAGAAGTGAGCCGAAAATTTGTGCGGTGGGAGACGTCCACCTATAATCAATCATATGCAATTTGCTTGTTGGATCTGCACGCACTTTCTATCTGTATCTTCTATGTTGGTGTGTAGTATCTGTCGGGAAAGCATGAAATCGTCACCAACCCCTATTTGAGTTGGGGTTTGTAAAGACCTTTACAAATAACAAATGTAATTTTTCTTAACTTGTATGGTCCACGTTAAGAAACTGGCCTCGTCTTGTAAGGTCCAGGCTCTCGGATTCAAGGGGTTAAATGCTCCATAGAAGTATGTAAGGAACACTAATGAATCGTAAAAAAACAGTTTTCAGAATACCGGTCAATGATGATGTCGTCTAATCGAGAAAGATGTGGTAGCACTCATATTGTTGGAGTATGGCAACGCATTCTTGAGATTGACTTCAAAGTACGCGTCTATAAAAAGCAAATGAGCCAAAATCGCCACAATTTGGACTCAACGACTGTGTCCGTCAGTTGGCTCCACTTAATAAGATTCCGGAATTCTCCTTCCTCATCAAATTGAAAAATGGTGTTCCATCCAGCTCTGCCACCCGCAACCTTTGCCATGGTGGCATTGATGATATCTGATGCCTTGGGTGGGATACTGACAAAGTACCCACCACCAAACGTCGACGCTGAAATTGCTAGTATTGTCGAGTTAGCTACAGCAGGATTGTTAAGCCACGCAATCAAATTTGCCCAATTGTGCCGAATTCCCTCTTTGCCTTCACTCTGTACGCGTACATGATGACCCACTTGCCTCCTAACTTCGTTGATCGGCTGTAGACTTGCGACTCCAATGCAGAGCCTGCATAATCAGGCTAGCTATTTATCGGGTCGGATACTGGTAAGGCATGATGCAGAGGTCAGGTACACTATCCGACCTCATTACCAGGTCTGACCAGACACCAGACCATGCAAAACAAGCAAATGTATTGAAGTTAGAAGCATCACACAAATATGAATGGTTGACCGTCTTGTGACTCCTACCACACTTAGACAACTGCTGATGTCACCTCATTCTCAGCATATTCGCCTGCATCGGTCGGAGCACTGCGGTCGCTGTTGCTATCAGCACCACTGTCTGAGCCCTGCATTGCTTCGTCATCTTCGTCGGAGCTGGAGTCATCAGACTCCGTCGGCAGCTCAACCGCCCTCAGCAACTGAATCATCTTACGTTGTTGTCCACGAGCACGTCTACCTCGTACAGCTGCTAGTAAAGCAACATGTTCTTGCGCGAGAGCCTCAATTGTGGCCACAAAAATGGCCACACTGGGGTGAGGTGTCAAAAAGGCAGCGTTAAGCTCCCTATTAAAGCGCTCTAGTGGGTTGTTCTTACGAGCAATAAGTCGTTCCGTTAGCCCATGCACATTCCAAAGGGCAGGGCCATAGATCTCAAGCCACGTGCGCTAAGAGTAACGCCAAAACATATTCCACCTCGAGCGGTTGTAGGAAACGCCAGCATTTCGGCAGCGCTCATTAACCCTTCTAGAACGGCCTCTTATTCTGTATCCTACATAATAAGGAAATACCTTGATTGTAGTATGCCAGAAAACCTGCAAAAAGTATGCCGTGTTGAGCCCTTTCGCGCCTGTTGTAAATAAAGGGAGCAGATTGAACGCAAAGAAGCCACAGATGTGTGCATAGATCCCACAATGTATCCACCATCAGATCAAATAGCGATTTTCTATTGGCTCCCGATTGAACAGAACTCGGTCAAAACCTCCTACCAAGCAATACCCGTCCTTTTCGGTACTATCACTGGAAGTGGCCATCTCTAGGTTTCAGCCACCCATCTTTGGCGCCAAACAGCGCGCGCCAAACCTGGGCCGCGCGCAGTGGAAGAATTTGCCCAGTTCCTAACTAACGGATTAGTGAGGAGGAACAGGGTAATTTCTTCTCTGCGCGCGCCACTACGAAGTCGCTATACGCCTTGTAAGTGTTCTTAGCTTATTAGCCTTACGGTTATCTTATTCCTCAGTCTCATTATCTCTTTTACGCTTACGGAATCTTATCTTCTTTTTTAGAGCTGGCGGAATGCACTTACCATCGTTTCAAGTGTCGTGCCAAATCTGCGCACATCTTAGCGAGTTACCGCTTTTGACGCGCCGTACTTGACGGCAAAGCGGCACCCGTCCACCAAACGCGTCACTGCATTCCTGGCAGAAGAAGCTGGTCTCAAATGACTTGGTATTGGCATCGGAGTACGCGGAGCACACTTTGCACAAGTATTGTCTTCGTTTGTGCTGCGTTCCCTTTGTGTAGAAATCGTCTGTGTTCACTAGCGAGTGTTGTTGGCGGGGTATCGGCCCTGAGGCTAGATACTCTGCGTTGAGATGCGTCTCGAAGTTGATTGTACGCAGCGCCAGTAGCTGTACATGCAAGCGGCGCAGGTGTTCTGCGTGTGTAGGTGGCTTCTCTCCTCTTTTCTTGACTGTAATGCAGTGAACAATGTAACCGTTGACAACGGCCATGTCTACGATACACAGAAATAGCTGCTTGTAATACTTCCGGAGCGAAATGCACTTTTGAATACTGTAGCGGTGAAGTCGTAGCTGGTCGTGGACATCAACTCCACCCATACCGAGGCCGTAGTCCACGACCAGCTGTGGACACGGAACTGGAGTGCGGGTTCTATCCTTCTGCGTGCGGAGAACACTGGTGCGACGCGTGCTACATCCTGTAGCGAGCATGTTCACTGGCTTGGAATTCATCCAGCTCAGTGCGTCGAGCTCGGGGTGGTCTCGCGCTTGGGCAATACGGTAGGTTCCACGTGGCATGCGCTGTGGTCTTTTCTTTTGCGTGAAGTGAATTGGGCACCAACCTAACCTGTCGGTCCGTGTAGTCCCGACGTGGGACAAGTCCATGTCCAGCAGCTTCAGACTGAGAGATACGGTAGAGTAAAAACTGTCGGTAACAATCAGTCGCTTCTTCGGCTGGTCCATCAACACCTTCGAGATATTTCCTACGACAGCTTTTGGGCCAAGTCCCAGTGTGTCTGTTGGTGCTTTTCTCTTCTTCTGCTTCGATTTGTCAGCTCCACAGTAGATTTCCACTCTAAGTTATATCACATACGAATACCATAAGTACACACCATGTTAATCTGTATCCTCCAGAATAGGATGTTCGGTACTATTTAGAATAGCTTGTCTTACCTTGAGCAGTACGCGGTGTCAGCACAGCACGTCATGTAGAATTAGGTGCCATACTTGCAGGGCTTGTCTGGCATGAAGTCGCGCATTGGGTTGTATTTGCTTCGATTAGCCATCATGCCTTCATCAAAAGAGATTACTTTTCCGAGGCGATATCCACGGCGAAACGTTTTCTCAACAGCTTGCAGTAGCGGTCGAACTTTCCAGGCCGTATCCACAAGCACTTCACCTTGTTCATTGTTGTTGAAGTGAAGAAACTTTAAGATCGCTACGAAGCGATCACGCTTCATGAAGCGAGAGAATGTTCCTCGTGGAACAGCACCATCTTCATCGGTAGACCAATGTTTGGCAAGTCCATCTCGACTCGGTGCTATTGCGCGAGCAAAGAGTAATGCTACGACGAGTACGATCTCATGGGGCTGTATATCCTTGAACTTCTTCAGCCTTTCTTCAGTATCCGCCAAATCAGCAACACTGATGCGAGGATCCTTGGCCTGCCGAACCAGCAACTTGTTCCTACGTGACGTGGCAATGACGGTGATATTCTGGGTTCTGTATCTGTTCGTCGCTTTGGCGATATGACTCCATAGTTCCTTTGGCAAGAAGTAAAAGAACATCCCCAATGGAGAATCTGCGTACGCAACTGCAGAACGCGTAGGCCCAAATTCCCCGTCATAATAGTCCGCAGCTGCATCAACTTGAAATCCTCTACATTGTTGCAAATATGTCATATACAGATTTAGTTTATATGTGTTTTAAGTTATTCTGTGCTATCCGGGCTTACCGCAGTGCTCTTCGTCATACGTCACCCATCCATTTCCAGCGATATCACGTAAGGCATCTTCCGTAAACCCCAACAGTTCAGCTTCAGAGACGTCTTCAGTCATTGGGACATCTTCAACATCGTTGGCACCTTCTAGAGAAGACGTAATCACCTCATTGTCTTCCAATATCCCATCATCATCTGCATCTGAATCGGAATCGCAGAAGTCAGCGCTATCCACCAAGTTCACATCGTCATCAGCTGTCGGGCCAAACAGGGGCTCCTTTCGGAGACCCTCCATGAAGTTATCGCTGTCGAACACGTCCAAATCAACGCAGTTTTCAGTCTCGTTCAGATCGTCGCTCCCAGTTTTGCCTTCTTCTTCATCTGTCGCGTTCTCCCTGGGATGCAATTCTGTATCATCCTGAACAACATCATCTGCTCCATCACCTTGTTCTGTAGCATCTGTCATACCGGATGGTTCTGTCGCTTGAGAGTCAACTACTTTCGTGGAAACCGCCGCTGTATGCGTATCATCAGGTGCTGAACCGAGGGAAGTCGGTAAAGAAACAGTCGCGACCAGTTCTCTACTCGCAGTTGTGGCCGGCGCCACTGAAGCCTGGTTTGTCGTGGGGGATGGAGCGCATGGGGGGTCAACACCGGTGGCTGCATAAGCTGCTTGCTTGCCAATGGGTCGTCGGACGACAGAGCCCACTGATGCGCTGGAAGGTTGGTGATCCAGGAGGCCTGAGAGACGAGCAAACGCAATAAGATCCTTCTCACCTGGTTCAAAGCAGATATTAGTACAACGCAAATTATTAGCTACAATCACATCCTCCCACCTTCAAAGAAGTCTAATCCGCGTCGCGAATCTTCGAGGCGGCCCTTGATTCCTGGCTTTACGTAGCGGTGGTCTTTAGCGATACCGGTAGGCTTACGAGCCTTCCATCCTTCCTTGCACAGGTCACACCACAGCTGCGTGAACGACTTCTCTCCAGGACCGTTCATCTTTCCGAATGGGGGAAAGATGGTGTGGCTGACACGCGTTTGTGTGGGCTGTCACCTCAATTTTAAACCTTATACTCGTCTGTCTATGCCAACACGCTAATCCCCGGCTATCTACCCAGCGCAGATCTATTAGGAGCGGTCGACTGATCAGCACACATACAAAATAATAGATGCGAGATTCGACAGCGCAGCCAACATTTCTGGATATTAAATAATGCGAAAACGCTTATTCTGTAGGATACAGAATACCGTTCTAGAACAGTTAATTTAATACTTCACCCACCGGACACCAGCACCGCCAATCGGTTCAATAGGAAGAACAGTAAACATGTCCAAAACGCCCATTGGCATCGCTATACTAGCCGATTGGTTTGATTTACCGATTTTTCGCATTTTCCTGCGGACAGCTGGCGTAAAGGGAAATAAGCAGCCGATGACATCGGCGTTGCGGAATTGATCTCCGACAGAGTTGATGAGGGCTCGTTCGAAGTCGCAGACAAACTCAGTGGGCTCGAGTTGGTGATCAGCTGCTTGCCGAATGAAATGGAACATGGCGTTGTAGGCACCCCGGGTTTTAGCACGTAAAAAACAGGCACGTACTTGCCGGACGACCTATCGTGTACCATGACTACGACGCATTGCTCGAACCCGCGCGGCACACACCGGAAGGTGCCGTCGACAAAGAGTGACGTGCCCGCATATGTCAACAGTGCGATCAGCTCGGGGTGTACCCACCCGATAATTCTGCTTGATTGCTCGCTGCCATTGAAGCCACTGGTATAGTGAAATTGGAAAAAGCTTAATGGTCAGCCACTGACACGTGAAAAGAGAGACACCTCAATGCGACCGTGTATACTACCACCAAAGTGGCGATTACGTACACGGTACACTCGGCTTAACACCTGCTCTCGCGTGAGTCCAATTAAAGCCTGGTTCAGGTCTTCGCCATAGAATTGCTCGTTGACTCGAGATCACATAGACGCAGCAGCCAAAGCAACATTGTTGCGAGCTGTCTGCTGTAGCACCCATTGGTTCCAATATATTCACTGTTGGGGCTGCGACGATGTGATCGGCTTGGTAAGTATGCTGAATAAAAATTCCGTTTTCCATCGACGCAGCCAAGAACTCAGCTTTACCCCGTAACTACACCGATATACTATTTTCAGGTGTGACGTCCACGCGCGTGTATACTGGTACCCACCGATGTTTAGAGAGCTTGTACTGCGTTCGTGTCGAGTAGGAGCCGTGTGAGGCAATCGCGTTGGCGTTTAACTGTCCTGCACACGCCGTGCTAGCTAGGGAGGTGTTTCTCGCTGCATGTTGAGGTGGGGCGTTGCTGGAGGGCTGTTGTGGCTGTGAGGTGGCGTGGAGATAGCGGCTTGCACCGCTTCCGCGGGATCCGGGTCGGCGAAAGCCATGACGCCCCGACTAGTTGTTTGAGTTCGTTGCTTCTCGAGCTAGCTGGAAAAATCTGAAATGCCAAGAACCGACGTTGGTAAGCTGATGGTGGTGACCAACCAAAGTAGTTAATTTGGACTCCAAGGGTTTCATGATAATAGCAGTTCCGTAACGGATACAAGCCGGGTTCGGCTACTGCTGCTCCGTTAGGTGATGGTGGTTACCTGGCAGAATGGTTGGCTTGGGCCCTACGGGTTTCATGATAATACGAGTATCGCACCGGATACAATCTAAGTTCGGCAACTGCTGCTTCGTAACGACCACAGACCTTTATATCAGACCCATTCAAAAGTCGTAGATGGATTGGCCAACAATCGGAATCCTCTATCAGGCCCTACCCGTATCCAACCCGAAAAATTGTCTACCCATAATCTTCATCGGGTGACCGTTCCGCTCAAGGCCGGCACTCGTATCGCCGGGAGCATTTACGACAGGATACGGGTGGCATCCATATTTAACGGCAAGTGAAGACTTGAACTTGACGGCAGCTTTCTCGGCGTCAGTGATCGGGTCGGGTTCGTCCGAACGGTTGTACCTTGCCGTAATCGATCAACGCAGCATTTATATTGGTGATGGCAGCAGCAGCGATGAGGACCAGCACCCGCATTTTGATAGAGTTGTTAATAGGCGGAAAACTGAGCTGACGCAGGGGAAGATAGGACCGTGCCTTGCACTTACATGGTCCCTGATCGCTATGATACTACCCAGGTTGGGTATTTAATGGCAACATATTAGTACCGGTAAAATAATGCTATGGTGGCACCCTGATTTTGCTGTTGGGTGCTACAGCAAAGTCGCTGAGCGCGATCGTGCAGCAATTACACCTCTCTAAATATTACATTATTATTCGCTTCGCACTGACTATTCCATACTACCGGAAAAGTCGTAATGATAGAGCACTTTGATGCACTGGTAATGAATCTGTTATGAATTATGCAAGTGTTCTCCTTTTATGAAGTAATAAATGAAGTAGCACTAGACCCTCACAAAATGATGTTTTTATTGTTTCCACGGGTTCTCCATCTTTACGACTTTCTCGAAATTATTATATTTGCTGTTTGGAGCTGTCGGGGAATGCAAGATTTTACTCTGCGTATAATCGTACTTAAGGTGATAATACCACAAATATTATGCCGCCGAGCGAAACTCGGAGCGAAATTGTTCAATCGGCCCGTTCGACTACAGGCAGAGCTCACAATACATGGTACAAGAAATCCCGACCTTTCGAAGCCTATAGGCTTATTAGAGCCCTGGTAACACAATAAACCTGCCTGTAAATATTTAAAAAAAAGTCATAATATATTGAATTTGCTTATTTCAGAGCTTCTTTGGTCGTAGTCACTGCATCTGGAGCTTTGAAGAGGAATTACAATACCGGCACAGCGGCTGTTTTAAACAACCGCTATTATTAATACATGTGATACATATAGACACCGGTACATGTACAATGTATCAGCAGTCCGTTTTGTGCGCATCGATCTCAGTGATTACCTAACTTGCCGAACCAGTAAACACCCACCTGTTATTCAAGCAGCTAAAGTGAATAATTGCAAGTTTGGCTTCGTCTTACGATCAACACCGAGGAATTATTACCACACTGACAATAATCTGCTCATGCTAGCTATCACTGCAGGAAGAACATAGGGAGAAGCTACATTGCTGTGGTGAGAATTCCAGTTTAAGTTCGTGTCTAGGATTAAATGGTCCGGCCGGTAGTACCATTTTATTGTATGAGATACTCGAAGACTACAAGTTGTAGTGGAGATAAGGAGATTGAGACCATGAACAGTATGGTCTATCAAGACCGTGACGCCAATTCGTACCGAAGATCTACAATGTAGACTGACTTGAAATCGTGTGCAAGCGACTGGCTATATTTGGCGGCAAATAGCCTACCCGTGCATTTCTGGGATCCAGGGTGCTCGTACACATTGAGCTAGGCTCAGTCGGTGGCTGCGTGCATCGAAATAGAGTTATTTGGTAGAATTTAGCTCTCCCAAGTACGATGTCCCCACACTCTGGTTTGTAGAATTGAGGTATTTAGTATCTAGTAAAAGTAGAGCTTAAGTTATAGGTTTGATATTTGTTTATAAGGATGCCTTACGCGTTTGACTACGATAATGTACCACATTATGCACACGTTTCAGCTGTGCCAGTCTTTTTTTATGGTGTCGGTTATGCGGCAGTGGGAGTAGTAATTGCGCTTTGAAACTGTGCTGGGTTACGATAAACTATAGTACGTACACAAAGTCTCCGAGCGGCCCACGAATCACTTTTCAATTTCTCTCAAGCCCTAAAAGTGTTGTATCGCTCTAATGCCAGTCATCCCGCGGCTCAGTTATACCATCCTTCTCGTAGCTCTCGCGTTCTCCACAACTACATCCACGGCTACGACTGGCAAGACGATGAGCGGACGCTCGGATCTGCTTGCTACCACTTCTGCTGATAATTCTGATACGACCACGTTTAATCGATTTCTGAGGCAAGCTGTCAAAGCATCTCAGAGAAGCAGCAACTATCCCAGCTACAAATTGGAGTCTGTTGCAGCAGAAGAACGAGGATGGCTTACCATTTTTTTTGGTGAAAAAATCCACCTTGAAACAGCTTCGGAGACAACATATGCGGCGCTATTGGCCGACTCAGCAGCGAGAACGAAGGTGTTAAAGAAACTGGAAAGAACATACAGCAACCCCTTGAAGGCCTATTTAGCTTTCGGTGGCACTGAAATGGACATGCAAAGCTCCAAGTCGAAGTTCTTCAAAGCATTCGGGAATTGGTACGATAACAGACACCGTCGACTAAAAGCACGGAGAGTAACTTCTCCAGGTGCACAACTAAAGCTGTCTGTCGAGGGAGTACGGAACAAAGCAAAAGAAGTAGATGGGAGTAAATCGGAAGGCCCAGATGGTCTGATTGGATGAGCAGTTGAATATATCACTACATTAAATCTCCAGATGTAACGTTCAACCCCGAAGTTTCCGCAGCAGTGGATAATTAAAGAATCTCTGAAATCTTATTTATTTGAAATATAAAGGATACTCAAAAACAAATATAACGTGTTAGTTTTTTTTTAGATATTCAATCGAGATTTAATAGTGCGGAGCACTCGTACATCATATTATGCTCAAGCTGCAACACATTCCTGCTAATATTGTATAGAAACTAAAGTTAAATATATGGATGGTCTCTTTTTATCAATTAAAACAGCAGATTTGAGTCATATGCTGTGACCCTTGTATCGAGCCAATACAAGAATATGCGTATAAGTACAACGCCCAATATCTGCAACATAAGAAACATATAGCTCATGCGCTGTACAGGGAAATGCTTGATTGATAACGTAAAAACCTCCCTTACAGCTGCCAGCTATACTTGCAAATTACACAAATATTTACCATTTAGTGTCTACTGAAGCCGACATGCATTTCAACGCAAATTGACCGGTGCTCAAAAAGGAGAAATGGATTTCAAATACAGCGACTGATATTCAAGTACAGTAAGCGCTTCTGTTGGTACAGGCATATATAAGGGCTGTCTAAACTAGCCATAACTACGTAAAACCAGGGCGCCAAGTGCGAGGGGGAAATCAGGGCGTCGAATTTTTCAACGTAGAAGATGCATTGTTGAATTATGTGCAATCTGACGGGAAGACCTGCGCGAGGCTCCACATCTCGAACGTTAAAGCTCGACCGGAAGGGCATGCAAGTACGTCTACAAATAATATGTATGCAAAGGCAGAGATCTATTGCTAGCTTCTGTTGTTTGCACAAGTTGTCGGGCCTGCTGACGACAGCACTCCGCCTGGCCACTATTGTGGGCAATCAACTGCTAAAAAGGCGTCCGCCAAAACGAATGTGATGCCGGTTGTACCAGCAAATCGTCTTGCTGACGCGTCGTTTATGAAGCCGACAAAGAAGAAGGAGACTAAGAAGCATCTTGCTGAAGAAGCGAGTACTCGCCGCCGGAAGATGGCTGCATTTGACAAAGTTTGGGGACACCAAAACAACCCGGTGCGTGTGCGTTTAACGCTAATAGTGTGTGCGAAACCTTATTTGTTCTGATACTGTGAGCGTGAAGCAAGTGACAGAAAACCTGTATGTCCACCTGAACATCCCGAGCTCTGGGCAGAGGCGTCTGGGCTTACCTCTCCTGTCATAAAAGGTATACAATGCATTCACTACGGTGACAAGAATTGTATATATTTTGGAGGCAAAGCTGACACGGACACCCCTGTTGAGACTAATGATGACGCGGATGGCGATGAAGACGCGGCTTATGCTGACGCGGACGCTATAATGGCACAGCTGACGAGACTAGAATGCTGCTGTAATTATCATTGACGAGACCGAGTCGCATAGCGACGAGGATGACAGTGTGGAGTCGATTGGTGACTCAGCAGACGAAGCCTCTAGTCCTGAAAATGACAAGTAAAGCGACGATGACGGGAAATACGAAGAGCAGAAAGAAGTGCTTTATTTATAAAGCGTCGAGCTGTAAGGAGATACCGATGAATCGAGCCAGCTTCCCCTCTCTTCAGGTGAACATACACCGCTTCAATATGACTACGTGGACACCTTGGACCCGAATCCACCGCAGCTGGTGGAACAGTGCTGGATAAGGACGGTAGAGGTGATGAGAGCACGGCAGAACCTGACTCTGACGCCGCCAGCGAGATTGACGCGAGTGACGCAGAAATATGCAGAAATATGCAAATCTAAAATGATACGGGTTGCAGAGTTGATGAGTACCACAGAGCGAGAACGCTAGCATCTTCGCATTCAAGGTAAGCGGCTTTTATCGTTTTGTTGACACGAGTATCATAAAGCACGATTGTTATCCTGACAGAATCGTCCGAGGTGTATATGGATGAGCAACCGGGTCAAATGAATATCGAGGGTAGGAATGCGTTGCTCGACAACGTGGAAGCAGAAATCGTGACCGACGTAGATGTTGCCAAAAATGTATGCAGGGTACTGTGAGCCTTCGCTATAAATCATCGCAACATCGAAGTCACCGCTGAATCTCTTCTATGATATCTTGACAAAAATTATCTGGCGGCAAGTAGCAGCCCAAACAAACTTCTACTGGAAACGTTAGAAGCAAGACTGCAACAAGCTGAGGAAAAAGAAGCGATGGTCACAAAGCGTACACCACGTAGTAGATCTGCATTACGGAGGAAACTTCAAAAATGTCAAAAGGTTTCTCCACATGAATTTGTGCATTGAGTTAGCTTGGTGGTTCCTCATGCCTAGCGGCCATGTAAGCGCGTGAATGAACATTTGTTTTAGGTGGATATTGGGGTGCTGCCACCTGGCACCTTTGGCCGACTTGTGTCACGTGATCGTTTCCGCGAAATCACAAGATTTCTTAGCTTTACAGAAAACAAGGACGATGCCGCAGAAAAAGAACCGGATGATGGAAAATCCGATCGGTGCTATCGGCTCAGGAGAAGACCTTCAAAGCACGATACGTGGTAGGCTCTCCTGTGGCAATTGATGAGAGAACCCCCCCCCCCCCCCTCATAACCGGCGAAGCCTAGCTGCGTTGTTAGCTCTTGCAATGTCTAACGCGACTCCAAGCACAGAAGAAAGCACCAAAATGCCCATATCAACATATCCATATCTCCATGTGCTTTTCTTGTCAGCATACCAACTTATTGCAGTAATCTGTTTCCGTGCAGCAAGTTATCACGCACTTAGAGCCCCAGCGGTGTGGCTTGTCCTTCATGAAGGCTCTCGGAGGGAATTCAATCTATGTACACAAAGAATGGGTCCGCCGCGGCTTTTCGCAATATCGCCTGCGAATTTTGTGGGGCTGTCATGTGAAGGGCGTCGTCTGGTCATTGTAGCCGCTACAGATCTATAGCTTTGGCGCAGCAGCTACGAGCTATGGGGTTCAGCTACTTCGAGACAATGCAAATTCAGAGAAAAGGATGGTATTGATCTATCCTAATAAGAAACGGCAAACACGGACACCAAGACGTTCAGAATGGCCCTTGCAAAGTCCAATCCCGGGCTTATCATGTGATATGGGCTGACAATACGATCGTGTACTTCTTAGCTTTCCAAGTGACCGCGACGACATGAACGGAGTGGCCCCAGTGATGTCCCATACCCAGGCCTTATGGCAGAATACCAGCGTTACAGGGGCGGCGTTGATCGACATGATCAGCTACAATTTCAAGGTTACTCGATGCAGATGGCGATAAGGTATGGATATATGCTGACGTGATGTGGATACAAAGACTAAATTATGCTGCTCTGAATCACAGGTTCCGTAAATACTACAAAGGCCCTCTTTTTTAGGCTTGTTGATAAGTCGTTAATGTAAGCGTATTGTCTATCGTCATCGGTGGGAGAGATCTAAGCAAAAGAAGAATTCGCACTTCGACTTTCTGGCTCGATTGCACAAAGAACTCATTGAAGAGAGCGAAGACAGTTTTACGCAAACTCGAGTCTCTTTCAGGGATAAAGGGCAACCAGCGGCCGTGAACGGCCAACATAATTCAATTCAGATGTCGGATACGCGGGTGAACATTGGTGTTCAGCGTCTACGCCAGCGCCAATGCAAGGTGTGTTCGGTGTATAAACCGCAGGACAAACACGAGGAGGAAATTTAAGCTACTATTTTGTGCAACATGTTCACAGTGTCCGTGGGCACCCAAAGAACCCATTTGCTCGCAAATTTGGCATTTGGTCTGGCAAAATTGGAGTTCGCCCTCCAAGAATAGTCATATTAGGGACAGAGGTGTAGCAACAGAAGAGGAGCAGTATCAATAGTTGCAATACATTGATTCACGTCTGGTTAGTTTGATACCGCTTTCACTCGACTGTGCAGCCATGAATTTAATGATGGGCTTCGTGTGCTTGGCTCACTTCTGGCAACACCCGATATGGAGTCGCGGATTCTCTCTGACCACCACTGAATTCACAAAGATCATGATTTTTCAGACCGGTTGGGATTGGCTTAAATGTATTTGTCGCATTGCGCATCATCTTTGCGGTACTTATTACCGGGGAGCTAAACTACATCTGGCGCACAAAAAATACTTTTTTGTAGGTGCTTAAAGTTTTTATAATTTATTCCATACATATCCTTATGCTGTTCAGAACATCATTAGGCGTTTTAGTAGTGTCACCACTAGGCCGGCAAGGGGTTAAGTAAAAAGTTTATTTTTTACGTTAACATTATCGTTCATATGCTAAAGCAAAAGCACCGCATTGCTTTAACGAAGCTGTGCTACGACAAACGTGGGTTTTAGAAACGGACGTGGCCATATTAATTTGTCTAGTAGTTCGCCACAGAGGATGATATAATATTAAACGTTGCGGCAGTACTCTTTTTTCTAAAATGATAGTTGAGAATGTAGTCGGAACAAATCACTCACGTCTTGTGTGCTAGAATTACTAAATACGATCACACCTGAAACGAAGAAAACCGAGCTCGAGAATTTCTCGTGAAGTGGTAAGACCGCGAGAAGCTATAGAAACGCCCTTCGAATAAGACGTACCTAAGTGAGCGAGCGCGCAAACATGCGCGGGTCATGATCATTTTTAGAGACAAACGGTGACTTCCGTCAGAGTTTATTGTGCTCCGTATGTGCACAACGCCGTCAAAACGAGCTTAATAAACCTGTATAATCAAATATCACGAATGGTTTTTGTAAAGTCGGTAAACCGAGAACCGATTTTTGCCTGTTTATTGGTTTGGGGCTTATTGAGTAAGAGGTAAATGCCGAAGTGAGTAGATTAGTGTCAGCCAAAAACTTCCAACATGTCTCTTTGAACACCATCTCTATGTTGTTTCATTTTCCTCTCGTAAGTGTGGCGTAATCACCAAAGCCATACACCTTTATCCAGCCACAACGTTTCAACATGTGGTGAACCAGTAGCGTTCCAGAACCAGCTCCCACCACGGTTCGGTTTATCTTCCATATTCCAATGGTCACACCTAACCGTACCGAGCTGGTATAATTGTAGCACTGTTGACTGACGTCAATCGAGCCATAAAGTGAATACCGGGGCTCGGTTCCTCGTTAGCTCTATTATTCTAAGGTTGAGCTCGGTAAATGTATTAGTGCCAGTGATTTGCATTGTGTCGTGTAGTAAGCTCTCTCTTATGTTCGCGAGCTCTTTCGCGTGTTCGTCACGGACGTATCACTCGTTGTCCTCTGCAGTCACCTCCGCACACTTCACTCCAGTCCGTTTCCTGGCCAAGGATCGGTGCCGGTGGTCACAGCTGTCGCTCACCTATATATGCAATCCTATTCACGCAATATGCACGCGATTGACAGCTTCTTTCCGGGTGCAGTGCAGCGGCTAAGCTCTACTTCCAGGAGGATCAGACTCTCTGAGCAGTCGAGGCGGGGCGCTCTGGACTCAAACCGGGGACTTGAACCCTCGTTAGCTACTTACCGTTCGATAAACGCACTCGAACCGCGTCTGCTCGTGGGACTTGAACCCACTCTCCCACACCTCCTGGGGGCTTTGACTACTTCGGTTAGCGAGCCAACGTCTATTCGACACGCGGGTCGTCTGCTTCATCCCCGCACAAGACCGCACGGCGGCCTACTCGTTTATCCGCATATTAGCTACTGATCCTACCCTACATGTGCACTGCGTGCCTGCTGCTCACTAGTCGCTTAACCTTCATCCAGCAACCCGATCCTAGATCCTAAGATCCCTTACCGTGTTCGTCACTCTTCTGAATGGCTTGGTTGCCCGTTGAGAAATGGCGTCGCATGGCGTCCGTACCCGACACGACATCAACACTTCCTCGTTCGTCGGTTTCTTGGGCTCGGACACACAAGAACTTCGCTCAGCTTACTCTCTTCCCCTGGTCAACGAGTCGTCCCCGATTCGTGCTTGTCTCCTTCTTTCTACTTGTTCCGCTGTCGTCCTTGCCGCTGGCCCTGCTGTCGTCGTGGCCGCGTTAGTTCCTGCTTCTGTCTTCACTGTCGTTCTATTCGCTGCCGTCCTCGCTGTTGTATCTCTTGCTGGCGTCCTTGTCGTCGTTCGGTTGGTGGCCCTTACCTCGCCGAATCTGCTACCACCGTGGCACTGGTGCGCTCATTCTCGCTGTTTTCCTCTTGGGCATATTCACTTCTGATGTAACCAGCCCTCCACGTTTCCTCGTAGTCTAAGCGGTTGATCCAGAGCTTCTCGGGCCCTCGACCGTCAGGTCGATTTCCACACACTGTACCTTGAATTCCAATACATAACGACCGGTGCACATTCGAAATCGTCGTCTGAGGCATTCAGCGACGACGTCGTCGGGGCCAAGTCGCGCAAGCCTCGAACGGTTGCCCACGAGATTGTCTGTTCCTCACCGCCCTCGTCCAGCAACACGTTGATGCACGCTTCTTTCGTCGGTTGGACCGACGTACGCGTGTACTGCTTGTTGTGGTTGCTCGCCGTCTTCATCTTGACGACTCCTTCCGTGTGTTCAGCTAGATTACATCCAGCTTCTGTACTGTGGTGGTCGTCGCGCTGCTCTCCTGTAGGCTGAAGCACAGCCTGTATTACATCTTTGAGGCTATCTGGTATTCAGAAGACAGCCACAACCATGGTGAGGACTTCAACCTGGCGCCGAGTGCTCAGGGCCAGTCAATACGTACGGCATAGCACTAGAATACAAGAGGACAATAGGTCAGTTCGTATAAACTCATAATTGCATTTACATCGCAAGCAACAAGCATTCAGTGGAACTTACCACAAAGTTAACTTTAGTCCTCTTAGGACCGCGACAAGATGCAAATCAGTGAAGCTCGATTTGATGCGGACGGAGATGCTGTGATGCAAAACGTTGAGCAATCCGTGTTCGCGTTTGTTCAAGCACCCAGATTGACAGACTGGAGTCAGGACGCAGTTGTCAGCTGGAAGAAGAGGTGGGAATAATACGTGAGTATTGTTCGCCAGCGTTGCACTGAGAGTGGGGAAAGACTGGAAGTTGCTCTGCGTCCGGTCAAGACTTGTGTTGACCCGGAACTGCTCGAAGTACTCTGCCTTTACGAACTCCGGAAGGCTGTCGAGGAGGTGACGAGTGAAGAATTGGTCACCCTGATCGACGCCAAACTCGGGTCTGTTAAAAACGCCCAAGTCCCAAACTTAGACGACTTTTTTTCGCGACTGTTGAAGATCGACCTCCGAGAGGATGACATTGACGCCCGAGTACTCAAATACTACAAGGACTTCGCGACGCTCATTAAGGAGAATGGTCTTACGAAGATCCTTGGTGTGGGTGATCTTGCCGCCGGTGGTTACGCTGACCGAATGAAACTACGGTGCACTGTTCTCATCGATAACTTGGAGCCGAAGATGCTTCGAGACGACGTGCGTCGCCACGTAAAGTACGAATGTCGTGAAGCGAGGCGCAACGACTTCACGCTTTGTGGGAATTTTAAGGAGAAAGCCCGTGCACAGCATAAGTACCATGCAATGGCACATGAGCAGAAGGTCAAGTCGAACTTGTCCAAGAAGGATAAGGCGAATGATCGCAACAACAACAAACCTGAAGCCAGATCAGCAAGTATGAAGACAGCAAATACGCAGGGTGCCACTGGCAGTATACGCGGTGGTTCGGGTGGTGCTGGCGGTAGTGTGAAGCAGAATTTGCCCAAGAAAGAAACACTACCACCGAAGACGGGCTGTTGGCACTGCCAGGGACCTCATTGGCTGAGGGATTGTCCAGCGGCGAGCGAAGACGAGAAAGCTCGAGCCGTGGAGAAGATGAAGGAGGTTCGTCAAGCGACAAATGGACGTGTCAAGAAGATCGGATCGGCACCTGCGCCGGGCGAAACAATGGCTAATAACCTTTTGACGATCCCGTTCCTTACTGATACAGGGTCGGAGGAGACATACCTACCTCGACAGTACTTAGATGAGTTGATTGGACTTGGAGCAGTTCTGAACGTGATGAAATTACCTCGCACAGAGAAAAAGAGTGCGGCAGGAGGAAATACAGTGGGGTGTCGTGAAACAGTCACGCTAAATCTACTGTTGCAGGTCCCGTACACTTGTCTGATGTGTACTGCAAAGTGATGGAAGGTCCTGAGTCAGATTTCATCCTTGGAAATGACACGTTGGAAACGCTTGGCATTGATGTTAATGAGCAGCTTTCACAACTAGCATCTGGCCCCCCTGTTGCGGACGAAGACCCGTTCGATTTAGGTGTCCCTTCCGTGATGCCCCCAACCGAGGGTACACGTAAAATTAGAGCAAATGGTGGCGGCGGCGGGTGATAGTGGCTTTGATCGAGATTACCTGGGTGGGCTTCGTGAAGCTGTGATGGAACATGAAGATGTATTTCGAGTCGATTTGCTCGACGACCCACCTGCATATGTCGAACCCTTACGAATCACGTTGAAGCCAGAAGCTCAGCCTTACCGAGCTCGCCCTCGCCGTTATTCTCCAGCACAGAGCGCGTTTCTACGAGAGCATGTCCAGATGCTGGAAAAGAACGTATTTATCTATCGAAACAACATGTGCTTGTGGGCTTGTGCAGCGGTGCCGGTTGCGAAGGTTGGCCGGCCAAACGAATTTCGATTGACGGTCGATTACCGACCGGTGAACGTGGCAACAGTGCCGATTGCTGGCACAGGTGCTGATCTTACGTCGTCTTCTGGGAACGTTGCAGGGGCTTTCGGATTTGCTGGTTTTGACATTCCCAGTGGGTTTTCTCAGCTGCCGCTTGATGTGGCCAGTAGGGAGCCTTTGAGTTTCATTACGTACGAAGGAGTATGGACGCCATGTCGTGTTCCTCAAGGAGCTATGGATTCTCCCTTGCATTTTCAGAATCAGATGAACTTTACATTTGAGGACATGTTGCGCACGAATCTGTTGATCTGGATTGACGATATTTTGCTGTACGCGCCTTCACCGGTAGTTTTCGTCGCTGTGTTGAGGCTGTTTTTGGCTCGTGCACGCAAGCTTGGATTGAAACTCAGTGTGATGAAAAGTTTTCTGTTTCGGAAGGAGGCTAAGTGGTGCGGCCGAGTTTTCAGTGGTGTTGGAGTTTGTCATGACCCAGAACGGCTTAGTGGCCTCCTACAACTACCTCTGCCCGGTACTGCTGCGGATTTACAACAGTTCCTTTGTGCAACCGGATGGATGCGTGACTCTCTTATGCATTTCAGCCGGGTGATGCAGCCTTTGCATGACAAGTTGGAAGCTGTGTTGAAAGTAGTTGTTCGGACGAAACGACTTGCCGCAGGTGCGGCTCTCCAATGGGAGGCTCGTGATACGGCTGCATTTGAAGATGCACGAAACCTACTTGCTACGTCTCAAACTCTCCATCATCCAGCCCAGGAAGCGGCAATCGTACTCATGTCGGACGCTTCCAACAGAGCCTGGGGACTAGTAGTCACGCAGGTCCATGATTGGGTTGAGGGTGTTCCGGTGGCGGGTCAACAGCACGAACCGCTCGTATACAAGAGCGGGAAGTTTGATGACACGGCGAGGCGCTGGAGTATCATTGAAAAGGAAGCTTTCCCCATCATCTGGGCGTCTCGCAACCTGACCTACCTGTTAGTTCGTGGCAACGGATTCAGACTCTACTGCGACCACAAGAACCTCGTGTACGTGTTCGCTCCTGATCAAGAGGTGAAGAGCCATGTGCGTGGAGGCCTTCAACGCTGGGCCCTCTCGTTGACAGGGTTGCAGTATCAGATTGAGCATATCGATGGATATGCCAATTTATGGGCCGATTTACTATCGCGATGGGGGCTTCCTTCGGCGGAGGAGGGAGTGTTAACCAAGTGCAAAGCTATCACCAGAAGCAGGACTCAGAACACTGCTGTAGCTGACACTCAAATGCAACGTGTACACCTGCGAGCAAACGGATTTGTGTTTCCTACTCTGGGCGAGATCCAGGCAGTGCAGCAAAAGCTTGTCAGCAGTGCACCCGTGAACGTGGAGCGTGACGACAGTGGATCCCTGGTTGTTACCGATCGACTGTGGATACCTGAAGTTGAAGTGACACTACTGCAGCGGATTTGGATCGTCGCTCACTGTGGTGCCCAGGGCCACAGATGATTAGAGCCCATGATCACAATAGTGAAGGAGCTGTTCGAGATCGCGAACCTCACTCAAGTTTGCCGCCGGTTTTTGAGTCGATGTTTGCTTTGCAAGCACGTGAAGTGGGGAAACGTCATCCCTCGCCCGTGGGGACCCACCTACGAGGCTACAGAACGAAACGAACTACTACACTTCGATTTTATCTTTATCGGGGACAGCATGGGCGCGTTTCAGTACGTTCTTGTACTGAAGGACAATCTCACCCACTTTTGCGAACTGGTGGCCTGTGATTCACCTACAAGTGTGGTGGCGGCTACAGCTTTAGTCGATTGATGGAAGCGTTTTGGTGCTCCATCGGTGTTGATGTCAGACCAGGTCAGCCACTTCAAGAGCGAGCTGATTGCTATGATTTGCAAGAAGTTAGACACTGACCAGAACTTTGTCGTGGCATATGCACCATTAATTAATGGAACGGTTGAACGCCTAAACCGCGACGTACTCCAAGTTCTACGCGTGTTATTGATGTAGTACACTCTAGACA
Source organism: Phytophthora betacei (assembly GCA_011320135.1). Taxonomy (NCBI): domain Eukaryota; phylum Oomycota; class Peronosporomycetes; order Peronosporales; family Peronosporaceae; genus Phytophthora; species Phytophthora betacei. The sequence continues at coordinate 390,655 of JAANHX010000444.1, read as the reverse complement.
CCCCTGAGTGGGTCTACATCTTGCGTCTCGTGCAGGAAAATCTCAACCATACTCCTGTGCGGTCGCTCGGCGACAAAGCCCCGAGTGAACTGTTTACGGGACTGCCACGCCCGACTCCATTTAAACCTATCCTACTGGAACGGGGTCAGCAAGCTGAAGTGTTGGAGACTTCGGCGTTGCCTGCAGAACGCCTGGACCATCTGCGGACCAGTTTGGCCGGTTTGCACAAGGAGGTTGTGGATCAACGTGAGAAGCGTCGCCTTCAGAATATGGCTCGGTCAAAGGGAACTGAGTGCAACTTCGGCGTGGGCGATTTGGTGCTATGGTCACGCATCGACTCAAGAATTGAGGTGGGTAAACTGTTAGCACGTTGGGTAGGGCCATTTGAAGTCGTGGAGACGGCCCCCCACTCCTTCACGATCCGTCACCTCGTGACGAACAAACGTTACATCGTCCATAGATCGCGTCTTAAGTTCTACGCTGACTCAAGTCTGGAAGTAACTGAAGAACTACTTGCTCATGTAGGCAACCAAGGTATGCTACTTGTGGTTGAGAGTTTGAAAGAACACCGGAAGAACAGAGGCGTATGGCAGCTTCTCGTGTCCTGGGAGGGTCTACATGACGAAGAAGACTCGTGGGAGTCTCTGGAAGCGCTACAAAAGGACGTTCCGTCACGTGTGGGGGAATATGTTCGTTCTTGTGTGGTGACAATGTGCTTGAACGTGCCTACACTACACCCGTGCATGCTGGATCCAACTCATTCAGCTACCTGGTAACGCTACGGACCAACTTCAACGTCTTGAAGTGCAACTTGACTGGTAACGTCGCCTCATCTCAGAAATGGCCTGTCTCTCCTCGCGTGGTGACATATTTCTGTCAGGCGGTATTTTCTATTGGATTTCAAACGGTCTTTTATTCGGGTCCAGACTACATGTATACATCTACATACTTCGGAAGTGGCTGTCGTCTTGGGAGGCAGTGTAGGCTGAAGCACAGCCTGTATTACATCTTTGAGGCTATCTGGTATTCAGAAGACAACCACAACCATGGTGAGGACTTCAACCTGGCGCCGAGCGCTCAGGGCCAGTCAATACGTACGGCATAGCACTAGAAGACAAAAAAGGACAATAGGTCAGTTCGTATAAACTCACAATTGCATTTACCTCGCAAGCAACAAGCATTCAGCGGAACTTACCACATCTCCTCCGTGCATGTCCTCGTGCTGCTGCTCTCTGACCCTACTCCAACCATGCTGCTGCGTAGTCCCCACAGGGCGGCGTGCATCCGTAGTTAGTTTGAACGGTAGTCTATAATCCGGGTAGATCAGTACGGGTTTCGGCTGAGCCACGCTCTGGGTATACGAATGCCTCCTCCTGAGCTTCAACTGGTGTACGTCGCCACTCTTTCCCTTGGACAGACCACCCTCGGTACAAGATGCCGCCATACCTCCTGCTGCACTAGCCACCGCCACCACTCGCTGTCAGCCTTTCTTCCGTTTCCTTGTTCTCGTCTTCTTGGACGCTATGGTGTTCAAGTCGCCCACGGAGTCGGGTTCCGCGGACAGCAGAGTCCCCACCTCTACTGCCACTGTCCATTTCCCGCAGCGGAAGTTGCTGAAGTTGAAGTCGTGCCACCTCCTGCTGTTGCCTCTGCTGGATTTCCCTGCGATTGTCCCAAATAGACCGTTCCTTGTGGCTTCTCGTCCTCCATCCGTTGTGCGCATTGTTGAAGCCAATGCCCTTGTTGGCCGCAGTTATGACACGCGGACTGCTTTTTCCGCTCAATGATCGACGTGCTATCTTGCGATTGGGGTGTTCCATAGCGTTCGGGTCCGTCTCCACTGCCACGTCCTCGGCCATATCCGCGACCACGGTCATCACTTCGTCCCCCACTGCCTCCTCAATTGCTGGTGCTGTAACCATCATTATAGTTGCCTCCGTAGTTATAACCATAGCTGTTTTCATAGATGTTGGGCTGCTGCTGGGTCTCTGTCTGCCGCTGCTGGCTTGGCGCAGGCGCCTTTTTTTCCTCCACCAAACGCTCGCCGTTCACCTCAAGCGCCCTGGCGATTTTGACCTTGGTACTCGCCGTCGTAGACTGGTCTTGTCCAGCTCCTGCTACCATCAACATCGCTCGAAGAGCTGCAAAAGAGAGCAGATCTTTCTTGGCCGTCTCCTCTAATCCGCTGACAACTCTGCCGCCCTCGTCATACATAGGTGAGGTATTGGTGCCGCCGAATCCTAGTCCCATTTTCTTCCAGTCCAGAGAATCCATTGCATCTGTCGCAGCTATCTACTTCCTGGCGGGTTGTGCGTCCTCGTCTGCGCCGCACTCGTCCTCGCGATACCGCCGTTTTGCCACTCGCCAGTCCGTCACCGTCGGGCCTTCTCCATATTCACCGCACTTGTCGCAAGCGAACTGCACCGCCTCGTCCAGCGTGGTCGGTTTGTAGCTTTGTATTATCATGGCGACGTTCTCATTGTTGATGCCATTGATGAAAGCGTCCACGTAATATTGTGCAGGTACCCTCGTCTCGAACCCGATACGCGTAAGCTGGCGAGCATAATCGACTAGTCGCTCGCCCGGCATCTGTCGCCGAGCTGCCAAGCGCTGCTGCGCGCGGAACATACTCTTTCGTCGCCCAAACTACTTCCTCATCATCTTGACCAAGTACGCCAAGTTCTTGTCTTCCTCGCGCATGCTTTCTCTTAGCGTAATTAACTACTCACTGGCATCTTCTTTTAGGTAGGCTGTAGCTCCGTAGAAAAGCTTGAGCACAGACCAAGTGTCGCCTCCTAGACTCAGTTGCCGCTCCACTTCTTGGGGAACTGTCGCCAGCCAGGCCTCCACAGACTCGCTCGGCTTCCCCTTGAAGTCTGTCAAGTTCAAATTCTTCATCTTGTGCCGGCGCGGGGCTGACAGCTCTGGTGCCTGCACCACGAAAGTGGGCGGTTCTGCTGGTGGTGCTGCTGCTGGCGCTTGGTTGAACAGCCTCTTCGCCAAGTGGCGCTGCTGATCTGGCATCAAGGTATCCCACCAGCCCATGTTTTCGTCGGTATTGCTGTCGAGCTGCGCGGCGTCATCGTCGTGCTGCATCTGGTTTGACGGCACACGTCTTATCTCGGCTGCCACTGTACACTTCCAACTTCATCAAGCTGTCCATTGTTGTCGCCTTCTCGTCCGCCAGAGTCATCGTTCCTGCTGCTTCTTCTTGGGGTGTTGCCACCTCGTCGTCGATCATCGCTGCCACTATCATCTTCGTTGCCACGCCTACCGGACCCATGATTACTGCTTTGCCTTCCACCATCGTGATCGTCGCCAGCTTGGTTGTTGTTCTCTTCCTCGCTCGACGTCTCGGGCGGTTCGTCGTCAGCGGCGGATATGGTCACTCCGCTGCTCACGTGTAGTTCTTCCTCGTCACTTTCATCGTCATTGGTTCTTATTCTCACGCGCGTCCTGGTCCGGTGTGTTTTCTTTTGTGTCGGCACCCTTCGTCGCGTACTCGCGCTGCGTCGTGGTGTCCCGGATTGGCTCGCCCCTCTAGTGACTGCTGGAATCTTGTCTGCTTCTTGATCAAGTACTGCTGCTAACCTCGTGAATCAATGAAGTGCTGTTTTTTTTAGTTGCTGCTCTTCTTCATCTTCTTCTTCTCTCTCTCTCTCTCGTCTTCTGCTACAGTTGGTGTTCCCTGCTGCCGCTGTGAACCCGTATCTCGCCGGATACGTACAGTACTTCGAGTTAAGAGCACGCTCACTGCAGCTGCACTTCACACCTCAATAACGTCTGCCACCTCTGTAGCTATGGACTCGTGTCTCGCTGGACACGTGCAGTACTTCGAATTAAGCGTACGCCCACGGCTTCTTCGATAGCAGTTCGGCGGCGGATTCGCGCCTCTGGGTTAAGCCTCGTTGGGAACTTAAACCACTCCGGTGTCCCATGTCTGGGAAGCCCCTGTATGACCACCAAGTAAGCTCTCTCTTATGTTCGCGAGCTCTTTCACATGTTCGTCACGGACGTATCACTCGTTGTCCTCTGCAGTCACCTCCGCACACTTCACTCCAGTCCGTTTCCTGGCCAAGGATCGGTGCCGGTGGTCACAGCTGTCGCTCACCTATATATGCAATCCTATTCACGCAATATGCACGCGATTGACAGCTTCTTTTCGGGTGCAGTGCAGCGGCTAAGCTCTACTTCCAGGAGGATCAGACTCTCTGAGCAGTCGAGGCGGGGCGCTCTGGACTCAAACCGGGGACTTGAACCCTCGTTAGCTACTCACCGCTCGATAAACGGACTCGAGCCGCGTCTGCTCGTGGGACTTGAACCCACTCTCCCACACCTCCTGGGGGCTTTGACTACTTCGGTTAGCGAGCCAACGTCTATTCGACACGCGGGTCGTCTGCTTCAGCCCCACACAAGACCGCACGGCGGCCTACTCGTTTATCCGCAAATTAGCTACTGATCCTACCCTACATGTGCACTGCGTGCCTGCTGCTCACAAGTCGCTTAACCTTCATCCAGCAACCCGATCCTAGATCCTAAGATCCCTTACCGTGTTCGTCACTCTTCTGAATGGCTTGGTTGCCCGTTGAGAAATGGCGTCGCATGGCGTCCGTACCCGCCACGACATCACCACTTCCTCGTTCGTCGGTTTCTTGGGCTCGGACACACAAGAACTTCGTTCTGCTTACTGTGTGTAGAGTGAGCTAAGGAACTAGTATTGGGGGTCCAACGCGATCAAATGATGTCATGTGGTTTAATTGGAACAATCGCTACACGACTTGTTTTCGAACTGGGATTTCTGAAAGAATCTCAGCTAAATAGTGTCAGAAAACGCATTGCTCACCATTATACTTAGGAAATTATGCTTACTGCATTTACACTGGAATACTCGTTGCTGCTGCTGCGGAATATGAGACGCATTAACACAAATACTAAGTACTTCGTTTCGCACCTGTCGTTTTTACCAAGTATTTGCGTGACTTCGCAGATTTCTTCCCTTTTTTTCTAGCCAGAATTGGGCTGGTCTGTAGCACCTTCGGATTCCTATTTTGGAAGGTAGTGTTGAACAAAGCGTTGTTCATTCTGAAGTCATCTGAGTGATACCGTACCATTCGACTTTGTCGGGTTTGATGTCGCTTCGTTTTATAGCACAAATCGAGCATGGTCGGCGCATAAAAGCAAGATCGGAAAAGGCAGATATGAAATGGGTATTTTTCTGGTGATAACACATCGATGGGGGCGCAGCCATGTCATATATGGATGAATATCATCAATTCTCGGACCCTACTTAATTTTAGTTTTGGTATTAATCACCAATCATCCATTTTTATGTATTAGACAGCCAATCGTACGGTCTTGACAAGATGATTTGGCCAATACAAATGGTAAGGGTTAGGTTGAACCTCGTTGGAGTTGGCTCCGACATATAGGGTCGGAGGGGACTCAGGAAATATGGATATGCTTTTACAAATTTCAATATGTAGGCATATCACGTGCATAAAATCATTTCTCCGACTTCTGCGACCAGTGCAATCATTTTCACACATTAGTTTTAAATCTTACTTATTATTAATAATATACTATGTAGTAGTAAATTTTAGAAGAGGTGGGTAGCAGCGCCACAGGGAGCTTGCTCGTCATTAGGAGCAACACATGCAACATCCCTGCGTGGAGATCCATTATTTTTATATTACGTAGAGCATTATGTAACAAGCGTCAATTAAATGTACATGTATTGCCTTATTTATTCTTGAGCACTCCGACTCCGCTGCCTCCTGTGCACCGCCCTGCCGCCCTGCCACCGCTCTGCCGTACTGCCACCGCCACCGCACTGCCATCGCTCCGCCGGCCGGCCACCACCCTGCCACCGCTGCACTGTTAGCGCTCTGAGAGCCCCCTCTTTTTTATTTGTGAATACATTTTCAATGTGGCCCACAGTAAAACAAAAAACTTAATATATTTGTTTTTAGAGTTACTGACTTAGATGTGCCGCCATTTATGTACAGGTCGGAGGCTGTCGGAGGTCGGAGATTTTATGTTATGGTTGTGTTAGCTAATCAGCTCCTGTTTGGAGCTGGAGGATGCCCCTCCGTCAAAGACGGGCTAACACGTGCCTTTGCACCACGTGTCATGTTGCTTAGCAGTGCATGTGATGCTGTTTCGATCATTCCTTCGTAGCATTCGTAAGCCTTCAACGCTGGCGATACCAGCGGTAAGCATCGCGGTTGCTCCTCCCCGCCTCATTGTGTATATTTCGAGCTTTGCGGGGTCTTCTCCGCTTTCTGCGGCCGCGTTTTATTAATAAATACAGTGAGACTGCTGACCGCGAGAGCCTTGCCACGTCCGATCGAGCACAAGGCTTCATTTGGGCCAAAGCTGGATGCGATCCGCACAACTTTCCAGGCAGCTAGAACCGGGCACAGCCATGACGAGTCTAATATATGCAGGGTTCCTTTCGTTCCTGCTCTGAGTTTCTTTCACGATATATTATTGACGTGGCCACTGCCTTGCTCCTTGTTCTGACTGGCCGTCCGTGAGCTGTCGTTATTTGAAGATCGGGAACCCGAATGACGTTTGGTTTTACACGCTTCCCATCAGCGAGGAACTCGGACCTATGGAGCTTAAAAAAAGAAGCCAACGAGCGCAAGATTGCCAGGTTGACCGGTTGCTTTTGCGTTGGGGGTGGTGACAACCACTGCATCGCGCGCACGGCCATCTTGTGTCCCGCGAGTAGTCCGACTGAAACTCAACAGTCGCGCAAATGATACCATGAAATATGGGTACTCGCGAACAGAACGGCATTGTCGAACAGTGTTTGTTTTTGGAGATACCGGTGAGTACCAATAGTGAATGGCTAATGGGAGAATCTGGTAAAAATGTTGTTCTGCATCAGCAGGCACCCATTTGCTGTAACCATTTCTTGCATACCCTGAGGGCCATCGCTCCCACGTTGCAGTGTACTTTAGGTTGGAGCCTGGGATCAGTGCGATGGATTGTAGCTATTGTAGCGGCAGAAAATGAAGGGGCTAGTAATCAAATCCCCATGGGGGGCTCAATTTTGATAAAACCAGATATGACATTTAGATATGTGATAAAACCGCCCATTTTGAGTATGATTTTGGTGTTAAAACCGGCTAATTCGCAGTAGTTTTGTCGCTACAGGCTCCCCAAAAAGGTGTCTCCAAGGACCTTTAAACGGGGAAACAGTTGCTATAATGCTGATATTCTATTGGTCAAGAGTGTGGAAAGGGCAAAACAGTTGTACAAACAGGCGTTAAAAATAAAACGTTCAAATTTAAAAAGAAGGATTTGTATATATTTAAAGAGTGATTACCCACCATCTTCCTCATGAGCTTCTTGTGGATGGTACATTCTACTAGCGAAAGCATAAAATTATAAGATTTTCATATGATATCACAACAGAGCGGTTTTAACCCTACATGGGCCAAAACGACAAGCGCACCTCGGCGAAATTGGTGTCTGGGTCGAGGTTCCATGCCCAGAGCACCCGAAAAACTGTGCTTTTCCCAAAGCGCGTCGCCTCTTTAGTTCGATCGCGCGAGTCCCACCCTCCACTTCTGCCTGCTGTGGCCTCGGCGACGAAATAATCATATACATTGCGAACTAGGGTTTTCTCGTCCGGACTGAGCTGGTGTCTGCGTTGCATTGCGCTTCCTGAAATGAAAGAGATGAAGAGTCTTAATTTATGGAAGAAGGAACTACGAAACCTCAGCTTTCTATCCGCGCCCTTTGCACTTAATTTAAGGCTATTTTGGTGAAGTTATCGCCGATTATCCAAAGATAATAATTTATTTTGGATTAGCTAGCCCCATCATTTTCTGCCGCTATAATAGATGATACACGTCCTGAACACCTTGCGTAAAGCCGACGGAGCTTGAAGCTGTAACCAATCATGAAAGAAGTTTGACTATATCCTGTCACATGTTGGGGTCCAGGAGCGAGATACCGCATCAGCCACGACGTTGACCGCTCGAGGGAGGTGTTCACGGACTATTCGTAATCTAAAGATTACTTCGTCGAGCCCGATCGCTCGACTTACTTCCTGAACAATTCGATTTGCGATTGAAAGCCGAATAGTCAGCGCTACCGCTGAAGTGTTGTCGGCCCAGGTCTTAATAAACATTGCCGACGCAGACCTTGCTGGCCCAAATGTCCAGACTGCTGATACCGCCCATATATGTTCTCGGGCGTTAATATTGAAGCCGTCTTCGCGTGTAGCAAAGTGAATTAGTGCTTGCTCTTCTTCGTCGAACTGAAACTGGATGTACTGATAAGAGGGGGGATTAATCTCCGCTTGTCCTTCATTAGTGGATTCCATATATAGGTGGATGTCGATGGGTCGAATGTCTGCAAACATAGCAAGATGCAGCTCTTTAACCCTAAACTCGGTCGTCTGACAGTATTAGTTAAATCATTACAAGTTTTGATGAGCAGCTCTCCAACCGGAATGGTGTCGCATCGAAGGGCTCGTACTAATGCTAAGTGAAGTCAAAGATAGAAAGGTTTTGATGCATTTGCAGACGAGGCGTATACTTCGAAGAATTCACTGTAGTTCTATTAAAAAAGCGCTTTTCTTATTCTGAAGAGAGCGGACACGTTAAAACGCTTTCTCGATCTTGACATTTGGAATTAGATAACTTTAATTTCTGGAATAGCTGAGGCTTTGGAATAAGAATTTTCTTTGTCCGGATATGTATTCCAGTGGAATGGCGAAGGGTCGCGTTATTCCACAGGAATAGATTACTGGGGTATCCATGGTAATCTAATCGTCATTTATTCAAATTTATCTAGATATTCGTTATTCTAGGTCTTGCATTATTCCAGCAATTAAGATTTATATTGAGATGGTGCGGGTGATAGTGTTGAGCTCGAGATCAAGAACCGGAAGCGCGACTGCCAACTGAAGCATGTGTCATCGCGGATTAATTTGGGGCCCAGAATCGATAGCATCGCTAGCCATAGTGTCTCGTTGGCTAGATGCAGCCGGTTTGCGATGTCAAATTTCGCTGATGCGGGATCGTCGATCCATTCCTCCGGGAAGAACGGGTCGGTGTCTAAAGAGCTACTGTCCATTAATGCAAGGATCTGTCGGCCTACTAGCAAATATATTGACCCTCCGAATGCACCATAATTGGTTGATAAGTCCGTCTTAACGGGGCGGACAAGTCCACAACAAGATCGCCCAATTCTGAATCTGTCGCTGTAATCCATCGGATGTGCCCACTTGAGAGCAGCAAATGGTGAAATGCACCTGTCACGTTTCCCTACAAAACTTTGATGACAGCACCTATATAATTGGCCCAGCTCCAATTGCATAAGTATATTGATATTTTTTAGTTATCACATAAATAGGAGTAGCATGTGCCAAGGTGTAGCAAAACCATAGGGACTAAAGTCGACATCCAGATCCACTTATTGACCAATCAGATGCTGACCTGTATTTGGGTGGTTCACACGAGGACAGGGGTTCCCGCCCTGGTCCCAAATAAATCGGAAGTGAATTTTCCACAAAACTACGACTTATTTTATTTATTATTATTGTAAGTCTCCTGCACACTTTAGTGTAAGCTAGTAACGGTAACGCTTACCCCATTATATACCTGGTAGCACTTTGAGTCCTTCCAACGACCAAGTCAGCGATGAGCCAAGTCCAGATGTCCGGGGCGACCCTGGCGCTCGCTGTATCCCCCCATCTCACTCGCGTGGAGTGGAAAGCGCTTCACCGCCTCTTGGCGATGTCCGGAGATGTCGTCGTCGCATGGCTGCTAAGCTCAGCGATGCCTGACCAGCAACGGCTTGCAGCACAAGCGCTCATGGAAAGCGAGCTCGCTAATGCGAATCAGCGGGTGTCAGCTACCTCGCGTCCATACCGAAATGCGTCGTGAAGTTGAGGACGTCTATGTTTTCTAGTGCCAGCGAAAACAGGCTCCCGTTAAGCCGGTGGTTTCGCGAGATTGATATCGCTACGCCTCGCGATTCATTAAGGTGTCATCAGCCAAGATGAAGTTTCTCCTCTCCTGGTTGGCCACGAAGATAAAAGAATGGGCCCTTAGCAAGCTGATCGTCGACCCCAAGACTTTCCCACTTCTGGAAACACTCCAGAGCGACTGGCATCTCGCGTTTGTGCCCCCACAAGATGGATCTTTCATGCATTCATCGCTCTTTGGTATTCGGCAACGGAAGATGTCCTTGCGCGAGTAGGTTCACAAGACGCGGCATCTGGCGTCATGCATCGCTACCAAGCTAATTGACGTGGCCTCGCATGTCATATTTTTCGTGCTCGGCATGCGCGAGGGTATAACTCGTTGGTGTCTTACAAGCGATGAACCATTTTCTCTCGAGGAGGCATTCGCCTTCGCGATTCGCGAGAATTACATGGTCGCTACGTCGTACGCCGTAGCCATACCTGCGGAAATCCGAGTGTCTACCCCCAAACCCATGGCGATCGACGCCATAAATGCGTCGAGTGATCGATGGAGCGGGCCTACCGCGGTGGAGGTGGGTGAAGCAATCGTTCCCTCATATTCTTTCGCTCCGGGAAGCAGGTCACCGCGCGGCGGAGTGATGTACGCCCGGTCCCGTCGTCGCGCTCGCCGATGCCGAACGTTCCTTGGTCACCCATTAAAAAACGACCAGGACCAGTAGGTGCAAAGTGTCCTACAGGCTATAACGAAGGACCTCCCCCCCCCCCCCCCCCCCACACACACACTTTTGCCACCACTACGCCGGGCGACTCGATACTAATCATCGTCAGCCTTCAAGTCACAGGCGCCTGGCGACTACGGCGCGCGCTCCTTGACTCAGGAGCGACCAGCAACTTCTTTCGCGCGTCGCATTTATCGGACCTAACCAAAAGTGCCCACGTCCGGAATGGCCCGGGCGAGACGCATGTCAAACGCGCCTGTGGTAAGGCTCGACGCGTTGTGCGACGTGACGTGTCCTTGTCGTACACGTCCGACGGCTTCCGCAGCAAGGACGACGTCTTGGTGTTCGACATAAATTAAGCGTTTGACTGCATCCTGGGCATCCAACAGCTTGCGCGATATCAACCAGAGATTGACTGACTGGCCCAATTGGTCAAGCGTCGGCGTGGATTCACTGTGAGTTAGGACTTCACGCATCTTTGGTGACGCCAAGAGACTGGCGCAACATCATACCCGTTGCCTAGCAGCAACGTTGCAGGCAGTGCACAGAGAGAGAGGGCGATGGCCCTATCTGCATGGCTTGCGCTACGACGTTGGACGAAGAGCCCTCGCGATGTCGCAAGGAAGATGGGCGAGCGAATGCTGTCCCTACAGACCATAACAATGGTTGAGCAGGGATTCCGTTCCAGAAATAACAGTCAAGTATGACCCCCGCGCCTAGAGGAGGGTGATGAATCGTCGAGTAGCAGTGAGTCGACCTCGAGCGTGATATCGATAAAAAAAACAGTCGAAGAGACGATGCCTGAAGCCTCGTAGAGACTCCATGTCCAGCGATAGCCCACCGATGTAATCGGTCTGCGCGCTCGAGTACGTGGAAGGAGGTCCGAGTCAGTCCACACTATCGAAGTCGCAGGTGCGAGCCGCGAAACAGCGCCTTCCAGGCCTATCCTGGAGGAATTTTCTTCGGGACCTCAAAGCTGGCGACATCGACCACGTGTGCTTGATCACCAAGGCAGTCTCGGCGGATGAGTCGGCAACCGCAGTTGCAACGGAGAATGTGCGTTCACGTCTTCAAGGTGCAGAACCGAAGTCTGCTCGCGAGGATCGATTTAAAACGCAGTCCTGAGAGGCCTTGTGGGTGTCAGACAATCCCGTTAGCGGCACCGCCTGCGAGTACGCCGACGCCTTCCCGGATGTGATCCCCGCCGAGCTACCGGCAGATCGAGACTTTAAACGCGAGATCGACCTTGCACCAGGGACGAAGTACTGCGTCACCAGACAATGGCCACTCCCACGGGATCCAGTGAAAGCGATAGACGACTTCTTCAAGGACCACCGGAAGGCGGGCCATGTGAATAAGAGTATCTCTTCCCACTCAAGTCCAATCTTCTGCGCGCGGAAAGCTACAGGAGGATGGCGCATTGCTCACGCATTCAAAAAATTAAATTATACCACCATTCTCGCGCAGACTCCGACCCTTCGTAAGGACATGGTACTTGATGCCAGGACTGGCAGCGTTATCTACAGCGCCATCGACTTGACCGATAGATTCTATCAGATCCTTATGAGAGCATGAGATGTACCTCTCACCGCCGTGGGTACACCGATCGGGATTCTTTGGGAGTGGCTCGTGATACCACAGGGTCTGAAGAACGCGATTTCCACCTTCATTCGCATGACCTTCCATGTGCTTCGCCCGCTCCAAGACTTCGCGCCGAGTTACTTTGACGACATCTTCGTGCACAGCCGCGCTGAGGGCAACCGAAGTGCCATGGAAGTACTCCAGAAACATCTGAGGCAAGTCGTTTAGGTGAAGCGAGATAATAAACTTTAAAGAAACGTGACTTCTGTGCACCGAAGTTTCCGGTGTTGGGATGCTACGTGAGCAAAAATGGTGTGCGTGCGGATCCTAAAGTTCTCGTCTATCTGCTCTTGGCCAACGCCAACAAGCCCCAGTGAGTTGCGTCATTGGCTTGACATGGCCAATTATCTGCGCACGTACACGAAGCAGACTGCATTGCGCCCTCTTCCGGTCAACACGGAAGCCTGGCATTTGTTTTCGATGAACTTCATCTTCGGTCTTCCTCCGACACAGCCGAGCGCACGGGTATGCTAGCGTTCATCGGTCGGCTCAGCAAAATGATTCACCTCGTTTAGTGCCTGACTCGATCACCGCGAAAGGGTCCGCGGCACACTTCGTGGATGTGATATTTAGTTTGAGTCTATCATATCCGGCCGGGACCCGCGCTTCACTTCCGCGTTCTGGTCGCGCCTCTCCTGGCTATTGTGGTTTAAACGACCGATGTCATCCTCGGCGCATCCGGAGACGGATGCTCCAACTGCACGCGTCAACCGAGTCCTCGGGGACGTCCTCCCCTGCTAGGCGACTTCGTACACGAGCTGGAGCTCTATCCTGCCGCGTGCGGAATTCGCACTCAACAACGCCGAACACTTCTCGACGGACCTGACAACCGTTCTTTGTTAGCAACGCTTGCCATCCACGTGTCCCGGTACTTCTCGCCGTGCGACCTCCACTTATGCTGGCGGATTTAACCTTGGTGGGGGAGGATCTCCTTCAGTCGACACTGACGAGCCCGTATCGTGGTCCTCATCGGTACGTGAACCGGCGTGGAAGGGCTGCCAGCGCCTTCGGCTTCAGAATTATCTTCGGACGTAGCCAGTGTGAATGTTAAGACCCGCTCTCAGTCAAAAATCATCGAGTCGCCTCGATGCTCCGCCTCACCGATAACGAATTGGACAACGTAGACCTTGATCGATACTGGTGGCGCGACTCGCAAGAAGAAAGCGAGCACGGCCAATTACACTCCAAACCCTTTGGTGCTTCTGGGCGATCGCTTGGTAGCTACGGAATTTGTCATGCAACGACAATTCATCTCAAGGTTCGTCCTTGGTGCCTTGCAAAGCGCAGTGGACAACCAAAAATAGCGCGCAGACAAGCACGGTCGCAAGAACGTGAATTCATTCAAAATTGGTGATCGTGTACTTCTTTACACCGAGGATATTCGGTCGTCAGCTGTCACGAACCTGGGCGCGAGAAAGCTTGGGCCGCACTGCATCGGTCCGTTTCGTGTGATTAAGACGGTTTGCCAGGCTGATACGATTGACATTCCGTCGATCACTCGACCTTTTACGTTGGGCGCCTCCAGCGCTACCATCCAGCCGACGTTTCATGCCACGACGAGATCAGAAATACCGATCCGCCATCACAGCAACGTCACCCTGAACGCACAGAGCGTGTACAGCACCGAAGTGAAGGTCTAGCGCATATCATTGACTCGGCGGAATTTACTCCCTGGATTGTAGACCACGTCCTCGCTCATGAAGACCCGACGGAAGTGTTGCCACGTCGCAGCCCCGCCTCTCGCGCGATATCAGCCGATCGTCGATACCGTATTTCGATTGCTTGGATATCCCGAGGAAGATGACACATGGGAACTGCGTGACTCCCTCCTTCGCGATATTCCAGCCACCCGTGCGGTGTTTTCTTTGTCGTTGCGTGTCTTGGGAGCCGGTACGCACAGTGTCGGTCTTCGCAGTAAGTCCAGAGCTCGTCACGCACCTGCCGGTCATGAGCTTACCCTTGTCACCGCCGCCAAAGTCGCGCTGATGTCGCCACTCTCCGAGCTGTCTCAGATGTTTTCGCTTCGTGGGTTCTCGAGTTTCCTTTAATTGTGCTCCGTGCGATTATGTTACAGCTTAGAGAAAGAATGATGTGATGGGCTCAGCTCCAATTACATAACTAGGTAGATATTTCTTCAGTTACTACATAAGTAGGCAAAGTCTTAGAGTATGTGTTTATAATAGCTAGCCTGCCAAGTATATCCTGGAATTCAAAGAGGCCTTGTTAAAACGGGCAATAGTGCTGCGATAGCAGAGCTAATCTTTTCGTGAGTGTACGTTTTTTTAGTTACATAACGTCATTACTAAGGTAGCGCAATCGTATTATCACCAAAAAATTTCCATACTCCCCAGAAAGCTTAAAAGGATTCATAAGTCGCTGTAGATTCAAGCTGTCCATTTACTAATTTTTGATGATTGGCAGAGCTAATAATATTTAGAGTTAAAAGGCACAAAACAGTTATTATTACTCAGGTCTACAATATAATGTTTAGTGATGTATTGATAAATCATTACATCAGCCGTATATGAGACAGCGTCAAGCAAAATAATACTTACGAGCCTAAGTACGAATCGTGATTTAAGCACTCTAAACGAAAGCGGGGCGTCTACTCATCTCTTGAGTCCTTATAAGCTACAGAATGCCTAAAACTGAAGAAGTTATGGTCGCTTAAAAATAATATCTTCATTTATCGGCCCTCGAAATGACGGATACATTTAGGAGTGTTGTGAGCACAATATGTTTTCAATTTTTGAGATTCAAGTGTTATTTAAAGGCCCTTGTTAGCTGCAATAGAATAAGGGTAGTTTCACAGTTTTTTCGACACCAAATGTCACAGTTCCGGTTTAAGTGCGAAAACAAATTGGCCAACGATTATCTACCCCCCCCCCCCTAAAAAAAATCGTGCTTCGCCCGAAGAAGCTCTGAAATTTGATCAAGGGCTTATATATTAAGCGATAAAAAGTTTACACGATGCTGGCTACTGTCCGTCTAAGTGTGCCTCAGTACTAACGTTAGCTTACAAACACAAATGCATGCCGAATATCGTTGCAACTTGTAAGTGTCTAGTGCCTACAGACTTTGGTATGCTTATACTACAAGCGATAAAAAGTTTACACGGTACTTGTCAGCATTCCCATGTCCATACCAGCCTTGACTGCGTGGTACAGCAACTCACGGTGGATGGCCTCTCGGATGACATTCCCACCTCAAGCCGAACGACAGATTGGACACGCCACCGCGATCTTACAGTACGGATGCTGCTCCTTAATAGGCTATTCCTTTAACATGCATATACACACTAGCAAACAGCTAGCGCTGTTGACAAACTGTTTGTATCAACACTAGGTTTGCGATTTCTGCGACCAGGTACCTGGGTGTATGGTGGTTAATTACCACTTTCTTCTTATGAAAGCGCCCGTTACGGCTTATGAGCCCTCTTGTACAATATAAAAAAGAGAAAATTGATAATTTTCAATAGGTTGCTAGTGACACCAACACGTTTACCTACGAAAGCTTTACACCTACAAACATGCTATCCACACATATATCACGTAAGTGTATAGGATCAGCCTACTCCTTGATGATTCGACACGCGTTGATTGAGTCCACACCGTAGTTGTTGTGCTCCTCCATACCGGTACACACCGTCAGGATACTCGAATCGAAGATGATATCCTCGACCGGCAAGCCCACATCGCTCACAAGGATATCATACGAGCGCTTGCAAAAGCGCAACTTCTCGGTTATGTGGCAGCCTACTCTATCTCGACTGCGACTCCGTGGTTCTTGACGATACATGCAAGCTCCACGAAAAACTCCTTTGCGACCATGAGCGAAACACTGCAGACGATACACTTACCCTGGACACACTTAAGTCTGGGCGGAACTTGAACGAATCAATCATGAACGGGGCCTAGGACATCGGGTTCGGTTACCGGAATCTTCAAGAATTTCTCTATAGCCGCCACATTGTCCAGCATACCGTCAATTACGTCCACATCGATGACCGTACCGCCATCTTCATGCCCGTTCCACAGTCGCTCTTCATGATGAGATGTTTGAGGCGCATCGAACCGGAGATGCTGCATCGTTTACCGACATTCAAGAAGCTGAACCGCTCTCTAGTCACAACCATGTCCACAAGATCCGAATGCGCGCTCCAGACGCTGCGTGCTATCATCAAAAACTCGGAAGAAAACGATGAAGCTGGGCTAGGTCATGCCTCCCACACCATTTTTTTTAATATGCCCTCTTTAACTGTTTGTGCCGAAAAATCTATTAAAATAGATCCATCGAATACAATTAAATTTTAATTGTATTTCCCGCCACCTAAACTTGTAGCGTGCCTGTCCGTCCGTCCGTCCGTCCGTCTGTCAATCAGTCCGTCGCACTCCCTGTCTTGCTGCTTTTGCCTGCCTTTTCGCATGGCTACACCCGGCCTTTCCAGTAGAGTTTCTTCCCATCGTACCGACCGCGCCTACCTTTCTGACTCGACCTAACTATGCCAAAATTACAAATATATCCAAAAGCGTTACACAATTAACTCGCGCCCTGATTGGGCAATACCTGCCGACCTGCGACACTGACTGGATCTGTCGCACGATCAGACCGTCTCTCGGACTCGCGATTGGACGTAAGGTAAACATTTCTACCGAGCACGAAACGCATCGATTGGTTGCAAATAGCCAGGCGAGCTGCGCTGATGATTGATTTCTTACATTTAGCTCCGCAAAACCTGTCGTATGTACTGCAAATCGGGCACAGTAACCACTTTATTTTCTATGAGCTCTGCGATGTTATTTTCCACGCACTTTTTCAAAGTAGAGTATTTTTGTCATTATGTATAATATTTGTTTTAAAGTAGACTTCACGACATTTGCGTTAGCTGCATCCGGGCACCGCACTGCATGCGCGCATGGTACCTACGTGGTATTGTTTAACGTCATTGTTATTGCTTAAAACTATGTTTTGCTCGAGAAATGAAAACAGCATTATTTAAGCGATTGCAAAAATTTATTTATAATGTCTTTGCTTAATAATGCGTACCAGCATTAAATGGCCGTGTACTGACTAATACTAAGTATATTGTTTTGACGTATTTTATGGTAAAAACAATTTCATGTTTATCATATAATAATATTTTTTTATATTTTTGCCTAAATGATAATATACTCCCAATAGTAAATATTCGTCGGAATACCTAATAATTTTACGCACGTTTGTATTGTGTTTGCAGATAGAATGTTCATCCGTTTTATAGCCTAGATCAAGCATGGTCGGAGCGTAGAACTTTTAATACGCGTAAAACTGACATGGAAAGAGGCAGGCTCTAATTTTATCTGAGATTGAATAACACAATTATCAGCTAGACTAACTAGATCGATTTGTACTTTTTTAGACCTTGATTTAATAATTCGACCTCTATATACATGCATTATAAATCGAGCATCAGGCTTATTGTGAAAGGACAAAACCATTGAAATACACAATAAATTATAATAGTTTATTCACAGTTTGCAACATGGCGAGACCCCCGTGCAAGGCCAATATTGGACTAAATTTTGTGCGGCGCTGTATTCCCTGCAAGAACGGCCCAAAAGCGGTTGATTTCTGGGAGGAAAGGCCCCCACCACCTGATTCGGCCGAAGTGCGCCGCAAGGAAAGCCTGGCGAACGTCAAGAAGGCGATGGGTCCTGACTGGTACCCCAAGAAGAAAAAGAGGCGCAGCCGCCCTCGCAAGCTGACCGCCCGAAACGCCAAGTACATCGAGCAAAAGAAGCAGCAGAAGAGCAAGTAATTGGTAAATATACCCTTTTATGGCCTCCATGTTTCTACCTATCTTTGTATTAAGTATATTGGCTACAGTGCGAGGCTTGGAGCCGCACATATGGTAAACTGACTATGATGCTGCCAATTGTGTTGACGCACCTACAGAGCGTAGCGCGTTTCATGTAATAATTAGCGCATGGTATCTACTGCGTACCCTTGCAAGCTGACCATCCCTATCTGCACACGCGCTACCGTAGATAAAAATACACTTGCTCACTTGGCACACGCAAACCCATGCTATCTGTACCACCAACCCT
Organism: Phytophthora betacei; assembly: GCA_011320135.1. Taxonomy (NCBI): domain Eukaryota; phylum Oomycota; class Peronosporomycetes; order Peronosporales; family Peronosporaceae; genus Phytophthora; species Phytophthora betacei. The sequence goes on along the minus strand of JAANHX010000444.1, from coordinate 372,263 downwards.
CATAGTTTATATTTCACTAATGTGCGCTCACGAATGTAAGGCTTCAGTATTGAGTGAGCACTATGCGCGATGAATAAGCTGCTGTTTACATGGACACAACCACGTATGCGGTAGCGATGACCATACAAGCGGCCATCGCAAGGAGATGTGTCTGTACGCAGTACTTTACTTTAGCGATAAGAGCTCGGTTGAGTCGCGGGTGGCTGTAATGTGTACCTGCCGGCGCGTATATATTGTTTTTTTCCTACTGCTAACAGAAGCCTGGTCAGCCGGTCTGTGTCAGGCTGCCTGCATCACCGCGGGTATGACCTGTGCCTAATTAGCAACGCGCTTGATCATATAGACGGATGCATAATATGCGTAAGTACTGTAAGCTAGCACGACGATGCGAAAGTACCGAGATTGTAGCAGTGACCCAATACATGGGTGTTGGTTATCACGACTACACCATTCGCGACATTGCGGAATAAACACGGACATATCCAATAGCACGCCGGGCTGTTAGCTAGACACCGAAAGTACTTTATCTAATGTACATGATCTACTTTTCGAATCAAGTCTAAGATATCTATGATCTGATAATTTGTCTACGGCCATGTGGCTTCGTATGTTCGTCATACATATCGGAACCAGTAAATGCCAATCGGAATGGATCTACGCCACTCGGTCAGGCAGTAGCTACGCAAATCAGTCAGTAAGTAAGTCAGCTATACAAGTAAGATTAATACAAGCGAAATATAGTGGAAAGTCTCTTCAGTAATATCATAAAGAGCTTAGCAGGACAATTTCAAGGCATACTATTGGTGTTTGTGGCGACCATCGGCAAATACTACCTGTCCTAAAAGATACTTTGCGCGAGGAGCCGACCAAACCTTGCTCTAATAGACCGTCGCAATTAAAGATATGGTGTCGACTGCCTCACGGCGACGACGTGCAGATGGTAAGATGTTTGAGTAGGCGTATTTACGCCAGCTTAACTGGGATTCCTCACCGATATATGCCAATTTTATAACATCATAAAATCTGACCCCTCTTCCGAACAGCATATATTACATTTGCAGCCTCGGGCGCCCCCGATTGGAATCATTTTGGGAGCTATGCGCTCAAATGAGATTATAGACAAATCCTTCCCATATAAGATGGTGCACATCTTGCAGATCGCGTTAAACCCAGGTCATGTATACCTTTACTATGACGATCAACAATACGCATTCGATCTAGATCTATTACTCGGGTATCTATCGGCAACATCGAGCTGTCACGCCTACATATTTATATGTGATGTTTCCAAAAGTGACTTTAAGAAAAGCAAGCGGTACACAATCCAGAGGCGGTTAGTGAGGCATAACATGAGAACACTAAGGGTATTGTGTGCGGTGTTGTTTTGGAACGTAACATAAGTATACATACATTACGAAGCTTTGCTTTGAGTAATAAATCTATGCCCACCGCAGCGCAGCGGAGGTGGTCAAACCTCTCTACACCAACCAACCATGCCCTAGCGTCCGCGGAGCGGGCGCCCAGAGCGCTAGTTTACCGCCACCTAAACTTGCAGCGTATCTGTCCGTCCGTCCGTCCGTCTGTCAATCAGTCCGTCGCTTTCCTCTCTTTCTGCTTTTTCCTACCCTTTCGCATGGCTACACCGGCCTGTCTAATACAGTTTCCTCCCATCTTACCGACCGTGCCTACCTTTCTGACTCGACCTCACTATGCAAAAATTACAAATATATCCAAAAGCGTTACACAATTAACTCGCGCCCTGATTGGGCAATATTTTTCGACTCACTTTTCATTCAAAACACAAAATTGGATTTTTGAGCGACGGCGCGGAGAGGACAAGGTGCGCTGGCTGTATAATAGCAGTAGGGTAGTTTTAGATGTATATGCATGTATGTACGGGCGTGGGGCTCCTTGCCCTACTATATATTCAAGAGAGACCTCTCAGGATACAGTCTGAGGCTTGCCCCGAGACTCCACAGTGGTATGGCAGTTGGTAGCGATAGCAATCAGGTTGGGGTGGGTGTGACTGGGAGCGTCTACCACCATGCACGCGCCTAGGGGCCCTAGACCCACCGCGAGTGTCCACGCTCCAAAAGCGAGTGGCGCGTGCTGCCAATTGGCCAAACCGAAGTTGCAGCCACATGCGGAAGTGTCGTTACGGTCCCGCAATACAGAGGTGCTCTTAAAGTGTGAGCTCCCACATCAAAACACAATTTGCGAGAGCACTTCTGGCGGGACGGAAAGGAATGCAGCAGTCGGTCTCACAAGAGCAAGGAGCCCAAGACCAAGTGCAAGAACAGCTCAAGAACAAGAGATCACGACAAAAAAAAACTTTAAGAGCATGAGTGAGCCCCGCGCATGTACACTTAGATAGCATAGCGTCATAATAGACAGTTTTAGAGCATTTTCGGAACTGTGTGAGCCCCGTGAGGGGCTGGGTCGTTCTCGGACACCCTGTGCATACTACTGACATGACCTGAAGGGCTGGACGGTATCAAACAGACCTGGGCAACCACTCAACAGGGATGAGGCAACAGCGTTGACGTACCCAAGAGGGAACAGCGCGATGCGGCGTCTGAATTACCATGTACAGCTGCTTGGTCCACAGCGGTGCAAGGTAATTTGGGCCCGCGGAACGTGAGCTGAGGGCTGTAACACGTCGGCCAAGGGGAGGGCCTAAGCTAAAGCTGACTGGACCAACAAGCCGCCTGGAGTGACGATACCCCTAAGTTGTTTGTAATCCGAGGAGCCGGGATGGAAATGACAGTGGTGTGCTATATTCACAGAGGGCTTCTGGATTAGTACTGGAAAGGAAAGTTCGGGGTTCTATTCGAATACCACGTTGCTTAAGCTACCGTGTCCATGTTCTGGTGCTTATATTATACAAAATAGCTGTAGAATAGCTCCCAGTGCACTTAGACTTTCGAGTCTAACCGCCCATGTAATTATTTTCCATTTAGATCAGGCGAAAGACGCGTTCAAGATAGAAGGACATGGCAAGAGGCCCAAGGAAAAGAAAAGGGTTCCCCAACAATTGTGTAGCGGGCTTTGGTGCAGAATTAACTCGACTAACTCTGTCCAATGGTTAGAATTACCCGCGAGGAGCTAGATGATCGCGTGCAACGAGCCCGGCGTGAGAACGCATCCCAATCCCACGAAGAATCGCGTAAGGATAGACAACTCCGTAAACAGAGGCTTCGTACCGCAGAGGCCCGCTACCGCAAGGCAATCCAAGAATTGGAGCAGCTTGAGTTAGTTGAAACCCCAGCACCAACTGAATCCGGACAGATGAGAGTAACTGGTCCGGCGGTAGAGAGTGAGGAGAAGACAGAAGAAGACGATCCTGCTGAGCATCAACGACGATTTGAGGAGGACGCGCATTGCGAACACCCTGTCGACAATGCTCGCGGCTTCCAGATTGGAGCGTCAACGAATTCAGACGATAGAGCTGCGGCTAAACGTGCGCGGGATGCGGAAAGAGCACGGGCCAGGCGAGCCGCTATGACGAGCTCACAAAAACTACGGACACGAGCGAAGGACGCGGAGAGGAAACGGCTACGTAGAGCTAACAGATCCGACTCCCAGGTTATCCTATACCGCGGACGAGATGCCGAGCTGGCGAGGGTACGACGCGATCGAATGGCTCCAGAAGACCTGGCAGCTCATCAAGCGTATTATCGAGATGCGCAGTCCAACCACAGAGCCACAAGAACAGAGGAGGATAGTCAAAATGCAAGGATTCGTGATGCAGTGGCACACGACAGTCGCAGGGAAGGCATGTCAGATGGACAGCGCCAAGCGGAGCGTTACCAAAATACAGACGCACACCGCCATCGCAGGAACGGCATGTCAGATGAGCAGCGTCAAGCTGAGCGTGATGTAAACACAGCACAGCGAAGAGACTTCAGAGGGGGCATGACGAATGAGCAGCGCCACGCTGAGCGCGATCAAACACAGCTGCGCGGAGAGACCATAGAGGAGGCATGACGGATGAGCAGCGCCAAGTAGATCGCGATCAGAATACAGCGGTGCGAAGGGACCATAGAGGGGGCATGGCGGATGAGCAGCGTCAAGCGGAGCATGAGCGGGACGCAGCCGCGCATAGAGCTCGAAGAGAAGCCATGACGGAAGAACAAAGGGATCAGCGAAAACAGCAGGAGCGGTTCCGCCGGCGGTCTCGGCAGTATAAGAAGGGCCTCGCCTACCACGAAGATTTTGACCCTTCCTGTGTTTCCGGGGGCCGTCACTACTTCACGCGTTACACGGACGACAACCAGGAGAACGGGCGGGTTTGTCACTACTGCAACGCTTGGAAGTTTCCGCAAGAGACAGATGGATGCTGCTGTCGTAACGAACTGGTGTTCGTTCCATCTTCGCGAACAGCACCTGATGCGCTTCTGACACTTTTCGAAAACCCGACCTTCATGCGGTCAATCCGGGCCTACAACAACGTATTCGCGTTTACGTCCATGGGAGCTTCGCGGTCTCGGCCTCTAAGCGTTGACGAAAGCGTGACACGGAATGGTGTCTACAACTTCCGTGTACAAGGGTCAGTGTGCCATCGCTTGGGATCGTTACTACCTCCAACATTCGGCCGCTCCATGTATGCCCAAGTTTACTTTAACGATCCAGACATGGATGCACGTGTGCGAAGCCGTATGAACATGACGCAAGGCCTCGATCGCGCCGTCATGGAAACGATTGACCAGATGATGGTGGCGCACAATCCGTACACACAAGAATTCATCAACGCGCGTAGATTTTTGATAGATCGTGGCTGGGATGCGTATGCAGCAGCCATCAGGGAGCACGAACGACGCCGAGCGGCAGGGGAAGACGTTGATGAGCATGATCCGTCATTAGCCTTGAGTAATTTTCTTCCGGAGGGGGATCACCTTAAGCTGCGTCTGCACGTCACACGGAATGCGAACCCGGGTACGCATAACACCCCAACTGCATCAGAGGTGGCAGCCGTTGTGATCGATACAAATGCGGCTGAGCATCGGGATATAATCCTACACACGACAGGAGGAGGTTTCAAGCGCATCTTTGAGACGAGGGCTACCTACGACCCGCTGCAGTACCCTCTACTCTTTCCGTACGGGGATAATGGCTGGACTTACGATATATCGTACGTTGGTAATCCCCTCGATCGCCACGGTGACCCCTTAACCATGTCCGTCCGGGAATATGAGGCGTATCTTCTTTACGACCGGACGGTTAGTAATTCTCTTATCCTGCGCGGTGGGCGACTGACGCAGCAATACTGCGTTGACCAATGGGCCAAATGCGAACAAGAGCGCCTGCGCTTCATCAAGAAGAACCAACTCCAGTATCGATTGGAAACCCTCCAGGGACTCACGGACGCGTTGCGTGGCGAGTCTGTTGAAATCCACAGAATGGCAGCTGACGACGAGGCGGCCATACGTAGGACTCGGCGTGGGAATAATACGGAGCAGGAGTCAGCGGAGCCAGATGCGGGTGAGGTTGGGCGCAAGATCATCATACCTCCGAAGTTTACAGGTGGCCCCCGCTACATGTACCAACGCTTCTTGGATGCCATGGCAATCGTCCGTGAAACAGGAGCCCCGAACCTGTTCATTACGATGACATGCAACCCGAACTGGCCTGAGATCAAGGAAAACTTACGCCGTGGAGAGAAAGCATCCGACCGACCGGACATCGTGGCTCGCGTGTTCATGGAGAAACTAAAAGCTCTTAACAAGGATCTCGATGAGGGTGTGCTGGGGATTCAAGCCGCTCGAGTCCATGTAGTGGAATATCAGAAGCGTGGTCTTCCCCACGCCCACATACTGCTTATCCTGCGTCCGGAGGACAAGCCCACTAGCAAGGAAGACGTCGATAAGTTGGTGTCCGCTGAGCTCCCGGATAAAGAGAAGTACCCCGAGCTGTACGATACGGTGATTTCCAATATGCTGCATGGACCCTGTGGTCAACAGAACCCGAACTGCCCGTGCATGAAGAACGGAAGGTGCTCCAAGAAGTTTCCAAAGGCGCTCGCGGACGAAACGGTGATGACCCCCGACAAATACCCCACGTACAAGCGTGGTCGCCGTCCGGATGGAATTTTGTGCCATAAGGGGAAAGTATGGGACAACGCGACCATCAATCAATGGGTGGTCCCCTACAATCCGTTCCTGTCGCAGAAATACAACTGCCACATCAACGTCGAAGTTTGTGCCACGAACAAGGCCATCAAGTACATCTACAAGTACGTCTACAAGGGCTCGGACATGACGACAATCACGATTGAAGGCGAAGAAATTCGGGCGAACGAAATTCTTCAGTATCTCCTCGGGAGGTATATTTCTCCGGTAGAAGCTTGCATGCGGCTATTCATGCATCCAACACAAGGATTAACACATTCTGTCGTGACGCTACCTATTCATTTGGAAAGAATGAGCATGGTTGCTTATCGCGACCAAGCGACGACCCCCCAGCTTCACAACTTGATTAACCGCGGGGACAGATCAATGCTGACGGCGTTTTTCAACCTGTGCGCGCGTAACCCAGAAGCTACGGCAAATCTACTGTACAAGGATGTACCACGGAAATACAGGTGGACGAAACACAAGACGTGGGAACCGTACAAGAAGTACGTTGCTTCTCTGGGACGCTTGGTACACGTATCTCCGAAGGACCCGGAACGCTTCTACTTGCGACTTCTCCTGTGTAACCGACGCTCGCCTAAGTCCTTTGCGGATCTTCGAACGGTTGATGGTACGAAACATCCTACATATCAGCAAGCAGCTTTGGCGCTTGGATATTTGGAAAATGACGACGAGTGGATACATTGCTTACGCGAAGCCGCCGAGGTCAAGATGCCGTACCAGCTACGCCAACTCTTCGGCATCATTTTGGTTTACTCCATGCCTGCTAATGCCAAAGATCTATGGGACAGGTTCAAGAAGGATATGTCAGAAGATTATGCACGAAGCATTGAGGTAAGAGACGCAGACCTGCATAATGTACGCGAAGAGCAGGTGCGTCTTCGAATGGCAGAGTACAAGGCGTTGAAGAATTTGGCTGATTACTTGGTTTCGAACCAAAAGTCCCTCGACATGTACGGCCTTCCTCTGCTATGCGATTACGACGATGTATCTGCTCAAGTGGACGACCCGGATACAGCGTCTGTTGATGTTGTCCAGCAAGAGATTGATGCGTACCCCCAAAACGAACTGGAGCATGTTGCGGAGCAGGCAGACCACTTGAACAGCAACCAGAGGGATATTTTTGACCAAGATATTGCTGCTGTGAGCAGACCGGTTGGAGGAGAGAAGCTTTTCTTTTTGGATGGTCCGGGCGGAGCAGGAAAGTCGTTCCTACTCGAGCAAATACTCGCTCACGTTCGGATGCAACGTAAGGTTGCCATCGCGGTTGCATCGAGTGGGATTGCAGCCACTCTGTTAACTGGAGGTCATACCGCGCATTCAACGTTCCGGATTCCCCTCAAACTAACAGAGACGTCGACGTGCAGCCTTTCATGGCAGAGCCAAAAAGCCGAATTGATTCGTAGCGCGAGTTTGATCATTTGGGACGAAGCGCCGATGATGAACCGAGCTTGCTTTGAGGCTGTTGACAGGTCGCTTCGAGATATTATGAAGAACGATCTGGAGCCATTCGGCGGAAAGGTAATTGTGTTCAGCGGTGATCACCGCCAGATTCTACCTGTACTGAAGGATGCTACGCGTACGGAGACGATTCAAGCTTGCTTTAAGTCTTCCCCGCTATGGGAGCATTTGCGTCAAGTGCGGCTGACCGAGAACATGCGTGTCCGCACCGCCCCAGACGCGGCCAGTGCGGCTGAGTTAGCGGAATTCTCTGAATTTTTACTTCAAATTGGAGAAGGCCGTTACCCAGTCAACCATGAGATCGGTGATGGCGACATTTGCCTTCCACGCGACATGTGTATCATTCCGGAACGACGGGTACAACAAATGACCTCTGACGAAGAAGACGCGGATATGGAGCCTCCCCCAAGTTTCAGGCTACTACCTCCGGCGGACGAGGAACACGAGCGAGACTTGGACGAAGTTGAAGAGGACCGACGAGTCCGCAACGTCAACGCACTCATAGATGCGGTGTACCCGGGCGTTGATACTGAGAATTTACCCGATGAATACTTCGTTGAGCGAGCCATACTAGCCCCCACAAATGCAAGTGTTCGGCGTATCAACGACATGGTTGCGGAACGGCTATCGGGTGAAACGAAGGAGTATCTCTCGGTGGACAGCCTCGAAGGGGTCGCGGATGCAAATATGTTTGAGCAGGAGTTCTTAAACTCTCTTAACTTCTCCGGTATCCCTCCGCACAGGATTGTTCTGAAGGTTGGAACACCTATCATCATGATTAGAAACCTGAATAGCGACGCAGGACTTTGCAACGGAACGCGGCTTCGGGTTGTGTCACTGCGCGAGAGAAGCATAGAGGCCAGCATTATGTCCGGGCCGTTCAAGGGTAAGAAGGTGTTCATTCCTCGGATCGTCTTTTATAGTGAGGACGATGACAAGGAGTTCCCGTTCAAACTCAAGCGTAAGCAGTTCCCCGTGGTTCCAGCGTTCGCCATGACTATCAACAAGGCCCAAGGACAATCGATCCACCACGTGGGTATATACTTGGAATCACCGGTCTTCGCACATGGGCAGCTTTATGTGGCGTTGTCGAGAGTGACTTCGAGGAAGGCGATCAAGATTGCTGTAGATCCAGAGGCCATCGATGAGGACGGGAACGTACACACCAACAATATTGTGTACAGGGAGATCTTTGGAACGCGGACTTGGTAGGGCACGTAATACATATAATACATTCAGCTTTGATTTCAGAATATTCTTTCATCCGCCGCAGCGCAGCGGAGGCGGACAGCCCACACTACACCAACCAACCATGCCCTAGCGTCCGCGGAGCGGGCGCCCAGACCGCTAGTCTTAAACATCTACTGCAGCAACCTGTCTGTCTGTCACACTAAATTGTCGTGCCTGTCACGCTTTTCCGGACAAATCATTGGATAAAATAATTTAAATATTCCTACTGGCTGCCGAGCGCAGCGAAGGTGGCCCCGATTGGCCTAAAAGCTGCCGAGCGCAGCGAGGCGGCCTAAATCGGCACCTTCTGCAACCCTGCGGGCCTTTGGGCCCGCCTGAGCCACAATCTGCCAACCTACCGTGCGAGTAGTGAGGCGAGCCCGTGGCGAGCGGAACGGAGGCAGAACACAAGGAGCGACATTTATTCTTACCCGCCGCATAGCGGCGGCGCTCGGCTAGTAAGAAAACAGCTTGGGCGCACCTGACAAAACACCGGTATTAGTTTCTGTGAATTGTTCAATAATTTCAAATGTTTAGAATAGGCGTTCTTAACCGCGAGGCGACGACACAAGTAATGTGTATAGTCTACAAACTAAATCTTATGAATTTATGTTATTTTCAACACAAATACTTTTTGGTCTTTGTTTTGAAAATTGAATCAGCAATTCCTAAACTATGAAAAAAATTCAGAGAATTGGAGAGGTTTATCTTTTATTGCCCTAGGCATCTTTACTAGCGAAAACATACTGATCGGCTTTGAAATTTCAAATGAGCCATAAATTCAAATTGGACTCTTGCTTCTGCGAGGAAGATGTCGCGATGAATGGGTTACACGGAAACACAAGCTGAAAACGTGTCGACAATTAGCCTGAGCCGATGAATGCGCAATCCTTATCAAAACAGCCTTTATTACCCCATCCGGAAGCACGAAAACTGTAATCCCGACCATATTGTTATCATATCCAGAAGTTTCTCTAAATACTTTACAGCCTTAAACTTTTTCTTAAAAGTGTCTTCAGCTTACACTCGAGTGCTTTCGAGCTCATCGAAGTACTACTCGGTTGCGGTGAATTGCTGCCGTCGTGGAATAATAAAAAAACGAGGTGTTGATCTTAAGAAAAATGTAGCTTTGTCTTTAAGGACGCAAACCGCGACAATACATGTACTACTGTGCACCGTCACTCAGTTTGTATGCGCACCCCGAATATCACATATAATTTGTCGTTTGTGTATTACACTGTATTTTACATTCGATTGAGGAATACAGACCTACAGTACTATTCGGGACCCCACCGTGCCCAAGTCAAGGCTATGTAGCCTAATCAACTTGAAGTAGACGAGTGAGCCGGCGCGCTACAATGCCGCTTGGATATCCCCGTGATTTGTAGGCGGTGGCCGTGCTCATGTTGTTTGACGTGTATTGTAGACGTTGTACGCTATGTACTGATACATGAAGCTCTTTATGCTAAACTAAAAAAACAGCAATAAAAACTTTTAACTGTAGGAGATGGAGGGTTTTATAGCTCTCTCCAAGCATTTCTGAGTAGGAAATATTCAAACGAAATGTTTATGTTAGCTTACTTTTCCAACAATTCCCCTGGAGCATAAGAGAAGCATCCACAGGACTGTCTGGTTTCTGAAGTACATAGAAGGACCGAGACAATAAGTCCATCATCACTTGAGCAGGGGCAGTTTGTTTTTTGAGAAGGGAGTCCATCACACATTCAAGTAAAGATTCGGTGCAGGTAGTATCATCCGCTTCACGACCGCATGTAATATAGACGTATTGTTTTAACAGCGATATTGACCGCTGCAGAATAACGGGAAATTTGTATGTGAGTAAGCCTAGAACATCGACGAAGAAATGTGTTCGTTGGTAATGCTTAGTTGGTGTTTACTCGGATAGAACCATGGATTAACGACGAATGGATTAAGGCCGTCTTTTCTGCCACGGCGTGCTTTGGGCAATTGCAGTGTATGCTATGCACCCAGGAATTGGATGCATAAAAGACATCCACCGCTACGCGACAGCTCTCATGTATGTGTACGTGCCATCTTGCCAGATCGCAGCCATCAAAGGTACTGTGGTCATCCACAATACCTTTAGATAGCTGTACAATCAGTTTCTATCCAACTAGTCCCCTGCGTATTTGTCGCTCAAAAGTTGGGTCGGTCATAGTACCGTTTGCGTCCTGTACTATCCCTGAAGTTCTGCACTCACAATCGGAGACTTGGCGATCGACGCTAAACTTGTTGGCTCCTTCAACTTCCGCTTCTTCAACCACGATCAAGCATCCCGCAGCGTGACCCGCTCTTCTGAATCTGAAGTTCAGGCTGAAGCCCTGTCCCAGGGACAGTGCCTCCTCGACAGCTTCGACACGAGATGAATATGTCCCTCATTTCACAATTGACCAGCTTCAGAACACCCACATCCACCACCACCCGTTCCAGTGAACATGAGCAAGTCTGTGCCTGCTTCCCCCGTGGATCTCACCTACGCAGAGTCGAAGACCCCCGAGATCCACAACACGACACTTGATCCGCAAGATATCGAGACTCGACTGCGAGTCCAGCCCTCCTACATCTTGTACACGAGCGCCCTGCTTGCCTTTGTGCTACCCCTTCAGTACGGTTGGTCGACCTCTCAACTCAACCTGCACAAGTTCAACAACGTCGAGGACTGCAATGCTCGACCGGTTGCCGAGGGCACGTGCATCATGTTCCCAGGCCACACCAAGTTCCAGTGGACTATCGTCGTGAACGCATGGATTTTTGGAGGTATGATCGGTGCCTTGTTCGTCGGTAAGTTCGCCGACCGATTCGGTCGCAAGCAGGTGCTGATCTACAACTGTGGGTTCATCATCGTCGGTGCCGTTGTCATGGCCGTCGTGTCCAACTTGTGGGCTTTTGCCGCCGGTCGTCTTCTCGCTGGTATCGCCTCGGGTGCCACGACGGGCAATGTCGGTGGATACATCAACGAGATCTCACCCCCACACCTCCGTTCGGTGCTGGGCGCTGTTCTCCACAGTGGTATCACTGTCGGTATCTTGTTAGTCGCGACAACCTTTTTCTACATGGATTTTGAAGATGGTTGGCGGTACATTGCTGCGTTCCCGATCGTGCTAGCCGCCATTTTCCTGAGTTTCTCACCGTTTCTGATGGTTGAGTCGCCTGTGTGGCTGCTACTGAAGGGCCGTCGCGCGGATGCTGAAGCCGTCCTCACTCGGCTATTTGGAGCCGAGAATGTGCCCGTGGCTCTCGAGTGGATCGAGTCCAAACGCAAACACGACATGGAGATGCAGTCGAGTACGTGGAGTGAGACGGGCAACGAGGTCGTTCGCAGCGGTAAAGGAGTCCCGTTCTCGGAGCTGGTTGCTCCGGCTCTGCGACGCCAGTTCATCATCGCCATTGGTGTTGCTTGTATGCAGAAGATCACGGGTATCAACACGGTCTTCTACTACTCATCGGATTTGTTTAACCAGGCTGGACTCAGCAACGCCCGTGTCAGTACTATTATTATTGACATTGTCAACATGCTGCCGACGTTGGTATCTGGCTTCTTCGCAGCCCGCTTCGGTAACCGTCGTATGCTGCTTTGCGGTTTAGGCGGAATGTTTATCAGTGCCGTCGGTGTGACGCTGTCACTCTCGTTCAACTGGTCGGCTCTGTCCATTATGTTCATTGCGACATACGTCGGTTCGTTCGGCGTAAGTCTTGGTCCACTTATGTATGTGGTCATTGCCGATGTATTCCCAGACTACGCACGTGCTACTGTGTCGTCGATCGGTGTGATGGTGGCTTGGACGGCCAACTTGATCGTAGGGGTTGGATACCCGTACATTTCGAGTGCTTTGAATGACTTAGCTTACGTTCCGTTCGCGGTGATGCTGGCGATCTCGTTCGTGTTCGTGTTCTTGCTGCTGCCCGAAACATCCGGAAAGACGAACGATGAGATCCAAGACGAATTCCGCGCCATTCGCCAGAAAAAGCGTCGAGCGGCCGCTGGTAACTAAGTTGGTATGATTTTGTCGAGAAATACCTTTTATTCATAAATACAAATCCCTTTTACGTTCTACAAAAGTACTGTAGTATTAAGTATTCAAATTCGCGCAATATCCAGAATTATCTCTTATCAGGATGACTTACAATCGCAAAAGGGGTGGATTGTTTTTATGATTTGTTTAGCTGTTCTATGTTGTGTCATTTGGATTCTCTTTATGACATTTTGGCTTTTTTGTATGTCGGTGGATTTATTGTACACTATACTATGTCGGGTGGCTTAATTGTATGCAGCTAGAAATGCGAGGTATTTCCATGCAAGGTTCTACTGTATTTGTTTATGTAATTATATAGTACTTTCTAGACGAAATATGAAAAAAAACATGCAGCTTGTAACGGGGTGTACCCCTAGCTACAGACAACGACGGTGAAATCCGCCCGGCGTCTGAACACTATCCTTCATATAAAATAAAAGTATTACGCGCGACAGGAATACCCGCCCATAAATTTGATTGGTTGAAAGTGGTAATTTCAGCTAAAAGTCTGAGCGCAAATTACAAAACCGATGCCATAAGGTACAAAACCGATGCAAGAATCAACAGATCCTGATTTGAATGTACAGAAACGACCGATACGGGACACGGATTGGCTGAAACTGTTTCCTTAGTGGGAAAACCATGTTTGGGCCGGGCGTGTTTCAAACGTATGGCGGATTTCACCGTCGTTGTCTGTACATGAAGTATGACATGTCATACTTCGGGATATTTGGTACAAGGTACCAAGGTCGTCCGAATTGGCTGATGACATTGCTTTTCTATAGGTGACTTATAGTTTGTATATTTAACTCAAGCTTAGCCTACCTATAAATATACTCGGCTTACAGCCTACCTTAAATTGGTCACCTCGCTCCTTTTAGGCTAAAAGGGACCTGTGAACTGCCGTTCACTGAGAGTTTGTATGCTCTTGGAATCCAACCTTCTCTTGTGCAAGGTGCTGTGTGACCCCGTCACACTTAGTAGCCCTTGTAGTCAATCCACGCCAACGCGGGTAGCCTACCTGAACCTCTCTGAAGTTCGTTGCCATGGACAAGAACGACTTCTCCCATCTGAACGACTCACAGTTCGAGTCGGTTCGGAAGATGACAGGCATCTTCTGAATGGAGGCCCTGCTGAGCCTGGTGGCGTCAACACTGGCCGAACAGCTCGAGCGAATCAATGCATTTGACGCTTACGAGCAGGGGCTCATCGTGCATGTGCGGGAGAGCCTACAGGCTTCGGCGGCGGAAGCAAATCCGCCACACCCGAAGCCAATACGGGTGAAGGTTAAGCCGTATGATGGGAAGGAAGGTGAGAGCCTTCACTTCTGGGTACAAGAGGTAGAGCTCGCGATGGACGCGGCTCTGATCTCGACCGAGCAACTTCGTGCTGCTTTTGCACTCTCCAACCTTATCGGTCGTGCTAAGAGTTGGGTGTACACGCGGGAGGCAACATCCCCTGGATGTTTCACATCCTGGGCTCAGCTGTGCGAACAGTTCAGAGCCGCGTTCCTCCCGGCGAACTCCGAGTACCGCTAGCGCTCACGCTTCCTCTCATGCAAGCAAGGGAGGCGTGAGCTGCATGAGTACTTTCAAGAGATCCGGAAGCTCACGGCGTCCCTAGTGGAAAATCCACTCAACGAAAACATCAAGATGACTGTGTTCATGGTCTCGGCAGCCTTCCTAGCCTTGAGGTTGGTCAGGAAAGATTCGACCATCATTTCCCCGAGGCTCAGTATTTCTGCAACCTCTGGAAATGGTTCCAAATGGACACCAGATGCCTTGACGGGTAAACCGGTATCGCCATCGAAGATGTGATAACAATCTTTCACCGGCCGTGTCGGAGTAGCCGGGGCCCTGGACTCCGAGTCGCTTGAAGCGACGTCGGTTGTATTCTTCCTGAAGGGCCACTCGAATCGCGTCTTCAAGGGTACTTGACTGCACCTGGAACTGCTGAGTGCGCGCTGGGCCCACTCGAAGGCTGTCTGGTACTCATAAGACCTGAGACCACTCGGGAGGAGCTGAGCCCTCCTTGGTCTTGGATGAGAACGTCCTGGAAGACCTGAACAAGCAGCGTCAGATGCGCTTGGATTCCGAGATCCTTTAAAATCCCAAGGATCTGGTGTATCTTTTGGTGGCGGAATATGCGGACGTGGTGAGCAAACCCCCACCGTCCCAACTCCCACCAGATCGAGGCGTGCGGCATGAGATCGATCTTGTGCCTGGCACAAAGTACTGTGTCACAAGACAATGGCCTCTTCCGCGCGAACAGTGTGAGGTCATTGATGCCTTCTTCGCCGCGAAAGCGAAGGCAGGCATGGTGCGGGAGTCGAAATCCCCGCACTCGACGCCGACTTTCTGCATTCGGAAGCCGAACGGAAAGTGACGTCTAGTGCTTGCTTATAACAAGCAGAACAACGCAACGGTGCCGACCCAAACACCAATCCCACGAAAGGATGTGTTGTTGAACAACATGGCCGGAAGCGTACTGTCCAGTGCGCTGGATTTGGTAGTCAGATACTACCAAATTCTGATGCGAGAGAGCGCCATCCCGCTCACCCCGGTGAGCACTCCAAGCGGCATGCTTTGGAAGTGGCTCGTCATGCCGCAGGGCTTGTCTAATGCCCCGGTGACTATCAACTGCCTGGTGACGCAATTGTTCCGCCCATTACGTACCTTCGTACAGACGTTCTTCGACGACATCTTTGTCCATAGCCGTGCCGAGGGAGGCAAGACGGCTATGGAGGTGCATCTGGGGCACCTCCGGAGAGTTTTGGGCGTGGTGCGAGCGAATAATCCCTACGCCAACATCGACAAGTGCGTCTTCGCGCCACCAGAGATCAAGGCTCTCGGTTATTTCGTAAGCAACGTGGGCGTTCGGGTTGACCCAGACAAGGTCAAGGCCATAGCAGCATGGCCAGCGCCCCGATCCCAGAAGGATCTTCGAAAGTGGTTGGGCTTGGCCAACTACCTTCACAAGCACAACGCAGGGTACGCGGGCTTCGCAAAGCCTTTATCGAGCCTCCTTTGGAAGGACGCCGACTGGCGCTGGGAGCAGGAGCACCAGGATGCCTTTGACAGCATCAAGACCAGTCTCCAAGAGGCCCCTGTCCTGGCCCTGCCGGACGAGACGAAGCCGTTTAGCGTCGTCTTCGATGCCTCCGACTATGACATCGGCTGTGCACAGCTGCAGGCTGACACACCTGGACATGAACGAGTCATCGTGTTCCAGTCCAGGCAGCCCAAAGCCGCTGAGCGGAGCTACCCTGTCCACGACAAGTAGGCAATGAAGTATGCCCTTGTGAAGTTTCGAGCTCACCTTCTGGGCTCACGGCCCTTCGTGATCTACACAGACCACGCAGCCTTGAGGGCGGCGACAAATTTGCCTCACCTATCCCAACGGATAGCGAGGTGGCTGTCCTTCTTCGCGGAGTACAAAGTCCGCGTCGAGTACAAGCCGCGCAAGCTCAACGTGCTTGCGGACGCCCTCTCTCGGCGTCCAGACTACGAGTTGGCCCACATCACACGGGTGACAACGGATCTATGTGATCGGATACGCATGGCGTATCGGGACGATGAGGCTGTCACGTCTATCATCAAGGTCCTCGCAGCAGGGACGAGAGCGAAGTCCGACTAGCTTTCGCCGCGACAGCGCTCCCGGCTCCCCCGATATGAGTTGAAGGATGGCCTCCTCTATTACCGGGCTGAGTTCAATGAGCCTCCACGGGTGGTCGTACCCAACGACGAGGATGTAAAGCTCGACATCCTCGCGGAGGCGCACGACGCACCCTCCAACGGCCGCTTGGGCCGCGAAAAGTCCTTCCTGTCGGTCTCTCAGTCCTTCTGGTGGACCCACATGTACAAGTCGGTCTCCCGATACGTGAAGCCATGTGAAACGTGTCAGCGGGTCAAACCCGTAGGGAACTCTTCGGCTCCACTACAGAGCCTGCCCATACCGGCTGACTGTTGGAAGTCGATGAGTCTTGACTTCATCTTTGGGATTCCCGCCGACGGACACCGCAACATTAGAATTTTGGTGTTCGTGTGTCGGCTGAGCAAGATGGTACATCTCGCTTCAGTGTCCGTTACCGTCACAGGCGAACAAACCGCGGGGTTGCTCGTCGATGGCGTGTTATGAACCCATCCCGGAAGGTGAGAATGGTGACAAACGCAGAAACCAACTTCTAGCGTACATGCTCGAGGTCCGAGACGAGAGCAGCAGGAAATCAATTTCGTCTTTTGAGACGCCTTCGTCCAGTAGCTTCTTGCGTTCTCGGAGGCGCGTGACGCGCCGTTGCTGACGCCAATGCTCGGCTTCTTCGTTGCGTTTGCTTGCTTGTGCATTTGCTTCACCAACCCGGGCGATCGCCAGTAGATTTTCACTTTCCAGTTATTTTTCTCTAGCCGAAAACTATTTTTCTCGAAGATGAAGTTCTTGTTCGCGTACACCGAGTTCTGCATGCTGAAAGTCTCTCTAATGAGCCAGCTGCGCTTCCTTCAGACGTAATTAAGCGGTTTGGGATGATAAATCATCTTTTTGATACTTCTTTGTTTGAGGCACAGCGATTGATATTGGAACAGACTGGGGGCGATTTGGTTTCAGGCGGATTGCCTTGTCAGCATGTTCATTTGAAGCTCGATCACTTTCGCTGCTGGAACTGTTCCCGTCACTCTCAGTGTCTTCTTTCCAATACGCCGGGTCCGTATTCAATAGCTGATCTCGTGTACCAACGCGACTATACATCGTGTCGTGAAGTTCGTAGTACTCTGGGTATATCTGCAGAATTTTGTCACGTAATGAAGTCTCGCCCGTTATCCCTAAACCAGAGCCGTGCAAGGAAACTACCACGGACCGATAGCTGGATTCAAGACTAGCAACCTTGTTCGTTATATCTTTAGCAGCTCGAACAGTCTTGATTCCCTTTTGAGAAATTAAGCGCGAAATTTTCTGCGTCAGAGCAGTTTTAGTCTCTCCGGATTGAGCGCCACCACCTCGATAGCGCTCATAATTTCTTCGTCCGTCATCTAGTCAATCAGTACAGTTAGAGAACTAACATCTTCTGCCCGGCCATCGTTATGCCTCATCACGCGCTTCTTGCCCGTTGAAACGGATGGTGCCATGCACACAGCGAGCTTTACGAGAGCATTGTAACATCGTTTACCTCATGCCGCTTGGTTAAACGATGTATCACCTCCAAACAAAACCAACATAGCTACTAGACAAGCCGAATGCACGACTCGTTCGCATCCAGATCTGCTACAAATGCGATATGAAGCCTCTCCTTCCGGTTTGGCCACTTTTTGCAGTCTTTCCATCGACGAGCACCTGGCAATACAGCCATGGTGACGGTTGTACGCTCTTCACACGTTGATGACTCTGGTGTAGTTGCAGGCTCCGTTGCAATTGTTGAAATAGTGGTTGTTTCTGTTGTAGACGAGCTGCAGAATTCGGCACCAGTGCTCCTCAATACCGGTTGTGCATCACCATCATCGTTATCGCTATCACTGCTGAGGATTTCACGAATTCAGTCCAGTTGGGCCTTCTTACCCGTCGATAGTCGCCTACACATCAACTGCTGAATGCCAATATGCGGCGTCTGATCCGCGCGTGAGAACTCGAATGGTAACAGCGGGTGTGCAGCAACGGTTTGATCGTGATGGATCGTTGCAGGCGCGTCGTGATACTCATTGCTGTTAGTTCCGTTCAATGTGGAGGCCAAACGCGTAGCCTCAGCTGTAGTGTCTCCGTCAATGTAATCGCAGCTGAAGATTGTAGACGGTGTGCTGGTATTCTTTCGCTTCGTACGAGCACCTTCCTGAGCGGCTTGCTTCTTGCTACAAGTGCGTTTCCTTCCAGAAGGTCGTGCATGCGACGTCCCACTCATCTGTGTGCTGGGTCTTCAACACGTCGAAAGCGCGCGAAAAAAAAGGGACTTGCTGAAACGCACAAGTTTTGTTGCAGATTGTCCAAAACAATTCTGACCAATCAGTGGTCTCGAAAAAAATCTGACTTGCTGCAAGAAAAAAAAACTTCTTGCTGCTGCACAATTGACAACCACTAATGTATTGACTCGCAGTTTATTTTCCGACCTCTGCTTGAAAGACCATTTACATCAAGACCGAAGCAGTTCTCTGGAGGGACATTAACCGGAAACGTCACTTTACCCCAGTCTAAGAAAGTCACAGGGGCTCCATACGAATCCTGCTAGCACACCTTTCACAAAACCACGCCAGAAACCGCGGTCGTCAAACGCGTCGTCAACCAGCTCCATGACTTTGTACTCGTTGAAGCAGAACCTCTCAAAATTGTGGCCGTAGATCTGCTATAAGTAGCCCGACATGAATTCCCGTGGCAAGATTTTGTCAACTTGAAGATACGCGACGTATGTGGACGAATTCGAGCGAACAATGTAATGTGAAGAATGGCTGTCTTACCCGACGTCGGTGGCGCACAGATGACAAGTACTGGGATACGTTCTCCACGCTTCGGAAGAAGCATGTCATAGAATCTCTTGACGGCGTCAGATCGAAGCGCTCTGAAGTCAGAGGGGACTCCCTCATCGTTACCAGAGGAAAACTTGATCATATATAGCGATGATCATGGAGCGACCGGTTCGTCAAGTGATACGCGTCTTGGTGTCACTTCGATGACGAGAGCTTGCTTCCCAGTAGTACCAAATTTCTGCGATTCTCGTATCGCCAACCAATGCTTTTTCATGGCGGTGGTAGGAGTCTCGGTTCGCGTACATATGCAGTGCGCCGTGAAAATGGAGCGTACGAACCTACGTACGATCGCACAAATCAGAAGTTGATAGATCGGACCTTTACCGAGATGCTCTTCAAATTTCGCCGCTGAATTTTCAACAGAATTCGTGACTGGTACGTGGACTCGGATCAAAGGAGAGATGGCAGTGACGATCAAAGGCACTTCCTTATTGCTTTGTTTTCTACAGGGAAGCACGTTCTACCAGTTCGACGATGTGAAGTCGCAATTGCTGGTTTATGGACATCGCAGTTTGTCATCATCAAACTTTGCGTTCATTTCGAGTGCATCATCTTTCAGTTAGCAAGTAGCAATACAATATAGCCTCGTCTTCGTAATCACCCTGTTCTAGTTCACCGGCTTTGGTCAGCGGTTCCAGGATACGTCGGCAAGCTGCGGCAATAAGCTCACAGGAGAAAGGGAGATGAACCAGGATTGTAAATCCAGATCAAGATTCGAAAGAGTTGTCTCTCCTGTGGTACTTCTACGCAGCAGCTAAGACGTAAAGGGTTACTTGTAGTCCATACTATCCGTATTAATATTAACCTCGTAGTGTCTGAGTTAATTATTCATGATGTGCGCCACACACGACCGTCTTGACTTATGTTCCACGTCTGCGTTGCACTACGAAGAATCGCTGTGTAGTTCGAGTAAAGTCCACAGCTCTCAAGGTTCTTGATCTCCTGCGATCGAGGACTCAACACCGGAGGAGGTGGAGGGACAAACTTCCTCACCAAAGTCCTCTCATCGAAGTGCTCATCCTGCTGATCCAACGCAGGAGCGTAACGTCGACTAGAGTTCCTACCGCTTAACTCATCCTTGTCAACGAGATCGCTACGACACGAGAGCACAGGAAAGTCGAGTTCGTATCGACGCAGTAGCTCGCTGTGTGGGAAGGCGTTCAACCACTTTTTATCGTCTCTTTGAAGGCCCAACGAAGACTCAGTGTACAGCATCTCCATACTCGACGCATAGCCGCCGTGAGACGCATGGAACGCTCGTTGTCGGTAGTAAACAGCGTCCAGAACGCGCTCTATGGCCATTTGCGCCTCCAAGAACCCCGTCATGGCACTTGCGAGCTCCAATTCCCCGCCAGGCAGCTCGTTTTCACTGCTAAAAAACACAAAGCCCCATCTCTCGGGCCGATGAATGTCGATCACACCAGTGGGGGCCCACACGATGTTGTCTTCGCGCTTGTCAGGCACTTTTTGGTACTTTAACTGGTTCGTATCGACGTCCACAACAGTCTCCAGGTCATACTGAACACGTGAGAAATTGACACGCCACACGTCTCCCGCTTGCGTTTTGCCAGTCGTCACGGCGGGTCTCGCTGTCTTCCCAGGCCCCGATGGGGGTCTGGGAGTGGCAATTGACGCTCTTTCCGACTGTGCTCTACTACTTAACGGCTCATCTATGTCTCGACGGAAACGTAGTTTGTTAAATTGCTGAAGTTCGGCGAGTGACCAACTCATTTCGACACACCAGCGCACACTCGCAGTCTCTGGGGCGTTGGTCAGGCCGTCCACGAATACAGCCGAGCGTACTGACACTAGGTTGAATGGGTTTTCAATACTGTAGCCATCTTTGTATGGGCGATGCAGTAGCAGCTCCCAGATCGTGTTCAGACAGTTCACTTCCAATTCGCTATTTAAACAAAATAGAAGAAAATTAAATTTTAAAATAATATATATATATATTATAAGACGTACTAGTAGTGATGACGACTGCCGTCTGGATTGAAGAAAACCTCAAAATCGTTCTCGTGGTACATGGTGCTGTTCTTCTGGGTGAGAGTGCCCCAGATTTTGGACTCGATGAGCTCTGCCCCCACGTATAAAGTGTCGTTGTCGTACATCATTTTGAACCTCGTGAGCGGGAAGTCCTTCGGTTTGCGCTCTGGTCCTTCGATGTCCACAAAAGGCTCGGACCATGGCACATGCGCCCACTCCTCCTTGTCCACGCTGCCAGTTTTAGTAATAAGGAAATAGTAGTATCAAATTAAATATTATACGTGTTGTAGTGAATTGAACGCTACCGTCCGTCCAGCTGCATGGGCTCATAGTCGTCGTCGACGAGGTCGGTCTTGCGACGCAGACAGATGTAGACGGGGGGGGGGGGCGTAAGGTGTCCATGTACGTCCAATCCTCCCCCGACGGCATGGCTACGAATCGTAATTGTAACAAATAAAAAAATATCCGGACAACAATGGTTTTTCTTATCATTTTTGGTCTGAAAAATGTAGCCATGTCACAAAGTCAATTTCAACCAATCCATCAATTGCAGTAGCAGTTTTGATTCATTCTTGATTTTGCTGCATAAGAGAACAAAAAATGGCTCGTGAAGTGTGGTTCCAGCTCGTAAGCGGACAAGGAGTAGCTGTAACTTCAGTGGAAGTACCGAATAATGCAACGGTTGCTTGTTTCCGAAAGGCGGTGCTTGAAGTAGTCTCTAGTGTTTTACCTGTCGAGTCCAACCTCACAGTCTACACAAGTAACACGTCGCGGAAACTGGAGGAAAACTATCCGATCGGTTCTCTTGGTGAGTCAAAGAAAGATGCACTCTTCGTTATTGTGGAGGTGCCGCAGCAGCAGACTATCAAGGTAGGTCCAACGGATCGACAAACGCAGGACTTCTTGAATATTCTAGAATGGAAGGAGCCAAGACGACTTTGTGGGAGTCCTGGAGACCATTGGACATTCCAAGGAGCATCCGAGATTGCAACTGACCTGGCGGATCCTCTTCTCCAGCATTACTAAGCCTGGCAAGATGGGAACCAGGACAAACAGAACCACGCTCTCAATGTTGTCGTGGGTGGACCAGGAACAGGAAAGTCGCGTACGATTGACGAAATGAAGAATTTATTGTGCAAAGCTGCTGAACAATCGGAGAATCAAGATTTAGTCAAGAGAATGACCAACGCATACGTTTTTTCTTTGGCTTTCGGAGGTAGAACCGGTACAACTGGGAAGCTCATTGATTCTCATTCTCCTGAAGTTGACATCTGCTTTCGAATGCTCTATCAGCTCCTGAAGGAAAATGAATCGTGGATGGAATTCGTTTTTCGATTAATGAAATCGAGTTCATCGATATGTCTTTCCATTTGCGCTGTAATTAGGATGCTAGCCAAGCTGGAGCAGATCGACAATGTGAGGGATATGACGGTGGTGTTGTGCGTGGAAGGTATACATAAACTTGAGAACAACGGCACGTACGGCTGCGATTTTTACCGTGTGCTGAGTTGCATTATCATGTTCCTGAATTCATCCACAGCATTTGCTGTCTGTGTGTGCTCAACAACAGCTCAAGAGCCTTTTACTCGAGCATTCATGCAGTTCCAACAGAAGCGACTTTTTCTATATCCTCCTTCGTTAAACGGTCACGAAATTCTGAAGCCGAGATCAAGGATTGAGACGCAGCTAATAGATGATATGGGTGGACATGGCCGAGCGTTGGAGACACTTGAGCGAGTGCTGAGTTGTCACAAAGATTCTTTACAGGATATCGACCCGGTTGATATTGTTAAGGAGGTGTACGCAGCGTTACTTTGTCAATATGGTGAGATATTCGCTTCTCCTCAATTTAACGATCCAGTGGCCTGCCAAGACGTTTTAATCGCAATCTTTTCCGGTCACCTCTTTAGCGGCGTGTACGAGCGCATTGGCCGTTCCAACTTGACAGTCGATGAGCTTCGAAGCATCGGCTTGTTCCGACAAACTCAGGATGGACGACTGGAATGCGTTGTCGTTATGATTGTGGCGTTGATGCGAAGGCTTCTAAGGCATTTCAATGGAGGTAACGACATCGACGACTTCCTTCCCTCTGTGTGGGGTCAGCATCGATTTGATCAATTCGCGGCTTTCCATCGTCGCGTGAAATCGATTATTTACTGTTACCTTCCAGTTTCATTAGTTATGGCTCATCGTGGGGCCCGTTTTGGCTCTATCGATGGCATTGTAGTTAAGCAGTCAAAAGCACACTCGGGTTTGTTTCAACAGAGTCAAAATTCCGATTCGAAGTATATAAGAGACGTTTGCGATCTATCAACGCGAGTCCAATTGACGATCAACGGCCGAGAAGTGCAGTGCAACGAAGTGATTCGATGCAAAGCACAGGAAACGAAACAGAGAGTTAACGAAGTAACGTATGCCAAAGAGAGAGCAGAAGCTGTGAAGGAGAGCTCGGATGTGTTTTTGCTCATTACGCCGGATGAATCTGTCGATTTTGATCTTCCCCCACGAAGCGGCATCGTGTCGATCAACGAGTTTGATCAATATTTTGGGCCATTCGCAAGTCGTGCGTATAGATGCTTTCTAGATGGGTGATGTAGAAGAAAGGGAGAGAAAGAAACAAAAGCTAGTGAGTCATGTATGATGCGTAGCTCTCTCTCTCTAGGAGGTCTAAACGTTAAAGCTACTAGCTTTAATGAGTTAATTTGGTTCCTTACCTGTGCTGTAAGTAAACTGGGAAGCACTGGGTAAAGAAAGCAAAGAAAAAGCTCGAATGAAAGTAAATTTACTCCTTCGTCGTGTTGATAAAGGGCAAGCAGTGGAAGTATTTTCTATTCTGATGCTTTTAATGTGCGCAAATCTTTTTGCTGGCTCTGAAAACGTGGTGCAATGGCAAAGTACGCATCGACGCAGGTTATTGTCGTATCGGCAGTAATCAACCCTGGTAAACGTTTCGTGGTCAACAATTGTTTACTTTGAAAACGACTGATACGATTTGTGTCCCGCTAAGGAAATCTCAATAAAAATGAGCTGTGTCGAGGCGAACCTTCTTTTTAATTATCAGACTTTGTTGCGATGTATTCGTGGTTAATGAGCTGAATTCGCCTGTGACAGATTAGTGGCTCTAGCTGTGAGTGGTTTATGAGTGGACTGCGTGGGCCGCGGTGCGAGGATCTCCTCCAAAAACCAACAAAGATTGTGGAGAAAACAAAGACGAGCGCTAAAATGACGCAGTTGCTAAATGGAAACTCTAGAGTGTGACCTTTATTTGTAAAAAATCTATTTGTCAAGACGACGTTGAACGGTGCGAATTCGTAGAAGAAATATCCACCATGCTACAAGCTGTATATTCGAAAAATTATGTTAGCAATAACAAGGAGATCCATTGCTGCCACAACTCGTAGAGATAATAAAAAAACTACCCTGTGGGTTATTTTAAAACTAGGGATATTTGTTTCACCCAATTTTCATCTGGCTACATTTTCTGGGTGAATGTTCGCCACAGGCAACATTCTTCTGTGTTTTGTGATGTCCACCGGATATTGTATAAACTGTAAGAGGTATTGTGTATTTCAATGCTTTTGTCCTTTTCACTTAGCCTGATGCTCGATTTATAATAAATACATGTATTGTGAAAACCGATTAGTTTGTCTAATTGAATTACAAATCCGCCGATTTATAGTCTAAATAAGATCCCAAGCGTCTTATTAATAGTTTATTTAGTTAGGCTTGCAGCAAATTACTGATGAATGATCTCGTTTGTAGTGCTATTTATGAGATTGAAAACATAGGCCGATTTATTAATAAATCACTTCGCCGCCAGATTTAGAAACAAATCGGTCGGTTTGTCCGATCCCTAGACGGCATTCCGAGTCTAGCACAACTAAATTCGACAACAAATTGAACATGACTCTAGTGTGTGTATCTGTTAAAATAGGAAGCATCACCAAGACCAGTCGAACAAACGTCAGCATCGAGGAGTCAAACTTTACATTTGACGAAGATAACGAGCTGTTCGAAGACCTACAGATTAAAGTTGAAAGGATTGCTAGTCCTGCTCTGCGGCTATACAAAGTCAAAACCACGCGAGACGACACAGCAATGTACTTGAAGCCAAGTCTAGGGGCCAAGCAGGCAGAGTGGGTTGCGCTGACACCTGGTGTAACGGGGTACGTAGCCCTAAGTGTACCCTGGTTACATGAAGTGTGACACTCCACACTTCAGGAGTATGACGTGTCATACTCCGGGATATTTGGTACAAGGTACCAAGGTCATTCAAAGCCAACCATTGGTTAAATGACATTGCATTTCTATAGGTAACTAATAGTTTGTATTAAACCCTAACTTAACCTACCTATAAATATACTCAGTTTACAATCTACCTTATTTAGGTCACTTCGCTCTCATTAATTAAAGAGGGGACCTGTGAGCTGCCGTTCACTGAGAGTTTGTATACTCTCGGAAGATAACTTCCTCTAGCGCAAGGTGCTGTGTGGCCCCGTCACACTTGGTAGCACTAGTAGTCAATCCACGCCACCGCGGGTAGACTACCTGAACCTCTCCGAAGTTCGTTGCCATGGATAGGAACGACTTCTCCCATTTGAACGACTCTCAGTTCGAGTCGGTTCGGAAGATGGCAGGCATCTTCTGAATGGAGGCCCTGCTGAGCCTGGTGGCGTCAACACTGGCCGAACAGCTCGAGCGCGTCAATGCATTTGACGCGTACGAGCAGGGCCTCATCGCGCATGTGCGGGAGAACCTGCAGGCTCCGGCGGCGGAAGCAAATCCGCCTCACCCGAAGCCAATACGGCTAAAGGTTAAGCCGTATGAAGGGAAGGAAGGCGAGAACCTTCACTTCTGGGTCCGAGAAGTAGAGCTCGCGATGGACGCGGCTCTGATCTCGACCGAGCAACTGCGTGTTGCTTTTGCACTCTCCAACCTTAGCGGTCGTGCTAAGAGTTGGGTGTACACTCGGGAAGCAACATCCCCTGGATGTTTCACATCCTGGGCTCAGCTGTGCGAACAGCTCCGAGCCGCGTTCCTCCCGGCGAACTACGAATACCGCCAGCGTTCGCGCTTCCTCGCGTGTAAACAAGGAAGGCGCGAACTGCACGAGTATGTGCAAGAGATACGGGAGCTCACGGCGTCCCTAGTGGGAAACCCACTCAACGAACAAATCAAGATGACTGTGTTCATGGACGGCCTTCGAGTGGGCCCCGCACGCACTCAGCTGTTCCGGGTGCAGTCAAGCACCCTTGAAGAGGCGATTCAAGTGGCTCTTCAAGAAGAGTACAGCCATCGCCAGGCGCGTACGCCGGCCTCAGCGTGGCCTGGAAGTTCCTTGTCGGCTCCCGGTCGAGCAAGCCCCAACGGACCAGTTCCCATGGAACTCGGGTCCGCCGAACAGCGTGACATCCGCTGCTTCGGCTGTGGGAAGATGGGCCACTTCAAGCGTGACTGCCCCGCGGAAAGACTCCGCAGACGGTCCTTCCCCAAGCCCGTCCTCAAGGGTCGCTGGCAAAAGCCAGGATCCCGGGGACAGGGGAACGCAGGGAACCAGTAGGGGCGGGGCGCCCTACTGGGGAAGAACTAAGTCTTCGTGATGGGTGCGCGGGTGGCGCGTACCACGGGGACTTAGCCCCTGAGAGTCTTCGCACTCTCGAATCGGCGAAGAGCAGCGGCGGGTTGCTCGTAGTACACGGATGTGTACGGGGATACGATCATCCCTTTAGAATCTTGATTGACTCTGGGGCGTCGAAGAATTTCGCACGCCGCCAGACGGTTGCTCGTAACAGCAACAAGTTGTCCGAAGCTTTGAGAGAAAGCAAGGGCAACGGGACGGTGTCAGTGCGACTGGTCGACGGGAAGGTCGTCACTGTCCCCAACGTCCAAGTGGATCTGGCTGTCAAGTTTGAAGACTTTGACAGCCTCGAACAGTTCACTGTTCTCGATATGGATCCGTATGATATGATCCTGGGCATGCCCTGGCTTGAGAAGCACGAGCCCTGGATCGACTGGCGAGGCAAGGCAATCGGTGCCAGCCGCCCTGCGCAGTCCGACAGAGCATTGGTGAGTCATGTTCCCACCTCTGCCAGGACCCGGGGCGCCCGCGAGGGCTGCCAGGGTACCAAAGCATCCGGCAGATGCTTGGGAGTCGTCGACGTATATGACGACTCCAAGGATGTTTTGATGGTGGCCGCGCCCAGAAGAGGCGCTGGCCAAGTGGGTAACTTAGGTCCACAGGCGGGTAACTTAGTTCCGCAGACAGCTGTAGCTGTCATGAACA
Organism: Phytophthora betacei; assembly: GCA_011320135.1. Classification (NCBI taxonomy): domain Eukaryota; phylum Oomycota; class Peronosporomycetes; order Peronosporales; family Peronosporaceae; genus Phytophthora; species Phytophthora betacei. The sequence continues at coordinate 344,632 of JAANHX010000444.1, read as the reverse complement.
CTGAGAACAGCGTGTTCAGAGTGGGTAACAGAGTTCCACTCACGGTCGCCCAGACCATAACTGAAGAGGAAGACGTCGGATACGCTTCCTGTGTGGGTAACACAGTGCCACACGAGACCGCGAGTGCCTCGGATGTCGTAGCGACGACATCCCTAGACGTGGGCAGCAAAGCTCCCCGTCACAGACGCCGTCGGCAAAGACGTCGCCGCCGCCTCAAGTCGGATCCGAACTTCGTTCCGATCGACGTCGCTTCAAGCGACTCGGAGTCCAGGGCCCGGGCTCCCCCGACAAGGCCGGTGGAAGAGTGTTATCACATCTTCGATGGCGAGACAGGTTTACCCGTCAAGGCATCTGGTGTCCACTTGGAACCGTTGCCAGAGGTTGCAGAGATACTGCACCTCGAGGAAATGACGGCTGAGTCTTTCCTGACCAACCTCAAGGCTGGAGAGATTGCTGAGATGGTACTCATGAGACGTGAGACCACTCAGGAGGAGCTGAACTCCTCCTCTGTCTTGGACGAGAACGTCCTGGAAGACATGAACAAGCAGCGTCAGGCGCGCTTGGGCTCTGAGATTCTCAAGAACCCCAAGGATCCGGTGTATCCTTTGGTGACGGAGTACGCGGACGTGGTGAACAAACACCCACCGACCCAACTCCCACCGGATCGAGGCGTACGGCACGAGATTGATCTCGTGCCCGGCACAAAGTATTGTGTCACGAGGCAATGGCCTCTCCCGCGCGAACAGTGCGAGGTCATTGATGCCTTCTTCGCCGCGAAAGCGAAGGCAGGCATGGTGCGGGAGTCGAAATCCCCGCACTCGACGCCGACTTTCTGCGTTCGTAAGCCGAACGAAAAGTGGCGTCTGGTTCACGCTAATAACAAGCTGAACAACGCAACGGTGTCGGCCCAAACACCGATCCCACGAAAGGATGTGTTGTTGAACAACATGGCCGGGAGCGTACTGTACAGTGCGCTGGATTTGGTAGACGGATACTACCAAATCCTGATGCGAGAGAGCGACATCCCGCTCACCGCGGTAAGCACTCCAAGCGGCATGCTTTGGGAGTGGCTCGTCATGCCGCAGGGCTTGTCTAACGCCCCGGCGACGTTCAATCGCCTGGTGACGCAATTGTTCCGCCCTTTGCATACCTTCGTACAGACGTACTTCGACGACATTTTCGTCCATAGCCGTGCCGAGGGAGGCAAGACGGCCATAGAGGTGCATCTAGGACACCTCCGTCGAGTGTTGGACGTGATGCGAGCGAACAAGCTCTACGCCAACATCGACAAGTGCGTTTTCGCGTCACCAGAGATCAAAGTTCTCGGTTGCTTCGTAAGCAGCGTGGGCGTTCGGGCTGACCCAGACAAGGTCAAGGCCATAGCAGCATGGCCGACGCCCCGATCCCAGAAGGATCTTCGAAAGTGGTTGGGCTTGGCCAACTACCTTCACAAGTACAGCGCTGGGTACGCGGGCTTCGCTAAGCCCTTGTCGAGCCTCCTTCAGAAGGACGTCGACTGGCGCTGGGAGCAAGAGCACCAGGATGCTTTTGACAGCATCAAGGCCAGTCTCCAAGAGGCCCCTGTCCTGACCCTGCCGGACGAGACGAAGCCGTTTAGCGTCGTCTGCGATGCCTCCGATTACGCCATCGGATGTGCATTGCTGCAGGCCGACACGGCTGGACAGGAACGAGTCATCTCGTTCCAGTCCAGGCAGCTCAAAGCCACCGAGCGGAACTACCCTGTCCATGACAAGGAGCTCCTGGCAATGAAATATGCCCTTGTGAAGTTCCGTGTTCACCTTCTGGGCTCTAGGCCCTTTGTGATCTACACAGACCACGCGTCCTTGAGGACGGCGACTAACTCGCCTCACCTCTCCCAAAGGATGGCGAGGTGGCTGTCCTTCTTCGCGGAATACAACTTCCGCGTCGAATACAAGCCGGGCAAGCTCAACGTGCTTGCGGACGCCCTTTCTCGGCGTCCCGACTATGAGTTGGCCCACATCACGCGGGTGACAACGGATCTATATGATCGGATACGCATGGCGTATCGGGACGATGAGGCTGTCGCGCCTATCGTCAAGTTCCTTAAGGCCGGAACGAGCGCGAAGTCCGACTGGCTCTCGTCGCGACAGCGCTCACGGCTCCACCGATATGAGTTGAAGGAGGGCCTCCTCTATTATCGGGTGGAGCCCACTGATCCTCCACGGGTGGTCGTACCCAACGACGAGGATCTGAAGTTCGACATCCTCGCTGAGGCGCATGACGCGCTCTCCAGCGGCCACTTGGGCCGCGAGAAGACCTTTCTGTCGGTCTCTCAGTCCTTCTGGTGGACCCACATGTACAAGTGGGTCGCCCGGTACGTCAAGACATGTGAAACATGTCAGCGGGTCAAACCCGCAGGGCACTCTTCGGCTCCACTACAGAGCCTGCCCGTACCGGCTGATTGTTGGAAGTCGATGAGTCTTGACTTCATCTTTGGGCTTCCCGCCGACGGGCACGGCAACACCGAAATTTTGGTGTTCGTGTGTCGGCTGAGCAAGATGGTACATCTTGCTCCAGTTCCCGTCACTGTTACGGGCGAACAAACCGGAAGGTTGCTCATCGATGGCGTGTTCCGCTATCACGGTCTCCCAGAGACGATTGTCTCGGACCGAGACCCACGGTTCACTGCTGCGTTTTGGAAAACGCTGTTCCCTTTACTGGGAACTCGTCTGCAGATGTCCACTGCGGACCATCCGCAGACAGACGGCCAAACAGAGCGCGTCAATCGAGTGCTCGAGGACACTCTGCGCAGTGTGTGCGCGGCAGCACCACGTACATGGTCGACGCAGCTTCCAGTTGTTGCGTTTGCGCTCAACAACGCGGTGCACGCGTCCACGGGGCTCACGCCGTTCTACTTGAACGGCTTCCGCCACCCCAGAGTGCCTCTCACTCTTCGAGGAGACACTGACTCCTCTATTCTAAGTGGGGGAGAGGCTCGGAAAGCCCTTTCCTCCCAGGTCTCGGATGTGAGACCAGTTTCGCTGCGGAAACAGGTGGAATCCTTTATGGATACCAAGCTGACCATTGTCAGCAGGGTCCGCGATGCCATGGCAGCGGACCAAGATAAACAAAAGGAGTACTCAGACAAACAAGGAAGAGGAAACTTAAGTATATTTGAGGTTGGGGACTTAGTGTTGCTAGACACGAGGAACCTACCTCTTGACACTGTCAGCTCTGTCGGCAGCAACAAACTGAAGAACCGCTTCATCGGACCTTTTGCAGTCCTGGCCAGACATGGTGCGTCGTACACCATCGACCTTCCAAAGTCAATGACGACGCACCCGACGTTCTATGTCGGACGTCTTAAGCGGTACTTTGACCCGCAGGGGGTTGCTGACTCGCAGTCCCCCCTTGACCCAGCTCCTCGAAGCGAGGGCCGGTCACAGTCGTCGACGAGGGCGTCGGAGCAGGCACCCAAGTCTCGGTCGGGACGGCAAGGCTGCGGTCAAGACCGTACGCCGGAGGGGCTCCATACGAACGGACCCCGGCGCCATACGCCGAGTACGCCGGGTACGCACCATACGCGTATGTCTGGAAGTGTGCCGCAGGCGGCTCCGGACGTGGCAACAAAGCCTCGATCCGTCGGATCATTCGAAAGGCCTCGTCCAGATCGGACGAAGAGGCCCGGCGATCCACCCGCAGGTGCAGGCTCGCGACCTCTCGCTCCACCAGGTCCAGGCGACCCGCAAGACGAGCGAGCTCGCCCTGATTCCCGGCCTGGGCGGCAGCATTACCGCCAGTCCCAAGGCCAAGTGCAATCTCAAGCACGAGGACACGTTGACGGAGGCGGTCAACCTCAGGGTTCTGTGTCGGACCCGCAGTCGGAGCACTCGGACGAGAGTGGCTCTCGGGAGGCGCCGAGTACTCGTACTCGTACGAGGGCACCTTCGCCCCTGCTTGACCGGAATGGAGAAGTCCACTTCCACGTGGAGCGGATCCTCCAGGAGCAACGGTGTCGCGGTAAGCGACAGCTCCTCGTGAAGTGGAGGGGTTATGCCCACTCCGAGAACTCGTGGGAGCCGATTGAACGGCTCCTGATTGACTGCCCGAAGGCTGTCGCAATCTGGGAACAGAAGCGGCGGCAGCTTCATAAGTAGTCCGGGGCTTCTTGCCCGAACGGGGTACGGTCGATGAATACATACCGTACCCGCGCTCATCGTGAGCGCTAGAAGCCGCGCGCTTCAGGATGTCCCTTGGCAGCATACGCTTGCTGATCAAGTGGGCAAACCTCACACGAAGATCACGCTGGTCCAGGATGTGGGACAGCTGCTGATCTTCATGGAGTTCCCATAACTCCGTGGGCGAGTACTTGAGAGTCTCCACCCACGCCCAGAACATGTCCTCACAAGAACTCCACGTGGGACAGTTCTCGGGCATAACCCAGGGGTATCCCCAAACAGGATAGAGACCACCCCGGGTCTCGGGCTTCTTACGACAAGTCGTGAAGTCCTTAAGGGGAATGCGGTGTGGCGCGAGAAGCACACACCGAGCAGCCTCCAAGTTGTCGACGAACAACTGTTCTTTCTGAACAAGGGCTCGTTCATAGATGCCCCTAGAAGTGTTGCCGCCCACAAGGCCACGAGGTGCGACGAGAACCTCCAAGAAGAGGTCAGCCCCGGAGCTCTCCTCGGGAGGCCAATACCCTCTTGAGTTGATGGCAGCTCCCTGGCTGACGGGTGCCGCCACCGAACCCCCACGCACACGCTGGGCAGCTTGGAAATCCTCCTGCTGCTGGTCGAGGTCATTCGAGACCTCCCGGGGCTCAACGATAGCACCCTCCTCCTCCTCTTCTTCCTCCTTCTCCTCCTCTTCATCCGAGGAGCCGAAGAGACTCTGATAGGAGCGTCGAGTCTCCTTCTCCTCGCGGAGTGGAGACTTAGAGGCGGTACGCTTCTTTGAGGGCTTGGCGCCTTCGGCTTTAGAGGCCTTAGCGCGCGCAAGACCCTCGGCAATCGAGAGACGTTTGCGAGAATTCTCTTCCTCATCGCCACCGGCTTTGGGAGCGCCCTTAGCCTTAACGGCCGGACTCTCAGAGCGCACAGAGGTCCTGGGACTGTGATCACCGTGATCACTAGCGGGCGACTGCACGCTGTCATCTTTGTGCTCACTGGGCACTGGGCTGTGCCCTCCCACAGAGCCCGCAGGAGCATCATGAGTGCTCTCGGACTCGGCATCGTCTTCACTGCCCGAGTTGAACTCACGTTCTACGAACCGAGGGTTCGGACGATTGTCTGAAGACGAGGGCGACGGACTGCGGCGCCTGCTTGCGCGCTTGTCCACAGCCGCGTCATCCGAGGATCTGATCGCCTCGGAGGCCACCTGAGTAGCCTCCTTGAGTGCAGAGCCTTTGCCGTGAGGCTTAGTGCTCTTGGCTTGCGCCTTACCGGCAGCAGTCTTGGAGCGTGTCTTAGCACCGCTCTTTGCAGTGCCACGAGGCATGATAACGGTCGAAGTGGAGATCTAGACGAAGAGCGCACAGGTTGCTGCTCGAGGCTCTAACTGTGAAGTGAGCCTCCGCCGCGCTCGCGCGGCCAAGTCGATGGTTTTCGACTTTGAGAATGAGAGTTTGTGACGAACACCTCTTCATTCTGATTGGTCGGTAAACCGAACCTAAGTGGGGGAGGATGTAACGGGGTACGTAGCCCTAAGTGTACCCTGGTTACATGAAGTGTGACACTCCACACTTCAGCAGTATGACACGTCATACTCCGGGATATTTGGTACAAGGTACCAAGGTCATTCAAAGCCAACCATTGGTTAAATGACATTGCATTTCTATAGGTAACTAATAGTTTGTATTAAACCCTAACTTAACCTACCTATAAATATACTCAGTTTACAATCTACCTTATTTAGGTCACTTCGCTCTCTTTAATTAAAGAGGGGACCTGTGAACTGCCGTTCACTGAGAGTTTGTATACTCTCGGAAGATAACTTCCTCTAGCGCAAGGTGCTGTGTGACCCCGTCACACCTGGAAGCTGGAAGCACTATATAGATATTGCAAGAGGTCATCACCAGAAGTGCAGGACAAACAAAGGCCCCTTTGTTGTAAAGCTGTTTGTATTTGCTGCAAAAGAGACAACTACTCAGGCTGCAGGAATACGGAGGGCGACAGTGTCAAGAATCCAAGACGCTGCCCGTGCAATTGATGGCTATCTATTGGAGCGTGGCGACGTCCAAGTCGGACCTATTGCCCGTACTTATTGGGAGACCACCCATGCTAGACAGCCTGAAGGTACAGCCCCATCCGTACCGGATAATGCAACTTTTCGCCAGATGCAGCATCTTGACTCAATGCGACCTTTGCCAACGCCTACAAGAACCGAGAGCAACCTGCAAACGATCACTGTACAGCTGAATGGCTCGTCAGATCTACAGCTTTCGTTTAACGTGCGTGAACTACGAATCATTCTTGGTTTGCCGAATCACAACCTACTAGCTGAAGGGGTATTCTCCTCATTCGACGTCCCAGCTGAACCGACCGAAGATATGGTGGACGAAGACCATATTATAGAAGAAGCGTAAAGGGAGCCATAACAGCCATAACAAAGGCAAATACACGCGTATATTGGTTTTTTTTATCTCGCTTCGCTCGAAGTCTCCCACCCACCCCACCAAGCTCCTCCCATCCGCCTCCCCGCGGTCCTACTGAAATAAATCTAGCTCTCGCTCGAAGACAGCCTCGTTTAAACCACCTTCATCGTATCCGCAATGTCTGAACAGACCTGTACCTCCACCATCTTCGTCCTTCGTGCATCTTGGCATATCAACCTCTAATACCCTTTCGGGGTACAGACCAAACGCCAAATTCGCATGTCGAGCTAACCACCTCTTCAACTGCCCGAATAACACTTCGATCGGATTGAATTGGGGGCAGTAAGGCGGTAAAAACAACAGTACAGCTCCACATGAGTGAACAGCGGTTTCGAACTCGGCATACATAGGAATACGGGCGTTGTCCAGCACGACTATTGATCTAGGAAGCGGCCACGGGTTCAAGTGCTTCAATATTGAGCCGATGAAAGCACGATGAAACTTGAGGCGAGTAAAGGTGCCGTGAGTTGTCCTCCAAGCAAAGAAGCCGCGCGCGTCACATGCAGCCACGATAGAGACCCGATTGCCACGAGCAAATGGAGTGCGAACAATAGCTCGTTGGCCTCTTGGAGACTACGCATAACGTCTAGCTGCGTCGAGACCATTCTTCGACGTCTCGTCAACAAATACCAACTGCTCGGGGTAGCTATACCAAGTCCGCATCTTCACCATGAACCCTTCAATTTCCTGCGGAACAGCTTCACGTGCACGTCGCTCGAGTACCTTACGCGACAGCCCTAGCTCAAACCGAAGCATTCGTAGTACACTGGTTGCAGATACACCTTTAACGTTGTGACCAAATCGTTGGCGAAGCTCTTCCTGCAACTCCTCCACGTAGAAGCACGGGTTCCCCGAAACGTAGTCGCTAACAAACGAAAGCATTTCGGCATTATGGCGAGACTTCTTGGGCTGCTTTCCAGGATCGACGTGCCCGTTTTGCTTGAATTGTAGATACCACCGGCTCACGGTACGCCCTGACACACCGAAAATCCGCCCGACTTGGTCACAAGGCACGCTGTACGCGTAATGCAGCACAATTGCTCGCCACCGGAATTCTGCTGCGTACATATCACCGTTTCTCTCCGTTATCTCGACTGCTCTACTCCAGTCCTGGTGCACTCTCTGCCGCAGTCCGATTTGATATCTCTAATACGACTTTGCACTCCGTTTTATTACCGTAGCCAGACCATTTTTGTCAACACCACAATAACGATTTGCATGCAAATAATGCAAGACAAACTAATCGGTTTTCACAATAGAGGTCGTTTTATTAAATCGAGGTCTATAAAAATTACAAATCGATCTAGCTAGACTGGCTGAGCTACGATAGTCAAAACATATTATGGAAACGCACGAATTTGTTCATAGAGAGAATACCACATCATTTTTCTGTGCTATAATAATGAACCAGGACTGTACATGTAACAGGTTTACCAAGCTAAAAAAAACTCAAGAAACAGTGTTCTTCCAGCGCGAGTTTTTACTAATGAATCACAAAATAACTAAAAGTTTTTCAAGTACCGTCCCTCTAAGAAGGTAAACACTGTTGTTGCTAGTGAATTTGGTCGCCACAAAATATCCTTAGCTTGGGATGAAAGCAAAGTGTATCGCTGCGACGGCGGTCTGAAAGCACAAAGCATTGCTCTCTTCACTCTGCTGGGTTTATCCTACCTGCACGTTTTTTCGCGTGAATCACGTTGATCATCACGTTGATGGCAACAATCTCAGCTCACACGAATCAGTGTCAATTCGTTCAGACTCACACTTTTTCCTCCTTTTTACATTTATTAAGTAAAATCAGCTTATGTATACTTATTCAAGTAGCCATTTTCTACCGCATTCAATCACCACATTTCGATGACCAAAATCGAAGCGGAGCTCTTCGACGAATACGTCAGCCACTTCCGACGCCACTCCCGGAAGCGCGCTGCAGCCCTAAAGCGATGGCGTCAACGGCGCCTTCCCCCACACCACCCGCCGCAGACTTCACGAAGCGCATCCTCGTGACCGGCGGCGCAGGATTCATCGGCTCGCACGTAGTCATCCACCTGGTCAAGTGCTACCCGCAGTACTACATTGTGAACCTGGACTCGCTCGACTATTGTTCATGTGTGCGCAACGTACACTCGGCCATTTCATCGTGTGGCAGCGAGTACGAGCTACAGACTCGTGGCGATAACACCGAAGAGGACGACGTGGAGCGGGAGAAGGCGACAGAGAGCGAAGAGGACGAGGACGACGTCGGCCAGCGTCTCCGCGGGAGCTTCTGCGAGCCTGGAGACGAATACATCAGCGACGAGTTCTTGGCTACATTGCCCAATAACTACAAATTTATCCATGGCAACATCACCGGGGCAGACCTGGTGGGGTACATCCTCAAGACTGAGCGCATTGACACCATCATGCACTTTGCAGCTCAGTCTCATGTGGATAATTCCTTTGGCAACTCGATCGATTTCAGCAAAACGAATATTCTAGGCACGCATGTGTTATTGGAGGCAGCTAGACTGTACGGTATCAAGCGATTTATCCATGTGAGCACGGACGAGGTCTACGGAGAGGGGAGACCCGACTCCGCCCGCATGACTGAGGACCATGTGCTGGAGCCTACCAATCCGTACGCGGCCACCAAAGCTGGTGCTGAATTCCTCGTCAAGAGTTTCCACCGTTCGTTCGGCCTCCCCACCATCATCACGAGGAGCAACAACGTGTACGGACCGCATCAGTATCCGGAGAAACTCGTGCCGAAGATTATCAACCAGATCTTACGTGACCGACCCGTGACGATCCACGGCGACGGCATGCACACACGCAATTACCTCTACATCTCCGACGTCGTGGCAGCCTTTGATCTCATCTTGCACGAAGGCAAAGTAGGCGAAGTCTACAATATCGGAGGTGAGAACGAGCTGTCCAATCGAGTCGTGGCCATGGATCTGCTGGCAATGATGAAGCCACAACTTGTTGGGGCCGACAAGGCAAAACTCATCACACACGTCCAGGACCGACCTTTTAACGACCACCGATACGTCATCGACTCTGCTAAGATCCGTCGTCTCGGCTGGAACGAGAAAGTGACGTGGCGCGAGGGTCTGCGCAAGACCGTCAAGTGGTTCTGTCGCTACGGACACCGCTTCGATAACATCGACCACGCTCTTGAGGCTCACCCGATCAACTTCAAAAAAACATACAAGGTCAATTTACCGGAGCACTTTGTATACCAAAAATGAACAAAACAAAAGTAGAAACTACATAATGTTTTTTTCTCCAAAAAATGTTTTGAACATGTTCGAAATTCAGTTAAACACAAGGTCGTTGTTTCAAAAGTTCATCTACGAAACGACCAGAAACCCTCTTCAATAACGGAGCCACAAACTCATGTTATTAGCGTTAGCTTGTCTTAACTTTTTGTGTGTTAATAGCTGTAGATCCTGCCATGTACTGTAGGTTGAAATGTTTTCCTTCTCGGCCATCATAAATAAAAAAGCGGCATTTCAGATCGGTCTCCCGATGTTGGTTCTCAGCTTCTGTTGCTGGCGCGTGCATCTCACATCACGCTGTGTGTTTTTTTTCTCCTAGCAGAAATGTGCCACCTGCGCTCAGCTGTACCGTGCTCCTCGTCTTCCTGGGATTTCTCTGGGAGGTTCATAGTCTCCATGTGTCTGGACAGGGTACGGTACATGTCCTCGAGTGTGGTGTCCGTGGTAAGTCTGGTGAAGTCTGTGGTGGCTGTCTCTCACCTCCGGCGTACTGTCAGAGGACCAGGAACCTTGCGACAAGTTCGCGTGTGTGGACGAATGGTAGCTCGAGTCCACCGTTCGCGGCGAGAATGACGTCATGAGCGTCATATCCCACTTGGTCTGGTCTAAATGATAGCGTCGATGGTGTGCACACCACACACAGTCGGGCGACGAGCACTCCACGAACTCGACCAATGATCGGTTCGGTACAACAACCATTCGAGGAGGTTCGCGCTGTTCCACACGACGCATAATATAGAGGAAGGCTAAGCTCAAGAATAACCCGGGAACGAAATACTTGATGACACAAAAGCTCTGGAAGGTCAGAGAACTCCACGATTCTTCAAGCCCAGAGAGGAAAACAGGCACGTCCATGATCATCTGCAGTGTCACTGACGCAGTCAGGAGCGCCATAAGCAGCGTCATCTGCACCACGGACTTCTTCTTCATATCGTCGGCCATAGCAGCCGACAGCAGTCGTTCTCGTAGCTGCACAGCCACGTAACACGCCACAACTGCGTCAAAAGCAAGTGTGGCGATGTTGATACTTCGATAAGTTGTTAGAAGAGCATGCGCGTCTTGTGGGTAGTCCTCAATCTCACTGGAGGTGCTTAATCCGTGTGTCATCACATGGATCCCCATAAAAATAGTCCATATTAAGTGGACCGAGTGGAGGAACACAAGTGGATGCAGTACGGTGATACGCTTGGATCTCTGAAGCTCTTGAGCGGTCACGCGTCCGGCTGTCACGGCGCTGGACCACTGGAAGATCACTGCCGCCGTGCACAGCAACACCATCGAGTTGGACCACCACATACACGCCATTCCGAAGGACAGGACGGACGAGTTGCACATTCCCAGCCAGAAGATCAGACGCATCACACACGACAACAACAGCACCTATAAAAGATCACATTGGGTTAGAATAAAAGAATTCCAGCTATAAATATACTTTTTTTCTTTAACGTACAATGTGGAGAAAAATGCGACGTGGATGTGAGCTCCAGTAGATCTGATGAAAGGTGCGCCAGAGGATCACGCCTACGAGCACAGTCTCCAGTAGCATGAGCGGCAACAGCGACCAGCTGACGCAGCGCAGCGTCGACGTCGGGTCCAGCCACACCATCAGATGGTAGTTTCCAAAATGGTTGAGAGTCTCAAAAAGCGGTTTTGCGTCTGCCTGTCTGCCAAAAGGTCCACGAGGTTTTTTTTGCCAAGAGAAGACGACGGTACTATCCGATAACGAGAAATGCTAAGGAGGTTGGATGCGAGTTGCTTGCTGGACTCGACTTGACTGGACTTGGGCAGGTGCGACGACTGTCGTGGAATGGAGCGGCCGGTCGTTGGGTCACTCGCTGTATTTCCGTTTTTTTAGACCCAAAGATTGGCTTGGGAGGTGGCTGGCGATTTGCCGTTTCAAAAAGAGATGCAACAGCTTGTGTGACCGACTGAGTCATAGTGAAAGTGAGTGGATGGAAGACGAGAGCGGGTTCTTCCTGTGGCGAGATTGTAGCGATAGCGGGGTGCAAACTGAATTGCCCTTTGGGCTTGTCTTTCACCTCCGCGTTGCAGTCGACCGGCAAAGCTAGGCAAACGAGTTGCGGCAACTTTAAACATAGTTACTTACGCTCGATGTCCGCCGGCCACATTTATAGCTTGTATCCGATCGCACTTCACTGAAGAGTCTTCAGCATGGTGAGCCAGAGTGGCAGAGCCTTCGCTCTGTGTCACACTCCCAGAGCTGATGATCAACAGCCACGGTTCCTTTCGAGCCTTGAGAAACGTTCACAAATGGACAAATTCGGCAAACTGCAAGCACAGCAAGATGCAGTACAGTATGGGTCCATGCGAGATGGCGATGCTGGCGGTGGCACTGCCAGTCTAGCAGAGCATTTCTGCGATGTTTTAGAGACAGTAAAACGGTGACATGCAAGCAGCATCAGCTTGCAAAGCTCAAGATAAAGATAAAGATCTACCAAAACACTAGCAAAATATTGCGCACAAAATGGATTTATTCTATATCCTCATTGCCGTCAAAATTCTATGCCTCGATCATTTGCTTCAAACTTACAAAATTCCGTCAATAACGGTTCTCACCACCTCTATCTTTCTATATATCGAACACAACACATGCTAAAAACCTTGAATGCGCTCCATGGAACGACCTAGAAAATAGTCCTCCCCAAAAGATGTGCGCCACACCATCTTCAACTTCAATCGGAGCAAAAATCTGCATTCAGTACCATGGGTCACTTCCGGCGCTATCTAGCGCTCTTCCTGGCCTCCCTCACTCTTTCTCTAGCCCCCGTATACGCTCTCGATCGTGTCGTTCTCGTTCATCTCCACCCACAGATCAACCCGCGCGAATTTTTCTTTTCTCCGCAGCTCTCACGCTCCGAGAGACGCCAAAACGTGTATCAGACCTTCTCCAGCGCCGTGGAAGACGTGCAACGCAGCGTATCCAGCTTTATCACCGCTCAAAATGAAGAGAAGATCGAAATCTCTCGTCTCTGGCTGCAAAACACCCTGATAGTTCGCTACAAAGAGGAAAATCAGGGGCTGAACAGGTTCTTCAGTCGAGAACTTTGGTCGTTCCCAGGCGTGTTGGAAGTAGAGGAAGATACGCGAGTTCTGGGACTCATTGGAGCTCAACAGGAAGATGACATACGGGAAGAGGACAGAGAAAAGCCTCAGACTAATATAAAGTTGCTACATGCCCCTCAATTGTGGGCCAAAGGAGCTACAGGGAAGAACGTGGTCGTCGCGAGCATCGACTCAGGCGTTCGGTACACGCATGAGGCCTTGCGAGCGACGTTTAGAGGCACGAAGAAGGACGGGACCGTGGATTTCGACTACTCGTTCTGGTTCACACCGGGCACAGACATGTCGAAGGAGACGCCGGATACAGCGGACGAAGTGGGTCACGGGACGCACACTATGGGTACAGCCGTCGGTGACAAGGGCGTCGGTGTAGCTCCAGACGCGACGTGGATCACGGCACGAGCGTTTGATATCTGGGGTGCCGCCAATAAGAGCGACTTTTTACTAGCAGCACAATGGGTGCTCTGTCCCACAAAGAGAGATGGCACGGGTGCAGACTGCGCTCTAGGCGCAGATGTCATCACGAACTCGTTTGGCGTGGACCGCTCCACTCCCGTGTATCCACAGTGGACGTGGCTGAGTAAAGTGATCGACACGTGGCGTGCCGCCAGTGTCTATCCGGTATTCGCCAGTGGGAACACTAATGGGTTTCTGTGTGGCAGTGTGTATTACCCTGGAAGCCATGAAAATACTATTGCTGTTGGCGCTCTGATTGGAGGCAGCTCACTATGGGGAGCAAGTGGGAAGGGACCAAGCTTGGAGACAGCATTGGCGTCGTCTTCAAGAGACAAGTACGTCATTAAGCCTGACTTTGTAGCTCCTGGAGTTGGGATCCGGTCGACTATGAGTGTCAAGGACAACGCCTACACTCGACTCACGGGCACTTCGATGGCGACTCCGCATATTGCTGGTGCTATCGCTCTTCTTCTCAGTTTATATAACTCGTCGGAGCAGAATTCGCCATCGTACGAGAAGGTTCTGCAGAGTCTCACTGACACGACCACACGTAAACTTCACAAACCGTTCCTTGTTCCTAGTGAGTGTGGGAATACCTCCTACCAAGAATACCCCAACAATATTTACGGGTGGGGTCTGGTGAACGTTTACTCAGCGGCGAAACACTTGGGTTTTGTCTGTGAAGACTCGGCTGCCACAGGAGAAGTTGCTACCGAAGAGAAGCAGGTTGTTGCGCTCACTGAGTTTGTGGCAACCGAGTGATCAACAACTTTTTTTTTACTTTTTTATCTTGGCTTGGGTCTTTATTACCGTCATAAAAATACTTAAGTGGTCTATTTCTATATCAAAAACGATTAATGCTCTTATTTGTCGGCAACGTATGTTTGCAAATGACAAGAGGGTGGAGCATTGAAGGAGTTTTAAGAGCTAAAGGACCTGTGTTTCAAATTGGGATCAATTAGAAGAGTACTACGTAGTATTTTGATACGAATCTTAACTGTATGTGACAACTCCACGTATTGCGTAAAGGCCACTCACAGTACACTTTTACATGCCATGAAAAATCAGCAAATGAGACTTCTCGACAACAGCTTCGGCCACGGAGCTGATGTTGTTTTAAAGTGCCGCTGCGTGGTGCAGTATCTTGTCCACAGAGGAGCCGCTTGGAGCGTCCTTCTTTGGTGTACCATCTTGAAGTCAGAAAGTCGAACAACTAAGCTTAGTAGAATGTTACCGAGAAGGCAGCGCACAATGAGGGCACAGCTGCAGGCTGCAACCGCGCGGCAGCAGACTACACACTAACCAGGTAATCTACTGTATTGTTAAGACTGTAGCGAAAGAGTCGGGTGCGCTTTTGTCTCGCTGTACCCAAGTCATTGCATGACTTGTCGAACAGCTTCAACAAACCGACCAATCAAATCGCTTTCTATGGATTTGCGTTTGACTTAACCTCGCAGTTCTTGTTGCAGCGAGTGTTATCCCAGATGTGACTATTGCCGGCCTTATCTTCCACTTTCCACGTCACGTCCATGACACATGTGCCAATTTCCTTTGCGGTGCAAAACTTCATTTCCATAATTCCTCGAGCCTTCCAGCGTTGCAGGTGTACTGCAATGATTGCTGCGTGGCGCTGTCACCGCACCGCATGCATCGGAACTGTCCTTAAAGGCACAGCGCGACGTCACTAGCGACTCGTCTTATCGGTCTACGGGCTCACCATTATCCAAAACCTCCGCTGGCACACAAGCAGCAATTCTAACAAGAAGCTTTATCAAGCTACAATGGGACGGAATCGTCACCACCACCAAACGCGCGCCACTCACTACGACCAGCGACCGACTCGAGATGCCAATGAATATGACGAGTCCAAGCGCCGCAAGATGATCCGCTGGATTAAGTCACGCTTCGGCTACGTGGAACCGGAACTTCATTTGCGTCCGCAAGACCGCAACAGCTTGAGCAAAAGTGGCCGCTCCGGCGGCAATAGCAGCTTCTCTGTTCCGTACGGTAACCTGCAATACACACCGTCGTACCGTATGGACTACCATACCCATGTACTCATCGTCGGTGGTGGAATTGGTGGACTCTGTCTCGCTCAAGGCTTAAAGAAACACGGCATCCCATTCACCGTATTCGAACGAGACCCGTCTCCCAATTATCGCACGCAGGGTTATCGCGTTCGTATCAACCACGACGGATACGAAGCATTAAAGACTAACCTCTCATCTGAGAACTTTGAGGTGTTTCTTCGAGCTACGGGTCATTTCCAGCCCGGATTCAAGTACCTCGACGCCGAGACGGGCGGAGATGCACCGCCGAATGCCCAATTCGCACACAAATCTAACGTCACAAAGAACGTCTTTAGTGCCGATCGCGCTATGCTGCGATCGTTATTGCTCACGGGTCTCAATGACAATGAGATCCAGTACGGGATGGCTTTCAAAAGCTTCCACGTTCAGCCTAACGGACGTGTTGAGGTCACGTTTGAGAGCGGTAAGATTGTAGAGGGCAGTGTTCTTGTCGGAGCTGATGGCACTACGTCGCGTGTGCGTCGACAATATGTGCGTGGTGCAGCGACGCTACTTGACACTGACAGTGGTGCCATATACGGCAAAACCTTATTAACTCCTGAGATCGAAAACTTCTTCGAAACAGACAGCACCACGATGGTTGTCAGTAAGAATCCTATGATGAGTCTCGTCATGGAACCGCGTTGTAAGATTCAAGCCGATCTCAAGGAGTTCGCTGCAATCTCAAACTCCGAGTTACCAGATCTACAGAACTACATTTGCTGGGTTCTTATCGCTCGTGCACAGCATTTCCACCGGAACGAAGACACTACAGTCCAAGATCTCTTCTCTATGACGCCGACACAAGTTGCCAACTTGTCCAACGACATGACACGCGACTGGTGTCCTCAAATTCGGACTATTTTTGAGAATCAATCGCCCGAATGGAGTTCTTTCCTGCGTATCTCGACTATGTCTCCGGAGATCCGCCACTGGCAGCCGTCGACCGTCACGCTCATTGGAGATGCGGTACACACGATGGCTCCTGCAGGAATCGGCTGCAACACTGCACTACATGATGCACAAATGCTGACTAAGTATTTCGACGAGATGGGGGTTGGGGTGGATGCAATTGCACAATACGAGCACAACATGCGTCAGTACGGCTCTGAGGGCATCTCGATTAGCATGGATGCCGGAAAAATGATGTACAACCTCCCAGAAGTGGAGGATATGCACGCAGTAGTGTACTGAGGCTGCCTACTGCTTGCCCGATTTAGTACAAACTAGGAGGATTTCTATGTAGAATTTTGCACATTCAGTAACATTAGTCCAGCGCTCCCAACTGATCAAGTCATTTTTGTTTTGGCTACCAGAAAATATGATCGGTCGGATTGTTGAAGTTGTTTACATATTGAAGTTTTATTAAAATAAAACTTACTCTTCAGGAAACGGCACCAGGTAAAGACAGCAATGTCAGCAAGTAGCATTCTACTTCTAGTGTTTCGAATTACGCAAGCCGGGCAAGGCGAGAGTATTTCTGTTTAGTAAATTGCCTTAAGTTGCGCGAGATTTGCTAACGACAACTTCGCGTTCAATGTAACAACACTACATTTCTACCAAAAATCATCGCTGCTAGTCTAGAAGAGCTTGCTAACAGCGTCACACACGCTCGCGTCGTCGGCCTCGTTAGCCAGCGTCACCGTCAGCTGCAATACCACAAAGATACAAACAAATTAAAATCTAACGCCTCCGAGTCTCAAGCTCGTAACCAAACAAACGTACCAAAGGGTCCGCCTTCATCTCGCGCTCAATAGCGAAGCGCGCGTTAGCGTTGCGCGCCCACGCACGACGAGCCACGCCGTTGTTGACGTCCCAGCCGAGCATACACGCTGCCTTCTCGCGCGCGTCATCCGAGCCGTCCAGTACCATTCCGAAGCCACCGTTCATGACCTCGCCCCAGCCGACACCGCCGCCGTTGTGCAGTGCGATCCACGTAGCTCCACGAGCGGCGTCGCCCAGCGCATTCTGCACCGCCATATCGGCACAGAAAGCCGAGCCGTCCGTCACATTCGACGTCTCACGGAACGGACTGTCTGTGCCGCTGACGTCGTGGTGGTCGCGGCTGAGCACGACGGGTGCCGAGAGCTCGCCGCTAGCCACAGCGGCGTTGAGCGCCATGGCGATCGTGCCGCGACCCACACGGTCAGCGTACAGGATACGCGCCTCCGATCCCACGACCAGTTTGTTCTCCTCTGCAGCCTCAATCCAGCGCAAGTTGTCACGCAGCTGAGCCGCGACCCGGTCCGGCACTTCCGGTTCGGCCAGCAGCTCGCGCATCACACGGGCAGCAATGGCGTCTGTCTTCTGCAGGTCCGCGTGGTCACCCGACGTACAGACCCAACGGAACGGACCGAAACCAAGCGAGAAAATGTCGCCCATGATGTCCTGAACGTAACTAGGGTACTTAAAGGCAGTGGTCGACACAGCAGCCTCCTCGGGCTTAACACCGGGACGCAACACGTCCGCGCCGGCACGCTGTGCCTCCAATAGGAACGAGTTACCGTAGTCCCAGAACCGCATGCCCTTGGCTGTCAGGCGGTTAATAGCAACAGCGTGACGACGCAGAGACTCCTGTACCAGTTCCTGGAAGCGCTCCGGGTCTTCAGCCATGACGCGCTGAGACTCCTCGAACGACAACTGGACCGGGTAGTAGCCGCCGTTGAACGGGTTGTGCAGGGAAGTCTGGTCCGAGCCGAGCTCCACGAGCAGCTCGCCCGTAGCTTCAGCCTCATCGGCAAGACGTTCCCAGAGGGTGACGACGTTGCCGTGGTACGCCAAGCTTACCACCTCGCCCTTGGCTTTTGCCTCACGGATACGAACGACACAAGCGTCCAGGTCGCTCACGACCTCGTCAACCCAGCCCTGTTCGTGACGCTTCTTCACTGCAGATTCGTCAATCTCTGCAGTGACGGAGATGACACCGGAGATGACGCCGGCCTTGGGTTGGGCACCACTCATGCCACCCAGACCGGAGGATACGTACACCGTGCCGCGGGTGTTCTCACGCTGCAAGTATTTGCGGCAAGCGTTCAGTACAGTAATGGTCGTACCGTGCACAATACCCTGCGGACCAATGTAGCAGTAGCTGCCAGCAGTCATCTGACCGTACTGGGTGTTGCCCATAGCGTAGGCCTTGTCGTACTGAGCGCGTGTGGAGTAGTTGGGGATCATAAGACCGTTGGTCACTACCATACGTGGAGCCGCAGGACGACTAGGGAACAAACCCATGGGGTGACCAGAGTACATGACGAGCGTCTGCTGTTCCGTGAGTTCGGACAGGTAGCGCATGGCCACCAAGTACTGTGCCCAGTTCTGGAAGACACTACCGTTGCCACCGTAAGTGACCAGGTGGTTGGGGAACTGTGCGACGCGGCGGTCGAGGTTGTTCATGATCATAAGCATGATACTAGCTGCCTGTTTGCATTTGGCCGGGTATTGGTCAATGGGGTACGCCTTCATCTCGTACTGCACGGGGCGGAAGCGGTGCATGTAGATGTGGCCCTCGTCCTTGAGTTCCTGCGCGAACTCGGGAGCCAGAGTGGCGTGGAACTTCTCGGGGAAGTAGCGTAACGCGTTCTGCACGGCCAGCACGAGATCTTCCTTGGACAGACCATCGATGTTGCGGTGCGGAGCCTTGGGCAGCGTCGGGTCGGGGTGGTTGCCCGGGTGCGCCGGCAGCTCGGCCGGGATGCCGTTGCGCAGGATACTCAAGTCCACGGACGACATGATGTAAGTGCGAGGTGGTGTTGACGCTTGTGAGACGCAAGGTGGATTGAGGAATGAGCGAGAGACGTATGGAGGTGCATCAGCGGCAATGCACGTCAAGAGGCGTAGCCGATCTCAGAGGAAGTTGACGTTTGACAACTCTATTTCTTGATTCCTGTTTATTGCTATATATCCGTTGTTTTGAGCCTTACAGTTTTGATAGAGGTTCTACTGATTAGCTCTCTCTAACATGATAGATGTTTATCTTTCATTTCCGAGTCCATATAAATTTAAACAATGTGCAAAGACGTCTAATCAATTGCCTATTTCAGTGCCTCGTATCGTCTGAATCGTTTACCACAAGTATTTTGCCATGCATTGCCGAATTGTACTTACATAACGATTTGATGTATCTAATTCTATTTGTTACACATCATACTAGACTGGATATGCAAAACGGAGCTGTTACGTAAAACAAATCTTGAGTTTTTGCATAGACCTCAAGCTAAAGCCAGGCCACAGGTTAACAGCATTGCTACCAAGGTTGGATATTCAAACTCAGTTTGCTGTAAGAGCACCCCTGAGAGTATTAAATGGTTAGCCCTGTAGCTACCAATAGGTTTTATATTGCCGGTCAGATGTAAGGGGCAACGTTGTTGCTGGATGCTTGGCCAAGGACCTCCAACTTCAGCGAATAATAACTACATGTACATAAACTGGTGCTTCGAGCAATACCATTCGAGACCATAGTCATTTCTGTTTGGATTGATATGACCCCCAATACTTGATTCATCGTCGCGACCCAAAAGTTTTTTTTGCACTGGCACGCATGCTTGATCGGGGACTCTTTCTTGTTACATTCGACGGGAATGTCAGGAAATAAGCAGGTCAACAGTATGGAATGGTCTTTTATGAAAAAAATTGGATTTCAAACCAATTTGTTGGTTATACTTAGATTCTGTGGTCTGATACAGCTTATTAATAGTTCTCAGAATGCGACTGTGAAGCATTTATAGTGAATTGTATGTTGGTTGGCTGGAGCGCGTATATCGAGAACAACAGTTTCAGAGCAGGAAGTACTTGCTGCTGCGTTGGCACTTACAAGCATCACGATGTCGGATGCCATTCTCTTTCCAAGGTTTAGATAAATTCTCTGCGTATGAATTACGCAACGCAAACACTACAGCCGGATCGGTCGCTCTAAATTTTGCTTTGTGTCTGGCGGTCGGTGCTGTGCCCTTCTTCGCATCGGTGATGATGTACCAGCAAATGTTTATATCCATCAGCTTGTTATCCATATATGCTCTCGTATACAATGATATTTTCAAACGGTTTAAAATATCGCTATTTTTTTTTTATTCGGTATTAAATTTAGGTTTAAGAAACCGACCAATCTAAACATACAATTTAATTATCTTCAGTGTCCATACTTGAACCTAAGCAAAAGCTTAGGTGCTCGTTAGCTAGTGCTTGCATAAGAGAAGAACTAATTACGCATCCGGCAATTGAAATGAACAGACTCCAAATATCAAGTTGAGCGTCGTCATTTACGTATTCCGAAAACATAAGTGAGAATTCGCTGCTCACGTTTACTACAGTCAAATTTGAATATTAACAATAAACCAGTGCTTACTACACTGACCAACCGCAGCAACTAAACTCCTATAGTCGAGTTCAATTTCTAGTCGATGTAAACAAGGGAGCCAATTTTAGCCACCTCGTCTTCAGGTCGCAAGTAAACTCCGTTGCAGCAACAAGCTCACCACTACAATAACTGACTAGTAGCTGAGCCATAGTAGTGAACTAGCAATGATAAGTGAGCGATAAGAGAATGTGCAACTAAAGCTCGAAGCTGAAAGTGTCGGATGTAGCCATTTTGTCGCACCTTCACTCATGCTCATAATCCTGCGTGTCGCAGCCAATCGAAAGCGGCACTCGTTCAATAAATGTTCCTATTGGCTGATAAAACAAATTTCTTCACATTATGCCAACCTTGATTTTTGATCACTCCCCAATTCGACCCAACATTCTACTGCCTTCCAGCATGACGGAGACCGCTGACCTGCTTCCTTCTTCACCTACCGCGCGTGACGCCGTACCGGACCCCGTTCCGGCGGTGAACGAGCCCGAAAAGCCGCAAACGGGGGATCAAAGTGCCAAAATTGTGATCCTCTCAGTCAACGACGTGTATGACATGGTCCCCAATGAGCACGGCCATGGCGGTATTGCAGAATTCGCAACTCTTCTAGAACGACAGAAGGCTTCGCTACCAGACGACGTGACACTGCTGGTCACGCTTAACGGTGACTTTCTCTCCGGTTCGGAAATGGCCGAACGCTTCAAAGGGTACGTTGCATTAAGTCGAAAACAATTGCAAATGTTGCATCATCTAATTATGTTTTTGTGCAACCTGTTGCAGCGCGCACATGATCGAATTGATGAATCACTTAGATATCGAGTACGTCGTATTGGGCAACCACGAGTTCGACTTTGGGTCCGACGAACTCAAAGCTCGAATGCGCGAGTCGACAGCGAAATGGTTTGGATCCAACGTACGAAACGCAGCATCCGGGACATTGTTCGACGATGTCGTGGATACGGAGATTATTACATTAAAAGACGGACTAAAGCTCGGCGTCTTTGGCGTCTGCACGGAGGAGACCCCGACGCTGTCGTTCCCCGGCTCCAGCGTCAAGTTCGAGGATGTATTTGCAACATCTCGACGCTGCGTTGAGCAACTTAAATCTCAAGGCGCAGATTTCATCCTGGCACTCACGCATCTGTCCATTTCGCAGGACAAGAAACTTGCGCGCCAAGTCCCTGGCATCGATTTGGTACTTGGTGGCCACGATCACGAGCCGTTCACAATGTATGAAGGCAAAACGTTTATCCACAAGTCCGGACAGAACGCGTTTTGGTTGGCTAAACTTGAGTTTGAGTTGAAACGCTCAGCTGATCACCCAGAGCGTGGATTAATTGTGTTGCCACAGTGGAGCATGATTGCCAATGCGTATTTGCCACCACAACGAGCATGCCAACAAATTCTCTACACGTACATGCAACAAATGGCAAGTGAAGACGATCCGGAGAAGAATGAGCGAGTGTTGGCTACACTGGCGACCACGTTAACCACTCGGACTGCGCTGTTGCGGGCAGGGGAAAGCAACGGAGGCAACTTAGTGGCAGATGCGCTGAGAAGTGAACTGGCAGCTGATGTGGGTTTTATCAATGGGGGTTTTATTCGAGGAGACAAGGAATATCCCGCAAAATCCAGCATCACTGTGGGTATTTTAAAACACGAGATGCCGTTCCCACGACCTGCAGTTCTAGTCCGAATCAACGCCAGCGACCTACGCGATGCATTCATCCAACATATGTACAAATATCCGCAACAGAGCGGCTCACATCCGCATGTGTCGGGGCTAAAGTTGACCATCGACATGAAGGCAACTCCGCCAGTCGTCACTAAGATGCTACACGAGAACGGCGAGCCAGTGGACTTGGACACGGAGGTCCTCGTAGCCACGTCCAAGTTTGTTGCTGGCGGCGGTGACGGCTGCTCGTCCTGGCTAAAGGGCGAGATTTTGAGGGAGGCATCAAAGATCCCAGAGGTTGTAGCCGACTTCATGATGAAGAAGCGACTGCTGGCATATCCAGAGCACGAAGGACGAATCACGATCATCGAGTAAGTGAAGATCTAGATTCTCTAATAAACTCACGGACCATCTTGTGAAATCGTTTGACAATTAAAGAAAAATACTACAGTAGTGGCTTGAATAAATCGAAGTTTTTAGGCACTTACTGTAGTATGTATAAAAAATGCAATGACGTTTTCTTTATGAAGCGGAGGCTTTGCTATCGGTGCTCATTATGGACACGACGTCGTGTATCGTGCGCGACGCCCGCCAGGCC
Organism: Phytophthora betacei; assembly: GCA_011320135.1. NCBI lineage: Eukaryota > Oomycota > Peronosporomycetes > Peronosporales > Peronosporaceae > Phytophthora > Phytophthora betacei. The sequence goes on along the minus strand of JAANHX010000444.1, from coordinate 321,509 downwards.
ACCAGGAAAGGCGACTGTACTGTACATGTGGGCTGTCCCCTTGCAACCAATATTCGCCGGAGGAGAAGTGCTCTGACTACATGAGATCACGTCCGCGCGGTTGCTGAGGACATTGCTCCTGAGGCAAAATGTTGTCGGCAACTTGCATGTAAATTTGGTAAGGTAAATTGCGACTGACAGGTATCCACAATCGCGCGGAGAGATCCACTTCAACGTGCCTCCCCATCCTCCAAAGTTTTGAAATCCCAACTGTCTCAAGGGTAACAGCAAGGGATTTTGTGGCACAACTTTACGTGTCGAGAGTGTCCGACACCAAAACTAGCGGTGCAAACGGCAACGACAAACTTGCTGCTGACAGTTATTAGATTTGCCACCGATATGCCTGAAAAAATGCGGTTTACGGGGCATACGGAAAACAGCTGAATATTCGAATGGTCGTCTCGCAATCTGATTGGTTAATAACGGCAGAAAAGCTCCATCTGGTTCGGCTGTCTTCTGACTGACTTGCGCCGTTGCCATCGCAGCGCAGCGCAAGGCCATTACCATTCCCTCATCCTCTTGGGTCCGCGGCACCCACACACACACAGGTTCCTTTTCTTCGAGCGCTTTCGAAGCGAGTGCTGGGCGATACCACCGCCGTCCAGGGCTAGTAACGTTAGCGCTTGCTTGCCGGTTCGCCGTTTCCCGCTGTGAATCGTCCGCAACTCGCGTTGTCGCCTTGTGGCCAGTGCAGTCAACGAACGCATACATAGAAGGAGGTCACACGGTTCTCAAGCCACTCACACGCAGCTTTCCGTGTCCGCGTCTGCTCAAACTTTGCGGCTTTTATCCCAACAAGACAAGAGCTCCAGTTTCGCAACCTTCACCGACTAGCGTTATATAATAATCGGGGAGGAAACATGCGTTCATGGTTCTTCTTGACGGCGCTAGTGGCCGTGGCGTCCACGTCGTGGCTCTCACAAGGTAGGCATGCAGTAATGTATTTTACAGACTCTTCACAGTCGCGACTAACAATTTCGTTCGCGTCATTTCAGTGGAGGCAGCGGCGTGTGCCGAGATCTGCTACACAACGGAGCTCAAGGGCTTCGGACCGGGAGGGAGTGCCGGCTGTAGCTGTAGTGGCTCGCAACAAGGAGCACGTACAGGATCCGGAAGCTGCAGCTGTGGCCAGTGCTATACAGCGTCAGGCAGTGGCGTCATCGGCTACGCTGTCAACAGCGACGGCACGTGCACGTTTGGAACAAATTGTGGAGACTGCGACTACTCGTCGACTTCGTCTGGAAGCACGACGCCTACGACGTCATCAACTGCAAGCAGTGGCAGCTCCACGACGTCGACGACGCCCCCAAGCTCCACACCGACCGCTACGACAGGTAGACGCAGCTTTGGTTGATTGGTTTCTAGAGGTTTCTATCGTTCTGACCGGCTGCTCTGATGTATCTGATGGACTGGCGTCGCTTCCGTGTTTGTTTTCTATCTCATGGTAATGCGTTATTGTTGCCGTGGCTGTGTGTTGTGTGTTAACGTTCTCAGCTGCGCCTTCCACTACGTCTCCTGCTGTAACTTCAGGTGCTTCGTCGAATTCGTCGTCTGGATCGTCGTCGTCGTCGTCGTCCACTTCAGATAACAGCGGCTCGTCGACTACCACGTCGGTATCCAGTAGCTCAGGCTCGACCAACAACAACGCAGGTGAAGCTGGCAGCTCAGCGGATACGTGTACGTGACTGTAGCCAGATTTGTGGTCTATCTGGCCGATTTCCTAACGTTTCTAATGATGTATTAAACAGCGAGCAATGGCCTCAAGACATGGCAGATCGCGCTGATTATTTGCTGCGGCGTCCTGGTCTTCACGGTGGCTGTCGTGTCGGTGCTGTCGTGCTACTGCAAGGCTCGCAATCGCTTGTATGAGAACGAGGACGACCAAGCTGATGCCAGTTACTATCAGCAGCAATACCCGCGTTTACGTGACGATGTGTTTGGCTCGAGTGCTGCTGCCACGCCTTCGTTATTCTCGCAGAACCCACAGACAAGTTCACGTCGCTCTGGCAGCTCAGGCAGCCTTTCGAGCGAACTAAAGCCCATGTATGCGAACTCGGCCAACAGCGGCAGCTCGGATAGATTAGGCGTGGGTCTTGCCCCCGTACACATGCGGAACAGCTCCGGCGATTTGGCAGGAATGGCCGGCAGCTATCCGAACGAGCGGATCCTGTCCGGCAGCTACTCGAACGAGCGTATTTTATCCGGCAGCTATCCGACAGATCGGCGACCAAGCGCAGGCAACAGGTCACAAGGACGGCGTCCCAGTGTGGAGCAGGGATACAGCACAGCACGCGATCGAGACTCGTTGGCGGTGGAGTTGTAGGCGTGTACCAACAGTGCTTGGAAGCTTATCCTGGTGTATACTGGATAAAGCAGGATAAGCGACAGGATAACGGCCAGAGACAGCTTAAGCAGCATCGACTAAGACGTCGACGGTAGCGTCGAAGTAGGTTGTGTCTCTGGCTGATAGTAGCGCTCCTTTTAGTAGAATAAGTCGCGCTCAAAAACTGGAAGTCGAGGTGAGTGCTTCCACTTGAGGCAAGCTCAGACCTAGATCTGTACCCCCATTTTGCTAGGCAGTAGAGCGACAGTAGTTGAATTATTACGTTAATGACGTTAAAATTGCATTTTTGTTTGGTCGTGGGGGATCATTCTAAAACTTAAGAGGAGTTCTTCTCAAGGGTGTGTCGCCGTGAATCGACCGCAGCGGTGACACGGCTGCGCACGTCTCTGCAGACGCACGGGGTCAACCACCGCGGGACTGCGAGCCAGCAGACTTCCCCGTTCAAAAGTATCTGAATCATCTTGCTCGAATCACTTCCTCCATTGACCGTTTAAAACCTGAAATGGCACAAGTATACATGTACTGTGCATAATCTACATGTAGAGTGCATGTATACTTCGAGTCGTATAGTGAATAAAGTGTTACAGTGACGAATAGAGTTTTAACCCTTTTACAGCGCTATTCTGTATTCTACAGAATAAGAATTATGACAGGACATAATTTCCAGCAAGCTTGTAATCGTCGTAATTCCTCGCATGCTTGTGTTTGTAAAGGGTAGAGATGGGTGGTTCGATCTTGAAGGATCTACGAAGGGAAGATAGCCGGGGATAATTCGAATTGAATAGAAAAGACAGTATAAGATGACTGGAGGTTTTGAAAATTCAGTTTCTTGCTATTTTCGGCAGTTGTTGGTGACCACAGATTTCAGATTTATTCGAGAATGAACGCTCCCAACGAGAAACCGTTCAAGCAGTTATGGCGCGAGCTATCCAAGGCAGGATGGAAAGCGAGGAAGCCTAAAGGACTGAGTGCGGACTTCACGTACGTGATGCCCAGTGTGACTGGCCGCTTGGATGCAGAGAAGCGCGGAGTTAAATACTTCGTTGGTACGTTCTGCAGACAGCTCGGTATATATACTCACAGTACTGACAGATATGTGCAGGCGAACAAGAACTCATGACATTTGGACGTCGTCAGGGGTTGCTGGAGCTCTCACCTTTGCCATCACTCCCAGCAAGGATCCCCATGGGAAAGAATGCGGCGTATGAGTTGGCCCGCCGTCGTGCGCCGGTTGAAGAAGTGCTGCCAGCGGAAGAACAAGCGGCACCAACTTTGGAGATGACGCCTACTCCTCCAACTCCTCCTTCGCGTTTCCCTCCGCGTACTTCAGCTTTTCCACCGTCGACTCAAGCAGGTCAAGCAATTCAACCAGATACAGAACAAGAAGGTGGAGGCACCACTACTAGTATGGAGGATCCGGAATACGATGCTTGCTCGGGTCATGAGCGTGCCGACGAGTCGAAGAGTGAAAGCGACGATTTCAACGGGATTGATGAGTTTGATGGAGAGAACTTCATGGATGCGCTACGTGGGGAGAAGCTGTTCGGGTCAGTTGCTGTAGATGATGTGAATCTGTGCGATGAAGCCGAAGATGACAACGACAGTATTGGTTGTGACTTCGATGATGAGCTGGATGTGCCCGTGTCGCCACGAGAGGACTACGAAAGCGAAGTAGAGTCTGACAGCGACTGTGAGGAGGACAGTGAGCTATTTGTGCAAGCCGACGAAGACATGCGGCGCTTGGGAGCTTCTGGGTGGAACATTTATGACGAGCTAAATTCTGGTAAGTCGGTCGTCTACAGAATAACTCTTTTGATTCTTTTCTAACTCTGTATTATATTGAAAACAGGTGGTTTGACTCTTGAAGCCGCGCAGTTGTACGACGGAAACTGGGGGCCAACTAGATCTGCAGCAGCATTTGCAGAGTCCTCATTAGGAATGTTTTTCTACTTTCTTCCCAAGAAGCTCTGGTTTGTGATTCAGAAGGAGACGAATTTGTATCGCGAGGCTTGCATCCCGCTTGTCGCACGTCAGCAACGAGAGAAGCAGCTTCAAGCACAAGCAAAGGATCCCCAAAAGAAGGTCGACTCCGTCCAAGAGATTGAAGAGAAGCTACGGCGAGTAAAACCTATCCAGGCTCACGAATTTATCCACGTGATTGGTCTCCTCGTTGCTCGAACCCTTTGTTCTCATACGGATGGCCTGGAAAAACACTGGTCTACTCGAGAAGATGGCGCAGTCCCTCGTGGAACGTTCTCCAGGTTTATGAAGAGAGACAGATTCAAGATGATCACTCGTTACCTGCATTTCGCTAGTAACAACGCTGCAGATGCGTCTAAGGACAAGGCATGGAAAGTCAGACCGGTACTGCAGGTACTCGAGAAAACATTTCGGCGTGGCTACCGGTTGGGGCCGCGAATCAGTTTTGACGAAGGCACCATTCCAAACAGGAGCAAGTTCAATCCGGTGCGCGTCTACAACAAGGACAAACCGCACAAGTACGGGACTAAGGTTTACATGACGTGTTGCGCGGAGACTGGCTACTGTTCTCGGTACGTTGATACAGAATTGCTAGTAGTATCAGTAGTATCGGGGTGTTTCTCAGTATCATACAGATTGCCAATTCCTCTTTTCACAGAATACGAGTGAAGTCACTTACAATATGCTGTATCTTCTTCTGTATGCTACAGAATTGAAGTTTATCTCGGCGCGGCTAACAATCCAGCGGCAGCAAAGGGAACGGCACAGAAGGCAGTTATACGAAACGTGAACAAAGCCCTCGAAGGACAACCCGCAAAGCGACTTGTTGTCGCTGACAACGTCTACAGCTCGTGTGCACTGGTACTGGATTTACTTCGGAGGGGTTACTACTACGTGGGAACGCACCGCAACGACAGATTGGGATGGCCAGTCAACTTTGCGTTCACACAGAAAACGCGGCCCAAGCGTATGCCCCGAGGGACGTATCGCGTCGCCCAAGCCAAAGACTTCCCTGAGCTCATTGCTGTGTCCTGGATGGACTCGAAACCTGTGTCTATGATTGCGACTGGATGTGCAACGACGATGACTAGTGTGAGACGCCGAGTGAAGGGTGAGAGTGTTCGTGCAGACGTACCATGTCCCCAGCTGGTTGCCGATTATCATACTGGTATGGGGGGTGTCGACCAGCACGACCAGCTGCGACTGCAGCGATATTCGATACAGCGATGTGTGGCTTTCAAAAAAAATTACCGCCAGTTATTCTTGGGGTTTGTTGACATGGCGATTGTCAATGGGTTCATCCTGCACAAACTCATCTTGAAGAAAAAGGGAGAACGCATACCGACGCACGCAGAATACATGCGAAGACTGCAAACGGAGCTTTTAGCAACAACAGAAGCCACATTGCGTGCAAACACCAACGCAGAGGATTTGATTACGGAGCCAATTCGAACGCAGCCACACGCCCTGCAGAATACGAACGACATGTATGATGGAAATGGGAAGAACAAACGTCGTCAGCACCTTTGCAAGGTATGCTCGGCAATGGCGACGCCCCAAACGAAAAGCTTTGAAAGCAGCTACTTCTGCCCCCAGTGCACTCAATCCCACGCCGGCTACGTACCTCTATGTAATCGCGTTCGGAGAGAGGATAGCGGCAACACGCTCACGTGCAGCCAGATTTGGCACCAGGTCTGGCGAAACGGAACTGCGATTCCAGCACACCTGAAGAAGCGCATACGCTTTCGCAAGCGTAAGCGCGCTGACGAAGAGAAAGAAGACAGTAGTTAGCTAGTTAGTAGTCAAATCAATAGACTGTTCGCTCACCAAACTTTTCGGCCAGTTCAAGCCTAGTTCTTCTTCTACTCTTGCTAAGTTTTACCAAACTTTTCGGCCAGTTCAAGCCTAGTTCTTCTTCTACTCTTGCTAGTCTAGAACTGGCCGAAAATTTGGTGAGCGAACTTCTGCCGCGTAGCGATGAAGCTCCGGCGGCCATCCAAAATGGCGCGAAGCCGCCAATCTCACTTATCGTTTTGGAGGGGAAATACCTTACAGAAGACATTGCGATCTTTTTTTATTCTGCAGTAGCCAATCAAAACCCCAGATAATAGCGTATGGTGGATACATTGCGAAGTTTTTGTCCGTAGAAACGATGTCTTTGCACTTTTTCGCAGTGTCCACCTCACATGATTCGCGAGACAGCTACCATTAGATAAATTGTTGCATTCTTCTGTCAATAGTTTAATCAAGATAAACCTTTATTCTGTATTATACAGAATAAAACCCCGCTTTAAAAGGGTTAAAACATGTAGGACTATCGAAAATGACATTGTTAAAGTTTAAAGTTAGGGATCGTCAAACAAAGAGTTCAAATTGTTTTTTTGTAAGTCTTATTTTGTATTTGCTCTTTTTTTTGGTCAAAAACGATGTCGTTTGAACTGTCAGACGACCTTGGTGCAACATCTCATTTTTGGCGGCAAAGCAGCCTAGAAATTTCCAATCATGGTCAGCAACGGCAAGCGACGTCGCGCGCCGAGCGATGATAGCGACGAGGAGCAGAAGACACAGCGCACAGACACTGTGGATGACGAAGAGGACGAGGAGGAGACGTCTCCACGCCGTCCAAAGGCTCGCGCAGCTCCTCCCGGGCGCAATCGTAAGGGTTTCCTAGAGAACTCGCAACTAACCGAGACGGACCGTCGCCACGTGCGTTACAAGGAGCGCGAGCTGTTGCAGAGCATCAAGGAGAACGCCAATGACTTAGCCAAGATCACGAGCGACACGTTCGACACGCACACGCAGGAGCTGGACCAGATGTACGACAGTGTGTGCTACCCTCGCGAGGCCAATCTGGACGCCAGTAACTTGGACGAACTCAATGTGGCGGTGGCTAAACAGTCACAAGCACTGGGCTCCAGCGACCTCACCAAGGTTCGAGACAAATTTATAATATTGCAGAGGGCATTGTGTCTAATTTTTAATATTTTTAAAAGTATGACACGACGGATTTGATCCGCGCGACGCAAAACGCGTGCACGATGGAGTCGCAGAACGGGGAATTCGACTGGAACACACTGGGAAATGCAGCTGGAGCCTGTTTCCGATCCGTCCCGGAGAGTAGTTTCCTGTATGTTGTGATGAAGAGGAAATGTTATTTTTTATTCTGCTAATATTTTTATTTTTAGGTTTGGGCTGATGGATACGGAGGTGGTGCGCAAGGAGAGAAAGAAAGCGAGACGAGCACAGGAAGATGTAAACGCACAAGAAGCGCAGCCTACGGAGTATATCAACAAGGTTCGTGGATAAAGTTTTGATAATTTTTTTATAAAAATATTTGACGATTTTTTTTTACCCTGTAGAAAGACCGCAAGGACGCACAAGCGCGTCGATTGGAGATCTTGCAGAGCAAGTTGAGTGAAGGAGAGCGCGTCAAGCCACTCTTTGACATGGTCATCAACCCCAAGAGTTTCACACAGGTGCGTCACTGTCAGAATTTTTTTTTCAAACTGCGATTAGCTAATGGGAAATTACTTGATACTGTGACTATTAGACAGTGGAGAACCTGTTTGATACGTCGTTCCTCGTGCGTAATAACTCGGCTGAAATCGGCATCGACGATGGATCTGGCCTGCCGTACTTAAGTAAGTACCCGCTGCTTGTAGTAGAAGACCTGTATGACTGAAAAATGGACTTTTACTATTTTTTATTATGACAGAGAACCAGGAGGGACTGAACGAAGCCAATCTCCCGCCGTCGACGCAGAGTATTATCAGCATCACGCCGGCGCAATGGGAGCAGCTTGCGTGTGTGACTGGACGAGAAGAACCTCTTCTTGGTCATCGATCGTAGTCACTAAAATATTTCTAAAACTGCGATATATTTTTTCTCCATTTTATTTAGTGTTGATGGTGAATATTACCTCGATTTGGTCAAATTACTAGCTCGGACTACTAAAAAATATCTAGGCGCGACTTGGATGAAATAACTCTGCTTAGTGGCAGCTGTTGTGGACTGTGGTCGTGCCGGTTGACTCGGTGGTGATGAGTACGTCGGCTTGGTCGTGCCCTGATAGGATCGGGGGAGCAGTGTAGTAACCAGTGTCAATTGGGGTATGCGGTGGGGTACGTGTAACAACCACAGATTCCGCATACATCGCGACGCTGGAGCTGGGTGGACTCGTCTCTGAAATGATCGGCAACGTCTCTAGACTCGGGAGACTCGTAGCCGTGGCTTCTATGGTTGAGCCTGACGAACTGCTAGTGCTGTGCATGTCCGTAGTATCAACTGTCAGTTCAGCGGAGCCTGAAGAAGACGACGGGTCGCTGTCAGTTGAATCCTCAACCGACGTGTCTTCGTTTCCAGTGTCGTCACCAGCGCTGTTCGACGCCCTGGAGCCATCAGTTGAGGCAGACTCTGAAGCACGGATCGATGCAGTTTTCGAAGTGCTCTCGGCCCCACCACAAGCCACAGACGACACCAACAGTTCCTTCACATTCGCGTAGCTTAGACCAGTTTTCGTGACTGTGGACTCGTCAGGTTTGGCCGTCGGGAACCACAGAAAATCTGGGTGGTCTGTCTTCGAGCGTTCCACCCACTCACCGCCGATAACAGCGTAGTCGGCATCCAGTTCGAGCAAATATTCATAGTAATCTGTGACTGTGTACGGCTCCACCCGGTCGGCTGTAGCAAGTGGACCGTCAGCGTACGCCTCGACGATCCAGGTCACGGTTGTATTAACGTACGCGAGATACACCATCTCGCTGTTGAACGGGTACACACTCGTGCCGAAATACTGCTGCGACGCTTGTGCATTGTCCACCAGCTCCATCTTCTGCACCTCGTACGACCGCACAGGCTGGTTCCAGACCTGAGCGCCTGCCGTGACGTCTATAATGAACGATTGCTCGTGTTTCCCCATGATGTTTGTGATGGCGAGATGGAAGAAACCGGCACCTAGATCACGACGCGCTGCGCTCGTGTAGCGTCCGTACTCGTCCATCATGACGGGAGTGTCTGGGCCATTAAAACGGGCACCGGTGAAGACCGTCGGGATAGCAGATCCGTCGTAGATATCCGATACCAAGGCTTTAATATCCATCACATGGAACGTTTGTCCATTCTTGACGACGTCGCATTTTGGTTCGTCCTCGAGCATGGCAGCCGGCGCCCAGGCGTGGCAAATACCGTACCACGTCGGGATGCAGTAGCCACTCGGGGCGTCTTTGCGAATAGCGCACACACTGCCGTCTTTAAGTGACGCGCAGTCTGTATCAGCTGCGCACTTTGTGCTGTTGGAATGTGCGTCGACGCCATTTTGAGCCGAGATCTTGTTCATAAAGTCAATGGGATCAAGACCAAAAGCTTCGGCGTATTTAGCGCTAGCACTTTTGTCGCCGGTTCTCCAGATGACGTTGATGCTGTCCTGGTACGCGGGCCAGTAGCTACCTGGCCACGGGATTTTCGGCGCAGCAGCAGAAGAGTATTTCTCCTTTAGCGTCGTGAAGTCCACTTCGAGACTTTCATCGAAGTACGTCTCTAAATCCGAGATATCCGAGCCGGGTGCGTCCTCCATGCGGCGTAATTTACGCGTCGACTCGGCCGATCCGGCGGCGTTGCATTGGTCAACGGGATACTCGACAGGTACGGCGCCGTTGTAGTCCTTCATGACTGCTGGGTGGTCATCCGTTAAGAAAGCATCCGCTCCTGTAGGCATGTAAGCGTTGCATTGTAGAGGGGTAGCTTGAGCTAGTTCTAGTGTAGCGGCAGCGATCACGACACTCAGTGCGACGCAGGGTACGATTTTCACCATATTGATTGAGACTGTAATACACTGTTGGTAGTTGCGAGGTAACTTTCCAACGAGATGGAAAATTGGAGAATGGGTTCCAGCTACGAGAAGGCGGATTTGCGATGCAGTTGAAGCAATTTCAGTTATCCAGGGTCCACAACGACTGGTGTCTCCACGGGCACGTTCGCAACTGCATGATTCATCTTGAAACGGAGAAAGTTTGGCTCCTGGATACAATCGTCGACTGCAGTATCTCAGACCATTTTCAAGTGCACTAGAAGTTTTGTAAATGCCCAATCCATACTTTTTGTAGCTGGTATCCATCTCATATTCATGTAGACTACCTAATCCATACTTTAATAGCTGGCATACACGTGGGTCATCTCATTTTCATGCGGTCCTCTTACCCAGCTCCGTCTTGCATGTGCGTCAGTTGCTGGATTGCGAAGACACAGCTTTGCCGCGTAAAAGATAACGGCAGTGCCCTTGGAGGCTCGTGGAAGAGCTACTGGATATTATTGCATCCACCAAAAGCCGAGTCGTTGTCAACGGCCACTGCAGGATACACAATGGTTGGGACGAGTGTATGTATGGATATGTTCGTGTTGCCACTCTGCATACAGGTGACGAGAAGGACGTCTGAGCTTCATAGGCATGCCCTCGGGTGTTGTAATCTGTTGTGCAACTGTAGTTTTATTGTCGATAAATGATTGCTTGTGCTTGGTCACCAACCCCATGGGAAGGCAACTGCGATGCATCCGCTGCATCGCCACCTTCCAGTTATAAAACCAAATAACCTTTCGTGCACTCTAGGTGTGCGTAACTTCTACATCTCTACATGCTCCGGCATACTTCGTCGACGAGAGCTAAGCTCCAAGTTTTAATTATTTCTATCTGTTTAATTTCAAACCGATAACACTGTAATTGCAAATGCTATTATTATTAATAATTCAGACATATTTAACGCCGGCGTTGGTAGAGAGGAAAACATGGGCTCATCTTCGGCTCCTCGACTTTCTCGTATGTTTCCTGTACGGGCGTGTAGACTTCCTTATCCCAGCCCCTCACGAAGTATATTACAGTAAAAATCTGAAGCAACAGCACCAAGGTTGGCAAACATTTAATACATTACTTGACATTATGTAAAACGCACAGCTATCATGATCGGTCATCAAGGCTTCGATGATGCGATGGACTCCAACGCAATTACGCGCACATCTTGTGCTCATGGAGTGCTGGAAAACGAGACTCCTCACCATTCACTTGGGTCTGACGGCCGTCATCTATGCCTTCGTTGTACTCGCCCTCAGTTCCGGTCGGCGCAGGCGTCGGCGCATCCGTGCCGTACGTCTCCTTACTCGGGGTAGCGGTCGTAGAAACCGGGGCATCCGTGGATGGCTGCTGCTCGGGTGAAGTGGGCACCGGCGTCTCCTGGGACTCGCCCTCAGTTCCGGTCGGCGCAGGCGTCGGCGCATCCGTGCCGTACGTCTCCTCAGTCGGGGTAGCGGTCGTAGAAACCGGGGCATCCGTGGATGGCTGCTGCTCGGGTGAAGTGGGCACCGGCGTCTCCTGGGACTCGCCCTCAGTTCCGGTCGGCGCAGGCGTCGGCGCATCCGTGCCGTACGTCTCCTCAGTCGGGGTAGCGGTTGTGGCGACCGGCGCATCCGTCTTCGCTTCGATGGTATTCTCTGGTGTTTTGCTTGGAGATTCTTCTTCTTTCTTTCCTTTTCCGCTGTTTTTATCACTTTTCCCAGCGGTGGTGTCCTTTGACTTTAATGGTGCTTCCGTAGATTCATCTCCACTGTGCGATGCCTCTTCGGAGTCCGTACTCGTTGAGTTGCATGCAATTGATAGTTCCAGTAGCTCTTGCACATCTGCGTAGCTTAGACCCACACTCGTGACTGTCGAAATATCAGGCTTGCCAGTTGGGAACCAGAGGAAATCAGGATGATCAGCCTTCGAGTCTCCAACCCACTCACCACCGATAATGTTGTAGTCAGAATCGAGCTCCAAGAGATACTCGTAATTGTTCGACACTGTAAATTGACCCATTTTGCCTGTGGACACCAGTGCGCCGTCGATGTATGTCTCGACAGCCCACGTGACTGTAGTCTTGACGTACGCCAGATGCACCATACCGGAGTTAAACGGGTATGAAGACGTGCCAAAGTGTGTCTCGCATGCTTTTGCAGTATCGACAATCTCCATCTTCTGCACCTCGTACGACCGCACAGGCTGGTTCCAGACCTGAGCGCCTGCCGTGACGTCTATAATGAACGATTGCTCGTGTTTCCCCATGATGTTTGTGATGGCGAGATGGAAGAAACCGGCACCTAGATCACGACGCGCTGCGCTCGTGTAGCGTCCGTACTCGTCCATCATGACGGGAGTGTCTGGGCCATTAAAACGGGCACCGGTGAAGACCGTCGGGATAGCAGATCCGTCGTAGATATCCGATACCAAGGCTTTAATATCCATCACATGGAACGTTTGTCCATTCTTGACGACGTCGCATTTTGGTTCGTCCTCGAGCATGGCAGCCGGCGCCCAGGCGTGGCAAATACCGTACCACGTCGGGATGCAGTAGCCACTCGGGGCGTCTTTGCGAATAGCGCACACACTGCCGTCTTTAAGTGACGCGCAGTCTGTATCAGCTGCGCACTTTGTGCTGTTGGAATGTGCGTCGACGCCATTTTGAGCCGAGATCTTGTTCATAAAGTCAATGGGATCAAGACCAAAAGCTTCGGCGTATTTAGCGCTAGCACTTTTGTCGCCGGTTCTCCAGATGACGTTGATGCTGTCCTGGTACGCGGGCCAGTAGCTACCTGGCCACGGGATTTTCGGCGCAGCAGCAGAAGAGTATTTCTCCTTTAGCGTCGTGAAGTCCACTTCGAGACTTTCATCGAAGTACGTCTCTAAATCCGAGATATCCGAGCCGGGTGCGTCCTCCATGCGGCGTAATTTACGCGTCGACTCGGCCGATCCGGCGGCGTTGCATTGGTCAACGGGATACTCGACAGGTACGGCGCCGTTGTAGTCCTTCATGACTGCTGGGTGGTCATCCGTTAAGAAAGCATCCGCTCCTGTAGGCATGTAAGCGTTGCATTGTAGAGGGGTAGCTTGAGCTAGTTCTAGTGTAGCGGCAGCGATCACGACACTCAGTGCGACGCAGGGTACGATTTTCACCATATTGATTGAGACTGTAATACACTGTTGGTAGTTGCGAGGTAACTTTCCAACGAGATGGAAAATTGGAGAATGGGTTCCAGCTACGAGAAGGCGGATTTGCGATGCAGTTGAAGCAATTTCAGTTATCCAGGGTCCACAACGACTGGTGTCTCCACGGGCACGTTCGCAACTGCATGATTCATCTTGAAACGGAGAAAGTTTGGCTCCTGGATACAATCGTCGACTGCAGTATCTCAGACCATTTTCAAGTGCACTAGAAGTTTTGTAAATGCCCAATCCATACTTTTTGTAGCTGGTATCCATCTCATATTCATGTAGACTACCTAATCCATACTTTAATAGCTGGCATACACGTGGGTCATCTCATTTTCATGCGGTCCTCTTACCCAGCTCCGTCTTGCATGTGCGTCAGTTGCTGGATTGCGAAGACACAGCTTTGCCGCGTAAAAGATAACGGCAGTGCCCTTGGAGGCTCGTGGAAGAGCTACTGGATATTATTGCATCCACCAAAAGCCGAGTCGTTGTCAACGGCCACTGCAGGATACACAATGGTTGGGACGAGTGTATGTATGGATATGTTCGTGTTGCCACTCTGCATACAGGTGACGAGAAGGACGTCTGAGCTTCATAGGCATGCCCTCGGGTGTTGTAATCTGTTGTGCAACTGTAGTTTTATTGTCGATAAATGATTGCTTGTGCTTGGTCACCAACCCCATGGGAAGGCAACTGCGATGCATCCGCTGCATCGCCACCTTCCAGTTATAAAACCAAATAACCTTTCGTGCACTCTAGGTGTGCGTAACTTCTACATCTCTACATGCTCCGGCATACTTCGTCGACGAGAGCTAAGCTCCAAGTTTTAATTATTTCTATCTGTTTAATTTCAAACCGATAACACTGTAATTGCAAATGCTATTATTATTAATAATTCAGACATATTTAACGCCGGCGTTGGTAGAGAGGAAAACATGGGCTCATCTTCGGCTCCTCGACTTTCTCGTATGTTTCCTGTACGGGCGTGTAGACTTCCTTATCCCAGCCCCTCACGAAGTATATTACAGTAAAAATCTGAAGCAACAGCACCAAGGTTGGCAAACATTTAATACATTACTTGACATTATGTAAAACGCACAGCTATCATGATCGGTCATCAAGGCTTCGATGATGCGATGGACTCCAACGCAATTACGCGCACATCTTGTGCTCATGGAGTGCTGGAAAACGAGACTCCTCACCATTCACTTGGGTCTGACGGCCGTCATCTATGCCTTCGTTGTACTCGCCCTCAGTTCCGGTCGGCGCAGGCGTCGGCGCATCCGTGCCGTACGTCTCCTTACTCGGGGTAGCGGTCGTAGAAACCGGGGCATCCGTGGATGGCTGCTGCTCGGGTGAAGTGGGCACCGGCGTCTCCTGGGACTCGCCCTCAGTTCCGGTCGGCGCAGGCGTCGGCGCATCCGTGCCGTACGTCTCCTCAGTCGGGGTAGCGGTCGTAGAAACCGGGGCATCCGTGGATGGCTGCTGCTCGGGTGAAGTGGGCACCGGCGTCTCCTGGGACTCGCCCTCAGTTCCGGTCGGCGCAGGCGTCGGCGCATCCGTGCCGTACGTCTCCTCAGTCGGGGTAGCGGTTGTGGCGACCGGCGCATCCGTCTTCGCTTCGATGGTATTCTCTGGTGTTTTGCTTGGAGATTCTTCTTCTTTCTTTCCTTTTCCGCTGTTTTTATCACTTTTCCCAGCGGTGGTGTCCTTTGACTTTAATGGTGCTTCCGTAGATTCATCTCCACTGTGCGATGCCTCTTCGGAGTCCGTACTCGTTGAGTTGCATGCAATTGATAGTTCCAGTAGCTCTTGCACATCTGCGTAGCTTAGACCCACACTCGTGACTGTCGAAATATCAGGCTTGCCAGTTGGGAACCAGAGGAAATCAGGATGATCAGCCTTCGAGTCTCCAACCCACTCACCACCGATAATGTTGTAGTCAGAATCGAGCTCCAAGAGATACTCGTAATTGTTCGACACTGTAAATTGACCCATTTTGCCTGTGGACACCAGTGCGCCGTCGATGTATGTCTCGACAGCCCACGTGACTGTAGTCTTGACGTACGCCAGATGCACCATACCGGAGTTAAACGGGTATGAAGACGTGCCAAAGTGTGTCTCGCATGCTTTTGCAGTATCGACAATCTCCATCGTCTGCACATTGTACGACCACACAGGCTGATTCCAGACCTCGGAGTCTGCCGCTACGTCCATAATGAGAGATGTCTGATGTTTGCCCATGATGTTACTGATGGCGATGTGGAAGAAACCAGCTCCCAAATCGCGGCGGGCAGGCTTCGTGAACCGTCCGAACTGGTCCACATCTCCAGCATTGTCTGGGCCATTGAACCGAGCACCAGTGAACACGGTCGAGATCTGAGCGCCGGCGTAAACTTCCGTCAGCAACGCCTTGATGTCGAACACGTGAAAGTTCACATCGTTCAACTCAACGTTGCACTTGGGTTCCTGCTCGAGGAGAGCTGCCGGTGCCCATGCGTGGCAAAGACCGTACCATGATGGGATGCAGCGCCCGGTTGAAGTACCATCTCGCATAGCGCACTCACCGCTGCCATTACAGCCCGCTTTCGTACGGCACGATTTAGCGTTCTTGATCGAATCGATACCGTTGCTGGCGGAGATCTTGTCTTTAAAGTCCCCGACATCTAGGCCATAAGCCTTGGCGTACTTCTCCGACGGGCAAGCTTCTCCGCTTCTCCAGACATGGTTAATACTGTCCTGAAAGGTAGGCCAGTAGCTGCTGGGCCATGGCGTGTTTGGAGCCGTGGCGTGAGGAAATTGCTCCTTCAATACCTTGAAGCCAACCTCCAGTTGTTCGCCGAAGTATGACGAGAGATCATCAATATCTGAATAGGACGAATCCTCCATCACGCGCAGCTTCCTGTACGCCACATCGTTCTTCACTGTCATTGACTTGGCGTGAGCTTCGTTGGGGTCGACAGGTATGATCGGCTTAACACAGTCATCATTAGGCTTGGCACCGTAGGCTGGGTGTGATGCATTCAGCGGCGCGTTGAGCTCAACGGGGGTGTACGGGTTGAACTCGAGTGGAGCCGACTGGATCAGAAGCGTCGAAGCTGCTGCAATCGCGGCGCCGAGCGCAACGGAGCGAACGATCATCACCATTCTGGAAAAGACTCAACTAGGTGAGTGGCTCGCTCGACGGAGAGACTGCTGGGGTGCTGAGCCTCCGAACGAGTCGAGAAAATGAGGAATGAGGCTGAGCAAAAGGAAATGGTGGCGCCGCATAACGCGCCTTGAAGACGCACCTCGAGCGGTACGCTCTCTGGCGGTAGAGAACAAAAGCATATTGTACTCGAAGGCTGACTCCGCTCAGACGTTTCGAAGCAAGATTGCTTTGAAAATAATGCTGTTTGTATCTAAATTAGTCCGACTCGCGATCTTATCCAATCTGTGGTTAGATGACCAGCATTTCTTACTCACCACCAAAAACAGGTGTCAGGGCTGCCTTCAAACCTTGGCGAGTTGACAAAGCGTACAGCGACGCGGATCAATGCAGCGATGCGCTGGTCTTTTAACTAAAAATTAGATAGAGCTGTATTCCAGAAACTAAAGCTCTCTAATATTATTTAAAGAATGGCGAATCATGCAATGATGAAATAATCGTATGCAAAGGATGAGAGCCGTCAGGCTCATTCGATATCCTTGCGACGTGCTAATATGCAGTCTCAAATTTTCTCAGCGTTTTCAAGACTGCAACGAACGTCTCAGCAGTCATTTTGAAGCTCTTTGGTACCAGCGATAGGATTCTGATTGTTGATGATCTTCATTTTTAGTGTTTTACTCCTGTACTTAAAATACTAGCTTCAAAAAGGATCAGCAAAGCGGCTGGCCTCCTACGGATCACCAGAAGTTTTGGAGACTAGACTGACAGTCTCTACTGGAATCATGTCGCCTGCTGGAAAATGGAGCAGCTGATGCCACTGCTCTCTGCGAAGGGGCACACTGCGTCAGCAGCAAACAGATAAATTGTGTCAACGACAAACGTAAGCTATGTATCGCAACTGTCCTTGTGAAAGGCTAAACCTGAATCAGGTGTCGAGATCGGAACAAAGACCATCTAGGTATTGCTGGGTGTATTGGTAGATTCTTAGATACTTTCCAGACAGGATCACTTAGTCAACGTGTCGTTCCACCGCATTTAAAGTAAGAAATGAAGTGTATTACTGCATCACCCCTAAAGTAAAAGAGAAATCAAGCAAAGCTTGTCGACGTTGGAAGACGCAGAAGCTGTCGCCAACGCCGGTAAACATCAACACGCATCGGATGCAGATTCAAATTGCTCTTAGGCCGAAGGATCTTTTCCCGGGTGAATTCCTGCTATGGTGAGATCACCACCATAGCGTGAGCTCGCCAAGACGACGGTACCATTTCGACTTGTTGCCCTGGTTCGGCGATTGGTTTGCCTGGCCCGGGTTAGTCGACTTAGGGGTCGAAGTGGGTTTGTACGTCACAATTGGCGTAGGAGGGTAGGTCGGAGCGTACGTAACCACTGGAGTCTCTGTCGGCGTAGAAGTTGGTGCGTATGTTGGTGCATCAGTGGATTTCGGAGTTTCGGTCGGATAGTTTGGTGAGTCCGAAGGGGCATACGTCGTCGGCGTTTCTGTAGTAGGTGCCGGGTAGCAGATCAAACTCGGGTATGGCGTCTCCGGCGGGTACGTTGCTGGAGCGGTGGTCTCGGGTGCGTATGTCTCGGGAGGGTAGGTCGACGGCGCGGTGGTCTCAGGCGAGTACGTCTCCGGTGGGTACGTTGCTGGAGCGGTGGTCTCGGGTGCGTATGTCTCGGGAGGGTAGGTCGACGGCGCGGTGGTCTCAGGCGAGTACGTCTCCGGCGGGTACGTTGCTGGAGCGGTGGTCTCGGGTGCGTATGTCTCGGGAGGGTAGGTCGACGGCGCGGTGGTCTCAGGCGAGTACGTCTCCGGCGGGTACGTTGCTGGAGCGGTGGTCTCGGGTGCGTATGTCTCGGGAGGGTAGGTCGACGGCGCGGTGGTCTCAGGCGAGTACGTCTCCGGCGGGTACGTTGCTGGAGCGGTGGTCTCGGGTGCGTATGTCTCGGGAGGGTAGGTCGACGGCGCGGTGGTCTCAGGCGAGTACGTCTCCGGCGGGTACGTTGCTGGAGCGGTGGTCTCGGGTGCGTATGTCTCGGGAGGGTAGGTCGACGGCGCGGTGGTCTCAGGCGAGTACGTCTCCGGCGGGTACGTTGCTGGAGCGGTGGTCTCGGGTGCGTATGTCTCGGGAGGGTAGGTCGACGGCGCGGTGGTCTCAGGCGAGTACGTCTCCGGCGGGTACGTTGCTGGAGCGGTGGTCTCGGGTGCGTATGTCTCGGGAGGGTAGGTCGACGGCGCGGTGGTCTCAGGCGAGTACGTCTCCGGCGGGTACGTTGCTGGAGCGGTGGTCTCGGGTGCGTATGTCTCGGGAGGGTAGGTCGACGGCGCGGTGGTCTCAGGCGAGTACGTCTCCGGTGGGTACGTTGCTGGAGCGGTGGTCTCGGGTGCGTATGTCTCGGGAGGGTAGGTCGACGGCGCGGTGGTCTCAGGCGAGTACGTCTCCGGCGGGTACGTTGCTGGAGCGGTGGTCTCGGGTGCGTATGTCTCGGGAGGGTAGGTCGACGGCGCGGGTGGTCTCAGGCGAGTACGTCTCCGGCGGGTACGTTGCTGGAGCGGTGGTCTCGGGTGCGTATGTCTCGGGAGGGTAGGTCGACGGCGCGGTGGTCTCAGGCGAGTACGTCTCCGGCGGGTACGTTGCTGGAGCGGTGGTCTCGGGTGCGTATGTCTCGGGAGGGTAGGTCGACGGCGCGGTGGTCTCAGGCGAGTACGTCTCCGGCGGGTACGTTGCTGGAGCGGTGGTCTCGGGTGCGTATGTCTCGGGAGGGTAGGTCGACGGCGCGGTGGTCTCAGGCGAGTACGTCTCCGGCGGGTACGTTGCTGGAGCGGTGGTCTCGGGTGCGTATGTCTCGGGAGGGTAGGTCGACGGCGCGGTGGTCTCAGGCGAGTACGTCTCCGGCGGGTACGTTGCTGGAGCGGTGGTCTCGGGTGCGTATGTCTCGGGAGGGTAGGTCGACGGCGCGGTGGTCTCAGGCGAGTACGTCTCCGGCGGGTACGTTGCTGGAGCGGTGGTCTCGGGTGCGTATGTCTCGGGAGGGTAGGTCGACGGCGCGGTGGTCTCAGGCGAGTACGTCTCCGGCGGGTACGTTGCTGGAGCGGTGGTCTCGGGTGCGTATGTCTCGGGAGGGTAGGTCGACGGCGCGGTGGTCTCAGGCGAGTACGTCTCCGGCGGGTACGTTGCTGGAGCGGTGGTCTCGGGTGCGTATGTCTCGGGAGGGTAGGTCGACGGCGCGGTGGTCTCAGGCGAGTACGTCTCCGGCGGGTACGTTGCTGGAGCGGTGGTCTCGGGTGCGTATGTCTCGGGAGGGTAGGTCGACGGCGCGGTGGTCTCAGGCGAGTACGTCTCCGGCGGGTACGTTGCTGGAGCGGTGGTCTCGGGTGCGTATGTCTCGGGAGGGTAGGTCGACGGCGCGGTGGTCTCAGGCGAGTACGTCTCCGGTGGGTACGTTGCTGGAGCGGTGGTCTCGGGTGCGTATGTCTCGGGAGGGTAGGTCGACGGCGCGGTGGTCTCAGGCGAGTACGTCTCCGGCGGGTACGTTGCTGGAGCGGTGGTCTCGGGTGCGTATGTCTCGGGAGGGTAGGTCGACGGCGCGGTGGTCTCAGGCGAGTACGTCTCCGGCGGGTACGTTGCTGGAGCGGTGGTCTCGGGTGCGTATGTCTCGGGAGGGTAGGTCGACGGCGCGGTGGTCTCAGGCGAGTACGTCTCCGGCGGGTACGTTGCTGGAGCGGTGGTCTCGGGTGCGTATGTCTCGGGAGGGTAGGTCGACGGCGCGGTGGTCTCAGGCGAGTACGTCTCCGGCGGGTACGTTGCTGGAGCGGTGGTCTCGGGTGCGTATGTCTCGGGAGGGTAGGTCGACGGCGCGGTGGTCTCAGGCGAGTACGTCTCCGGTGGGTACGTTGCTGGAGCGGTGGTCTCGGGTGCGTATGTCTCGGGAGGGTAGGTCGACGGCGCGGTGGTCTCAGGCGAGTACGTATCCGGCGGGTACGTTGCTGGAGCGGTGGTCTCGGGTGCGTATGTCTCGGGAGGGTAGGTCGACGGCGCGGTGGTCTCAGGCGAGTACGTCTCCGGCGGGTACGTTGCTGGAGCGGTGGTCTCGGGTGCGTATGTCTCGGGAGGGTAGGTCGACGGCGCGGTGGTCTCAGGCGAGTACGTCTCCGGCGGGTACGTTGCTGGAGCGGTGGTCTCGGGTGCGTATGTCTCGGGAGGGTAGGTCGACGGCGCGGTGGTCTCAGGCGAGTACGTCTCCGGCGGGTACGTTGCTGGAGCGGTGGTCTCGGGTGCGTATGTCTCGGGAGGGTAGGTCGACGGCGCGGTGGTCTCAGGCGAGTACGTCTCCGGCGGGTACGTTGCTGGAGCGGTGGTCTCGGGTGCGTATGTCTCGGGAGGGTAGGTCGACGGCGCGGTGGTCTCAGGCGAGTACGTCTCCGGTGGGTACGTTGCTGGAGCGGTGGTCTCGGGTGCGTATGTCTCGGGAGGGTAGGTCGACGGCGCGGTGGTCTCAGGCGAGTACGTCTCCGGCGGGTACGTTGCTGGAGCGGTGGTCTCGGGTGCGTATGTCTCGGGAGGGTAGGTCGACGGCGCGGTGGTCTCAGGCGAGTACGTCTCCGGCGGGTACGTTGCTGGAGCGGTGGTCTCGGGTGCGTATGTCTCGGGAGGGTAGGTCGACGGCGCGGTGGTCTCAGGCGAGTACGTCTCCGGCGGGTACGTTGCTGGAGCGGTGGTCTCGGGTGCGTATGTCTCGGGAGGGTAGGTCGACGGCGCGGTGGTCTCAGGCGAGTACGTCTCCGGCGGGTACGTTGCTGGAGCGGTGGTCTCGGGTGCGTATGTCTCGGGAGGGTAGGTCGACGGCGCGGTGGTCTCAGGCGAGTACGTCTCCGGCGGGTACGTTGCTGGAGCGGTGGTCTCGGGTGCGTATGTCTCGGGAGGGTAGGTCGACGGCGCGGTGGTCTCAGGCGAGTACGTCTCCGGCGGGTACGTTGCTGGAGCGGTGGTCTCGGGTGCGTATGTCTCGGGAGGGTAGGTCGACGGCGCGGTGGTCTCAGGCGAGTACGTCTCCGGCGGGTACGTTGCTGGAGCGGTGGTCTCGGGTGCGTATGTCTCGGGAGGGTAGGTCGACGGCGCGGTGGTCTCAGGCGAGTACGTCTCCGGCGGGTACGTTGCTGGAGCGGTGGTCTCGGGTGCGTATGTCTCGGGAGGGTAGGTCGACGGCGCGGTGGTCTCAGGCGAGTACGTCTCCGGCGGGTACGTTGCTGGAGCGGTGGTCTCGGGTGCGTATGTCTCGGGAGGGTAGGTCGACGGCGCGGTGGTCTCAGGCGAGTACGTCTCCGGCGGGTACGTTGCTGGAGCGGTGGTCTCGGGTGCGTATGTCTCGGGAGGGTAGGTCGACGGCGCGGTGGTCTCAGGCGAGTACGTATCCGGCGGGTACGTTGCTGGAGCGGTGGTCTCGGGTGCGTATGTCTCGGGAGGGTATGTTGGGGGCTTGGTTGGCGGAGACTTTGTCGGAGGTGACTTAGTTGGTGGCGATTTAGTTGATGGCGTTTTCGTGTAGGAAGGCGATTTCGTGTAGTCCGTTCCCGGCTTCTTCGTCGATGGTGTGTCTGGAACATCAGGACTCACTGTCACGTCCACACAGTCTAGAGACTCCTCTATCAACGCTAGCACGTCTGCGTACGAGATGCCCGTATCTGTTACTGTACCCGCACTTGGCTTCGCCGCTGGGAACCACAGGAAGTCCGGGTGGTTTTCATTAGAATGACCAAGCCACTCGCCACCGATGATCGTGTAGTTCTCATCCAGCTCTAAGCAGTACTCGTAGTCCTCATACACCGTGTACGCTGCAATTCTTCCGGTGGTCGTGAGAGCGCCATCTTCAATCGACTCGACCGTCCACGTAAGGCGCGTCGTGCACTTAGCCAAATAGGTCGCTGCGTCATTGAACGGGTACGTAGCAGAGCCAAAATACTCGAGAGACAGCTTCGCTGCATCCACGATCTCTGTCTCCAAGAACTCGTATTTCTGTACGGGTTGGTTCCACACCTGCAAACCTGAGCTCACGTCGACAATGAAGGAGTGCTGCTGCTTGCCTAGGATGTTGGCCACGGCGATGTGAAAGAAGGCCGCGTTGATGTCTCGGCGCGCCTCGTCCTCGTAGCGTCCGTACTTGTCAACTTCCTCGGGGAAATCCGGGCCATTGAAGCGAGCGCCGGTGAAGACCACTTCGATTGCAGCTCCGTCGTAGAGCTGGGTGATGAGTGCCTTCATGTCCACGGAGTGGAAAGTTACGTTGTTCTTCTGGACGTCGCACTTGGGCTCGGCCTCGTACATGGCAGCGGCCGCCCACGCGTGACAGAGGCCATACCACGTCGGAATGCAGAATCCGTTAGACGCTTCACCTCTGAGGCCGCACAAGGTGCCGCCGTCGCAATCCGAGTCGCTGGAGCAGGTAGAGCTCCCCGTGTACGACTCTGACAGCACACCGGTGCTGAGCGAGATGCCGTTCATGAACGCGTTGACATCGATATCGAAGGCCTTAGCGTACTTCTCGGCGGGAGACGCCTCTCCGTCCTTCCAGACGGCGTTGATACCGTCCCTATACGTCGGCCAAAAGTCTCCGGACCACGGTGGCACGTCGTAGGCGGCGGTCGCGTACGAGTCCTTGAGTACGTTGAAGTTGCTCTCCATGGTTGTGCCGAAGAACGTCTCAAGACGGGCGACGTCCGACAGCTGAGCCTCCAGGTTGCGAACTGCGGCCTTGCCGTTCTGCTCCGTAAGCACCACGGGCTTGACGACCTTGCCGCGCAGGAGACCACCAAAGGCCGGGTGACTGTGTGTCAGCATCGCCGTCTCTCCGAGTGGGGTGACGAGACTTTCGTCGATTGCCTCTCCCAGGATCGCCGACGGGAGCAGCGCGAGAGCGAGGAGCGAATACCCCTTCCAGGGTGGAGGCGACAGCATCGTGGATGGAGTGAAGTGTGTCGCAGGAGGAGCCAGTAGATGTGCGCTCGGGGCTGCGGATTTCAAAGTGAGCAGGACGGATCAAGTGGCTGGACGTCAGACCAATGGTGGGTTGGCATGGGCTTGCTCGTGGCGTGCGTGTGGAAGCAAACTCCGCTACCAGACCCGATCGGACAGCAAAACCTTTTTCGTAGGATCTGCGTGGCTTTACAGTCATCGTGCCGGTGCCGTACGACGACACAATTACACCGAAATCGAAGCGTCAAATGGAATCGTGACGTCACTGTATCCCCAACTAGCGAGACGCGAGCTAACGGCTGAGACAGACCCCAGACGTCACTGTATCCTGTTGAGCTAGCTCCGCCTAGCTAACGGGGCTCTATAGGCGCGATCGGCTCAGGTGTTGAGTCTGGTGGAGATCAGCAAATCTAGGATACGGATCAAGTTGAAGTAAACGATTTGACGATTTAGTTGACAAACGATCACTAACTTACCGTACATGTACTTCGAAGTACCGGTAGCATCAAATGGCTTGACAAAAGACAACCCTCAGTTCCTGATACTGCTAAGCCCCATGCCGATCGGCGAGTATCTTGCCCTCGTCCTCGGCTGCTCGGTGATCAAACTGCTTTTAAGCAACTCGATTGTCTTGGCAACACTGCTATTAATAAACTTGGGGACGCTGCTTGTCGAGTTGTGGTGGGGAAGTGATCAAGCCGGTTGCGAAGCCACGAAGCCTCTGATATCATCAACTTCAATTGGTGGCGCTGGTAGGGTGGGTGGCCTGACGGTCGCGCATAATACTGGACCGGTAGGCATAGAAATGCGGTCTGTTGCAATGGCGTATAACGCCGCCATCTCGAGCGGCAACCCTGCAAAATTTGCTCCAAAGTTAGTTGCAATGCCAGTCTTTCTTTATTAAGCGGTTGCATCTATTATCCGTGTGCTTCAAGAATGATTATCCTTACGCTTCCTCGGGTCAGTACTTCACTTTTTTCACTGTTAATATATTTTTCGCACTCAGATCACCTTAAGTGGAGTGTGAAATGTGAATCTACAATATCTCTAATAATTAAAGCTGCCCCACAACGTCCTACAACATATGCAACACGAAATAATCCATGTGCGCTGGTAGGACTGGACTAAGACAGTTTACCCTCAGCAACAGGGTGTACCATAGGATAAAACCGTAGGCAGCGTCCACGAACACAAATCATCTGACTACGATACTCTCCTCGAATGAAATGCGAGACTCGTTGGGAGGATCGATAGACAAACTCATTTGCAAACTTACACTTCACCCTGGAGCATCCCGGAACTTGATACGATGATGACGATCTCCCGGTCTTTCGTAATTGCTGTTGCCAGTGCCATGGCATTTGCCGCTGTAACTCAAGCCTCACCGCTCCAATACGACCCGTACACACCAGTGAATACTTCTGTCCCCTTGAATCCGTCGCATCCGGCGTATGGTGCTCAAACAAAGGACTGCATCGAGCCGATCGTGCCTGAAGACCCGAACGAGTCCATTGCCGAGTCGATGACGCTACAGAGCTTCGTTTACCGCAAGCTGCGCACGATGGAGGACTCAACAAACTCCGACCTCCAGGATCTCGAGCTGTACTTCGGGTCCAAGATGGAGGTCAACTTCCAGGCGCTCAAGCAGCAATACCTGTCGGGTCAAGCACCAATGACACCGTGGGCTAGTAGCTACTGGCCAACCTACCAAGACAGTATCAACCACGTCTGGAAGACTGGCGAGGCCAGCGCTTCCGAGAAATACGCCAAGGCGTACGCCATGAACGTCACCGACTTCAAGGACAAGATATCGGCAAGGAGCGGTATCGATTCGCGTAAACGTAGACCTGTGTGCACAACCAGCTCGGACTGTACGAGCCGTAAGGATGGCAGCGTGTGTGCCAAGCGGGACGGTATGTCCTCAGGCTACTGTATCCCAGCGTGGTTCGGTATCTGCCACGCGTGGGCACCCGCGGCTATCCTTGAGCCAGAACCTCAGTGCGACGTGACCAAGAACGGCGTCACGTTTCACGTCATGGACATCAAGGGCCTACTCACTTCTCTATACGATGGAGCCTCCATCAAGACGGTGTTTACTGGTGCTCGCTTTAACGGCTCAGACTCACCGGCGAACAAAGATCAGTTCGGAAGATTCACCGACGCTTCCCGTCGTGACTTGGGCGCTGGTTTCTTCCACATCGCCATCACCAACATCATGGCGAAACACAATCAACCTTTTGTCGTGGATGTGACTTCAGGTGCGGAGGTATGGAACCAGCCCGTGCGCTCATTTAAGGTCCAAAATATGGACCTGGTGGACACTCGCGTGGCCTCGATGCGCTACTTTGGCGTGCCCAACTATCCGTTCAACTACAAGATGGTGCATTTAGCGTACGTGAAGACCTCGTTCAGCTGGGTCGTCGAGTCATATAAAGACGGCCCGCTCGTGTCTTCGGGCCAGATTGATTCGTACACGACGTCCAAAGACTACGAGTATTTGCTGGAGCTGGACGCCGACTACAACATCATCGGAGGTGAATGGATCGGCCGGTCTAAGGAAGACCACCCCGACTTTTCGTGGTTTCCGACAGCCAAACCCGACACAAATACCGTCGCTAGCACTGGTTTAAGCTATGCCAACGTCCAAGAACTGCTCAAAATGTCGCTATCGTGCAATGTATAGGAAGATACAATTCCATCCCAAATTTGTGTACTTGTACCAAAATTTACCAAAAAGCGTGTGTTCTTTAAATCTTATCCCGACGAAAAGTCACAATTGTACGCCTGGAGCCTATTTCTCGTTCTCATCATGCCAGAGCCTCTTCACGTGACCATCATCCGCGTGTGTGCGTCGCTGGCTGCCTGTATGCTGTTTGCGAGTCTGTTGCCGGACATTCGCGTCGTGCACCAGCAGAGAAGCACAGCCAGCATGCCCAGCTCCCTCCCGGTGTTGTCCATGATGGCGAACTGTGTAGCATGGGGACTCTACGGCCTCCTCATCGGAGATTATTTCCCTCTCGTGGCCACAAACATCGTCGGTGTGGTCTTTTCGCTCTTTTACCTCGTCGTGTACTACTATCATGAGGCCAGCAAAAGGAGATTACTACTCGAGATTCTTGCAACAACACTGGTACTTGTGGGACTGGTATTGTACCCATTCCTTGCGACGTCCGAAGGAGTAGAAGAGGACACAATCCACAATATTGTGGGGTTTGTGACTGTAGCCATCTCTGCTGTCATGTTCGGATCGCCGCTGGTGCTAGTAAAGAGAGTGATTCAAGAACGCAATACGGAGCTACTACCATTCACAATGATCGTCGCTGGCACAGTGAATTGTGCGTTGTGGCTCGCCTATGGGTTGCTATTGGAAAATTCGTTCGTTATCGTACCGAACGCGGCAAACCTGCTTCTGGGCATCGTACAACTCGGACTATTCTGCTGCTTCCCACGTGGCAAAACGTACGACACAGTGGAATCCGCCACTCCTCGTTCCAAGCTCAACAACGCCGCCAAGAAGGATAATGTGAGCTCGACAGACATTTTAAAGGAGGACGAAGTAGAGAACAGCTCCACGGTAGTCGACACTGAAGACGAGCCGAGTAGTGTGGACGAAGAGATGGAATCAAATGACGGTACTGCTCAAAAACCTGTCGAGGTGGAGACCAAGATCGACGTGGTGTGAAGTATTGGTGATGGGGCTCTCGCTAGCCTTGAACTGTATGCAAATTAAACGACTTGATATGTGTAGCTTCAATTTGTTTTTCAATAAAACAACTGTAAAATTAAATAATTAGCGTTTTTGTGTCCCTATTTCGGGAATACTTATCGACATGCAGCGGCCGAAGGAACGTAGCGACAACCCCATCGTGTTCTTTGACGTATCGATTGGCGAAAAGAATGTTGGCCGACTGCTTATCGAGGTAGGCTTCTTCAAGGATTTATTATCGTTTACGCATGGTATGTTTAAGTTATCATCTTTGTGCGTACCGTAGTTGCGGGCTGACATTGTTCCCCGTACTGCAGAAAACTTTCGACGACTGTGTACGGATGAGACGAGAGAAATTTTGACTCGGCGGCGCCGCCACTACGCACGCTGGTATGCTCGGTTTTTAACTTTTATGCTATATATGTGGCATAACACCTTTCTTCCCGTATGTTTGTATTCAGTCCTTTCCACCGTGTTGTCAAGGACAAATTCTGCCAGTCAGGAGACTATGCTGTACGTCGATCCTGCAACAAAGACATTATCTTATCAGTAATTCGCGTTTCCTTTCGCTAGAACCACGATGGATCAGGTGGTGAGTGCACATTTGGTCACAGCCCTCGAGCGATGGACTCGTCGTTTAAAGACGACAAACCTATCGACACGACCTTGCCAACATTGACATTTGAGGATGAGAACTTCATCTTACGGCACACTGGTGCCGGTGTGCTGTCCATGGCCAACTCGGGTCCGGATTCCAACACTTGCCAATTCTACCTTCACTTTGGTCCGGTAAGAGAAGCTGTTTAAAACATGTATCATGTGAACTATCTACTTATGCTTTAGTACGAATACAAAGCAACCCAGCTTCGATGGCAAACACGTGGTTTTCGGGTATCTTGTGGACGCTGAGAGCTATAATGTGCTTGAGCAAATAAACTCAGTATCAACGGCCAGAGGTGACCCCAAAGAGCTCGTCAAGATATCTCGATCAGGACAGCTCTTCCCTGCCTGAGCTGATATCAATCATGACCAAGTAGATCGAAGGCATCCTCTACATAATGCCATAACTTGAAATTGTTACTCGTTTTCTTCCCAGTTAAGGAGTGACTACTGTAGTGCACGACTTGAAGACAAAGGAGACGCTGTGCTGTTCCTTCGACTTTGGTGTCTCAGAAGATGAGCTGAATAAATATACTAAACGCCACGGACCGATTGTGAATCCGGTGTTTGGCAAGGTGCACGGCTATTGGATTAACGATGACTACTTCACCCCGTATCGGAACGTCGTGCCGGGTTGCCGCGAATGAGCGCCTGAAATTGCAAGGCTACTGGGACATTGGGTCGACTGGTTCGGGGTTAGGAAACGTGGTACTGTATTTTGTTCATTTTCGATGAGCGTACTGGAACACCCTCAACTGTGAGAACTCCTGATGTCACGTACACTCCTCGTCTCGCCGGCAGAAACCCTGGAGGTATTGAGTTATGGCAATATTGTCAAGTACCGACTTTTTGTCTGGAGAGGAGTCTCTTTTCATGGCATTGGATCAAAAAATGCGAAATCAGTTCTTCCGTCATGGAGTCCAACTGGGTTGTCTGATCGATCCACGCCTTGCATACTGCAGAATGTATGAGTACAAATTAGACGGAGGTGGGAGCGTGTATCGAGTGAGCAATGACGACTCGTCATTCTCTCCACTCGTCAATGACGAGTGGAGAAACCTCGATGGTGGTGACGTACTACCAGGGTTCCATCTTGACAAGACGGATTTGGAGATGGTCCTCAATTCAGACGCTGACGTTTCGCCGGATGAAGACGAGATCGAGATCAACTGTCCGTGTCGAGGGTGTGAGTAAGCGTCTCCTATCTCTTCCGAAATGCATTGGCCATCTTGAAAAACACCGAGCTGAACGCGAGAGGCAAAAGTATCTTGCCAAAGCGCGCTGCACGCAAATTTTATAGAGTGCGTGAGCAGACCATCACCTATATCCTCTTCCTTATTGACAGTGCGCGCCTGTGCGCGACAGCATCGAGGAAGTTCGTTTACCTTCATCTTCTGAATGGGCCTCTCGCGAACATATTTTATCATGCTTACTGCTAAAACTACTGCTGTAGTACTACGTACTACTAATATTAGTACCTGTAATACGTACTTCTAGTAAAACTACTACCAGTAATAGTAGTAGACTCAAGTACTAGTAGTAGTACAGTGGTACTGAAGCTCGTAGTACTGTAGTACTACACGCTGTCGCGTAAGACAGTTTTGTGTGTTTTTCTTCAGCATAGCAAAGGCTAACCTGCAAAAAAGCTCAAAAGACGCATAAAAGACCACTGAGCAAGTTGTAGTGAACTAAAAATGACTCCTTTATCATTCTCGCTCTTAGAAAGTTCTCCTCTCAATGCCAGATAAGACACAGAATTCGAGCGTGCCAGTGCGCGACTCCTTTCCTAGCGTCACAGCGAGCCTAGCACGCTCTCCTTCCAACTACTCAGATGTCCAATCTTGACACTTAGTTGTTGGCCTTCTTCTCCTTGAGCTCACGCTCCTCCAGGATGTTGAGCTTGATGCCCTTGCCCTTGGGCAGCGACACCCACGGACGAGCCTCCTTGCCGACGGCGAAAACGTTGCCCAGACGGGTAGCGAAGTCGTTGCCAGCCGAGTCCTTGACGTGGGCAATGTTGAACGAACCCTGGTGTCTGAAGTAACAGCAATCAGCAATAAGTCAGTACTTTTGTGTCACATCAATAATGACCGGAGGTGTCGGCCACGCTATAAATAAAAGTGTCCCATGATGATGTAAACCACCACACCCAGCTCGCTATGAGTCCAGAAGGTGTGTTCCTACGTTGTGCAGGATGCCGACACGGCCAGAGTTTCGTCCGCGAGTGATGGTCACCAGGTTGCCGACCTCGAACTTGATGTGGTCCACGACCTTGCCAGTCTCCAGGTCAATCTTGACAGTGTCGCCGACCTTGATGAGCGGGTCCGGGTAACGGATGGTACGGCCGTCGTTGGTGGCAATGTACGGAATGGCCTTCTTGGTGTACTCCTGACGGATGACCTTGGCGAGCTTGAACTTCTTCTCCTCGTCTGAGATGCGGTGCAGCACAAAGCGGCCCTTGGTGTCGTACATCAGACGGAACTGGTCGCCAGTCTTGGGCAGCTCCACGACGTCCATGAAGCCAGCGGGGAAGTCCGGGTCCACACGGACCTTGCCGTCCACCTTGACGCTCTTCTGCATGCAGATCATGGTGACCTCCTGCTTGGTCAGAGCGTATTTAAGGCGGTTACGCAGAATGATGATGAGCGGCAGGCACTCGCGCAGCTTGTGCGGGCCCGACGACGGGCGAGGCGCCCAGATGCCGTCAAGCTTGCCCAGCATCCAGTGCTTGGGCGCGCTCATGCGCTTCAGGTGCTTACGGGGTCCACGGGGCATCTTGACTACTTGATTGAGACGAAAAGGAGAACTAATGGCGCCGACATGGTGGCGGCACTTGTTGTCTCGCAAATAGTTGGTTGGCTGGGGATTACAAGGGTTGATGTGCACCGCGGAAAAAATGCCGCATATGGGAATTTGTAAGAAAAGGATTTTTATGTATGAATTTGTAAGAGGCGGATTGGTGGGCACTTCATTCCGGACAGTGTGGTGAGACCACTTCAACTCTGACGGGGAACAAAGGATTTTATGTTTTTATCGTAAAGCGCTTCATGATCTCGTACCTCTTCAAAAGCGGAACGGCAACAACACCACGGATTCTCTTTGTGCAGCGTGCTACCGCCGTGACATTAATGCCGTGTAAACGCTCGGAGTCACTGGAGCTAGAGCTTCCTGCGGTTACCAAGCTCTCAGAAGAAACTCTTCTAGCGGTAATACGACGGGCAAATGCTTCTGTTTACAAGCTCAGCCGACGCCACACTTTTCGCAAATGAGTCACTACCATCGAAGCCAGAGCATTACAGATTCACACTGCAAATACTACGCCGTACTACGGTTTCTCAAATTTACACTACTGCAGCGCGCCAAGAGAGCCGTTCATTCCCTCTCCAGCGAGCGAAAGCTGTACAGTACCTGTACAGGATTCAAGTCCCATGTCGAGACTGGAATATGAACAAGCGCTGAGCTTGCAATGCCGGACTTGGTCGACGCCAGCAACAAGGTGTGACTTGGTTACTGTGATGAACGCTTACGAATTTTAGCCTCATCGTGAAATTCTACCACATTGTGCTCGGCGCAATCAAGCGCAAAGAAAGGCTGAAGTATGGCTACATGTACAGTAGGTATCAGCAAGAGGCGGCTCACTTCTCAAAAAGAATCCGAATCGTTGCTACAGCTCCGCCGCGTTCCTCATCGCCCTGTAATTAAAGCACTCCGCCCATGTCGTCGGCTCCGGATGCTGCAGCGGCTCAGCTTGCCGCGTCTGTGGGCGGTCCTTGGGGCGACTTTGTGTCTCGATCCGACGCGTCCATGGCCAAATTACTGCAAGAGTCGCTCCCCAAGACCAAAGCCACACGCGCGAGTTGGTTGGCCAATCACCAGGAATTGGACGACGACGATCGAGTGGATCGAGTCCAATTTGTGGATCTGTATACGAGTTTTGTACTGCTCTTACTGCTGCCAGTCGCAGTAGTCGCTTACGTGGTTGTCGGACTCGGCGCGATGCCAGCACTTCTGATACTGCAGATCTACAAGACTACAGCTCTAAAAAGACCTGCAAAGAGTATTGAAAGAACACTCGGCTTTCACCTATTAGCGCTCTTGATAGGGATCGAAGCACTCCCGTGTCTTGTATTTGTGCTGGTCTACTGGCTCGGAGCCTTTACGATCATTTTCCTCTTCAGTCTGCTCTATTCATTGGCGTCGCTGAAGATTTTACTGCTAAGAGATAATCTGGCGCTTACACAGAGCTGCAGTCGGTGGCCCAAGTGGAGCTGGAACGATACAGTGTGTGCACTGATAGGGACCATGGACAGACAAGGGTTCGTCAAGTTTGCCCTCAAGTTCCCGTCTGCACTGGTGATCGCGCCACTATTGAAGTATTTATTCGGATGCAACCCACTTCTCTATCGACTCGCGATCCGACAGCGATGTCTGTGGACGTCTCCGTTGGATTTTAACGGTAAGTGTTGAATTCTACCCTTCACGTGGAATCTAACGTTTCTTTCGAAACTTACGTTATTTAGACCAGAAGGCAGTGGCTGCCGTCGTTCAAGCTGCATCATGGACACTCGTTAATCTAACTGACTTGTTGCGGCAACAAGTCAGTAAACCGCCTCGAAAAGATGACCGAATTGTCAGTGGCCACATTCCTTTTCCAGCTCCGGATCGTGTTAGCGGGACAGTAATTGGCGTACTTACCACGAACTCGCTCGTGACGCTCGTCAACGCAGACCACAATGTGAACGGCAGCATTTTCCACAGCATGACAGCGAAGCGCAGTATCTACAACGTGCTGCTGTTCGTCTGGAATCCGTGTCACTATCTGACTGGATACATCGAGATCAACCTGCAGCACGAAGGCGGCATCGAACAAGCCAGTACGAGTTTAAAACAGTTTTATTTGCTACGTGTATTTTATTAACCTGTGTATTGCAGTGTGGTGTCTTGTAGGGGACAATTACCTTGGACACGTGTTGTTTGAGCGCACGGATGCCCTTTTCTGGCACTACGACCCTATCAAACGCGGCCAAACGCAGCCCTGTCGTCTTCGGTTCATTCGCGGTTCTATTGTGTCGACAACGTCAGCAGACTCGGCGACTTTAGACCGGGAAAATAACGATGATAGACGTCCTGTTACCGACATCGAAGCTAGTCGAGACAGCTACGGGACGAGAGAAGGTATTGGGAGCTTTGAAAGCGCTTTGAGCCATGGAAGTATTGGCTCCGAGCAAGAGGAAGACGTGAACGATTGCAGTCATCGTGTTAACATTGGTATTTCTAGTAGCTTCAAGTCGTCGCAAGAGATTGTAAATATCTCAGAGGAGAGAAGTACGATGGACTCCGTGGCGATGTTGCAGTCGGATTTCAGCTCTACCTCGCAGTCAGACTTTACTGTCTCGGACCAGCGCCCGGAACGGTTTTATATTATGTAATTTTTTAAGCAAATACCCTTGTACATGTACAAATACTAGTACAAAGAAAAAAAAACACTGTTTGACAAATTAAAATAGAAAATGTTTTTTATAAGCTATAAGAATTGAAACGTGAAATCGACACCTTTGGCAGCAGATTAGTACACAGTAAGACAAAACGATTGGTATTAACGTACCGAAATGTACAAGTCGAAAGCAAAGCGTGATGAGCATCCAGAACATGAGTTTGCCCTGAACAAGCGGCATTTGTGTCTCCAACACGAATGCGAGTTGATAAACCGCTCGCATCCCGCAGTTTTTTTGGATCAGCATCACCAGTAGAGCAAGCGATACAACTTGTAGCAACGCAAACACGAACACGGGGAGCACCGTTGCACCAACGTTGTCGAGGCTTATTCCCACCAATTCAAAGTGATAGCGTGCGCTCGGTAGGTGCACGATAACGAGAATGTAGACGGTGTAAAAGAACGGGATAACAGCCTCTAGATACGACGCAATCACCAGGCATTCCATCGTGAAAAGTGTTTCCAACGTATCTTTTAGGTGAAGAGAGTTATCAGTACAGGGAACACGTTCCACGCACTCTATGGGTCGAGTTTCGCTCTTTGGTATACGACTGGCGACGTCCGGATGGATGGTGCCGTTCCGACCTTGAAACAAAATGGCGTGTGGCTTGAGTAGATTCGAGAAGCTGTTGCGAGGTAAAATTTCATCTTTATTGGGGCCTGGCTGATTAATCCGGGTTCTTAGCTTAGAAGACGTTACCACGGGTGCTTTATCCAGTAAAACCATTAGACTTTCGTCTGCCGCATCCAACTTGTATGGGAGACAGGAGTAAATGCGAATTCCACTTCGAGATTGCTGCTTGAATTTCTGAACATCTCGGCACAATAAACAAAGAGCTTCCAACATATAACCCTTCTCTTGAAAGCCTGGAACACCGTGTCGAAGTCGCTCTACCGCAGACACTGTACGGTGATGAATCCCGTACAACATAATCAGCGTTAGAGAAAGATCGACGACCATGATGACGGTGATGGTGAAGAGGGACGACGCACGCTGCATACATGTAGCCATGTAGATCGAGTTGAACAAGTCCACTGTAAAGATCACTGTCTCCGGAGTCATATCTTCCATGTGCGCGGTCCGCCGTCGCATGATATTTTTCAATCCGATCTTCATCACGGGAAGAAGAAGAATTACGAAAAGTTGGAAGTGAGTTCCGTGTGCAGCGTGGAATAGCGCCTCGTAGGCAGGATAGATGAAAATCAGCAGACATTTAGCATTGACAAAGTGCAAATATCTCGTCAATTGACCGCGATGAGCCATAATTTGATGAATTATCCGCGTGCCGATGATCACTCAAAGGCGATTAGCAATACCACGCTGAGTACTGGAAACATCGCCAGCAGGGAAAATGGAACTGGGAAAGGAAGATGGGCACATACGGCCATGGAACCAGCGACAACACTGACCGAAGAGACGAAAGATAATAGCACCAAACGCACGGCCGGGACCTTTACACCATCAATGAAGTATGTCGCCTGAACAGTGAGCGTGGGGATGCCGACAAAGACCAATATCGATGTTCGGACCCAAAAGCCGTAGTTGGAACTCCATCCATCGCTTGGGTCTTGTAACGGTACCAACTCCTGACCGAGTACGAGTGTAACCATGGGAAGCGGAGTGATCACACATACGAGAAGAGCGTGCAATGGAGATGTAGATCTGGTGTATGTCTCCAAGGCTAGCATTCGGTGGATGGAGTAAGTGCCACCGTAGTAGCTCACCTGAAGTCGTTTCCACGCATGTAGAAGCTTAAACCCCCAAGAGGAAACGAGTGATTGCATTTGACGCTGCGCGTGACCGTATTTTTCGTACTTTGGCCACAAACAACTTCACTCCATATCTATTCCTGGCATTTTGGCATTCGGCTTCAATTTCTAATAGCTCCGACCTGAAAAGCCGGGCGCACCATCTTTTTGCACAACAATTTCTGCAAGCTTTTATACTGTTGTCGAAGCGCTACAACTTCACGCATAAATGTAGCTCATTAGTGCTCGTAATATGACACGAATGCAAGTTTCGCTTGACCGAATTCTTGGGTTTACCGGCATTAAACTTGAATTTTGAACGGGAACTTTGCTCGTTTGGGGAAAAGAATTGGTGCAATAGCCAGGTAAAAATTCTATCAAGTTCAGCAACGAAATGTACTTACAGTATTGCAAAAATCGCGAAGTGAAACAATCCTTGACTGTAATTGGTCAATACTCAAATAAATTATCCGGACATGGAGAAAGCGGCGGTTTGGGGGGGGGGCATGCCCCCCCCTTCCCACTTTTAACGAAAGTTTGCCGATTTTTGGCGATATCAAATAAAAAAATTGCCAAAAAATGGGCATTCTCCCCTACCCCTGACCCTAATTTTTAGCTACCCCCATAAATTTTGGGCTAGATCCGCCCCTGCTGTCTAGCACTGCCTGTTTGCACACATCAGGCTTGGGTACTCCAGGAGCCACCTTACTCTGTCCTTAATAAATTAGAGCACACAATCGGCAACTGGCTGCAGAAATATAGCGAAACCGGGGCTTTTGAAAGCTCCAGCACCACCAGAGAGCAAAAATACACGGAGGCTCAGCGTGCAGAGCTAGTTAACTTTTACCATCAGTACACGCTTTCGTTTCTTGATGAAGCACGCGCTATGTTTATTAAAGCGCACGACTCAGAGATTTTCAAAACATATATCTGGCGAATCCTCCACGCTCGGACTTACTTGGGGATTATTAGAGCATCGTGCTATTCATGTCTAAGTGCAAGACGTTTTTCGCTCATAAGAGAGCTAGATTAGATTGAGTGGAGTCACCGGAACCATGTGCTCCTCGATAAGGTATCGCTCGACAATAGAGACATGGTTCGGAAGCGTGGGTACAATGTCGGAGAAAAAAAGTTTTAATTCGTGGTGAATTTGAGCAGAAACCGTGAGTCTCGGTACTAGCCTCTATCGGTGCTAACGGCGTGATCGACTATTTTAATACGGAGGGGACTTTCGCTCGACTGGAGTTCGTCCAGTGCCATCAATATCTAGTACACGTTGGCAGAGACCTGATACGCCAATGCCCCGAACAAATTCCGTCTAAATTACGGATGGGGCTACAATCCATCGTCACCCGAAAATTATTCTTTACATACGAGGCGTTGGCATCGTTCCGGTCCTTTTACTGGCATATTTACCGTTTTTCGATCCGATCGAGTCCCTCTTTGGTATCAAACGGCCCAATCACCGAAACTACTCCAAATCCAACGTGAATTATCTAGCACCATTTATCGCAAAAACATTCGAGCACTTCAGAGGTTTTAATATGCGCCAGAGCTTTGAGCACTGCAGCTGGAAACGACAAGGCTACTTTGATCCAGTGGGTCCACTACTAAGTGAGAGTAGTGTTCAAGTCGGCATTGCCGAGCGCAACCACAATGAACTAAATTTTAGCACGTTTGAATCCAAGTCTTGCCAAAAAGTATAGGCTAGCTTTTACTCTGCGTACTCCGTGTCCTCAACGTTCTCGATACGAAGCAGCGAATCGATCACATCATAGCGCTATAGAGGGACTATGTCGCGCCGAAATACCTCGATGATGCTCTTGCGTACTTTCAGTCGATGCTCATTTTCCTGGAGCTGTCGTTCGAACGCTTTCCATGTCCTACGCAATTCTTTGTAGTCCGCAAGATCCTAACTCAGCTTCCAGGGCTGTGTTTGCAGATCGAATAACATCTGCTATATGCTTCTCCACTTGGAAATCAACAGGCTGTAGTAGATTTGCGATGTACTCCCGCGGCGACTGTAGAACCGCAGCATCCCACGTGAATCGGTTCTCGTTCCGCGTGAGATCATTCGGAGCCCTAAACCCCTTACTTGCCGTATATTGGATGATTCAACGTTAGAGGCGTATACCCTAATCCATTTTTTACAGCATCTATTTTAAGTTAGATCATTCAATATAGATGTCAATTACACTATAAGTTTGTATGATGACACATCACATAAGAAATCTTATTCAAACTGAGATATTTTGCATGTCAAAAAGGCGAATACACAGCTTACGCTTAGGATTCCCCAACCCTACATGAAGGGTACAGGAAACGATCTACCCACCCACATTCAAATGAGTAGCCAACAGCCACAAACACCCTCATTTATGAAAACGCGCCGGCGACGAAAGATGATAGGCCCGGTTGAAAAGTCGCCGCGGAACAAGCTAGCGACAGAGCAGCGCCGCTTGTGCAATGAGGCACAGCGTCGAGAGCACCGCCTTCGACGGACGAAGCAAAAGAAGAGCGAGTCCAAGACAGACCCTCCGCCTGTGAGCACGCCGCCTGCTACGAGCATCGGTGAGCCGAAAGATGTGGTACCGCCAAAAGAGACGAGAGCAAAAAATAAAAAGGCAGCAAAGAACGTGGTGGTGGCCTAGGATGTGGCGAGCGGAGTGTCCAAGATGAAGGCAGTGGCAAAGGATAGCGAGACTGCGGGAAGGAGAAGGCTGCGACAAAGCTGTGGTGCCAGCTCTTGCACCACCTCCCGCGAGCCACGCTAGCGCAGCGGTGGCTGCGGTCGCTGACGAGTTGGTGGTTTCTGCTGCAAATGCTGCAGCTTCGACATTTTCCTGACCTGCAGCACTAGCAAGAGGCGGACATTAAACCAGCAAGAGAATGCGAAACAATCCGACCAAGAGTCTTCACGCCGCGCCGTGTTGCAAGACGATAGCGACAGTGACAGCGACAATGAGGTAAGGTATGCTGACTATGTCTTACATAGGAAAACTGCCCGTGAAGAGCATACAGCATAACATCTAAAATAGCTGGTTTGCTGCCTGGACATGCAGATATCACCAAGCGGAGAAGAAGGCCAAGGCAGCGCAGACGATGCTACGTTTCCGATACCCTCTTGTGTTATCGACACGAACTTGAACCTGATGGTGAAAGGAGCGATCCAGTGCACAGGCCTCAGCTCGGACGAAAATCCGGACATGTGTGAAGAGCCAAAAGAAGAGGAAGATGATGATGATGACGATTCATGAATAAATTGGGCTGGGGTATCGGTGCTCTGACCGATGAGGAATCGGACGAAGGGGTGGAGGGGCTTCCCGACTCGGTCCAGTGCTCATTTGTGAAGGACTCTCGGCAGATTACATCCATTCGACACAGTGGACGGGAGTGCGGTACATATATTGGCCATTTCCAACTTGAAGAAACAGGAGATATTCACAAGCCAACATTAAGTCTCGCATAACAATTTGATGCTTTTGATAATGTGCTCAGATCAAAGCAAGCTCAGCTCTGACCCCAGATACGACGACCTGGTCAAAGCCCCCTTCGGAATTAGCGATAGCGCCATCAGTGTGACAAATGACCCGTTGGCGCTACAATTATTCCATATCATGGGATATCTTCATTTCTCAAGCAACAAGTCACCCCAAGCTCGTGCGGAAACGTGGCCCATGGTGAACGTGCCACAGGTGACATTTGCTTGAGGGTACAAGGCTCCCCCGTTATCAGTATCAATGGAGCGACGTTGCCTCGCGTTCCCGCTTCAATCCCATCTTCGCAAGGACAGGCCCCACAAGTGGGGTACAAAGATGTTTGTTCCTGCCTGTGCGAGCACAGCATAAGGCTTGAGGAATGTACGCACTCACAAGGTCGTGACAAGCTGATGTTTGTCACGGTTTTTTTTCTTACCTAAGTGCTTATGTTGGATTAATATCAGCATACGTGATTGGTCCTGCGAGGATATCTAAAGTAGAGCTAGCGTTTATTTGGGTTGCCATTATGCTACAGGATTGAGGTGTATTGTGGAGCAAAAACAAATCTTCGTGCGCCGATGTTGAAAGAAAACAATAGTGGAGAGGTGGCAGCTCTTCGCAACCTGCCGGATTGCACAGAAGGCAACAAAAGAAACACACTGTAAGCGTGTTCAGAGCTCATATATGTATTAGGCTCATGCGTTATGCAATACTACAGGAAATACCGATGTAATGTGCCTCGTGAAGGCAGATTGAGCACGTGCTTCGACAGTTGACACACGGATTGGAATAGCGCTAGCCGATATCCAGCAAGCGTCCAAGTCGGGCGACCGCCCGCCTCCGTTGTGACCAGGCAAGAAGCGAAGACGTCAGATAAATTGGCTGCAGGCTCCTGGTGATGATGGAGCTGGAAGAGATGAATGATACACCGAACAAGGTGCCGAAGAAGGAACTTTGGTTGCTGTTGTGTAGGTAGCGTCATTCACGTCTGCTGGCAGGAAATAATGCATTGTGCAATCAATCGGATCGTTCGTTTTTCATTTGCCTCATTGGTCATGATACAAATGCGCATCGTAACTGCGCGTGTGCAACAGCGTATAGTAGGACGTATTGATAAAATGGACATTTTTTATGTAGACAGAGCCTACATAGATATTGCATTGCTCTAATTTAGCCTACATACGACAAATTTATGCTGGACGCGTCTTCACTTTACTCGTCAGTCTATCCACCTCAAATTTCGCTCTTCCCTTACAAAAGCCAATATGTGTATATTTGGGACGGGTAAACAGAAATCCTCATGAAGGGTTAGCGTATTATTGATTATATTAGAATAAGTTCTTAAAATATTTAATTTATTGATTTTTAAATTTATAGTAAAGTATGTAGTAGGTAGAGAGAAGCTTGTAAACCTGAGTGGTATGCCTCTGGACGTTGAGCTTATAAGCGAAATTAAGGTGGGAGCATTTGTAAGGACCCGAGTCGATTTGCGTTCAGTCTAGAGATTTAACACGAGCGATGAAAAACTCTACTCTGCTGGCCCCTCAATGGTTTCATGGTCCCAGTTCTACAAGGTGATTATGTTCGCGCTTTACCCGAAGAAGATACCGTCAGCTCCGACCAAGATATACGACTCAAAGCCTAAAACGACAACGACTTCAACCGTTTGGAGGCCCAGTTAAGTGCCGATACGAAATACCTTTCGGATGATGTTATTGTTACGCTGTCATTTGCCAAATACGATGATAAACGTCGAATTTATTGGGCTCGATTTTTGAAGGGTAAAGGTGAAGCCGCACTTGCCTGTTCCAAGAGAGACAGCGAGAGTATCCCAAGCGAGTCGAGAGGCATCTGGAATCGGTTGCACTTCATGAAGCCAGCTTTTATGAGCGACAACAGAAGGTTTAAGCAGCGTGAGGATTCCGCTAAGATCAACAATCTGAAAGCGGAATAAAAAAGGACCAGCTTACGACTTACGAAGAGCTCAAGGAAGTGGGACAAAGCGCAGGGTCCAATCGTCCGCTGAGAGTAGATAGGGTAGGGTGTAAGTACCTCCCTTACCCCATATGAATTCTACGACTTTGCATCAGTAAAACACTTCCAAGCTCATACGGAACTGAACGATTTCATAACAAAACGTACAAACTCATACAAAATAGTACGATGCGCTCATACTAACAATTACGAGTTCATACCAAAAGGTACGAAAACGTCAGACTAAAATATGCGAGCTCATACCAAAGCCTACGATTAGCTATGACTTCCTGCTTACAGAGAGGTGTATACTCAGGCACATGCTTCACAAGGCAGGACTTGTCAATGCGCTTCTTGTGATCCTTTCTAATGAAGGCAGCTAGCATGGAGATTGTGATCGACATGCTCGACTTAGAAGCGTCAACATCTACGTAGTGCTTGGTGTAGTAGCTACAAACACAGGTAGGGCATGCTCCTTCCATCACAATCGGTCAGTTTCTTCAAAAGCTGTCGCAAATAGCGCTAAGTCCTCACCTAACAGCTTAGTCACGCTGAACCAGCTCCTCCTAATTCCAGCTGCTGCACGCTCCACCGGTTGCCACTTTGACATTGGTTTGAATAGGTGCAACCAATCGTCCGGAAATCACGACATCAAACAAAGCTGAGTCCAGACCTTCACTACTGGTCTTTCGGATGTTGTTTGGACCGGACCCTGTGCTTGCTCTTTCTCCTTAAATTCTGAAGATACACTTCCACTTCCATCCTGCGATGGTGTGTTGCTTGAACTCGCTAGGTCCCTTATTTGCGTTTTCATTTTTAAGTAACAGTGTTTTAAGACGGTGCAGCCGTTTTATGACAGGTCCTTCGTCATTATTCTTGGTGGCTTAAAATGAGAACCACGATAATCGATCGTGTTGTCTTGTCCGGCGCCAAATCGTCGGCTAGCTCACTTTCCGTTGATTGAAGGGTGATGTCGAGCAAATATCGAATTAGCTTCTCGGTTGACTCGGCGATGCCCCACTGGGCCCACCACTAAGTCATACGCAGCGACCAGCGACGGCCAGGCTGCACATACATAAAACGATATTGGACACCCGCATGGCAAAATGTGTGTGAAGTAAACCAACTGTTGGTCTAGTGCTTGGCAGCATAACCGTGAATCCACTTTCCATTCCTATTAAGACCTCATCCGACCTTTAGGAGCTGACCAAGGTGATGAAGACCTGCTCAGACATCTTCATTCTCCAGCCGACGCACACCTTTTACAGCCTGTAGTTGGATTTCGGGTCTTGAGTGCTTTCTTGCGGATACCATTTAATGCTGGAAACATATAATCCTCGTCACTTTACTGGTGCTCCTATCTCTCGGAAGCGTAGCTCACCCCGTTGCAGATAGGCATGAATGCGTTGATAGCTAATACATCCTTGGCTACGCGATGCAAGTTATTCTGCCATCGCGCTCTCTTTATTGGAAAGCTTATACGTCCCATACTCGATGGCTTCGTCAGGTTCAGCAACACTTTGGTGGTACTGGCCCAGTGAGACATCCTACGACATGAGAGTCAACACCTAGTAAATGCGGTGCGTACTGTAGAAGGCAAACCACGATGCGCCCTTGTACCACACGCGACTTTCCTTGATAAATCCTTTAGCACCAGCGGGAGGGGGGGGGGGGGGGGGGGGGGTCGTGAAACGCGTGAAGTACCGAAAACTTGTCTAACGATATCAGGACCCCTTTGACTGGCACGTTCTTTGACGCATTCTTCTTCTTAAGTTCACGCATGAGCTAACGTACGAAAGGCTCTCTAGCACGATTTCCATATCCGCGGTTTTCTTCATCTTCGTCTTCATGAGCGCACCAAGTGTAACATCACTATTTCCACGAGAGGAAAAGAAACTAGCGACGGGTGGTCTCACTTCCTCAGCTGTTTGGAGCGAAATAGAGCTGGAGGCCGAGATACGCCGCAAGTATGCAACCAATACTACCGGAAGCTCGTGGTGGTGCCCGTTGCGATGATCAAGGTAGCCGTAGCGACACATAATTCTGATAACTCGATGAAACTCGCTTCGTAGACAGTCTGCATGACTTTCTTGATCACCTCGTTAGCCGTTCACTGGCCCTCGTTTGCCAACTCTTAAATCTCCATTTTTCATTGAAGAGTCAGATTGAGAAGTGGCCACGTGGTTCACAGCCACCAAAAGGTTGGCGTACTTTTTAGCTTGACCACGTACACTTGTACATTTCAGTATGAGCTCGTACTCTTAGGTCTGATCAAAACTGATTGGATTCGTAGCCTGAAACAACACTCGAATTGTAGTCTCTTTCCCACATAGCCAATACGCCTAATTCTTAAAAAGTGTTTTTATAGAAGTTGGTTTTACCCAAGCAAATTGAATCTGTGTATTTCAAGTTTGGTAGGAAACATCGTTGGAAGCAGCTTATTTGTCGCAAAACAACGTTTGGTCTGTTATTTGACCAGTCAGGATGGGAAAATCGGTCATGTAAATTGTTGACTAATTTTTTTGTCTCCCACCAAAAGTACTATGATGCAAATTTCAAATCCAAAACGTAGTGAGACAAACAGGAGCTACTTCTTTAACATTTTACTTTTGTGAATTTAAGCTAAATTTGCGGTTTTGGTCTTTTCACTGATTTTGAAACAGTCCAGATCGTACTTAAATCGTATTATATTGTGCTTTAGAGTGAACATTTAAGCCATGTATTAAACAGGGTTGTGAATCAGTAGAACCGCGCACGTATTCATTGAGTAGCGCGCAAAATAGAAGTTTTAAAATAGCGAAATATCAAGTCAAATGTACATTACATTACCGGTAGATACAAGCAGCTAATGTCATTTGTTTTAAAATATTTTTCTCTAGAAGGGTTGACCAATCAGAGAGTAAATGACCAAAGTTCTTCAATTTTTCGACTGCTGTACCGATGCCAGTATTTTAGAGGAAAATACAGCTTTGTGTCCATTATTGTCCTCTCGACTCGACCAAGTCTTTTTAAGCTGATAATTGTTGAAATCTCCAAAGGATCCAATCGTCAGAGCGCAAGGTCTTCTGCAGCTTGCCGTGCATGCATTTTCGAAGCTGTGTATTGTTATCAAAGACCGAGCAAATCATCCCACGTTCGGTGCAAATAAATAATAGATATTGTAAAGTT
This sequence comes from Phytophthora betacei, assembly GCA_011320135.1. Taxonomy (NCBI): domain Eukaryota; phylum Oomycota; class Peronosporomycetes; order Peronosporales; family Peronosporaceae; genus Phytophthora; species Phytophthora betacei. Next base: position 277,787 of record JAANHX010000444.1, on the reverse strand, counting down.
GAACATATTGTGGGGACAGAAGGAAAGTAGATTGCACTCTTTTTAATCGCCTATGAACTTTTCGTTCGGGTCCCGTACAGCCTCGGATGCGAATTCGTTGGTAGCAATGTCCCAATTTAGCTAGCTTGTAGGGCTCTTCCATTTTCAACCGAGCATGTGGTAGTCATGGGACAGCAACACACTTGAAGCGTCATTAAAATCTACCGCAGTCCATTGTCGTTTGAGTTGAAGCTCTGGTGCAGGCGATACACGTGTTAAGGTAGTATGTTAGCTGAAGCATAGTACGACGGTGATCTTCTCAAGTTGTATTAGACCGTCGGTCGCTCATCTATAGCCATGGATGTGGGTTACTTGTCGATATTAACCCTTTAAGACCTGAGGTCGTCTTAGAGTCCCAGCTAGGGCCTCCAAAAATGTGACCAATAAGATTACCGTATCTCGCAATTTCTACCAATGACTTATGGTTGAATATGACTATGTATCCGACCTAACTTGAATTTTGTATGGAATAAATAAGCCAATCATCATTTATGCGCAAATAATTGTCCAGTCACATCCCGGTAATTTGTATTTTTGACCAATAAGACAGTACGAGGTTAGGTGAGTCATGTAAGCCAGCCATTCCGACGTATCGGGTCGGAGCAATATGAAAAATATGTGTATCGCAACATATTAGGCAAGTCAACATCGTATCACTTGCATATTTTGCATTTATCCGACAGAAGCAATGGGCTTAGCGGAACTAGAGTGTGGAAACACAAAAAGAGCCAAGGCAACAGCAGTGGCAACTTTTAAGAAGTTTCTAAAAACGGAGAATGTAAGTGATGAGTATGTGCGAACTTGCATTGAACGTGATGAGACTGGAAAGTGTTTCGTATCAGTGATGGATAAGTTTGGTATGTATCTTGCATTTAATGAGGGCAAAAAAGGCAAGCCGTTGGCTAGAAACACTTCGATGCAATACTACCGGCAGGCTAAACTATGGCTACTCGAACAGTTCCCTCGGCACAGACCCGCACTTGAGGCTCGGTTGCTTAAAATGGGTAAAACACTGGACAACTTTTGTATGAAGCGAGATGGTGGTGGCTTCATCACCAAAGCCCCAAAAGAATGCTTATGTATTTGTATGTTAACGCTAGCTGTCCAAGTGACTACCAAGACGCTGCCTTACTATGCCTGCTGTGGTATCTGTTCGGCCGAGCGTCCGACCTTGCGCATCTTCGGAAGCAGAACTTGTCCATCGACGCGGGAAAGGTACTCTTCGTTCGCTTCATCCATATGAAGACATCCGAAGAGCAGGGCCTGTCGATCTTCCCTGACGCGGACTTTGCCACGTGCCCCTCCTCGCTGTCGCGCTGGCGCTTCTTACCCAGGTAGCCCCCTCGGCAAACGTTATAGACAACCTGCCCGAGCAGCCAAGTCAATCCGCCATCGAGCTGGCCCCTGACGTGCCGTTGTTGGAGATGCTCGACCATCCGACGACGACGCAAGGCCTGACGGCTCCGACTTCTGGCTTGCACACGATCCCGACCATCTTTGCCCATGTAAACCGCGTACTGGACCGCATCGCCAAACCGGCAGGTGTCGCGGTTGCGCTGACGTCCCACTCGTTTCGTCGCGGCGGCGCTCAGCATGCGAGCGCTTGTAGCCAGCTCACGGCTCGCTGGATCTTCGACCGCGGCGCCTGGAACATGACAACAACAAATAAAGGATTCAACTACATCTTCAACACCAGCGCAGAGGACCACAAGATCAGCAAGATACTTAGCGGCCACGACGCTGAAGCACCGGTGTTTCTCCAGAAGCTTAAGTCCTTCGACGCGCAGGCGCGTACCAAAGTCGAAGCTGCTCAGCGTATCCTCTTCGCTACCTGCCAAGACCTTGGGACAACAAGCCACAACGTCAACCAGTCCGTTCTTGATGTTCTTACCGCGTGTGTGCTTCGCCACTACCCCTTGCTCAAGGAGCTGAGCCCTGAAGCTCCAGCCGTCAAGCGCATCGAAGCATGCGTCCTTCACAGTGGCTGCTCCATCGCAGAATTGCTCGGATGGTCGTCGCACTTGGTATCCGTAGCATCACCCTGCAACAAATCAAGCAACGACACCAAAGCACAACCAACCTCGCAAGACGGCAAGCAAACCGAAGACACCAGCGACCAGAAGACAATTCGACACCAGGCCGCTGTAATTAACCATTTAATCGAGCACACTCAACGCCAAGATCAGCGCATGGACGCTCTCGGGGCCAAGCTGAACAACGATCCTATGAAGCCTACACACAAGCGCCACCACATACACACTGCAGAAGAAGCTGTCAGTGAACCCAAGAAGAAGCAACGCAGATCTTCAGTCACTCACCTTCATGCTACGTGGTTTGCTTGGTACGCGCAAGAGCCAAGGATGTGGCAAGCACCTATCTCAAAGCAGCAGAAGTCGGACGCCAAGCTGCTTGTGGCCTTCATGAAACTCTTCTTGGACGACGGCTTCGAACTTGACACGGCAGCGCATGGCTACCGCGATCAGGTTCTCGACTTGGGCAAACGGGCGGAGGAAGCAGTCCTTGCATTTTTAGCCGAGCGAAAGATCACATCGCGCGGGTCAGCCACCGTCCTCAAGCACCTCCGCACTCTCCATCGCGCGGGAGTCCTGAACAGCAAGATTGAGCGCCACCAGCGCCTGCTCCAGACCTCAGCAATTAGGGATCCCGCCCCTGGATACACACAGGACGTACTCGAGGTAGTTAACAATCCAAGCAAACAACAATAAAACAAAACACAGAATGACAGCGGTTGGAGTCGAACCAACATTCTCAGGGCAAGACCCTGCGCTCTATCCATTGAGCTACACTGTCGTATTGGGAGGTTGGAGGGGGGGGGGGGGGGGGGGGGGGGGGGGGGGGGGCTGACGTGGCGCCGTGTGCACACGCTGCATGCAGCAGTGCAATTTGAGAGGTCTGCGCAGTAGCGTCGAAAAAAGAGCGAGTGAGGCCTCGACCTTATTGTCGGGTACGACGTGTGGCTGTGTATCGCCGACTGATAGAGAGATTCTAGCCTGCCAAACGGCAGAATTTCATTGGAAAATGGCTGCCCAATGAAATGCGTTCAGTAGTGACTGGTTGTCGATGTCCAACAAGTATCTGGACAGTCAATTTATCCGGATGATTGTTAAGTTCAGCTTCATTTTTTTATTTGCCTGCTAGAGAGCACATGCTTCTCTAGTGTAATTTGCTTGTTTTCAGCTTTTTTCGATTTTCTCAGCCCACAGGCCGTTTTAGGCGATTCTGAGCCGCCTATTTACTAGACACAACAGGCTCTCTACAGATTCAGTACAGAACGACAAATCTTGCCTATCTTCCTCCAAACATAATGATTACACAAAATTACTTTACTTTTCAAATAAAGTCCGCTGGCCTTTTTCCACTTCATGTACCACTATTGTGGTACCTGTCCGATAGGGTCGGAGGTCGGATAAATTCAGGTATGGTCATTTACTATAGTGGTATCATTCTGGTCGAGTTAGTCCCAAATTGGGACTCTTGGAAAATAAAAAGACAGGGCACGACAGTGGCAAACGCTCTATAAATGTATATATAGCCAATCGTATGCTTACGTAAGAGGCCCCATCAGGGACTTTAAGGCTTAGGTCCTAAAGGGTTAAGGGCCTTAACTTAAGGCTCATTTACTTTTTTGTGCGCTTACAACGCATGTTGGTCCACTAACCCGGTTGCTCTTCTTTTACAACGAACGTAGACACACTAATATGGTCTTGTACCTCTTGCAGATACAAACACATGTGTACCAAATCAGCTTTAAATATCACGACATACTTTACCAGCTTCAGTAAGAGCTCATTTAAATTTCAAAATTGCTTTTTCTTTACGAGAATATTGAATCTCTGACAAAATTGATTGTGCCATATGCAATATATTTTGTCCGATCCCAGCAGTCGAGGCGACGTTATAATAATAATAATGTGCTTAATAAATATCATCTCGACGTCACTATTAAAATAAACAAGCTGCCACCAGGGCTCGGAAAAATAATAACAATTTAATATTTGCTGCATTGCTTTGACTATAACGGATTTTTGACAAGAAAGGTTTTCGTACAATATACAATTCTCCCTGTAATAATTATACTGAATAAAAGTGGCAGAGGCGTCGAGCCACAAATGGTTCATACGAGAGCAAGTAAAGACATCTACTGGGATTAAGCAACCCAGGTAAATGCTCACAACCTGCAGCCCGGGGTAGGTCCAGAACCTGATAAACCTTTATATTAAATATAACAGATTTCGGATATTTTGAAGTTCAGAGCTAAAGATTTGTACAAGCTAAACCCTTTTGCAGATAAAACAGTAACACTCGCCGAAATCATTGTGAAATACTTTGGCAATCCTATTTAATGTTCAGTGTAATGACAATTAAAAAAATGTCACCTTCATTTTGTTTTATCCATCAATTTATAATTATCAATTTATTCTGGAGGATTTCCTGTCGCGAGAATAAGAGAAGTATTATGGAAGATGGCATTCAGAATCTGAATGAGATGGAGGCGAATTTCACAATCGCTGTCTGCATCATCCGGCGATAAGGTTCTGATCGACAAACTCTATTGAATTCGGCCTGCAGGCTTAGTGAACAGTAATCCAGGTGATCGATAAAACCTCGACTATCGAAGGTTTCTGGTTTAAATATATTTTTTTAAGCCACTGGCTGTAAATCTACTTCTTAAATGACATAGCTATTACTGGCAGAGTTTGGTCATTGTTGCACAAGCTAAACGAGCTCATTGTGATAGTGGTTGGTCCGCATTACAGTAGTTTTTGTGCGAAGACAATAAGTAAATTGTGATTGTTGATTTCAGAACAATTAATTATTGTGATTGGCAATATAGCCAATCTCATTGTCAAAATCATCTCAACCGCCCAAACTGCGTCGCGGGGGGACAGCCGCCTTAGAACGGGAGCCACCACAGTCTACGCAACTAAGTGCAGCGTGATCAACAGCGAAGAGCCAAGCTTCCTGGCGACGCGCGTTGAAACTACATGTTCAATGGGAAAGCATGTCTTGTTTTTTTTGGCGTTTTCACAGCAAATACACATTCAGAGACTAGTGTTTACGTGTACGGGATGCAGTACTGTTCACAAACTTACCTGTACTGTTAGATGTCCATGCCAGTGTAGCAATTCAAGGATGAAACAATCACCCGTTACGAGCGGCCATCCATCGATTGCGTCGTGTATCGATGAATATACCGCCATTGTACTAGATGATGATGTCCGTTGCCAGCAGCGAAATCCATAGCTGCCGATGTACAACTTGCCCGCCGCTCACCGTGCAAAAAATCGAACGCTTTCCAGGCCACCCGAGAAGATCGCGTATTCATAAAAATACCAGTGCAGCCAGCGAACGTAGACAGGAGAAGCACACGGAATGCATCGGAGTCGTTGGACGGACCGCAATATCCGGGGCATTGTCTTGCAGAGAAAAATATTGTAGTAAAACGAAGTACCCAATTGAAAATCTCAGTTTAGTTTCCTATAGCTCTGTAAACGTGCTCACGCAAAATGCACGCAAAAACGATATACAGTACACTGACGTGAACAGTGAAACATTTCAACTTTGAGTGTCGGCGACACTCTCAATTATAGTAGAACAACATGCTGAAATCACATCATTGCGGTTACAGCATTTAAGCAGGTAACACACTAAGGCAGATGCTCCTCACTTCTTGTGGCAAAATCTAGGTCAAAAGCTCGGGGCGTTTCTTGCTCAAGTACTTCTTGTATGCCTTCCAGACTGGTTTAGCGTCAGTTTTAGTCCACTTACCCGGACCGAGCTTGTACACTTTTTCGATGACATCGAATGGCTGGTATTCAGCGTCCAGCCAAATCTTAAACTGAGCTTGCTCCAACTTCTTGGCGACTGCTTTGTTCTTCCCGTTTTTCCCCGCCAAGATCATACTGGCCACGACTGCGTCAGTGTTCTCCTCTCGGAGAGCCGAAATCGTGGCGGTTTCCCAGTTGTTCTTGTTGGTCTTTTTAACGTACTTGAACCAACTTCCAAACTTGGCGTCAGAAAGAGCGTTATTGTCGACTTTGTTAAGGCCTAGCGAAACAAGAGCCTCGTAAGGGGTTTCCGACTTGCTCGTCAATCCCTTTACAATCGCATCGTCCCACTTGAACAAGTTTTTAAGCTGCTTGAGCAAGGCTGCTCTCTCCTCGCCACTGTCCACTTGGTTATTACTTCTTAGAAGCCTAGGAGTGGGGGCGTTGCCTTCGACATCAGCCGACGTCTGATACAAAGTCAAGAAGTCCGGTGTGTTCGGGTCCACTACAGCCAAGGTAGAAGTACTCGCCAAAACTGCAACGGCGACAAGTGTGGCGACGCCGTAAAAACCCATTCTTCTACTGGAGATTGCGAAGTGTGGGCCAAAGCGTAAATAGCGAAGTGAGTCGCAACAGAGGTCAACTGAATCACTCGTACGAAAGCCTCGGTTGTCTACTGTGGGTGGCATCACATACTATTAATAAGTTCCCAATCCCAGTTCCGCAAAAAGATAAATTTGTGGATTTGGCCGATATCGAGTTGCAAAATGATTGCGACTACATGTACAGTAAGCCCTGCCTGATCTACAAGCTGTAGTACAGCCACAAAGATTAATTTCGAAGCAAGTTCCCAATCCCAGCTTCCATAAAAAAATAAATTTGTGGATTTGGCAGATATCGAGTTGCAAAATGATTGCGACTACATGTGCAGTAACCCCTGGCTGATCTACAAGTTGTAGTACAACCACTATTCACAGGCTCCATCAAACGGAGTAAGGATTAATTTCGAAGCAGCTTTAGGTTTTACCTCCCAAATTTATTACTAGTATTGTGACGTTTTTCCCTTTCAGATTTAGTCGCTCTTATGCGATATGCCATTTTCAAATGACGGTCAATTTAAATTTTAATCCACCTGCGCATTCTGGTTGAAGTACATATAACGTGGTCCATCAATTCATGAGCCGTTTTTGGCATGTTAAGCACCCTTGTTCGGGAAATATAACATAGTAAAATCAAGTGCTACCGAACTTCCTGTGATCAGATATTAAGATGACGCATGGCGCGTCACCGGGCTCTCCGACCTTCTATCACTACGTAGAACAGGTGCCATTGGCACAGACTTGTAGGGCAGTAGGCGTAGAGCAAGTAGGAATTAGAATGTAAGACACGTAAGTGCCGGGCAAAGTACCACGACAGGACCACGGAGTTCTGGTGCTTGCTGCCTCTCACTCGTTGTGCGCGCAGCACAGCGAAAGCAGCTGTGTGAGTGAGAGCTGCCAGCACCTGAACCTCCATGTTCCGCAAAGTTAGATTAGCACATAGTCAACCTAAGATGGTCTATAGAAAGCTAAGTATTTCACCATCACCTGCAACGCAGTTGCAGTTGCTCACCGCCACCAATGTCGTCCTTCATACAGTCCTTGGTATCTTCCGCACGCAGCTCGCACGTGAGCGCGTTGCAGGCCGGTACGCCGGGATGCAGTACATGCATAGACACGCGTAGGATTGTAGGTTGGATCGGTAGTACTGGTATTGCCAGTGTCTTGTACTGTGGCAGTGATGTCTGGCACTGGACACTGGCAGATTGTAGCAAATAGCATAGCACAGTAGCAGGATAACATCTCCCACTCCCACTTGATCTTGGCGATGCAGTGCCGAATCGACGCGATCACATCGCTTCATTCGTCACCACTGAGAATAGTCGTACGATAGCCACCACCACCGTAATTTGCTAGCTGCATAGTCTCTCACTCGAATCGCACATGTCTGTTTTCCAGCGCATTTGATTGCATGCTAGTGTTGTGGTACAGCCACACGGAATTCGTTCAACCAGTCGGCACACAGGTAAACTACATGTCATCGTCGTCAGTAATCTCTTAATCCGTCGTACTTGACCGCATCGCAGGTGACGCGGTCAATGTATCATGCATCGCAGCTGACGCAGATGTAGCCTTTTCATTTACAGTGGCGGCCATGTCACTGTCTGCCACAATAGGCAGTACCTTCAGCATCTTCCGGAATTGAGAGAGATTGACCACCGCAAGTGGTTTGGTCATGATGTCTGCCACCATGCCCTCCGTCCCGATGTGTTGCGTAATGACTCGTTTTAGTTCCACGTTCCGCCGCGCCATGTGGTATTTGTTGTTAATGTGTTTTTGCTTGCTGTGCTTGCCGGGTTTAGTCGTTAGAGAGATGACTCCCTGGTTCCGAGTAGTACAGGTATGGCATGTTTCCACGCTAGTTCTCGGCAGAGCCCCGCAAGCCGCAGCAAGTCCTTTGTAGCTTCAGCCTTTGCAGCGTACTCAGCTTCACATGTGCTCTGAGCATTGATTTCTTGTTTCCTTGATGCATAGGATACGACATTTTCGTCCATTGTCGTCACGTATCCACTGATGCTGCGGCGGTCAACGGGATCATTAGCATAGTCAGCATCCGAATAGCAACCCACACGTAGGTCACTTGCTGACGCAACATCCATCATAAGACCAAAGTCACGTGTGGCCTGCAGGTAGCGCAATACCCGCTCGGCTTGCGCATAGTGAGTATGGTCGTAGCTGGCTAGGTATTTCCCGATATGTCTGGTTGCGTGTGCGATGTCAGGTCTTGAGGCACTTACAAGGTACTGAAGCGCACCAACCAGCTCTCGGTAGGGCAGGTACTCGGTCGTAGCAGGAACAGCCGCCTTTGAGGGTGTCAAGGCCTCTGGCGTAGTACACCCAGTGCACGTCTCCATGTGAGATCGTTTGAGTACTTCGAGTACATACTGTTTCTGGCAGTAGATAATCTGTCGACTGGGTCGGTTGATCAAGATCTTCACACTAGTAAGTACTTCACGGCTCCCATCGTCGTGAGCTCAAAGGTTTCTTGCAGCGCGGCTGCAATTCGAGCACACAGCTCACGTGGACCCATTAGCAATAGGTCGTCCACGTATACAGTTGGGAGCATCGTCACTTCCCCATCCTTCTTCAGCGCTACAAGCCGTAGTCCGACTCCAGTCTTTCAAGCCCAAGTGTCAGCAACTTGGCATGTAGAGCTCGGTTCCATACGTTCGGTGCTTGTTTAAGTCCATAGAGGCTCTTCAACAGCTTACAGACAAACGCTGGCCCATCAGCTTGAAAGCCTGGTGGTTGCTCCATGAAGATCAACTCATCGAGGTCCCCATAAAGAAACGCGGTCTTTACATCGTACTGAAGAATTTCCCATCCTCGTTGAACGGCGAAGTAGATGGCAACACGGATCGTCTCAAACCGGATTACCGGTGCGTAGGTCTCACTGTAGCTCACGCCCAGTTGTTGTTTGAAGCCATGAATCACGAGACGAACTTTTAATCTTTTCACACGCCCTCGTTCGGCACGCTTAACAGCGAACACCCATCTGCACGTAATAACCTTGACGCCCTTGTCTGCCGCGCGTGGCACCAATTTCCATGTCTTTCGTCGTTTCAGTGACTGTAGTTCAGCAAGCATCGCAGCCTTCCACTGAAGCCAAATGCTTACTCCGACGGGCCTGCTTGTAGGTCGTCGGTATCTCAATGTCCATATTGATAGACATCACGTTGTCCACCACATAGTCAAGAAGCCGCAGACTTGGCTTCTGCGTCCGTTGAGGTCGCTTGGGACAGGGTTGAACAGGAGGATCGCGAATCTCAGAGGTTTTCGTCTCCTTCTTTTCTGTTTCAAGTTTCTTTCGCGTCTTTCGTTTTCGTCGCTTGCTGGACTTGGGTGCCGCAGGTGGCTCCTTCGTCTCATCAATCGTAGCAACTTCAATTGGTGCATCTACACCGGCCGGCGACGCTACTCTCTGCTCTTCAGGTAAGTCGTTTGCGCACTCCCACTGGACTCATGATCTTTGTCCTGTAGGTCATCAGCTATCGGCAACATCTCGAGCTGCTTTGTCACATTCGAAGACTCAGAGCTCCAACTAGGCAGGTAAGTCTCCATACTAGTCTTGATGCGTGCCACCGGAACAGTATCGAGCCGCTGATGATCACCGTCGTGATATGCGTTCTCTAGGAGTTGCTTTACGTAAGTGCCGTCACTTGTAAACTCCTCGTGAAATCGCGTGTTTCGTCCACGCGCAGTCACGACTAGAGCCGTCTTCAAATCCAGAAATTGGTAGTCTTTGGTATCATGACTGTAACCAAGTGATAGAGATAATCGTGCTCTCGGCTCCAATTTTTCCTTCTTTTGTCTGGACTCAGGAGGGACACGCACGTGTGTCACACATCCCCAAGTCCGAAGCTCATCCACATCGGGTGTCACACTGTACAGCTTCTTGTTTGGCGAGACCAGTCCTAACGGTTTAATTGGTAGCCAATTCAGCGTCGTAACAATGTGTAGAAGTGCTTCTCCCCATAGCATGTTAGGAAGATGAGTAGCGGTTAGCATAGCACGGATGCGAGGCAGCACGGTGCCATTCGCTCGCTCCACCACACCATTCTCCTGAGGAGAGTAAGCATTCGTGAGCTGCTGCACAATCCCATGCTCATTGCAGTAATCTCTCAGCACATTACTGGTGAGCTCACCACCCTGATCAGAGTGCAGTCTCCGAACAGTGAGCTTGGGAAACTGAGTCCGAAGTTGGTGTAGCAAAATCTTGACGTACAGTGAAGCCGCACTTTTTCGTTCGAGTAGGTACGCCCACTTGAAGCGCTTCATCAATGATTAACAGGAACATAGTTGCACCACCTTCCGTCGGCTCATTCATCGTGCATATGTTCATCATCAACATCTCTAGCGGTTCAGACTTCCATTCAGGAATCCTTGCATAGGTCATCCGTTTAGTCTTGCTAGAAGCACAAGCAACACACTCGTAGGAGCTCAGACCTTGTGCATTAATCTTTACTCTGACATCGAGCTTACTTGACAGCTCTCTCACAGTGTCCATACTCATGTGAGCGAACCGTTGGTACAGTAACTCCATCGTCTTTCTGCTGTCCATGTCTTGTTTGCGTACTGCCATCACCATCACTCCTGACACTCGCTCTGCCTTCAATCGGTAGATATTGTCTCGCATGGTAAACTTAAACGAAGTGCCTGGCTTTGAGAGCCAAGCCGACTGCTGATCACCCGAACACAGCAACTTGTACCTCCCAGCCGTCTGCAAGTGACCGAGGCTGATAATGTTCACCTCTGCATTAGAAGTGAAGACCACGTCCTCGAGGAGGCGATCTTCTTGTTCCCCAGTTATGTGGTTTACAATGCGTAGCAAAACAGAACCACACATAGTTGCATGCTCCGATGTTCCGTTGGCAAAGTCAAGCCGACTGGTGCGATCTTCTCGAATGGTAGTAAATAGAGACAAGTCTCCACAGACATTCGCCTGAGAGCCAGAGTCCAAAATCCACTCCACCCAATCTGAGTCATCAGACTGCTTTCCTTGGTTTCGCCCAATCGCATTCACCTGTCGAATTGCACCGGTACCACCATTCCCACGATTTTCGCAGCGTCTAGGCGAGCTTCCACGACGACTTGGCAACACGTTCCGACGTTGGTAATCGTCTCGACGAAAGCGATCATTCAGTAGTGGCCCACGCGCAGGTGATGGTTTACTACGCATCGGCTCTTGCGGCTGGGGTCCGCAATGACTTGGCGGCTGGTTGTTCACTCGTGGCTCACGACGAGCAGACCAGTTGTGACTACGCGGTGGCGAACGCCAACGCAAAGGTGAACGCCCACGCTGCGGTGATCTTCCTCTCGGTGAACGACTTCTTCCAGGCTGCGGTGGTCTTCCTTGTTGCAGGTTCCGGGGCGGTGAGCGACTCCATACACGTTGCGGTGATCTTCCTCTTTGAAAGTTCCGCGGAGGTGAGCGGCTCCATCCACGTTGCGATGATCTTCCTCTTCGGAAGTTCCGCGGAGGTGAGCGGCTCCATCCTCGTAGTATTAGTGAATCAACTTGTCCTTGTCCAAATCCACTGCGTCCTAGCTCATAAGGACTCATGTTGGACTGATATCCACGCCCGTAATCTTGCTCAGGTTCTTGACGCCCACGTCGCTCAACGTTAGGTCCACAATGATCATCCCCCGGCACAGGTGAACCCACTTGTAGTCCACCCATAGCTCAGATCCAGGTCCTTGTGAGCTCTGCATCAGTCCTTGACCCAGATAGTACAGTGCAGCTCCCAAGGCAGGAGGTGGACCAAGCGACTGGCCACTCTCCCACTGGCTTTGCATCGCCGCTGGTACAGCAAGTTGCACCTCTTGGTGTCCTGTATGCACTTGTTCATCCTTTTGTTCTTGTTCTCCACCTTGCATATGGTTAACAGGAACTCTCAGCTGCAGTTGTTGCGGTGTCGTTGGCACGTTCGGGTGTACTGCATGTGTACTCGAGTCCGACTGCCGACGTCTTCACCTCTCCAGCGAGATTCTCATCTCCAGCCTCACTGCTCGCAGGTGTTGTCACCGAATACACGGGAGACAAGTGTGCAGCCGCCTCCGCACTATCATTGTTCCCATCGTTATTCGCCAGTCGTGTCGTCGCACACAGCGAGAGACCCGAAGATAGGACTCGTTGCTCACTTTCAGACTGGGCAACTTCAACTCGTCTCACCGAGTTGATGAGAGAAGCCGGTGACTTCTTGTACTTCAACATGTTCTTCAGTCTCTTGGCCAGATCTGGTCTGAGTTGCATGCCAGTCTGCGCAGTGCATTCCGCATACCAATGATCATCTCCATTGCAATTAGCGCAGGCTGTGTGCTGCTTCTTCTCAGCTGCAACATTTGCCTTCTTGAGCTGGTTCTTCCCACGTTTCTTTCCAGACTCACGCCCACTTCCACTGTTGCGTCCATGTCCGTAGCCTTGACCTTGTCCTCGTCCTTGGCCTTGGCCAGTACCAACCTGCGCGACTTGCATCGTCCGCGTTGTAGGCCTGTTCGTCTGCTGTTGAAGCTGATCACACTTATGTTCAGCGGAGCGCAGGCGCTGCAATGCCTCGGACAGCTTTATGCCACGTCGGTCATGTTGGTGGATCCAGTCTGCGTGTTCACGCGCGAGATCACGAAATACCAACACGCAGTTTGATAGAAGTAGGCTTGCATGTTGCTATTCTTCAACTCACCATTTCCTTGACGCAGGAGTGTCACCTTTTGTCCGATGTCCTCCACGTACGCAGTAACGGACTCGTTCGGTTGTAATCGGCTAGTCACCAAGTCCTGTAGCAAGTAGTCAGGGTTGATGCCGCCTCCAGCCTCAACGTGCTTGGTAATCGTCGAATACAGCATTGCTGCCGCATCCAAGTTGTCTCTTATCTCATCGACCTTGAACGTAACTCGTAAGTCCACAGATAGAGATAAGGCCAACGCGGAGAACGCCTTGTTGTTTCGCGTCGGAAACCACTCATGATACTTAGGGCGACGCAGACCTTCCTCTTCGTCATATTGTTCTCCTCCATACGTAATGTCGCCGAGCGAGCGCGTCTCGAAGTGCAACGGCACCTCATTTCGCCACGCTTTGTAGTCCTCTTTCTTATGAAGCTTAGGCAACACGATGCTTGCAGAGTTGCGCAACGCCTTGGTGTGGTCGGACAGCTCCTTGTCATCCTACCGACCACCGGTGTTCATGCTGTCCAGACTTTTCTCTCCTCGGCTCGTGTAGCTTCGTCCACTGCCAACAGATCCTTGGCTCGAGGGTGGCGGTGGCGGAGGGGGCGGATTTTCAACTGGCTCCGTTTCTTCGATTGTATTCGAATTCTGCATACCTTCGCGTAACACTTAAAGCAACGGTCGCCCACCAGTAATTCCGACCAATGAGCGAATTAGTCGCTCAGCATCAGATTGCGATAATGTCGCATCATCCGGGCCATTCAGTCTTTCGACGAATCCCGGGGAACCTTCTCCTTGATTCGTCAAAACTTCTTCGTGTGTGTGTTTCCACACCAGAGGCCACGTCAGTCGATCGCTGTGCCCTGATTGGGCTCATAACCTGAGATGACGCATGGCGCGTCACCGGGCTCTCCGACCTTCTATCACTACGTAGGTTAGCTGCCATTGGCACAGGCTTGTAGGGCAGTAGGCGTAGAGCAAGTGGGAATTAGAATGTAAGACACGTAAGTGCCGGGCAAAGTACCACGACAGGACCACGGAGTTCCGGTGCTTGCTGCCTCTCACTCGTTGTGCGCGTAGCACAGCGAAAGCAGCTGTGTGAGTGAGAGCTGCCAGCACCTGAACCTCCATGTTCCGCAAAGTTAGATTAGCACATACTCAACCTAAGATAGTCTATAGAAAGCTACGTATTTCACCATCACCTGCAACGCAGCTGCGGTTGCTCACCGCCACCAATGTCGTCCTTCAAACAGTCCTTGGTATCTTCCGCACGCAGCTCGCACGTGAGCGCGTTGCAGACCGGTACGCCGGGATGCAGTACATGCATAGACACGCGTAGGATTGTAGGTTGGATCGGTAGTACTGGTATTGCCAGTGTCTTGTACTGTGGCAATGACGTCTGGCACTGGACACTGGCGGACTGTAGCAAATATAATCTCACAGTAGCAGGATAGCATCTCACAGATATCTAAGAATATCGGATAATATTATATCATAGGACGGTTCATGAATTGATGTACAGGACCACCAGCCAATCCGTAAAATTAAAAAAAAAATCGAGTCAGTTGGTTGGCTGGATACGGGAAAAGGGCCATGGTTAATGAATTGATTGACCACGTTTCTGTTCATTTTGGCGAGACGGATGGTCCGAGATCCAATACATTGGACACGATTTGCAGAACGCCTCTATAATAGAAAGAAGGGGCAAGGAAAGATAGCTATCTCGGGCCGGATATGCCGATGGACACTTCAAATTGAGGAGGTGCCCGCATTGCAGTATTTGAAGGTATTGAGTGATCTGCCCAAAATCACTCGCTAGGACACCTCCAATCAAAGATTAGGCGCAGTCTAATCGCCATAGATCACAGTACCATTTTGTGCGGCGATCGCGGTATAGTTTTGCATACGTTTTGTGTGTATCTCCTCCTCAAATAAATCGTATTCGACTCAGCTGGGAATACATGTGCCAGTTTGTTTCTTCACGCAGCATGTTCCCATTGTTTATTAGCGATCCCTTCCCGCGGAGCGTGGAACATTGTTTTACCGCAGTCTCGTGGTGGCGCATCGATCCTGAAGTGAAGTGAGCTAGTCTACCAAAAGAAAAACCACCGAAACTCCACTGGAGTATAAATGGGTTTCGGTATAAACAAAGTCGAGCCTTGCACGAAGAAGCTCTGGAATTGCAAAGATGAGGAGCAACGTTAACTTTGAAGCTTGTAACAGCCCACAATAAACGCAGCGGATTTAATCGACATTCATTATTCACGATAGTTTACAGTTTACTTTTTTCTCGCGCGAAGTGACATTGTAGCTCAAAACACGACGAAAGGATTTTTCGGGGCAAAGCATACGAATATTAAGCTGTGTTTACCTGTGGTGTACTAAAGTTTTCAGCCATTTACCACAATTGATGTACTTCGACCGTGCTTAAAGCTTGTCGTTCTACTGTAGCTTCCGACATGAAAATAGAAACGTTATACATGTACTGGGATAGGAGCCCGATAGGATGGTAGCCGATACAAATACCATACGTCAGTAGCCGCTTTGGGCCAGCCCTTACCGGTGTATCGATAAAGTACCCAAAATGATCATTGTTAAAGTTCTCTTTCTTGATCGATTGAGTGATAGTGGCAGCTTGTTAATATCAATACCGGTAGTGGCGGAGAGGTAAAATAAGCACATATTATTAAAATAGCGTCGCCTTGACTGCAAAATCATATTGAATATGCTTTTGAACTTTTACTGAAGCTGGTAAAATATGGCGTGATATTTAACCCCTTGGTTCCCGACGTCGTAAGTTACGACATAATTGGAATAACATTAGAAAATGGCTCAAAAATGTAAATCCAATACTTTAATCAAGTCATTTGAAATCGACAAAGTTCAACCGGTAAATGGGAAAAGACCAAGAACGAACCAGGGATTAGGGACGCGCGGAAAAGATGGGATACGCGGGAAAGTATCCAGTTGTCACTCAGTGGCCCACAGCTCATTACAGTATTTGCTCGATGGCTCACATCCGACCCGGAAAACGAACCAAAACAGCCGCCGTTGCTGCGGTGGCGCGCAACATTGACTTTGGCCACTTTTGGCAACAGCTTCGAGCTGTGAAATGGAAGTACAAGCAACCAACCGGGATACAAACTAACGGGAAGTACGTAAGTGCAGATGGTTCGAAGTGTTGGCTGGAGAGGAGACTGTGGTGGCGTATGCAGTAGCGACAGGATTATTGAATGAGCAGGAGAGCGCAGACGAAGCCAACGCTGCAGAAGATGGGATCGCTGTCGACGTAGTATCCGATGATGACGAGAGTGCTGCAGCCTCTGCTACTGAAGCCGCCGTCACTTCCAGTAAAGACACCGCCGATAATTGCTTTGAGGACGTTCGTGCGTCGCAGATCGCCACAAGTACTGAGCTGTCATAACAGACCGTGAATGAGCTGCTTGGCACCCCAAGCAGTTGCAATAGATCTGAAGTCGAGCTTTCACAGGCTGCGGTTACTCGGACTTTTGATTTGTCGCCCGGAGAGCCTCGGCAGGGAGCGAAAAACCTGCAGTTTCTGTCATCTGGCCCCGAGAGTGACGCTCAGTCGGAGGTTGGCGCTGCTTCGAAGTCTGACAATCCGGTGCCCACACAACCTATTACTGTGCCGGCCGCCCAACTTGTAGCTGTGCCCATCGCCCACCCTACACGTGAGCCCTGACGCCCAACCCGTACGTGAGCACGCTTCCCAACCTGTGAGTGTGCCAGCTACGCCGACTTGTCCTGTCCTACGCCCCCGTCAACCTGTGAAGAAGGATGTAAATTTTGTGGTTGACGACGAACACCTGAGTGACTACGAGAGCTTAAGCTCTGGAGACAGTGAAGATGACATTGAAGAAAACAATGATGACGATGACGTCTATGATTATTAAGTACCTGAAGAATCGGATGAGCTGTCAGAAAATGACGCTGTGCCAATGAACGCAGCGTTCATTGTCTCACTTCAAGTAGGCAGCGATGCCCTCAACAGTCTCGCCAAGCAGCAACGTGAGGACGCGTTACGTGCAATGGAGTGGTCGCTAGTGAGTCACGAGTTTGAGGAGGGTGTAGAAGCGTACTCTGGTCTGAATATGGAAGAGGCACGACCGATCGCTGAACTATTAAGCGTTTGCCTCTCTCCACCTCTTACTTTCTGTTTCTTTATGCTCAAGTCGCTATGGGTCACGATAGCTGCAGAGACGAATCGGTATGGTCTTCAGCAAGTCACCAGACGTGAAGAAAGAATTCATGCAAAGCAACACGATCGGAGAAAGGAGACGGATAAGCAAATTAGTCGGCGTTTGAAGGCTAAGCCTGGATACGAGACGCACGAGATTTTACACGTGATACGTCTCCTGATTGCGCGCATGCTCTGCCGGCAAAAGCGAGGTTTTGCTGCTCACTGGTCGATGGTGGAGGACGGGGCCATTCCTGCAGGTACTTTGGGAAGGTAAATGGGCCGTAATCGATGTCAAGACATGCTGCGCGACTTGCACTTTGTGAACAACGAGGCGGAGCGTACGCGAGACAAGCTCTGGAAGTTGCGAATGGTAATCGATACAGTGCAGAATCGCTTCTTGCTTGCGTAGACCCTCCCGGCAGTGCTCGCTTTTGACGAGGGTGTTCTGCCTTCTACTTCTAAAAGAAACACGGCTAGAATGTTCACGCCCGATAAGCCTCATCGGTATGGCTCGAAAATGTTTATGGCGTGTGATTCAAGGACAGCGTACTGACACATGTTGGTTTGCCAGTTTACGTCGTAAGTTATGACATTAGTTTGGTTTCTCACCAATTATGTCGTATGTTACTAGCTTTGAGCTGTATGCGGGAAAGAGAAGTAATGGCGAGCACTCCACATATGACCATAAGACCGATGCGGCTGCAGTCGTTAGAAATTTGAAGATAGTGCTTGCCCCCTACACCCGGCTCCCATGGCACGCAGTGGTTATCGACCGCTTTTATTCGTCAATTCTACTTTCAATCGAGCTATTGGCCATGCAGGTGTATGTGATAGGCACGATCATGACCAACCGGCTTGGATACGATGAACATGTGAAAGAGAAACGCAAGTCACGTCCAGCAAGCGTTCCTCGAGGTATGTTCACGTTCTCTCGCTCTGTCGCCATTTCTAATATGGTTGCATTTCACTGGTGGGGCTGGAAACCTGTGCATCACCCGTGCACAGGCTCGGCAATGACAGAGATGACTTTTGCCCGAAACGTCAAGCGCGTTGGTACCAAATACCGTGCCCTGGCGGCTGTAACTGACTATCACGTTGTATGGGCGAAGTTGATGTCCATTATCAACTCCGCCTACAAAAGTACCCTTTGCAGAAGTCTACGTAGCTCAAGAAATACTACTAAAGACTATTTTTAGGTGTGGATTTGGCCCTTGTAATTGCGTATATTTTGCACAAAGCGACTGCAAGTATCGCTGAAACGCCGGTGATGAAGCGATGATAATGGTTCGGAGTCCTGCAAAACCAATTACTGCAGCTGAAAGTGGAGGACTTCGCTGGTATTGCTGCTACACCGACATCTAGCAGCCAGAAGCGCAAGCGCCCTCAACTACGTATAACGCATGCTGTCGAACAGGCAGACGAATGGGTGACCGTTACGGGCATTCAGAAGCGTCGCCAACGATCTTGCAAGGTGTGTGCCCTGTTGCGCACGGATCGAAAGAAGAAGTCGTTTGCTACAGCTTACGCTTGTGAACGCTGTTCTATTGACGATGCAAATTGCTACCTGTGCAGCAAGATACGACGTTAGTACAAGGGTGTAGCTAAAACGTGCTTTGAGATCTGGCAGGACGACTCGACTGCGGCCAAAACATACCTGCAACACTGGGCAAGAGCTCTGTCTTGCGACGCGCGGGGAAGAAGGCATGTGTACACAAGAAGACCTGTCGAGAGTTGCGACTTCGTGAAGATGAGGAAGACGGCGGTAATGATCATGAGAGTGAACAAGAGTAGGCTTACCAGCGTGACATCAAAAGAGTGTGGGTGCTTGTCATATCGTAATACACATTTCCTTGCGCATCTGTACTTTTTGTTCTGTCTTTTCTACTGATCTGGATTCATAAAGCAGCTCTGTGCACCACTTTTTTCCTGATATACTGCAGATCTTCCCGCTGTACTTTCTAATTTGGGGCAACTTACGACATACACTGCTTTCTGCCAGCTACTAAGCAGGAGAACTTACGACTTCTTAGAGAGCTACCTGTCAAAACCTTATACACCTATCCGTACGTTGAACATACGTCACATACAAACATGTAGTGACATGGAGATGCAGTAAGTTACGGCATTATTTATCTCGTTCTCGGTACACTTCGCCGGAAACCAAGGGGCTAAAGCTGGTTGGGTATATGTGTGTTTGTATCTGCAAGAAGGACAAGACCATGTTAGTGGGTCTATGTTCGTTGTAAAAGAAGAGCAACCGGGTTAGTGGACCTACAGGTGTTGTAAGCGCACAAAAACGTAAATGAGCCTTAATGCTGACAAGTAGCCCACATCCATTGCTATAGATGAGCGACCGACGGTCTAATACAACTAGAGAAGCTCACAGTCGTACTACATGTATGCTTCAACTAGCATACCACCTTAACACGTGTATCGCCTGCGCCAGAGCTTCAACATAAACGGCGATGGACTGCGGTAGATTTTAATGACCCTTCAAGTGTGTTGCGATGGAAGACCCCGAAAAACTAGCAATTTTCTGCCCCAGCGGCCTAAAGTAGGACATTGCTACCAGCGAGGTCACATCCAAGGCTGTGCGGGACCCACAGAAAAGTTAACAGGCGATTAAGAAGAGTGCAATCTACTTTCCTTCTAGAAACATATTAAGATATTGTGGAGGTCTTGACAATCAATATCGTCCCCACAATATTTTCAACTTTACAATATCATTTTTTTTATTTGCACCGAACGTGGGATGATTTGCTCGGTCTTTGATAACAATACACAGCTTCAAAAATACATGTACGGTAAGCTGCAGAAGGCCTTGCGCTCTGACGATTGGAACCTTTGAAAATTTCAACAACTATCAGCATAAAAAAACGTGGTCAAGTCGAGAGGGCAATAGTGGACAGAAAGCTGTATTTTCCTCTAAAATACTGGCATCGGTACAGCAGTCGAAAACCTGAAAAACTTTGGTCATTTACTCTATGATTGGTCATTCTTGTAGCACTTCTAGAGAAAAATATTCTAAAACAAATGACATTAGTTGCTTGTATCTACCGGTAATGTAATGTACATTTGACATATTATTCGGCTATTTTAAAACTTCTATATTGCGCGCTACTCAATAAATACATGCGCGGTTCTAGCCTGTTTAGTACATGGCTTAATGTCCACTCTAAAGCACAATATACGACGACTTAAGTACGATCTGGACTGTTTCAAAATCAGTGAAAATACCAAAACAGCAAATTTAGCTTAAATTCACGATAGTAAAATGTTAAAAAGTAGCTCCTGTTTGTCTCACTACATTTTGGATTTGAAATTTGCATCGAAGTACTTTTGGTGGAAGACTAAAAAATTACTCAACAATTTACATGACCGGTTTTTCCATCCTGACTGGTCAAATAACACCAAACAACGACCAAACGTTGTTTTGCGACAAATAAGCTGCTTCCAACGATGTCTCCTACCAAACTTGAAATACACAGATTCAATTTGCTTGGGTAAAACCAACTTCTATAAAAACACTTTTTAAGAATTAGGCGTATTGGCTATGTGGGAAAGAGACTACAATTCGAGTGTTGTTTCAGGCTACGAATCCAATCAGTTTTGATCAGACCTAAGAGTACGAGCTCATACTGAAATGTACAAGTGTACGTGGTCAAGCTAAAAAGTACGCCATCCTTTTGGTGGCTGTGAACCACGTGGCCACTTCTCTATCTGACTCTTAAATGAAAAATGGAGATTTAAGAGTTGGCAAACGAGGGCCAGTGAACGGCTAACGAGGTGATCAAGAAAATCATGCAGACTGTCTACGAAGCGAGTTTCATGGAGTTATCAGAACTATGTGTCGCTAACGGATACCTTGATCATCGAAACGGGCACCACCACGAGCTCCCGGTAGTATTGGTTGTATACTTGAGCATCTCGGCCTCCAACTCTATTTCACTCGAAATAGATGAGGAAGTGAGACCACCCGTCGCTAGTTACTTTTCCTCTCATGGAAATAGCGATGGTACCGATGTGAGCACTTAGAGCGTTCATGAAGACGAAGATAGAGAAAACCGCGGATATGGAAATCGTGCTAGAGAGCCTTTCGTACGTTAGCTCATGCGTGAACCTAAGAAGAAGAATGCGTCAGAGAACATGCCAGTCAAAGGGGTCCTAATATCGTTAGACATGTTTTCGGTACTTCACGCGCTTCTCCCCCTCTCTGCCCTCCCGCTGGTGCTAAAGGATTTATCGAGGAAAGTCGCGTGTGGTACAAGGATGCATAGTCGTTTGCCTTCTACAGTACGCACCGCATTTACTAGGTGTTGACTCTCACGTCGTAGGATGTCTCACTGGACCAGTACCACCAAAGTGTTGTTGAACGTGACGAAGCCATCGAGTATGGGACGTATGAGCTTTCCAATAAAGAGAGCGCGATGGCAAAATAACTTGCATCGCGTAGCCAACGATGTATTAAATATCAACGCATTCATGCACGTCTGCAACGGGGTGAGCTACGCTTCCGAGAGATAGGAACACCAGTAAAGTGACGAGGATTATATGTTTCCAGCATTTAATGGTATCCGCAAGAAAGCACTCAAGACTCGAAATCGAACTACAGGCTGTGAAAGGTGTGCGTCGGCTGGAGAATGAAGATGTCTGAGCAGGTCTTCATCACCTTGGTCAACGCCTAAAGGTCGGATGAGGTCTTAATAGGAATGGAAAATAGATCCACGGTTTTGCTGCCAAGCACTAGACTAACAGTTGGCTTACTTCACACACATTTTTCCGTGCGGGTGTCCAATATCGTTTTATGTATGTGCAGCCTGGCCGTCGCTGGTCGCTGCGAATGATTTAGTGGTGGGGCATCGCCGAGTCAGCCGAGAAGCTGATTCGATATTTGCTCGACATCACCCTTCAAGCAAAGGAAAGTGAGATAGCCGACGATTTGGCGCCGGGCAACACATATACGATCGATTATCGTGGTTCTCATTTTAAGCCACCAAGAATAGTGACGGAGGACCTGTCATAAAACGGCTGCACCGTCTTAAAACACTGTTACTTAAAAATGAGAACGCAAATAAGGGACCTAGCGAGTTCAAGCAACACACCATCGCAGGATGGAAGTGGAAGTGTATCTTCAGAATTTAAGGAGAAAGAGCAAGCACAGGGTCCGGTCCAAACAACATCCGAAAGACCAGTAGTGAAGGTCTGGACTCAGCTTTGTTTGATGTCGTGATTTCCGGACGATTGGTTGCACCTATTCAAACCAATGTCAAAGTGGCAACCGGTGGAGCGTGCAGCAGCTGGAATTAGGAGGAGCTGGTTCAGCGTGACTAAGCTGTTAGGTGAGGACTTAGCGCTATTTGCGACAGCTTTTGAAGAAACTGACCGATTGTGATGGAAGGAGCATGCCCTACCTGTGTTTGTAGCTACTACACCAAGCACTACGTAGATGTTGACACTTCTAAGTCGAGCATGTCGATCACAATCTCCATGCTAGCTGCCTTCATTAGAAAGGATCACAAGAAGCGCATTGACAAGTCCAGCCTTGTGAAGCACGTGCCTGAGTATACACCTCTCTGTAAGCAGGAAGTCATAGGCTAATCGTAGGCTTTGGTATGAGCTCGCATATTTTATTCTGACGTTATCGTACCTTTTGGTATGAGCTCGTAATTGTTAGTCGAAGAATTCAAATGTGGTAAGGGAGGTACTTACACCATATCTACTCTCGGTGGACGATTGGACCCTGCGCTTTGTCTCACTTTCCTTGAGCTCTTCGTAAGTCGTGAATTGGTCCATTTTTATTCCGCTCTCAGCTTTTTGATCTCGGCGGAATCATCCTCTCGCGCTGCTTGAACCTTCTGTCGTCGCTCATAAAAACTGGCTTCATGAAGTGCAACCGATTCCAGATGCTTCTCGATTTGCTTGCGATACTTTCACAGTCCCCCTTGAAAATAGGCAAGTGCGGCTTCGCCTTTACCCTTCAACAATCAAGCCCAATAAATTCGACGCTTATCACGGTTGTATTTGGCATCTTACTGCGTATCAATAACATCATCCGAAAGGTATTCCGTATCGGCACTTAATTGGACCTCGAAACGGTTGAAGTCGTTGTTGTTTCAGTCGTATTTCTTAGCCGGAGCTGACAGTATCTTCTTCGGGTAAAGCGCGAACATAATTACATTGTAAAACTGAGACCATGAAGCCATGGCAGAGTAGTGTTTTCCATCGCTCATGTTAAATCTCTAGACTGAACGGTAATATACTAGGGTCCTTACTAATACTCCTACCTTGTTTTCCTTTATAGGCTCAGCGTCCAGAGGCATACCACTCAGGTTTACTCTCTCTGCCTTTACTATAAATTATAATAAAATAAATAAATAATATATTTTAAGAACTGAATTGAGTATAATCAATTATACGCTAACCCCTTCGTTCCTGAGGTCTCTTCATGAGGATTAATTCTTACCCGTCCCATATATAAACATATATGCTTTTGTAAGGGCCATCGTTTAAGAACGTTTGAGGTGGATAGAATGACGAGTAAAGTGAAGACGCATCCAACATAAATATGTCGTATGTAGGCAAAATTAGAGCAATGCGATATCGATGTAGGCTGTCTACATAAGAAATGTCAATTTATCAATGCGTCCTATTATACGCTGTTGCACATGCGCAGTTGCGATGCGCATTTTTATTATGACCAATGAGGCAAATGAATACGAACGATCCAATTGATTGCATTACGCATTGTTTCCTACCAGCAGACGTGGACGGCGCTACCTACACAACCGCAGCCGACGTTCTTCTCCGGCACCTTGTTCGGTGTATCATTTTTCTCTTTCAGCTCCATCATCACCGGGAGCCAGCAGCCCGTTTATCTGACGTCATCTCTTCTTGCCTGGTCGCGACGGAGGCGGGCGGTCGCTCGACTTGGACGCTTGCTGGATCTCGGTTAGCGCTATTTCAATCCGTGTGGCAAATGTCGAAGCACGTGCTCGATCTGCCTTCACGAGGCACATTACATATGTATTTCCTGTAGTATTGCATAACGCATGAGTCTAATACGTATACGAGTTCTGAACACGCTTACAGTGTGATTCTTTTGTTGCCTTCTGTGCCATCCAGCAGGTTGCGAAGAGCTGTCACCTCTCCACTATTGTTTTCTTTCGACATTGGCGCACGAAGATTTGTTTTTGCTCCACAATGCACCTCAATCCTGTAGCATAATAGCAACCCGAATAAATGATATTCCTGTGATAGTTATCCTCGCAGAAGAGATTATGTTGATATTAATCCAGCATAAACACTTAGTTAAAAAAAGCCGTGACAAACATCAGCTTGTCACGACCTTGTGAATGTGACCCGTCACTATTGTGGACACCTGGTACACGGTACCAGGTGCTCTAGGAGCCAGTCAGTGCATGCCTACCTAGCTCAACTATAGGCTAACTCTAGTTTGTATAAAACTCAAGCTAAGTTTACTTATAAGTACATCGGCCTCTTACATCTACGATATCAAGTAGTAAACCGTTCTCACTGAGGCCGGGAACACGTGGACTAACGTTCACTCGGGTAGTAAATACCCTTAAGCACTTTCTCTGTGGAAGGTGCTGTGTGACCCCGTCACACTTGCTAGCATTCGTAGTCAATCCTACACCTTCGCAAGTAGAGTGGATTACCTAAATCCTCTCTGCGCTCAACGTTTGACCCACGATGGTCCGGAGTGAGTTTTCTCGCTTGAATGACTCACAGCTCGAGTCTGTTCGGAAGATGGGAGGCATCTTTTGACAAGATGTCCTTCGCAAATTGGTGGCGGCGACGCATGCCGAGCAACACGAACGCGTGACTGCGTTTGAGACCTACGAGCGCTCACGCTTTTTCGCATGTAAACAAGGTAAACGTGAGCCGCAGCAGTACGTGCAAGAGATGCGCACGTTGGCGGCATCACTGGCAGGGAATCCTCTGCCTGAAGGCATCAAGACAACAGTCTTCATAGACGGCCTGAAGGTTGGTCCTGCTCGCACCCAACTATACCGGGTGGAAGCGACAGCTATGGAGGAGACGATTCGAATCGCCTGCCAAAAAGAGTACAGCCACAAGCAGGCTGGCGCTCCTCGGGAAGAGGAACATTGTCACGTGTTCCTCGAGAGGCGAAGCATCGCAGCAATGGCGCTGTTGCTCCTGCTGTAACGTATCCCGCTGATACCGGTGCGTACAGCGAGCCCGATCCCATGGACTTAAGCTCAGCCGAGAGCTTGGTCCGCTGCTACCGATGCGGCGGACATGGACACTACCAGCGTGCATGTCCTTCGCCAGTCGGGAAGAATACTGCCCGTGGACCCCAGGTCCTGTGGCGCAGGCCACGGCCAGGTGGACGAAGCCTCCCCGGCCACTAGTAGAGGCGATATGCCCTACTAAATAGAGCTACGCCTTCGTGATGGGGGTGTCGGTTGTGCGCACCACGGACTTAGTCCAGAGAGACGTGGTTCTCTCAAACAGGTGAAGGGCCGTGATGGGCTGCTGGTAGTACACTCGGTGTTCGAGGGGGGGGGGGGGGGGGTACGGTACGGTACGGTACGGTACGCCTTTAATGTTTGATGAGCTCGGGAGCGCTGATACGCCTCCGGAACGTCGCTTGGCGTAGCGACACCCGACCTCACTCTACGTCAGCGTGGCGGCCATGGGCTGGTCCTTGGTGGACTAGCCTTTTGTTCGGTGAAGGAAGTACTTTTGGTCCTCAACGGACCTGAATGTTCGGGCTCGATGAACTCACACACCGCGGTGTTGCTCGCAGTTCTCGCCATGAACAGCATGGCTGTGCCGAGCATAAGGCACAGCCCAGATATTTGTGTGGCAATGCTGGGAAGGGCCTGCCAGTTCTGGTCTATGGCGGAGCCGTGGTGAGTCATGTTCCCACCCCCGTCATGGCATAAGCTTTTTATACAGACCGCCAGGGCGCAGAAGCATCACGGAGCTGTCAGCGCACCGACAGCTCTGTGTACAACAAGACCATGCTCCGCTGCGCCAATACCACGGGCATTGGTCTTTTGCCCGGCGTGTGCACCTGCTACACAGTAGCATTCAACACCGAATATCGATGCGCCGTATGGGCTTTGACAGTGGTGGCACATAAGAGAATTCACCAGGTGGGTAACATAGGTCCACATTGCGGGTAAAAGGTTCCGCAAGCAGCGAAGCTGCTTAGGGAGACCGACATTCGGTACTCCGAGCGTGGGTAACAGAGCTCCACGCAAAGTCACTCAGACCATAACGGATAAGGAAGTCGCTGTATGCGCTTCCGGTGTGGGTAACATAGCTCCACACATCAAGACGGGTAACGCAGCTCCGCAATCAAAGTGGGTAACAGAGCTCCAGAACCAAGGCGGGTAACCTAGTTCCGCACACGGAGCCATGGAATCGGGGCGTGAGGCTGTCTTGGCCTCGCCAGACGTGAGCAACCCGCTCGACGTCAAGTCGCGCAGACTTAAACTGCTGACGCGAAGGCTGGATGCCTTCGGTCGGCACGGCCGACGCGGCCGTCCATGCCGGCGTTGGGCACGAGATGGTTAGTCGTCGTGCCTACCAGTGGCCATCCCAAGCCACGAGATGGTTAGTCGTCGTACCTGACAGTAGTGCAATCTAGGCTTTCATGGCTTTGCTCAACGTAATCAGACGTAACGATGCAAAATAGCACGAATGGTATTTTGCGTCCACCCGCGCGATCTACATCGGATAGAAGCAGCAGAAACGTTCCACACGTACGTACAGTGTTGCACAAGCCATGCCCCCCCCCCCCCCCCCCCCCCCCCCGCGTGACGCAGTTCAGCAAGTCAAATGAGCGACTCTTCGGCACAGCACCCCGTGGAGCAGAAAGACGACTCCACGCCACCAACATCAGCTCTCGGCCACGTTGTACCTCCGGTGTAAGCCGGGTCAGTTTGACTCGTGACATATGAAGAAACATGATCTCCGCGGGTGGCCTAATGCCGGTCGGAAACCGTGGTAGCTGGGGGCCAAAACACGCTTGTAGCAGGCCACGTTGCAGTATTCTCGCATGTCTCCAGCACCTGAGAAAGCTCACCCTTGAATGCACTGCCGCTGGAACTCCCATAGAGCGTGGAGGAGAGCCATGCCTCGAAGCCCGATATAGGATGGGTGCAGGCATCAGGCGGACCCGCTCGTGGGGTCTTTGGAAAATAGGTATATTGCTTGACCCCCCAGGGACCGAGGCCCACTATTGTGCGTATGCGCTTCCAATCTAGATGCGCCAGACTCTCGGCTGCTTGTCTGCTCACCTCCTCCGACCATCTGACGTGTCGCGCTTTTCAATCCGCGATTTCGATATTATATCGCTATCAACTCCTTTAACAGGTAACGCGATCGCCACTAGCGCATGGGCGAGGAGGACTAGGCGACTGACCCTTGATGCGGGTGTACCCGTCTTAGCTGTCCCTCAGGATGGAGGACCTCACGGACCACCCGAGTGAGCTGCATGTGACTCTGGACATGCCCCTCTTGGGTCCACCCACTCGAGTCTACGATCCACCGGACCTGTGGTGGTGGTGGTAGTGGTGGTGGGGTGGGGGGGGTGGGGGGGGGGGGGGGGGGGGTGCTCGAAGTCGAGTTCCACCGTCTCCAGGAGTCCGTCCGACAAAATCTGTAAACCTTACGACCGCGCTTTGTACCACCTGACTCAAGCGTCTGCCAAACCTCGTGATCAGCACCATCAAGTACGATTCCAGTTGTGTGAGAGTTTTCCTGGTGCGTCGCGTGGACGAAATGAGCATGGTACACAGAACACGGTCATTTCCATCTCCGCGCTAGTGGACAATCCCCATAATTGGGACCCAAGCCGACTCTGCAATCTATAACGCCAGACGTCCTCCCTGAGACCGGTGTCGTTGCTGTGCAGGACCAAGTCAGCAATGCTTGCATAGATTATCGTGCTCTTCAATTTCAGGGCCGCGCACCAGGTTAAGCCCATCAACCGCGTTTTATCTACCATCACACTTGGCCGTTGAACTCCATTGGAAAGAGCAAGGAACGGAAAACATTTGGCGATGTGGTGAGGCGCCCTGATCATGAAATCACCATCTTGGAGTCCTTCCGTCTGCGCAGCTACAGTGATTAGCAAACGACCGTGTGTCACATAGTGTCGTGCCGACGCAGTGTCCGGCTGGCCTCTTTCAATCCCCTTGGCGTGGTGTATACGACCGGTGCCACATTGAAGGCGGACCTGGGCTCGTCCAAGAGGATGTCGCCGATGAGGTGAGCCTCGCGTAACCCATACACTGCCCATCTCGCCACCGTCACTTCAGCCATCGCCAACAGCTCCGTTCGAAGGTCGGGCACCACTAGACAGTCCACAGACCGGGATAGCGCCGTTAGAGCGACGTCAGCCCACGCACGGGGCCGTGGTAGATCGAGTGCGAAGGTACCATACAAGATAAAATGCTTGATCTTCTTGTTGCCTGTTGATGGTAGCGGTGAATAACCATGCATACTGGTCAATAAACGTCAGTTTTGGAATGATGATCGAAGCCACAATCGCAATGCAATGATCTACAGTCAGAGGTTTACAACAGGCCAGATGCAGCCTAGTGAGAAGCCGCTGCTCCGCAACCATCCACGTCCACCCACTATCCCTCCTGCTGCTAACTTGGATTTCCAGGTACCGATCGCAGACATGCAGCGGCTGGAGATGGAGCGGCTCTGGTAAGGAACGTAGAATGGTACCCCATCGGAGCACAGCGCTAGGACCATCGTTTTGACGTGGCTCAGGCGCAGTCTGGAGGAGTCCCCGAACGCGATATCTAGCAATCGCGGTATTAAAAGTGCTGATGCCAGGTACATCGCCGTATCATCGGCGTATCCGGCAACATTCACTTCCATATGACCATTTGTATTGCGCACGCGTTCCCCGGCAGTTCAGGGTGACGATCCAGTTTTTAATACAATGCTTCTGGAGACAGGATGAAGACCAGCGGAGCCAGCGGACAGCCGTGACGGATTCCACTGGTAACTCTTACTGCTCCCGAGCTGTCTTCGCTCGCTAAAATCGTGGCGGACATGCCCTCGTGCAGGCGCGCAACGACCCGAGCAACCTGGGCCAGATAGTCATGTCGGCAAAGCGCAAGTACAAGGAACCCCCCTTGACAGGAATCGTAGGCCTTTATAAATTCAAGAGCAATACCACAGCGTTAACCTGGTCCTCGTCAGCCTCAATGGCTTAATGTTATGCCCCGAAAATGTGCAAGGTCTCATTGACAGTGCGCCCAAATGCGCCCAGGAACGAACCCGTTTTGGCTCGGATGGATGTAGCTAGCTAGGGCCCGGCGGACGCGCTTGGTTAATATTGTTGTGAAGATCTCATAGTCAATGGTGAGAAGAGCGATCGTGCGATAGTTCATGGCTTCTTTCGGGCTATCTCCCTTCTTAAGACAGAAGGCAGCCGATTCTAAAGAAGAGGCCGGGAAGATGCCTTCCGCGTACCAGCGGTTGAATAAGGTGGAGAAGATTAGGATCAGTAATGACTATACTCGCGATACCAGTTGTGCCAGACCCGGTGGCTTTTCCGGTAAATCCGGTTTTGTGTTTTGAATAAAACCTAAGTCGGAAAACATTGACTGATTGACAGACGGGCGGACAGTCAGACCTATTAGCCAACTATACCACATATAGTCCCCGTGACCTGCGCGAGCTTGAACGTAGGACTGCCTATCACGATCACATCCGATCCAAACTCGTGTGGAAAGAGTTCGCAGCAGGTGCTATAAACGCAGCAACAAACTAGACGCCCTTGCGCCGGCACCGACGTGCTAGAACGGCCAAGAGAGGCACGCCACAATGACCATCGGCCAGTTAAACGCGCAGCCTCCGGGAACGGCCGCATTGCCTACAAGGCAGCAATCCGTTCCCGCCCTCTAGCAGCGAAATGCCAACGCATAGCACACCAGGATGATACGGTTGGCCACGCGATGAATACTTATACCAGGGACGATGCTCAGTATAACCTCTTCCGTCGGCTTTGAGGTAATTGTGGTCCTATTCCAACGTCGTACTGGCAGTATGTAACGGGGTCACATGGTGTGGAACACACAGGGGTACGAAGTACCCGGAGAGTTAACAAACTCTCAGTACATAAGTTGGAGAGTTAACAAGGTCTCTCAGTACGTTGGCTGAAAGCCACACGTTATGCATTTGATTAGGTTTAACTATGCTAGATAGTTAAAGAGATACATTTACCCCTAGGCGGCTTGGCCGCAATAATAGTAAATAAAACACTTCTGGTTTTGAAGCATAAAAGTTAAGGTATTAACTTTGAGCCCTGGTCTTGGGCTGTAAGTGTCCTTTGGATAAGGAACTTAGTATTAGTGACTCTTTGAGTCGAACGTCTTCCTCTGACGCTAAAGCTACGGTAGCCCCGCTGCACAGCAGCTATAAATTTGGCGTAGCAGCTGTGGGGGTGGCTCCGATCAATATCCATGTGCCCGCCACTACAATGTCCTGACGACGGTTTGACCAAGGCCAATGGACAGCGTGGTTGTGTTTATATGTCGAATCAGAGTGCTGGCGATCGATGCGACGCCCATCCCCACGATGATTGAAATTGTTTCGTGTCCGGGTTAACGCGGAAAGGCTTAGCTTCCACACACGGGACGATGCCGCCCCGACTCCCTGGCTGTCTGCTGGATCTGATGGGCCATCGCACCGACAGCCATTTCGGTTCCCACCACTTTCATTATCTGGAGGGCCGTACTCAGTGCCGCCGACAGTGTGATGGCTGCTCCACTGTGCCCGAAAATTGTGAGCCCTGCGTCAGTGGTTAGTAGCTGCCACGCTGCCGTCGAGACAGACAGCCGTCAATACTTCCACGTTCTCCTCAGTCGTGCGACAAGGCAGCGCTGTAACCAGGTCTAGTGTTCGGTTTAAGTTGCCGAAGGAAGGCTGAGGCAGCCGAGAGGGCCTGTGTTGAGGCCACCACGTCCACTTGTTTTGTCGTTCTTCCGCGGAGCGACCGCGTATCCACTGCTGCCAAGGAATGTGTACTACCGGCGAGGCTCACAGTGAATACCCGATATCCCACACAACCCAGCGTATCCAAAGCACGTAAGAGTAGTATTTCCACCTGAGTGATCTTGACGCAAATTGTCAGCTTGCCCACAGGAAATGAAGCTTCCAACTCGCTGTCATCGCGCCTATTTAACTACTTCACACAACGCATTGGAGTCGTAGATGAATGTATATATCAGCCAACGGGAGAACCTTCCCAATTGTATCTGATGAAGTGCGAGAAATTAACTTATACCTGCACGGTTTTGCCATTACCCGATACGCGCTCCACGACGACTCGAGTCGGCACGGTTTTGCCGTTCCCCGATACGCGCTCCACGACGTCCCGTTCTGTTAGACACGAAGCAGCTCACGAAAGTGCACACACCGACCACCCCATCCATCACCACGCGCTCGTATATCGATTGGTCGCCCCTGAAAACCTTTAGGTAAAACTCGAGCAGCAGACCCAGCCAGCACACGATGATGGTCAACATCCGTGGAATCCACCGGGCCAAGGAAGTGAAAGCAGAAGTCGATGGCGGCGTTTACCAGGATCACTATGATGAGATATAACGTGACGCAGTGAACACGTTGGCAAAGCCGCTGAAATCCGAGAGCTGGACCTCGTCCTGTTCCTTCTCCTCCTCCTCAGGCTTTGCAGCGTTCGACAGCGTAAATGGCAAGTGAGCTCGAAAAGGTAAAATGTGACGTGAGATTAGAGCTAGAACTCAAAGTTGTTCCTATCGGCAACGCCCGAGACCACAGCCTCAGCTCCATCACCTTCGTCCTCCAAGCCACCGGTCTGCCAATGGCTACCACTGCTGCATGCCTCTGCCCAGTCAATCGTACCGGCTCGTGCCGCCGTCCCACACCACTGCTGCGCCCTCCGTCGGTGCTCGAAGGCACGCGTTCCTCGTCGCTCCTGCGTCACGCCAGCACTGCCTGCTTCTGGACTCCACTAGAGGATACCGGTATGGGCCCGGTCTACCTGAGACCAGTCAGTTGTCCTACTGCGTCGGTGTCTGTCGCCGCGGTGTCGTCTGGTACAAGCGGCGCCATCGCCGCTCAGCACTGCCCCCAAGACGAACACCGCAAACTTGTAACTTGAAAATGAAATATTGGCCACGAAAATTAAAATCGAAAATGAATCTTGAAAATCAGAAACTTGAAAATTGGGAAACTTGACCCCTATCTCTGTACCCAAGACGAATGCCAAATGCCCGTCTCACAAATTGATCTTGACGTTGAAGTCGCAGACTTCAGAGTTACAGCATGGCTGTAAGCTCGGGAGCTTCCACAGACTGCACGTATTGTTGAGCCAATTTAGGGACATCGCGATAGATTGCGGCAAATGGTTCCCACGAGTTTTCCACGTCTTCGCGTCCACGCCATGCCACATAAAGGTGCCATTGCTTAGCCGTGGTGTCATAGCGGTGATCCACAATTGCTCGCACACCGAGCACAATACCTTGGGTTGCCACATGTTCACGAATCTCGGCCGTGGTGCCGAGATCGTCGTCGCAGTAGTGCTTGAGGCGCGAACCGTGCACCTCGAGCTCGTCATCCGTAAGCCTGTGAGCCACAATGAATGAATGTGAGAGGGCATGAACTACTCGGAACGGCCCAACCCAACGCGCCAGGAGCTTGTTGCCACTCATGCGGTTATAAACCACAACACGTAGTCACCTTCTTCAAAGTTGCATTCTGTACCCCTGGACACGCACTATTTCCTGCAAGCGGCGGCGCTCTTTGCGCTCGACAACATTGCAGTGCAACTCGTGCAAATGCTCGCGCAGCTTGTCGAGGTGCGGCGTAGCCGCGGTCACATCAACCGGCAACAATCGATAGGAGGCGTCGGTGGGAACCGACACGGTGTCGAGTAGGGATGGCGCCGGTAAGCCAGTAAACAGCTCAATAGGGGCATGTCCACCCAAGGATGCCACCGCCGAGTGGTTGAGATTGGCTTGGATCACAGGTAGGAGGTGGACCCAATTGCGGGTATCCAACTTGAGTTCCATGAGCATCACACGCAATACTTGCAGGATATCTCTATTCACACGCTCGACATTACCGTTGATCCACGGTGTGTACACCGGCACGAACCTCTGTGTCGCTTGCAAGCGACCGGCAACTTCCTCCATCACTGCTGCTTTAAAGTGGAACCGTTGTCGGATGCCCATATTTAAGGCAGGCCGAACCGCTTGTGCCAGTCAAGCACAGCCTGCACTGCAGTTCCACTATCTGCTGCATCGGCAGCGATTAACTCACAGTAATGAGT
Organism: Phytophthora betacei; assembly: GCA_011320135.1. Classification (NCBI taxonomy): domain Eukaryota; phylum Oomycota; class Peronosporomycetes; order Peronosporales; family Peronosporaceae; genus Phytophthora; species Phytophthora betacei. The sequence continues at coordinate 244,166 of JAANHX010000444.1, read as the reverse complement.
AAGCTCATCTTTCAGCACAAGTACGTAGCGACTCGCACCGTAGGATTCCCCTAGCTGCCGGTAGTCCATATGAAGGCACCTCGTTGCGCTTCACTGCTGTCCGCGTAGGCCCCCACGGACGCATGACGATCTTTCCGCCTTTAACATGCTTGCAGAGCAAGCACCTCCGCAGAAACCGATCAATGATGGGCTTCGCATTTGCAATAGCAAAGCGCTCCGCAAGGACCGTGTGCATGACGTCGCTGCCTCGGTGGCCTTGAGTACCACAATGAACAACTACGAATAGACGTTACACCAGCTCGTGGGCTTGCTGAGGGATCCACATCTTGCCATCGACACGGACAACTCGATCTTCGCCGGCAGGTCCCGGAGCGTCAGCACTATAGCGGTGCTTCTCGTCTCGGACTGCGTCAACCCGTGGCCACGCAACGTTTTTGTCCTGTAGCGGGTGAAGTGCCGAAACCGGCTGAGTGCTGCGAGTTGTCACCCTCTTGGCGAGTGTTAGCTTCTCACCCCCTTGCGGAAGAGGGATCTGCCAGGATCCGGCCGCAATGTAATCGTTGTCAAACGACCACGCAGAGGATTTATTGCAAGGCCGAGTCTCCAACATCGGCTCTCACCGGCAGTGCGACTCGCTTGACTGCTTGCAGCGGTTGCACCGGAGTTGCTCCTTTCTGGCCCCACCGCGACACGAGGTCGGCCAATACATTATCGTCCCCTTTGATCGGCTCTATAGCATAGCGGACACCAGCGATGTGAAGGGCCCACCGCTGCAGCTTGCTGCACAAGTGTGGCTTGACCGTCTTGTCAGGTGAGAAAATGTGGATCCGGTTGGCATGGTCGCAATAGATCTGAACTCCTTTCTCACGCTCAAGAAGATATGCAATGTCACTGCATGCACGGACCACTGGATATGCCTCCTTTTTCACAATCGATCAATTCACCTGAGAGCCCGTGAATAGTCCTCCTCGTCACACCTGTAGCTCGTGTAGCTTCTCAGTGACTGGCACATCTGCAACCCAGTGGCGAACTTAGCTGAGTATGACCGACCAACCGCCGAGCGAAGCATCGGTGAACATGCAAACAACAGCGTCATGGTCAGCAAAGTAGAGCTTGGCGGAGGTGGCCAACAAGTCGACCACATTACGAAAGGTTGCTTCATCCTCTGGTGGCCAAGTTAGCCTGACGCCTGTAATCTGTGCCTTGCGCCGTCCTCGACGGGACATCACTGCTTCCAGCTTTGACTGCAGCGGTCCAACGACCCGAGCATAGTCAATTATCGACTCTCGTAGCCAGTTAGCTGCGCACAGGAATTGCTGCAGCGCGGCTGCTGTCGGCGGTAGAGCCAAACGTGGCCAGGCGCTCTGGTGAGTGCTGAACTCCTTGACCGTCAATAACGTTGCCACACCAAACAACTCTTGTGTCGAAAAGTACGCACATCTTCGCATTCAGCTTCGGTCGTCTAACACGCAGCACCTCCAAAAAGGTCATCAGGTTAGCGAGGTACTCAGCTGCTGAGCCAGCAAATAGCCGGAGGTCGTCAATCCAGACACGAAGGCTTTTATACATGTCTTGGAAACAATGTTGCATCTGTAGCTGGAAGTGCATTGCGGAGTCACAGGCTCCTTGCAGCACACGCGTCAGCGTGAAGACACCATCTTCCGTAACGAAACTAAACAGCTCCTGGCTGTCAGGGTGGAGAGGCAACTGCCCGAATCCCTTGAATAAATAGAAAAACTCAAACCCGTAAGCCCCTCTCACACTCTGCGTTGCCGAAGCCAAGTTCGGCTTGGCCCCAGCCAGAGGTACCGTGCACTTGTTCGGTGGTCGGTAGTCCACGACACAATAAAACTCACCGTTGTGTGGCATTTTTACAGGAAGTCCCAGACATGTCCAGTGGCTAGCGTTGTTACGCCGTACAAGTTCATGTCGTAGCACAAATTCTCGAACAAACTTTCGTTGCTTAGGATGATACTTCCTCGCTCCACTACAATAGGGCACAGCGCCGTCATGAAGCTTGCCTTTCAGTGGCTGCTGGCGGGTCGGCTCCGATACGAACTCGCCACACGTCAGCATACTCGTAGACTAGCGTGCGCAGGTCGCTGAGCAACTCTGGCTCAAACCCATCTGCTGCTGCAGCGACCAGCATCTTCTCCAGACATATGTTGATCTCATCGGTAATAATTGCAAACGCTAATCGCGGGTTGTCCCTGGAGGCATTATCATCGTCGGCATCCCCAACACGACCGCCAGCCAACTGCTCAAACAATCGGTAAATATCGATACCGATATCTTGCATCGTTTCGCGCACAAGCAGGAACTCGTCTTCATGACCATCCATCACGAGACACGACACATTGGTGAGATGCAGCGGTCCTGCAGCCGTTTCAATCCGCAAGTCCAATGTGACTGTGTCTCGGCAGACCATGCGGGCACCGCCTGTGGCCTGAACTGGTATGTCCGGGCTCAGAGCTTCCAACTTCAACCCGCTGTCAATACCCTGAAGTTCCTGGACCAGCACACGCGATATCATGTTGCTTTCTGCCCCTGTGTCGGGGCAAAATAGGATTTCGAAGACGCCATTGATGCAGACTCGTCTGTCTTCACCCGCGCGCACAACCCGCACGGCTTTAGTACACTCTTCCCTACGCGCTCTGCGAGCCTGCAGCTCTTGATATATTTCCTGCTTCTTCTCTTCAAATGCATCGTGGCAGCCCTTCACTCAATGCGGCCCCTTGCCGACTAGACAGCCTGACCGAGGTGGAGCTGAAGTCGTCTTCCGTTCAGGCTTTGAGCGCTCCGGTTTACCAGCAGTCTTAATATGCTGCTGTTTTCCACCACCAGACCTCGTGCTACCAGCAGTTTTACCCCTCGGCGGGTCATCACGCTTTAACTCGCTCTGCATTGTGTGAAAATGTTGTTGGTACTTGGCACGACCAACGATCAGCTCGTACAGCGCCACGTCGTCCAGCTTCGCATGCTGGTGTGTCACTGCAACGAGGCGCTCTATGTAGACACGCAGTACCGTGAGGAACAGGTTCAAAATAAGCTGCTTTCAGCGAGTCTTCATACGCTGCCGACCTGCTGCGTCCGTCACGGGTCCTCGGCCGACCCACGCCATGAGTCCGTGCTCGTCAACGGGCTTGTCAAAGTCCATGGAGTACTTGACAATACGTGCGTGGATGTCCGCCACCTTCATGTCCATTTTGAGGCTAGCCTGGCCACGCCAGAGACGTGAGCATTCATCAACGTGCCAGCACGGCGCGCGATGTCTTCCTGTAAGCGCGCCTCCGTCACCTCCTCCACGGTGGTGCAGAGCTCGTAGCGCGCCCGGTGTTCAAGGATCCGTGGCTCCATGGAGCTCTTGATGCTAACGAGCACAGTCTCGTGCGCTTCACCAGTCGCTAAGCACCGCTCCCAGATTCTCTCTTCATACTGACGACGATCACGCACAAACTACACCAAAGCAGGCTGCCCCAGCTTCGTCAGTCTTGGCGGCTTGATCTACTCGAGCACCGGCTTAGCCGCTTTCATATCGACGTCTCCGTCTTGGTCAACCGCTCCGTTGTGCGCGATCGTCAATGTTTGAAAGCCAAAGTATACTTTATGACAAGTGAGCTCGAAAAGGTAAAATGTGACGTGAGATTAGAGCTAGAGCTCAAAGTTGTTCCTATCGGCAACGCCCGAGACCACAGCCTCAGCTCCACCACCTTCGTCCTCCAAGCCACCGGTCTGCCAATGGCTACCACTGCTGCATGCCTCTGCCCAGTCAATCGTACCGGCTCGTGCCGCCGTCCCACACCACTGCTGCGCCCTCCGTCGGTGCTCGAAGGTACGCGTTCCTCGTCGCCCCTGCGTCACGCCAGCACTGCCCGCTTCTGGACTCCATTAGTAGATACCGGTATGGGTCCGGTCTACCAGAGACCAGCCAGTTGTCCTACTGCGTCGGTGTCTGTCGCCGCGGTGTCGTCTGGTTCAAGCGGCGCCATCGCCGCTCAGCAGCGTATCAACGCCCGAGAAGGCGTTGCTCTCCAAGTCCACCGCGGCGCGTTCGGAGACGCTGAACATGCGACCACCCGGTCGCTCCGTCGCCCGACATCTCTCTGCACCAGGTGCTGTTCGCATTCAACAGCCTGTTCCTCCCTTACGGCGTCGACGTCGCGATCCCGGACCTGCATCAGCCCCATATTTATCACTCCAAGATGCTAACGCCGACCACGTCAGCGATGATGGTTCCCATGCATCCGATGAGCGCGATGGTTCCGACAGCCTTGACAATCGAGACGAACAGACTGACACAGCACGGCGTAACTCACGGCGTAAGGGCCATGAAAAAATTCCGAAGTTCTGGCTGATCGAGTCCGGGAACGGCCCGAGTGGAGAGCTACCCAGCACTAGGAAGACACAGGGAAGTAGTAGACATACGGGTAAATCGGACACGCTGACGAGATAGCGTCCGGTCTTGCCGGGCGCCCACTCACCGACGTCGCCGCAACCGCTCATTGTTCTAATTGTACAGCAAAAACAAATCTTGACAAGTTTACTTTGTCATTTATAAAGCATAATACTATTTCGAAGTGTTTGCTTAGGAAAAGATAAAGCACAACCGATTTACCTGATGTTATGGACGTGCGGCTGAACCTCCACGCCTGGGCCCAAATTCCGAATTCACGACCGAAGAAAATCGCGATTTTATTCTGTGCCGCAGATGGGATGGCGTTATTGCAGCGTTAAGTATCCGGCTCTACAAGGCTTTTATTGCAACGTAAAATGACACTTTTGTAAGTTAAGCCAGTATTAGTACTTAGTCGAATATTCAAGGTAAAAATCTCGTATCCCCATTCCGTTAACGTTGCATGTCAAGAGAGTCAAGTCGGGTCTAAGTGGTGAAGCTCGCAAGGCTTTGGTGCCACATGGGCTTGCCGATGCTCGGCAGTTTAAAGCGCTCTGCCAAGTCTACCGGTTTTCTATGGTAGCCATCATTTTTTTCCTTAACACTTGTGTATTTCCAAGGACACACAGCAGTACTCGCAACGTTTGTCCATAATGGAGTGGATTTCTCGCTGCAGGAGCGAACAACATCGGATTATCTGGAACGAACGACAATCGCCGTCTCCTCCCTCTCCCAGTGACGCAGCGTAAGCCAGAGGCGCCATCGTTGCTGGGCACCAATGGGAAAATCATCGACAATATCCTGCAAGTGGCTTACAGCTACGAGGTGATTCATCCAAGCCCCGAACGTTTTTCGATTCCATGACAGAGTGTTTTTTATTCGCCATGGATAAGAAAGCACAAGCTCTAATTGACACTGGGGCTCTCCTTGCTGGCGTGGCCGACCACGACGCGACAGTTGGGACGAGAACAACTGCTGGATGATCACAGTGATGGCTCGACGTATCGAGATGCCTCTGAAGAAGTTGTCAAAGTTGGAGAAGGAGACGTTCGTCATCTTTGATGAGGCTCGCTCACGAGGTTTCGACATGAAGCTGCTTCCAGATGCCGCCGCCGTACTGACGGCTGTACTGACGTTGGGACCGAACTTACCAAGGACAAGTTGATGCAGGGAGCTGGAAGCTCGGATGCAGCCAGAGTCTTTGGATTGCAAAGCTTCGATGAGGTTGCGCAGAGTATTCTTCAGATTGGTGGCCAACGTGGGTTCTCGAGCGTTTCTGCAATCGATGTGCTGAATTGAGTCATGGATAACGCTGAGGCGGTGCGTTGGTCCCTCGAGTAGGCTGGTAATGGGATCCACTTTTGAATGACTCAGCTCTATCGAGACAGAGAGCTGGTCGACGAACACTGGGAACTTAGACGTAGTATCGAGAGAAGCTGCACGTTGGCAAACTGGCCCAAGTGATTCGATCTAAGGTTCTATTGGCTTTCAAAGACTCGGCTGATGAGCTGGTCAACGAGATCTATGGTCGAGGGCTCATATTTGGACTTGACGATGAAGTGTGCATCACGTCCCATTCCGAGGAATGCGAGCGAGAGCTTCAGATTAAAGAGGAGGTGGAACAAGAAAGAGAACTCCAAGTGATAAAGTGCTCTAGGTTGAGAGAGAAGCGGTGGGTGTATGATAAAATCCTGAGCGCCAAGTCAATTGAAGACCTCAGTGGAGCTGTCCACGTGCTCGAAATCTCGCAATTTATACGTCGCTCGATCTCTCCGAAAGAAATGGGAGTCCTCGACTGGCCCAGCACCCACATCTATGGAAAGATCCATTTCTGCACGACAATCCAGACGCAAAGTGATGCGAGATGCTTGAAGGAGCTCCTACGAGTAATTGATGTCGTGTTGGTGTTCACGAATGGCGACATGTTGCTGGTGTCGGAGTGTGAAGCTGACCACATTCTGGAGCTGCTCTGAAAGTCGGCTCGTTGAGACACAACCGCATGCTGATTGTGTAGCTTCGTGAATCTTGCCTTGCTTGCCAAACTCTCTGTCGCGATGGTGTATCAACCAAGTTTCTCGACGCGCATCTGGCACTTGGCCCGAGTCTTGGTCGATATGTGCCACTGCTGGCGGTGATTGCGTGTCATGTCTACAACGGAGAGACGATGTCGGCGAAGCACCAGGAAGATAAATTTCGTGAGTTTATTGCTCCTTTGGCTCAACGAGAAGCCACACTGAGTAACTTTATCAAGTCTGTGGACAAGCAGGGGTTCCGAAAATGTTATTTTACTAAATATAATTTTTATTCTGCAGTAAAATAATTTATTTTCGAGCTCCCATTTCAAAATCAAATAATTTATTCCGCGCTCTCTCCAGGCAATAACCTTTAACCGAGCTCGATGGAGCCCTACGGACCAGCGCTCCAGCTAACCCGCAACCTACAATCGATCTGCCGCGCTCTTGCCCTCTCATGTTGATGTCTGGTCGCTGAACCGAGCCTACTGGAACGCTGCCACAGTCCGGAAGGTTGTGCGTGGTAATGCTCCCACCAACTAGACGAGTATCAGCCCACTGTATATTGCATGCAATAACACCAATTATTTTTGCACCCGTGGTGCTCCAAGCACTTAAAGTTATTTTTATTGCTGTTTTGCCAGTCTCAATAAAAATAACATTTTCGGAACCTTTGTGGACAAGATCGTTCCTACACGAACTCTGCTGCTGCATGGATCTAGAAGATTACAAGTAAACTACATGCGGAAAGAAAGCCCTTCATAGAACTACATGTAGCTGAGCTGTTTTAATTATACTCCAGATTTAACATTCGTCTCTATTCTCAGATGGACCACACTTCGCATACTTTCGCATCGGAAGCACATCCGTGTGGTATTTCTCACGGAAATACAAAGTACTCGATCAGAATGCTGGTGAACAGGTTCTTCATGATGGTAGCAAAGTATTTGAGACGGAAACACTCATAGGCATCGCCACGTGACGACGTTCGTGCTACTCGACATACGGAACTGGTCGGTGAGGGACCTTGGCTCTCCAAGAATTAGGTACATGCACCTCGGGGGCTCTGTCACCAGAGCCCCGTGCTATGCGCTGCTCACTGCTCCGCTAAAATCACGTGGACAACCTGCAGTCCGCCGCGTTACAGGTCGCGGAAATCTTTCCTGCTAATTTACATGTACAACAACTTCGCCATTTCTACAGAACTGGTAGGCACTAAAAAGGACGTGGTTGTCTTTTTAAAGGCCTTTGGGGTCCCCTACCTGATAAGCCGAACCCCCATTATTAATAAACATTTTGACCAATTGTACCTGATGCTTAGGGTCCCAAGGGGTCTCTAATCCATTCCAAAATCATCGGGTTAAAAATGTGGCTAAGACAGCCAATTGGTGGAAAAGTGTCGCAGATGCTTATTTAGTGCCGCAGATGCTTCTTCGGCATTCATTTCAAACGCAGCCTTTCCCTGCTCAAAGTGCAATTGTGCGTGCGTTTCAGGAGCAGTAGCAGTGTATTCTTGCGGTTCGCCATGCACCTGTGTGAGACGATGCCGCACTGGGAGGGAGGGGGGGGGGGGGGGGGTACATAATGAAAGAAGCGGAATGCTGCGGAGTTTCTAGTAGTATGCTGTTTTGATATCCCATTGTAAACACTGCTCACTTATTATTTTTTATAAATTATAACAGCGCTGGTAAAGACGTCTGTTCAAAGAACGTTTAAGACGTCCGTTTGTTTGAACATTTTTAAGCGAGCGTCTATTCCCCTTTTTACAGACACTCAAAAGACATCTACGGATAATAACGAGTGCGGTTTTGACTTGAATTTATTATGACGTTTAATCGGGCAAAGTCCACTAATCGGCATATTGCTCATGATGAACCATTCTGATTTTTTTCCTGTCTGCACGCGGAGTCCGCTATTCGGTCGCTGACTGTAGACAACGGACACTTTAGACACTGTTTAAACATATCTTATTAATACCACTGCTAGCACTGTTATAATGGGGCTGGTTCTGCATTGGTACTGTCCAATCATATGGGGTCCAATAAGGGCGATCTGTGAATAAGTTTGGGGGTTCTGTGATTATCGTCTCCCATGGACCCCATCATCATTGAGAGAGAAAACGTTAAGAACACATGTACAGATCTGAAAAACACATGAAACCATCCCCAAAACGTCGTGGACGGGACTGCTGGTAGGCCGCATGTGTCTGCACGCCTCGCGACGCACTCCTAGCGAGAGGGACAGGCCCCAAGTGTGTCGAGGTTCAACTAGAAGCAAATGGCTTCCGAATGTAGTGGGCTGCCCCTGCTCATCTCCAGCCCACTAGATCGGAAGCCGGCAGCCGCGTGGAAGCCTTCTGTGATCACCCTCCAGCACCAGCGCCAGCCGCATGGTACGCCTCCAGCGCAGCGAGCTACCACACGAGCCTCTCCGAGTCGGTGACTTGATCCAGTACTATTCGCAGGCGTTGGAGAGAGAAGCAGCGGAAACCCACGCCCCAGCAAACTCTCATGTAAGTGTCCCCGAAGCTGCTCCCGACGTATGTGTCTCCAGCACCAATAAATTAAGTTATCAGCCAACCGCCAAAAGGTGCAGGAGAGCGCACAGACAATAGTGAAGGACCTGCGAGCGAGGAAGAGGTGTCGAGACAACTTCCGATGGAGATACCGCTTGAGTTAGCGGTTCCTGATTCTAATTCTGGGATTGTGGAATTGTTGATGAACGCCACTTCGACGCCCAGCACTACGACTGTGAGTGTAGAGGGCAGCATTGACACACTACCCGTTCGCTCACATCCATGCACCAGTGCGAAGAGCGAGGATTCTTCTCGAGAAAATGCGCAGTCTTCGGAGAGCCCGGAAGAGGTGCTGGACCCCAAACAGTACCTGGCCGCTATACCGACTCGTTTGGAAAGAAACAAAAATTCGCCACCAAGCAAATAGCGGTCGAACCAGTGGCATGTTCCCCGCTCGCGGAAGAAGAAGCATATGGCCCGTAGTACGATGACCCAATCTGGAGCCAACGTGTACCGTTCTCGCAACGTAACAGCCAAGAAGATGAAGGACTTCTTGAGGCTCCCGTTCGTTCGCGATCGTTTGAAAGCCTTACACGTACATCGGCCGACCTACACTACGGAGAAGGATACGGCTGAGGTGTTGCTGGTGCCTGCAGTGACAGTTAAGTGGCCGAACGGAGTGGACGAGATTAATGAGTGCCGAATTCCTGGGGGACAGCAGTTCCCTGACGTGGGAGACTTCGATCCCTGCAGCTGCGTCGGCGACTGTTTCTTCGGCACCTGCGAGAACGCACAGTCCTCCATCTACTGCACTCCGAAGTGTTGTGGGCTAGATGCCTTGTGCAGTAATGCGCCAAGAAACCGAGCGACGCTGAATCTTTTTAAAACCGCTCGTGTTGGCTTAGGAGTGTATACTACTGCCTTTTTGGACGTCGGGGACATCTTGAAGGAGTATGTGGGTCAGCTAAGTGCGCACGAGGCGCCGATTGAGGGTCAGCCAGAGGTGACGAAGAAGCATGACAGTGGCTACACGATGCTACACTACACGAAGTCTACAACCAAGAAATACGTGGACGTCGAGGCTGGCAAGTGTGGTTCCTTAATGCGATTCATCTCACACTCCTGCGTACCAAACGCGGATTTCATTGAAATGCGCAACGGACGCAACGTTAAGATCCTTGTTGTAGTGAAGAAGGCTGTGAAGGCAGGCACTGAGATAACGGTGAACTACGGTGATGAAGTGTCGTTTAAGTGTGCTTGCGACGAGTGCTGGCAAGAACAGTAGTAGAAGTTTACGTTCTCCAGCACTTCCGATATGGCTTTCCACAACACAGACACCTAACAGGTCTCTTACTGCTACATGAGAGGACACTGTGTAACCGCGCAAATTCGAATACGATATGCTCCTCGCTCGCAGTACTGGCACTACCACGTGTATAATGCATGTGAATATCAACTACGAATATGCACATAATAACTCTGATGCTGGATCAACACATTGGTTCAGCTTATATCCTCGTTTGGATTGTGCGCATGGGGCTTACGCGACGTGTGGCACCTTACCCCTCCACCTACATGTAGGTGGAGCATGTTCTGGAGGGAAACAAGTGTTATGAAGTAAATGCTCGATCTAACTGTTGCTGTAGACGTATTAAAAGAACACTACACCCGGTTCCGAATATCTACCAAGCCGTACGAATGTGCTGGAGCTGAAACGCTACTCTAAAGACAGCACATGCCCAATTAGACGAGGTCTTCCTCCCTGTGTATCGTTATTGCGCTTGTAACAGGCCTGGGGTGTCCGTTACTTGCTTACACGAACTGATGAGGAAGCGTACAAGTCCAGTGATACTGAAACCAAGTACTTAGTCTGAAGAAAATCAACTCTGTTTTTTATTTAGGTCCAGGGCGGCTTGCCCTGACCACTCAAATACACGTCAACGCCTTATTGGTTGATTATGGTTCTGACTCCCCATATTTCAACCAATAGGGTGACGGCAGTTCAGCACACGCTACTCGTGTGCTGCTGCACCTACTTTTGTAATGCAAATCTACCTACTTATGTAATGGTGTGAACCACTACAAAGAACCTATAAAACTACCTGCATATGTAACTTGGGAGGGCTCATTACATCACCCCCCTCGTAAGACAGCAATCACCTAACGTGGGTGCACTTCGGAGAACAATCCAGACAAACTGGGAAATGGCGGAGAAGAGAATGCTTGCGAACTTGACGGGCGGGAGCTCCTGCGAAGCCCAGGAGCAGCACAATACAACTTGCGCGGACGAGAACAACATGGCGCAGCAGACGGGGGCGGCGAACCAGACAGGAAGCGGAACAACGCGGACGGCTTCAGCGTCGGCGATGACGCTGAACAGTGGGTGGACCGCTGATATCGCACCTGAGAGCGTGAGTCGACTTGGGGCTCGGCCCGGCGTAATGAACGAGGTTATGACCCCGTGGGCGCTGTACAACTTGTCCGGGGCAGTGACCCCGGACGCGCTGGACACCATGCAGGACCACTTTCAGCGCTTCAGGCGTCTCCGGAACAAAACACCCGACGGCGCGTCGTACGAAGCTTTGCATAGATCATGGTGCGCATTCATCCGGCGGTGGAAAACGGATGCAAGAGGCTGGAGAAAGTGTCGTCGACTGGCTCGGTGATCGTGAAGCCCTACAAGCCAAGCATTCACTAGGTGATCTGCGCCTGAAAGTCTGCGACGACACTTGGACCGAATACCGTTTGTGCTATGTCAACGTACGCGAAGGTTGAAGTTCGTGTGACATCGGGCGACGCCGCAAGCTGAGTGGGATCAGCATACTGTCGCGTATCCGCTCATGCCGACCGAACACGCTTGGATCGAGAAGTATAAGCGCTCACTCTCCGAGTTCACCCAGGCGGCTATTCGCGGCAGCTCGCACCGACAGCGTTCGCGACGGAGCCCGTCTCCGGCGCATTCGACGTCTCGTCGGGCGCGTAGTCGATCGCGTTCTCGATCGTCGCGATGTCGCTCACGGCCGCATTTGACTCAAGGCTGGAGTCGTACTCGTGGATGACATCAGGAAAGTCACGAAGCAAGTTGGCGCGGAGCTCCCACGTATCATCAGCAGGTTGAAACCCGAGCCATCGTACCTTATACTTCCGCGCGGCGGGAGCCGCGTGTTGAGCCGACGACTTGGTCGAGTGACGCGCGCGGGGAGGATCTTCGTGATCAACAATACGGTCCACGATCCAGCACTCATCTCCATTCGAGTCAACGATGGGCGGAGGACCGTCGCGGTGGAATTCGACGCGACCTGGTTGACCAGGACGACGTTGAGCAGGCACTGAACACTTCTCGGGACGCACAGGAGGAGGCCGAGCGGGTGGCTGAGAGCTCTCGGAACGCCGAGGCGACGGTGAGTAGTCTGCGGCAGTCGAATCGTGAACGCTTGCAGCGATTGCGTAGTCTGGAGGCGCAGGTGTTTGGCGGACCGAGGAGTGGAGCTCTTCCGCGCGCGCGGGGAACTGGAACAGATGGGATGCTGGCTCGACAGGCTCGTCGCGAGGGCCGCACAACGCATGCTCCTGTTCCGCCTCCGGAATCATCGCGGGAAGATACTTCTTAAGTCGCCCGACGTAGAACGTCGGGTGTAGTCGTAGCGACGTAGGAATGTCTAGCGTGTAGGCATCACCCATAACTCGTAGTACTTTGAATGGCCCAATGTAGCGCGGCGCGAGTTTGCTCGCGCCTAGGCACGTAATAGCAGAGGTACGAATTCCATCCGTTGCGAGCAATACACGCTCACCAATCTTGAATGAACTTGTGTTCTTGCGGCCACGTTTGTCAGCGCTTTCCTTCTGCTTGTCAACCGCGAGTTGTAGCGCGTCACGGACGAATCGGGTAACCAATTGGTAATGCAGGACAAAGTCGGATACCGCTGCCTTGTCAGCGGGTCGCACTGGGGGTTTCGGCGCGTAGTTAGCCACAGTCGAGTGTGGCTGTGCTGGAGCGATCAGCTCTCGGTGTGTCCAGTCAACTAACGGCGACGACGTGGATTGCGCGGGTGCGAGGATCTTCTTCGACTGTAACGCGTCACCGCGTTGATGTCTACTGCAGGAGTAGCTGAACTCGTAGACGGCAGAACCGTTGTCTCACCGGAAACCGGTGGTTGAACCAGTATCGGAACCGGTTGGGCAGGGTTATCGCATTTCTCCCCCTCCAGAGTGAAGCCATCAGACGCCGTGGGGTGGCCCACAGCAAGTTGTGCGGGGACACGTGGATGATGCGCGTTGTTGACGAAGAACGGAGTCAATCCCGTCGACGCGTAATCGGCATTGTTGAGTGCAAACTCCGCAAGAGGCGGGAAGGAACTCCAGTTCTCGAAGGACGGGGCGTAACTGCGCAGAACAGCTTCTAGCACGCGGTTGACGCTTTCCGTTTGCCCATCAGTCTCCGGGTGCGCCGCCGTCGACATGAGGAGTTTGGTGCCCAGGCGGTCGAAGAGTTTCGTCCAGAACGCCGATGTGAATCGGGGATCGCGGTCAGAGACGATTAATTCAGGAAGGCCGTGGTGTCGGAAGACAGCGTCGACAAAGTGCACCGCGGTATCGGCCGCGGTGATTGAGTCCGGAACCGGAACGAGATGGCACATCTTGCTAAAGCGATCCACGAAGACCAGAACACCAGTACGACCGTCAGTATCGGGTGGGAGACCGAATATGAAGTCCATTGACACAGAGCTCCACGCCTCTGTCGCCAGGGGGAGAGAAGGCAGCGGAGCTTGCGATGACGGTGACGGTTTAACACGTTGACAAGTTTCGCAGGAGCGGACCAACGTGCGCACCCACTTGTATAGGTGAGGCCAGTAGAAGTCGCGGGATACCGCCGCGAAAGTCTTCTCACGGCCCAAGTGGCCACCCACTGGAGCGTCATGGAATTCGTGTATAATTCTTGCGTGTAGATCGGGGTCGTTGGGGACAACGACGCGAGGAGCATCGAATCGATCGATACTGTACATCGGCAGATCACCGTCAAGTTGGTATCTGTGAATCTGGTCGCGCGTGGAGCGGCTCAGTGTCTTTAGCGTGGCATCACTTGGTGTGCGAAGATGTTCCAGGATACCGGCATATATCGAGTCATCTCGATACGCGGCAGAGATCTCTTCCCGCAGGGAAAGTATTGGAGATACCGCCGTCATCATGTTCATACCTGCGGCCACACATGTGGCGCAGTCCAATTCGTCGTCGTCCGCGTCTTCAGGTGACTGACGACCCAAATCTCGGCGTGGATCGTATTCGGGGCGCCGCGATAGGGCATCCGCAAGGATGTTATTCTTGCCTGGCTTGTAGTGAACGACGAAGCTGTACTCGGAGAAGAAAGACAGCCATCGTGCCATGCGCTGAGAGAGATGAGGGCTCTTTGTCGCTGTTTGCAGCGACGCGTGATCTGTGTAGATGGCCAATGTCTGCTCACCGAGTAAGTACACTCTGAATTTGATCAGTGCATAGCGCATCGCAAGGAGTTCCTTGTCGTGGACCGGATAATTCCTCTCGGCGGGGTTCATCTGTCTGGATTGGTAACTCACGACGTGTTCTAGACCTTCGTCGTCGAACTGCATCAGTGCACAGCCGATGGCGAAGTCGCTCGCGTCGCAAACAACGTGGAATGGTTTTGAGTCATCTGGAAGCGCCAGGATTGGGCTTCCGACAAGCTTTGCTTCACTGCATTAAAGGCTGACTGATGTTCGGGAGTCCACGACCAATTGATGTCTTCTTCAGCAATGAAGACAATGGCTGGATCAGACTAGCGTAATTTTTCGTGTACTTGTGGAGCTAATTTGCGAGGCCAAGCCACTGACGCAATTCAGTCTGATTCTGCAGCGTGGGCCACGCACAGATGGACGAGACCTCAGGATCCGCTCGGACACCATTTTGCTCACATAACAGCCAAGCACCGGAATCTCCGGGGCACAGAAGATGAAGTTCTTCAAGTTCGCGTACAGTTTGTTTTCGCGCATGACTCGGAACACTTGTCGTAAGTGATTCAAGTGAACGTCTGTGGCGCTGAGATTGCCCTCACCGCGGCTGTGAACTAAGATGTCATCGAAGTAGCTCGGAGCGAAGTTGCGAAGTGGGCGCAGAACGTGGGAAACCATGCGATTGAACGTGGCTGGTGCGTTTTCAGGCCCTGCGGCATGACAAGCCACTCCCACAGCTTCCCGCTGGGAGTACTCACCACTGTGACCGGGATGTCGCTGAGTCGAATCAAGATCTGATAGAAGCCATTGGTCAGGTCGATGGCGCTGAAAATAACACTGCAGCCCATGGTGTCAAGTACCATAGCCTTCCGAGGAATCGGAGTTTGTGCTGAATGGCGGCGTCGTTTAGCTTGTTAAAAGCGTGAACAATAATAGCGCTAACCACCCGTGGACTTCTTCACGCAGAACGTCGGACTCGAGTGTGGCGAAGTACTCTCGCGCACGTGACCCGCTTTGCGGCGGCTCTTGAAGAAGTCGTCAATGGCTTTAACTTGATCGCGTGGGAGGGGCCACTGTCGCGTCACACAGTACTTGGAACTCGGCGTGAGATCAATCTGATGGCGAATGCCTCTGTAAGCAGGGAGCTCAGCTGGAATCTTGTCGGGAAAAACATCCGCGAACTTGCGGACGGTGTCGTATACTGGATTGCCCGAGTCGCGGAGTGACTCCCACGACTGGGCAGCGAAGCGCTCTTCGCGCGCCGACTTCGGCTCAGCGTTCTTTGGACGAAGTGGAAGATTGTCGGTAGCGACCTTGTGGATCTCTTCCGCCGAGGCAGACTCGGTGATCAAGCAGACCTGTTCGATGTCTCCTGACTTCAGATCGCGCAGAAAATGCTTCCAGGAAAGACCCGGAAGGCGTGTGATGGAAGAAGCTTCGCGAGGTGGGCTCTCAATGTCAAGTGTGTGTGAGCGAACGGCGCCTCCTTTCACCTGTTCCAGGACGTGTATTGACTCATTCACTGCGATATCGGCGGTGGGCTGACCACGTCGCTTGTATTTGTTCTTGTGGCGTCTCGAACCGCTGCTCGAGACTGACGACTCGCTATCGCTGGACGAGGGATCACCCCCCCCCCCCCCCCCACCCCTCTAGACACGGAGGGGCACCATCAACTGTGTCGGTAGTGCGCGGGAGCTCTCGATGCTCGACCGCGCCATCGACTGGCGAGAGCCCCTGCTCGATCGCCTTCGTAGCCGGTGGGAGTGTCAACTGCTCGACCACCGCTGTGGATGACGGGGGCTCCAACTGCTCGACCGCCGAATTGCGTTGCGGGAACCTCTGCTCAATCACTAGAGTGTTTTGCGGGAACCCATGCTCAACCGCCTGCTCGAATTGCGGGAGCCCCTGCTATACCGCCAAAGTGTTAACAACCTCGCTTCGCTGCGGGGGGGGTTTCGCTCAACAGCGCTTTGCAAGACATACAGGGAGGGCCATCGCTCGCTCTCAGCTCAACCTGCATTGTGGACAACCGGTCCACGACCCTGACATGGAGCCAGTCCTTCTGGGCAACTAGGAGGTGCGTGAACACCTCACTCACATCGAAGCCAGAGCGGTGTACAACCGACCGATCCAACCAGTCAATCTCTGGTTGATATCGTGACAACGACGGGATACCCAAGATGCAGTCGAACGCGTAGTTCATCTCAATCACGAGGAAGTCGTTGTTGCTGCGGAAGCCGTCGAACGTGTACGGCAACGTGATCTCGCGCCGCGCAACACGGCGTTGCTTTCCGTCAGCAAGTTTGACGACGGCCTGACCTCGACCATTACGGACTGCGATCTCTCTTGGAAGCATCGGTAAGCACGAATCGCGAAAGAAATTATTCGACGCTCCTGAGTCCAGAAGTGCGCGAAGTGGTCGCCGGGCGCCGGCGACATGAAGACTGACGATGATCAGCCTCGAGTCGCCCGACTTGGTGGTGGTATTAACGTGTGCGTGGAGCACAGGAGGGCTAGAAGGTTGGGTAGCCACCGGGGGCCTTGACCTCCATTCCAGCCAGTAGGGCGCCCCGCACCTACTGGCCCTGACCGTTTTTTTTTACTGAATGGCAGGTGAGACTTCGGCGGAATGCGCGATTACCGACGCTGGCGCGCGGCATTCCGCCGCGCGATGACCGATTTTCCGGCAGCGGAAGCAAGTGCGCGGGCGATTAGGACGGCCGTTGGCCCCACGAGAAGTCGACTGACGGTGACTATTCGACGCGTCATTCGCGTCGATCTCCATGGGCTCGGGGGCTGCCTCACGAGCTGCCGTAAACATCGCGCGCGCGTAAGACGCCGCCACAACATAGTCTTCGCGTAATGCGAGGGCGAATGCTTCCTCGAGAGAGGAAGGTTCCGTTCAAGTCAGGCAGTACCGTGTCATACCTTCACGCATGCCGAATACGAATACAGGGACCTACGATGCTGTGTCAATCGGATTTGTCACGATGCATGACGCGAGGTGGCGAGTCTTTTGAACGTAGTCGTGCATAGTCATTTTACCTTGACGAAGGACGAAGAACTCGGCACGCACGTGGGACTCGTCTTGAGGCGGCTCGAACGCACGCCTGAGATCTTTCTGGAGAGACTCCAGAGTGGGGAATGCGTCGTAATCAACGACAAGTTTACCGAGGGCCCATTCCTTGGCCTTCCCGGACAACCGGGACAATAAGACATTGACCTTTGTCCCTTGCGCTTCGATCATTCTCGAAGCAATCGCGATGTCGATCTCGCAAAACCACCGGTTCAGCGGGAGGCGATTCGCTCCTTCACCGGAGTAGATAGACGTCTCCAGCTTCACGACATCATTTTTCGAGGTACGCGCGGGAGTTGTTGCTCGCCTATTCGCATCGGCTAGCTCGCGTTTCATGAACGCTTGGGCTGCTTGGCGTTGTTGGTCGGACGTTGCTGAGCTCAGCAGCGACGCGATTACAGCCTCACAAGACACTGCCGCGAGGCGGTGAAGGGCTTCCCACTCGACACGAGTGAGATGAGGGAAAGCAGCATGTTCCAGGGTCGGCCCTGGGGTTTCAGACGTCATACCTTGGCTCATCTTGAACTTGGTCACGGGAAGGAATACAAAGTGCTACCAGGTGTAACGGGCCTGGGTGTCCGTTACTTGCTTACACGTACTGATGAGGAAGCGTACAAGTCCAGTGATACTGAAACCAAGTACTTAGTCTGAAGATAATCAACTCTGTTTTTATTTAGGTCCAGGGCGGCTTGCCCTGACCAATCAAATACACGTCAACGCCTTATTGGTTGATTATGGGTCTGGCTTCCCATATTTCAACCAATGACGGCAGTTCAGCACACGCTACTCGTGTGCTGCTGCACCTACTTTTGTAGTGCAAATCTACCTACTTATGTAATGGTGTGAACCACTACAAAGAACCTATAAAACTACCTACATATGTAACTTGGGAGGGCCCATTACAGCGCTTGCCAGTAGTTCGTCGACTCACAAGCACTCGCCGTCCAGCTCCATCAAGACGATCCGATGCCCGGAGAGCGAATAGGACATGAGCACAGGTTCCAAACTTGTAGCAGTAGCTACATGGACACCATCTCGCGCGTAGCTGAACAGGCCTGCCGTGTGGAGGTTCGTCCTGCACCTCCATACGCGCGTAGTTTGCGCCCATTTGGGCCGAAGCTGCTATCTGCTCTTCCGTCGACCGCTTTGCCCCCTCTACTACGATACGCTTTGTAGGATGGGCTACCACATGCATCACCCCAGCGTCTCCAAACATCCCGTCAGCAGCAGTATTGCGAGCTAGCAGCTTCTCTCGAACGGGTTCCACCACGCGGCGAGTGAGGGCTGGTGCTGCTTCTGGCGTCGTGCGAAATACCCGCTGCTTGCGCGACTCGTTCATGCTACAGACGCGTAACTCCTTATGCAGAGTTCCCATTTTAAGGCGACGTCGCAGTGTGTAGTCACGCTTCAACACTCTGTTGAACTGCTCAACAGCGTTGTTTGTGGTAGCAAACGCGCAGGGAGTTCGAAAGGACTGCCACATAGTAAAGTTTCCTCGCGGACATTGCTCGTCAAGGTACGTGCAGAAGTCTACCAGGTAAGGGTTCAATCTCTAGGTCTGCAAATACTACTCCAGCATCCAGGAAAATGATATTTCGTCACGGGCAAAGTGCAAGTCGTGCAGACCACGAACAAGTGGTGCTGCTACATGTGAGGGAAATCCCTCCAGCCTCTTTTCCACGTTAGCCATGACGTAAAAAAACACATGAGATACTGGAGATGCGGATCTTTGCGAAATACCATGAAAATGGCATTCCGCTGCGCCTTCTCTGCGTCTCCCATTACGTATCGAGGAGCCAGCCTTCTAGTTGTAATCCAGTAGTAGATGCGGCTTAAAGAAGCCAAACACGCCTCGTAGATTGGCTGCGTCCGCTGCGAGACGATAAAAACTGACACTAGATGGAAGCTGCGAGCTCGGTCCGATATCCCAACTACTAAGACTGGGTAGTCAGACGTGTTTAACTTGAACGTCGCGTCCAGATGAAGGACGTAGCTCTCTGTGGGCACTGAGAGCCTCTTCACCAAGTTCTTTGTCGTTAGACCCACAACGAACGGCTCTTCGTCCGAGCCGTCGCCCATCACAGGCTTGCCATCTGCGTCCAGAGCCCAAGCGAAAGTAAAAGTTTTGTTATCGTCCTCAGTACCAGTGAACGCGTGTAAGTGAATCCATTGCGTGAGAACGTCGACGCAATCGTGGTTGTCGAGCTCGGTCCGCGTGTAATAGTTGCAGAAATTTTGTACTTTGCCCAGCGGAGGGATGTCGCTAGCTGACATGTGAAAGTTTCGAACCATGGCGTACTGGATACGAAGTGGTCGGATCCTTTGCTTCGCGAGCTCTCGGCAGTATTCTTGCTGCTGTCGGGACAGCTTAATTCGCTTGGGGGAAGAGGCTTCAGGGAAGTGCTCGCCCAACTCGTAGATGTAGGTATCACCAAAATGACAGCAGACAAGCCCCTTGCCGCGCCACGAGCAACTGAGGCCACTGCAGGTGCTGGACTCGCATTCAAGTGTCCTATAGCGCATGCTGTGGTGCTCACCAACGCGGCATACGCTACAAGGCATTGTGTTGCTTTTGTCGGTGCTGTGGATCTTGAACGTGGCCAGGATGGGGTCGGCTTCGTTAAGGCCGAGCTCAGAGCCCAGCTCTCGCCACGGTAGCGTCCAAGGCATGGTGCTTAAACGAATGAAAAGGGAGCCAATCTGATTGGACGCTACACTCCAGTCTGAGGAGCCTTGGGTGTTGCACACTCAAGGTTCCAGCATACCGTGTGCTGGTTCTGTGCAATATGGAAGCCAGGGACGAGCTTGCCGTGCACGAAACGCGGCCAGTTGTGTAGGTCCAGACGCATGGAGTGGCGACACGTAGCACGATGTACCCACACGCGTCACGATGTATTTACTGGCTAGTTACTGTGTTTTTCAGACTCTCCATATGCCAAGACACAGCTTGGGGGATTTCCCCATGTTTACAGTGCCGACGCGACACTGTCGAGTGGTTTTCACGCGTTGTCTCATTGAGATTGCCAGGTCACCCTAATCCACAAGAATGTTGAGATCTTGTGCCAAGTAATTCGAAGGCTAAAACCGGAATTATTTGCAAAGCCTATATGGTCCATCCCCTACTGTACTACTGCAAGCTCCGCAGCACCGCAGCATACCATGGCTTCATTCATTATCCCCCCCCTCCATCCCAGAGCGGCATCGTCTCACAGGTGCATGACGAACCGCAAGTATACACTAATACTGCTCCTGAAACGCACGCACAACTTCACTTTGAGCAGGGAATGGCTGCATTTGAAATGAATGCGGAAGAAACATCTGCGGCACTATTCCACAAATTTGCTGTCTTAGCCACATTTTAAACTCACTGTAGCAAGAAAAGTTAAGTACAATTGCTAGTAAACAACTAATGTGGATTCATAATATTCACGTTTACTCGCACGAGTCAAGTTGAATCGTGGGTCATCTCCGTCTAACTCACGCGAGTTAAGTTGAGCTGAGGGTCAATTCACATTAACGCTAATGTGTGTATGGGTGAAAAAAATCAATGTCATTTCAACATCATAGTGATACCTCACTTTCGCTACTGTAGATTTACCCGCGGTAACGGGATTTTTTTCCTGTGCCTGCATTTCGATATCTATCTAGTTGATCTAATAATTTTTCGTCTTCATAAATAGCTTGATTTCAATAAGGGCGATCTGTCAATAAGTTTGGGGGTTCTGTGATTATCGTCTCCCACCACAATACACAAGAATCTTGAGATCTGGTGCCAAGATCGCTGCAACCATGTAAAAAGGTCATTGCAAGGGTATAAGGACAAAGTAAAAAGTAGTAAATACATCGAAATTGCTTCTTTGTGCCATTTATAATCACTAGCCGAGCACCGCCGCTACGCGGCGGTAGTTTAGGTTTACTTCTTCTTGCTTTGGCCTTCCCGCCTCCGCTACGCTTCGGCGGGATAACTATTGAAAAAAAACTGCTGAACCCATGTGTACCTAAATCGATTTTTTAATTCGATTAATTTGGGTCAGCATCGTGCTTACCTGATTTAAGAAATAATCATTCTGATGATCTTGATTCAAGATTCTTGGTGCAATCTCTTTTTTATTGCTGGCTATCACTGTACCTTCATCTTCCACCCAAAACCACCTGCACTTCAAATAACATCTATACAAACGCTACACGATATGTTAAGTTTAGCGTCGTGCTCGATTCCACGGGCCATTTCTGATCCATGAAACTTAGCTCACATCAACGCAAAAGAGAGTAAAGGCGCGTTCAACTTGCACTACTTACCCGCTTGTACTGCCTGTTTAATCTTGTAAGTAGCTAAAGATTGATCACTTCTCATACCAAACTCAATGCAAAAAAAACATATCCAATTTTGTACATTCTAATACATTTAGCGCTCATTTTGTGCTGATTCATAATGAGTAATTAGACACTCTAATCTGTGCCAGTTATAATTAAAGCAACTGGATAATGCGTCGCAAGATGCCTTGCTGTTGTTATTGTTGACGGTGGTGTTTATTATTTGATAGTGTAACGATGATTCCAGGATGGTTAAATGTCATTTAGGCTCCAAGTTTACTAACGTTTCTTTACGAAATCTACTTAACCAAATATAATTAACACCTCTCGTGTTTTGTAGTTGTCGTACCGCTCCATTTAAAATCGTATCCTACGCCCTTGTCGGCGACACGTCCACCAGTTATGTAGTATCGGATGTTGCTGCCTAAACAGCTCTGGTTTACAGTAGTAGCACAAATGAGACAATACGACAAGAAATAATGCAACCTTATCGCCTAAAGCGACCACAAAAACATATGGTCTCTGGTAATGTATAATAAATGACGTGGCCACGTCGTCGCCATCATCAATAGCAGTGTAAATAACGCCACAACATCCTAAATTTAGAGTTATTGAAACAGCATTAAATGCGTATACACCACACATGGGTGTGTTTCTTACACTACACTGTGTGGAACACATTTTTTTACACTAATCAAATATTTCAAAGATCCAACATTGCAGCAAGGATAGACGGAAGGTTGCTCGCTCGGGAGCTGGTGCGCGCGCGCATCTACGAGCTCATGGACATTAAGAGCACGCTTGAGAAGATCAGCGCAAGCCTCGAAAAGATACTAATAGCTCAGATGGAGTAACTGTCACGCATTGAGGTGAGCGAGGAGAGCATCTACATTCTGGCGTCTGAGCTTGCCCATGCTGGTGCAAGTTTTGATGGCCACCTAACCTTCGGACCTTTGCAAGAAATGGCAGTCAACAGATTGAATGGGTAGTATGGTAGTATGCTAACGATTTTTGTATTAGCGGATAACACAGCTACATCTACCTACTTCAGTTGCTTGAGCAGTTTTTCATTATAAGACTTCGTATTCTCCACAGTGCGATGAGTCATGCGGCTCTTGATCGATTTTCAGAGTATTATCCACAGGATTCGGAGACGCATAGCTTCCACATCACTCTTGGAAACGTTTCGGCATTGCCAGCGAAGATTTGCGGTCACATAACTGTAAGCTTGGGCCACAACAAACGCGCCACAGCTTGAGTAGTCTGGGTTGCTGTGGAACTTCAATCCACTCAATAGGGTCTATGCATACTTTTACCGCAGGTCCTGATGCTTTACTCCATCTCGCCACAAAACCACAAAGTCCTTTGATAACTGAGTTAACATCGCCGTCCTTGACACCGTTCCAACCCACCTCCATGTCCCCATGATAACCTTCGTCAATCAGGGGCTCATAGAGGTAGGAATGCACATGTAATGTGTCCTTGGCTTCAACGTAGCGTAGCGTAGTTATTATGATGCTCCAGTGGCTTTGGTTCAGGTTGACAGGTTGAATCATGAACTTGGTAGAAGTGATAGGCTTGTTTGGTGCTATTGGCCATTCAACAGCTGCCGTCAATGATGACAGGACGTAGTAATCCCGCACCGTGCTTTTAATGGTTTTCAAACAGAAGTCAATTGGGCTGTTATTCAGCCATCCTCAACAGAGTCCACCAACAACGTTTTTGAAGGTGATGCAGGCCTTACCCGACCGTGTCGTGTATTCCGAGCTCAGTCGACTGGTTTCAAACTTTGAAATCACCTGGTTTGCCATGGTGCAGTGTCGCTTCTTTACAGCATCAACTGATAGTCCACTCGTTTCAGTCTCCACAGCAAATAGATCCACATCGGAGCTTACCTTCCGCCTGTTTTTCTCCAACCATTTCCGGTCTTCGAACCATGCTTGTACATTGGCCTTAACCGCGTAGAATGTAATTGTAGTTCCCACGTATTGTCTAGTACAAATCCCAGTTCATAGTTATAGAAACCACGTTATGACGACCATAAAAGGCAACCATACGGGAATGGCAACCTTACCCGCTGAATTTCCAAAGTTTGGGGGTCGATAGAAGCCACGAGATTGAGCACGATTCCTTGTTTCTTGATGCAGTGGTCGAGTGAATCTGAATGACGTTGCTCGGACTTAGCTGTCTTGATTGAAGCTTGCATTGACCGCGTGATGTCTCCAGGGATTCCAAATGGGTGCATGTACGCTGTTGGCCGTACAGCTTCCCAGCTGCATTCGATTGTGCGAGCCCTGAGGTACGCATCATCTAATTGGACAGGATATTTGGCTATCATGCCCGCCACAGCTCTTTCATTCTTTGTGTTGCGTGCCCACACGACAAACTCGTCAAACGGTACGGTAAGATCCCTAGGGTATTTGTGCACGGCGAGACGAGTATGAACTCAGGTAAGCTTTGTCTTCCTTAGCTACTTCGGATTTGATCGTTGTCTCCCGCGGGTCTTCGGCTTTGGGACGTTTTTAATATCCACTTGCCGCGTAGGCATTGCTGGGTCGGTAGCTGGATGTACAGCAGATTCACAAACCTCACAATTTTCGACTTTCCTGTAATCAACTGCATTCTCGTAATCATCTGAGCGGAGCGAAAGCGGCTTCGATTTGTTAAAACGGAATTATGTAGCTTACGTAAGTATATTCATGTGGTTCACAGCACCATTATCCGATGGCGGCATCGTTTAAATACTATAAAGTTTTAATATGTACTATTTTAATATGGGATGTTGCTATTAATATTTGAGTGCTATTTATTCGCTTCCTATGTTGCAAGGTGCTTAGCGTACATGTGTGTTTTCGAGGCAATACTATTAATACACAAAAATATATTCTTTATAGTTTCTGCAAGAAACAGTAACTACAACAGTTTTGTTGTAGAAATATTAAGAACATATCTGAATGTGAGGTTACCGACTGGGCTGCCAAATAGTAGTGCATGTACAACAGAAGCCTGTAAGAACTGGCCGTAAGAACAGCGCTGCTAATAAACGTTGTCACTTGATCCATAAATATAGATAGTTTGGATTGAATAAAATGAACTAATATGTGTTACTGCTGTAAACCATTGTTTTTTAAGAGTTGTTTAGACAGCAAAATCCGATACTACTTAGCTGGCGGACGTGTCGTCGACAGGGGCGTAGGATACAATTTTAAATGGAGCGGCAACACAATAACAAAGCACGAGAGGTGTGAATTATAGCTGGTTAAGTAGACCCCATAAAGAAACGTTAATAAACTTCGAGTCTAAATGACGTCCAATAATCCTGGAATCATCGTTAAATTATCAAATAGAAAACACTACCGTCAACAGCAACAGCAGCAAGGCGTCTTGCGACACAATATCCAAGTGCTTCAATCATAACTGGCACAGATTCGAGAGCTAATTCTGAATCAGCACAAAATGAACGCTACATACATTAAAAAGAGTACAATTTGAATATTTTTAGCCTTCATTGAGCTTGATATGAGAAGTGAACAATCTTTATTTACTTACAAGCTGAAATAGGCAGTACAAGCAGGTAAGTAGTGCAAGCTGGACAGGCCATTACTATCGTTTGTGCTGATGTGAGCTAAGTTTCATAGCGGCTCAGAAATGGCCCGAGATATCGAGCACGACGCTAAACGAAACATATTGTGAAGCGTTTATATAAATGTTATATGAAGTGCTGGTGGTTTTGGGTGGAAGATGAAGAGCAATAAAAAAGAGATTGCATCAAGAATCTTGATTCAAGATCATTAGAATTATTATTTCTTAAATCAGGTAAGCATCATGCTGACCCAAATTAATATAATTAAAAGAATCGATTTAGGTACACATGCGTTCAGCGTATTTTCAATAGTTATCCCGCCGAAACGTAGCGGAGGCAGGAAGGCTAAAGCAAGTAGAACTAAACCTAAATTACCGCCGCTACACGTCGGGCAAGAATGAATGTAGCTCCTTTTGATTTGCCTCCGTTCCGCTTGCCACCGGCTCGCTTCACTACTGTACTCGCCTGGTAGGTTGGCAGATTGACTGAGGCTGGTCCATAGACCCGCAGGGTTGCAGAAGGTGCCGATTTGGACCGCCTCGAAATATTTAAATAATTTTATCCAATGATTTGTCCAGAAAAGCGGCATAGGCACGACAATTTAGTGTGACGGATAGACAGGTTGCTGCAATAGATATTTAAGATGGAAGGCATTAACGATACAATAAATTGTTTTAGGTACTTCAGGCCTTCGAAATTCGTAGTCGTTAGTGCACCCTTAACTTTTTTCATAAAAAGTACCGATAAGGGTGCTTGGCGCCCTAACAATATTTTCACAAAATTTAGGTTTCGTGAGAAATTCAACGAGAAATATATTCCCAAATAAATTACCATCAGTACCGTTACTCTCAGATAATTCCGAGTCTGATAGCCAGTGGTTTTGTTGTGATCATTTAAAAATCCACGTACGAGTTCTTAAGCACTGGCACAGGCGCCAGTGCTAAAGATGGCGAGAGCGAGGGCGCGCCCGGCGTCACTGTGCTGGACGTTTGTTCTTCCTCTGGTAAGGATGGCAGTGACGAAGACACTTCGACTATCTAAGCGATTCAAGTGAGGCGCTAGATGCCATACTCCACGAGATAGGTAAAGTTACACTACTACGAAGAACGTTTTTATGTATAACTCTAAATTTTTATTAGTATATTAATTCTCTTCTCACGTGTCTTTGAATAGACGCGCCACTTGCACGACGAAATCTGTTGCAAATGCAGAATCAACACGACGGCCATCGTATTTTTTGACGTTGTCTCTGGAGTTCTACGCAACGGATTGCTGAACGACGCCGTGATTGATTTCGGAATCAGAATGATTGCAGAAAGTGTGGACGGCTGCATCGCATTTTCTTCGTTGACATTGGCTATTGGGTGGCCTGAACCACCAAGACAGTCTAATTCATCAATTCACTTTCCAATTCTCCACCACGACAACAGTTTCCGACAATACATGTACTGAAGGTGTATTTCTATGAGCCGCTACACCAGGAGTGCTACTGAAAAGAACTGGAAGATGATGGAAATTTCATTTGCTGCCATAACTGGAGAAATGGCACAGTGCTTGCGGTGCAAAAGAGCTTTTTCCTAAGGAAATTATAGCGAAGTGGATCCACAAGCCCTCACAACCTGATTTAAAAAGCTGTGGAGTAATGGTCCTGGGTATTGTGTACGCACACTTCCGCAACACCCATCGATTTGAACGCCATCGGGTGACAGAAGCTTATGTAAGCGTGATGCGGCTTAAGACTAGCCTGGTTGTTGCTGTGCACGACGAAGCTGGTGCCACACAGTGAGAAAAAATTGATGGAAAAGCAGAAGACGGACCAAGAGGTTAGTAAGATGCTGCTTCCACAATTATCTTGTAGCCAATCGTGGTTTTGTTAAGCAATAAATATATATCGATTTCCCTTTTCTCCTTGTGCTTTTCGTCGTCTTCTTCTTCTTATGTGTTAATGCGTTTCTTCATCTCCGACAAGATTGACAATAACGCTTATGGTGATACTTCGCATCAATTTTTTAAAATACGGTTATTTATTCTTAGCGATAAGGGCGCCCAAGGCTTTAGGGCGCCCTAACGCTTGCAGTTAAGGGCGCCCAAGTGGCGTAAAGGTGCTCCAAGCCTGTCGTGTTGTTGTAGTTAAGGGTGCACTAACGCCATTCTTCGCAATTGCTGCAGACCGCACAAAACAAGGGGGTATGTAGTAACTACCCCCTAGTTTATACCCGGTAGTTACAGTGTACTGACTAACATTAAAATAAGTATTAAGAAAAGAAAGGGCAGATCACGAGAGAGAAATAATTGATTGCGTTAGGTGATGATGGGTCACTAATACTGCACACATGAATCTTGAGATCTTGTGCCAAGATCGCTGCAACCATGTAAAAAGGTCATTGCAAGTGTTTAAGGACAAAGTAAAAAGTGGTACTGTAAGTGCATTGAACACGCTACCTGTAGTTCTGTGTGTACTTATTACGCCGGTTACAGGCCACCGTGCAAAGGTAGGATGGCAACGCATCAAAAACATTACGTTTGGCATGATACATGTAGCACCCAAGATTTGTGTTTGACTTGGCATTTGTAAGAGCAGGCGCGAGGGATCAGCCGGTCCTCCCGTGGAAAGGCAAGATTTACTGTAATGTAAGATGTAGCTAGTTACCAGATGATTCGCAACACAGTGCGAGGTAGAGTAGACAAGCGAGGTTTTTGTATCTCTCAGTTGAGTTCACTTCGCTATTTTCTCTTTGGCACACACTTCGCAATCTCCAATAAAAAATGGGTTTCTACGGCGTCGCCACACTGGTCACCGCTGCTATTTTGGCGAGTACTTCTACCTTGGCTGTACTGGACCCAAACACACCGGATTTCCTGACTTTGTATCAGTCGTTAGCTGCTGTTGAAGGCAACGCCCCCATTCCTAGGCTTCTGAGAAGTGCTATCCAAGTGGAAGATGGTGAGGAGAGAGCAGCCTGGCTCGAGCAGCTTAAAAACTTGTTCAAGTCGGACGATGCGATTGTAAAGGGATTGATGAGCAAGTCGGAAACCCCTTACGGTGCTCTTGTTTCGCTAGGCCTTAACAAAGTCGTCAATAACGCTCTTTCTGACGCCAAGTTTCGAAGTTGGTTCAAGTACATAACTAATACAAACAAGAACAACTGGGAAACCGCCCCGATTTCGGCTCTCCGACAGGAGAACTCTGATGCAGTCGTGGCCAGTATGATCTTGGCGGGGAAAAACGGGAAGAACAAAGCAGTCGCCAAGAAGCTGGAGCAAGCTCAGTTTAAGATTTGGCTGGACGCTGAATACCAGCCATTAGATGTCATTGAAACAGTGTACAAGCTCGGTCCGGGTAAGTGGATTAAAACTGACGCTAGACCAGTCTGGAAGGCATACAAGAAGTACTTGAACAAGATGCGCCCCGAGCTTTTGACCTAGATTTTGCCACAAGAAGTGAGGAGCATCTGCCTTAGTGTGATACCTGCTTAAATACTGTAACCGCAATGATGTGCTTCAACCTTGCTTTCAGCACGTTGTTCTACTATAATTGAGAGTTTCACCGACACTCAAAGTTAAAATGTTAGCTGTTCACGTCAGTATATATCGCTTTTGCGTGCATTTCGCGTGAGCACATTTGCTGAAGCTATAAAGTAACTAAAATGCTCGATTTCTGCACGGTGAGCGGCGGGCAAGTTGTACATCGGTAGCTATAGATTTCTCTGCTGGCAACGGACACCACCATCTAGTACAATGGCGGCATATTCATCGATATACGACGCGATCGATGGATGGCCGCTCGTAACGGGTGATTGGTTCATCCTTGAATTGCTACGGCATGGACATCTAACAGTACATGTAAGTTTGTGAACGGTACTGCACCCCGTACACGTAAACAATAGACTCTGAATGTGTACAGTATTTGCTGTGAAAACGCCAAAAAAAAACATGACATGCTTTCCCTTTGAACATGAATTTTATAACGCGCGTCGCTAGGAAGCTTGACGCTTCGCTGTTGACCAAGCTGCAATTAGTTGCGTAGACTGCAGTGTTCCGCAGCTGTCCACCCCGCGACGGAGTTTTCACCGTGCGGGCGATTGAGATGAAGGGCTGTGAAAAAAATGATTGTGGTAATGAGTTGGCTACAGACGACCACGGAAAATTACGCACCACCTAAAAACACACCATGCGACAAACCCCTCGATCTGGTCCGATACAAGAAACAATCAGCAATTTGTCCAATCAGGTGCAAGAAGTTTTTTCTTCTTCTTAAATTAGGCATGTATATTCTATGCGAGTAGCAGCAAACTTTTGATATATTATGAGGTGCAAGAGGTTAATATACACCTCTAGGTCCGACAAACACTATATTAATAATATGGTATTGTCGTGACACACAAGTTATCCTACAGCCGCGATAACTTTTAAGTTGCAGAGGAGGCTTTCCGAGAGGTGTAGATGCAGACACGATAGAGTCTATCATAGACTGGTGAAGCCTCCAAATCACAAAATGATCCTAACATCTTAGGGCCCAATTTAACGGTGTTACAGCCGCACTTTTGTACTACCGGTCTTTGCTACATAGAGCTGTCTTTGTCCATAAGACAAAGTACATGCATATATTAAGTAAGTAAAGTTTCAAGATGCTCTTTCTGATGTGTCTGGGGTTTGTACCGTTTTGGCAACCATTGTAGAGAGGCGTTACTGCAACCACAATACGACAAGAAATAATGCAACCTTATCGCCTAAAGCGACCACAAAAACATATGGTCTCTGGTAATGTATAATAAATGACGTGGCCACGTCGTCGCCATCATCAATAGCAGTGTAAATAACGCCACAACATCCTAAATTTAGAGTTATTGAAACAGCATTAAATGCGTATACACCACACATGGGTGTGTTTCTTACACTACACTGTGTGGAACACATTTTTTTACACTAATCAAATATTTCAAAGATCCAACATTGCAGCAAGGATAGACGGGAGGTTGCTCGCTCGGGAGCTGGTGCGCGCGCGCATCTACGATCTCATGGACATTAAGAGCACGCTTGAGAAGATCAGCGCAAGCCTCGAAAAGATACTAATAGCTCAGATGGAGTAACTGTCACGCATTGAGGTGAGCGAGGAGAGCATCTACATTCTGGCGTCTGAGCTTGCCCATGCTGGTGCAAGTTTTGATGGCCACCTAACCTTCGGACCTTTGCAAGAAATGGCAGTCAACAGATTGAATGGGTAGTATGGTAGTATGCTAACGATTTTTGTATTAGCGGATAACACAGCTACATCTACCTACTTCAGTTGCTTGAGCAGTTTTTCATTATAAGACTTCGTATTCTCCACAGTGCGATGAGTCATGCGGCTCTTGATCGATTTTCAGAGTATTATCCACAGGATTCGGAGACGCATAGCTTCCACATCACTCTTGGAAACGTTTCGGCATTGCCAGCGAAGATTTGCGGTCACATAACTGTAAGCTTGGGCCACAACAAACGCGCCACAGCTTGAGTAGTCTGGGTTGCTGTGGAACTTCAATCCACTCAATAGGGTCTATGCATACTTTTACCGCAGGTCCTGATGCTTTACTCCATCTCGCCACAAAACCACAAAGTCCTTTGATAACTGAGTTAACATCGCCGTCCTTGACACCGTTCCAACCCACCTCCATGTCCCCATGATAACCTTCGTCAATCAGGGGCTCATAGAGGTAGGAATGCACATGTAATGTGTCCTTGGCTTCAACGTAGCGTAGCGTAGTTATTATGATGCTCCAGTGGCTTTGGTTCAGGTTGACAGGTTGAATCATGAACTTGGTAGAAGTGATAGGCTTGTTTGGTGCTATTGGCCATTCAACAGCTGCCGTCAATGATGACAGGACGTAGTAATCCCGCACCGTGCTTTTAATGGTTTTCAAACAGAAGTCAATTGGGCTGTTATTCAGCCATCCTCAACAGAGTCCACCAACAACGTTTTTGAAGGTGATGCAGGCCTTACCCGACCGTGTCGTGTATTCCGAGCTCAGTCGACTGGTTTCAAACTTTGAAATCACCTGGTTTGCCATGGTGCAGTGTCGCTTCTTTACAGCATCAACTGATAGTCCACTCGTTTCAGTCTCCACAGCAAATAGATCCACATCGGAGCTTACCTTCCGCCTGTTTTTCTCCAACCATTTCCGGTCTTCGAACCATGCTTGTACATTGGCCTTAACCGCGTAGAATGTAATTGTAGTTCCCACGTATTGTCTAGTACAAATCCCAGTTCATAGTTATAGAAACCACGTTATGACGACCATAAAAGGCAACCATACGGGAATGGCAACCTTACCCGCTGAATTTCCAAAGTTTGGGGGTCGATAGAAGCCACGAGATCGAGCACGATTCCTTGTTTCTTGATGCAGTGGTCGAGTGAATCTGAATGACGTTGCTCGGACTTAGCTGTCTTGATTGAAGCTTGCATTGACCGCGTGATGTCTCCAGGGATTCCAAATGGGTGCATGTACGCTGTTGGCCGTACAGCTTCCCAGCTGCATTCGATTGTGCGAGCCCTGAGGTACGCATCATCTAATTGGACAGGATATTTGGCTATCATGCCCGCCACAGCTCTTTCATTCTTTGTGTTGCGTGCCCACACGACAAACTCGTCAAACGGTACGGTAAGATCCCTAGGGTATTTGTGCACGGCGAGACGAGTATGAACTCAGGTAAGCTTTGTCTTCCTTAGCTACTTCGGATTTGATCGTTGTCTCCCGCGGGTCTTCGGCTTTGGGACGTTTTTAATATCCACTTGCCGCGTAGGCATTGCTGGGTCGGTAGCTGGATGTACAGCAGATTCACAAACCTCACAATTTTCGACTTTCCTGTAATCAACTGCATTCTCGTAATCATCTGAGCGGAGCGAAAGCGGCTTCGATTTGTTAAAACGGAATTATGTAGCTTACGTAAGTATATTCATGTGGTTCACAGCACCATTATCCGATGGCGGCATCGTTTAAATACTATAAAGTTTTAATATGTACTATTTTAATATGGGATGTTGCTATTAATATTTGAGTGCTATTTATTCGCTTCCTATGTTGCAAGGTGCTTAGCGTACATGTGTGTTTTCGAGGCAATACTATTAATACACAAAAATATATTCTTTATAGTTTCTGCAAGAAACAGTAACTACAACAGTTTTGTTGTAGAAATATTAAGAACATATCTGAATGTGAGGTTACCGACTGGGCTGCCAAATAGTAGTGCATGTACAACAGAAGCCTGTAAGAACTGGCCGTAAGAACAGCGCTGCTAATAAACGTTGTCACTTGATCCATAAATATAGATAGTTTGGATTGAATAAAATGAACTAATATGTGTTACTGCTGTAAACCATTGTTTTTTAAGAGTTGTTTAGACAGCAAAATCCGATACTACTTAGCTGGCGGACGTGTCGTCGACAGGGGCGTAGGATACAATTTTAAATGGAGCGGCAACACAATAACAAAGCACGAGAGGTGTGAATTATAGCTGGTTAAGTAGACCCCATAAAGAAACGTTAATAAACTTCGAGTCTAAATGACGTCCAATAATCCTGGAATCATCGTTAAATTATCAAATAGAAAACACTACCGTCAACAGCAACAGCAGCAAGGCGTCTTGCGACACAATATCCAAGTGCTTCAATCATAACTGGCACAGATTCGAGAGCTAATTCTGAATCAGCACAAAATGAACGCTACATACATTAAAAAGAGTACAATTTGAATATTTTTAGCCTTCATTGAGCTTGATATGAGAAGTGAACAATCTTTATTTACTTACAAGCTGAAATAGGCAGTACAAGCAGGTAAGTAGTGCAAGCTGGACAGGCCATTACTATCGTTTGTGCTGATGTGAGCTAAGTTTCATAGCGGCTCAGAAATGGCCCGAGATATCGAGCACGACGCTAAACGAAACATATTGTGAAGCGTTTATATAAATGTTATATGAAGTGCTGGTGGTTTTGGGTGGAAGATGAAGAGCAATAAAAAAGAGATTGCATCAAGAATCTTGATTCAAGATCATTAGAATTATTATTTCTTAAATCAGGTAAGCATCATGCTGACCCAAATTAATATAATTAAAAGAATCGATTTAGGTACACATGCGTTCAGCGTATTTTCAATAGTTATCCCGCCGAAACGTAGCGGAGGCAGGAAGGCTAAAGCAAGTAGAACTAAACCTAAATTACCGCCGCTACACGTCGGGCAAGAATGAATGTAGCTCCTTTTGATTTGCCTCCGTTCCGCTTGCCACCGGCTCGCTTCACTACTGTACTCGCCTGGTAGGTTGGCAGATTGACTGAGGCTGGTCCATAGACCCGCAGGGTTGCAGAAGGTGCCGATTTGGACCGCCTCGAAATATTTAAATAATTTTATCCAATGATTTGTCCAGAAAAGCGGCATAGGCACGACAATTTAGTGTGACGGATAGACAGGTTGCTGCAATAGATATTTAAGATGGAAGGCATTAACGATACAATAAATTGTTTTAGGTACTTCAGGCCTTCGAAATTCGTAGTCGTTAGTGCACCCTTAACTTTTTTCATAAAAAGTACCGATAAGGGTGCTTGGCGCCCTAACAATATTTTCACAAAATTTAGGTTTCGTGAGAAATTCAACGAGAAATATATTCCCAAATAAATTACCATCAGTACCGTTACTCTCAGATAATTCCGAGTCTGATAGCCAGTGGTTTTGTTGTGATCATTTAAAAATCCACGTACGAGTTCTTAAGCACTGGCACAGGCGCCAGTGCTAAAGATGGCGAGAGCGAGGGCGCGCCCGGCGTCACTGTGCTGGACGTTTGTTCTTCCTCTGGTAAGGATGGCAGTGACGAAGACACTTCGACTATCTAAGCGATTCAAGTGAGGCGCTAGATGCCATACTCCACGAGATAGGTAAAGTTACACTACTACGAAGAACGTTTTTATGTATAACTCTAAATTTTTATTAGTATATTAATTCTCTTCTCACGTGTCTTTGAATAGACGCGCCACTTGCACGACGAAATCTGTTGCAAATGCAGAATCAACACGACGGCCATCGTATTTTTTGACGTTGTCTCTGGAGTTCTACGCAACGGATTGCTGAACGACGCCGTGATTGATTTCGGAATCAGAATGATTGCAGAAAGTGTGGACGGCTGCATCGCATTTTCTTCGTTGACATTGGCTATTGGGTGGCCTGAACCACCAAGACAGTCTAATTCATCAATTCACTTTCCAATTCTCCACCACGACAACAGTTTCCGACAATACATGTACTGAAGGTGTATTTCTATGAGCCGCTACACCAGGAGTGCTACTGAAAAGAACTGGAAGATGATGGAAATTTCATTTGCTGCCATAACTGGAGAAATGGCACAGTGCTTGCGGTGCAAAAGAGCTTTTTCCTAAGGAAATTATAGCGAAGTGGATCCACAAGCCCTCACAACCTGATTTAAAAAGCTGTGGAGTAATGGTCCTGGGTATTGTGTACGCACACTTCCGCAACACCCATCGATTTGAACGCCATCGGGTGACAGAAGCTTATGTAAGCGTGATGCGGCTTAAGACTAGCCTGGTTGTTGCTGTGCACGACGAAGCTGGTGCCACACAGTGAGAAAAAATTGATGGAAAAGCAGAAGACGGACCAAGAGGTTAGTAAGATGCTGCTTCCACAATTATCTTGTAGCCAATCGTGGTTTTGTTAAGCAATAAATATATATCGATTTCCCTTTTCTCCTTGTGCTTTTCGTCGTCTTCTTCTTCTTATGTGTTAATGCGTTTCTTCATCTCCGACAAGATTGACAATAACGCTTATGGTGATACTTCGCATCAATTTTTTAAAATACGGTTATTTATTCTTAGCGATAAGGGCGCCCAAGGCTTTAGGGCGCCCTAACGCTTGCAGTTAAGGGCGCCCAAGTGGCGTAAAGGTGCTCCAAGCCTGTCGTGTTGTTGTAGTTAAGGGTGCACTAACGCCATTCTTCGCAATTGCTGCAGACCGCACAAAACAAGGGGGTATGTAGTAACTACCCCCTAGTTTATACCCGGTAGTTACAGTGTACCGACTAACATTAAAATAAGTATTAAGAAAAGAAAGGGCAGATCACGAGAGAGAAATAATTGATTGCGTTAGGTGATGATGGGTCACTAATACTGCACACATGAATCTTGAGATCTTGTGCCAAGATCGCTGCAACCATGTAAAAAGGTCATTGCAAGTGTTTAAGGACAAAGTAAAAAGTGGTACTGTAAGTGCATTGAACACGCTACCTGTAGTTCTGTGTGTACTTATTACGCCGGTTACAGGCCACCGTGCAAAGGTAGGATGGCAACGCATCAAAAACATTACGTTTGGCATGATACATGTAGCACCCAAGATTTGTGTTTGACTTGGCATTTGTAAGAGCAGGCGCGAGGGATCAGCCGGTCCTCCCGTGGAAAGGCAAGATTTACTGTAATGTAAGATGTAGCTAGTTACCAGATGATTCGCAACACAGTGCGAGGTAGAGTAGACAAGCGAGGTTTTTGTATCTCTCAGTTGAGTTCACTTCGCTATTTTCTCTTTGGCACACACTTCGCAATCTCCAATAAAAAATGGGTTTCTACGGCGTCGCCACACTGGTCACCGCTGCTATTTTGGCGAGTACTTCTACCTTGGCTGTACTGGACCCAAACACACCGGATTTCCTGACTTTGTATCAGTCGTTAGCTGCTGTTGAAGGCAACGCCCCCATTCCTAGGCTTCTGAGAAGTGCTATCCAAGTGGAAGATGGTGAGGAGAGAGCAGCCTGGCTCGAGCAGCTTAAAAACTTGTTCAAGTCGGACGATGCGATTGTAAAGGGATTGATGAGCAAGTCGGAAACCCCTTACGGTGCTCTTGTTTCGCTAGGCCTTAACAAAGTCGTCAATAACGCTCTTTCTGACGCCAAGTTTCGAAGTTGGTTCAAGTACATAACTAATACAAACAAGAACAACTGGGAAACCGCCCCGATTTCGGCTCTCCGACAGGAGAACTCTGATGCAGTCGTGGCCAGTATGATCTTGGCGGGGAAAAACGGGAAGAACAAAGCAGTCGCCAAGAAGCTGGAGCAAGCTCAGTTTAAGATTTGGCTGGACGCTGAATACCAGCCATTAGATGTCATTGAAACAGTGTACAAGCTCGGTCCGGGTAAGTGGATTAAAACTGACGCTAGACCAGTCTGGAAGGCATACAAGAAGTACTTGAACAAGATGCGCCCCGAGCTTTTGACCTAGATTTTGCCACAAGAAGTGAGGAGCATCTGCCTTAGTGTGATACCTGCTTAAATACTGTAACCGCAATGATGTGCTTCAACCTTGCTTTCAGCACGTTGTTCTACTATAATTGAGAGTTTCACCGACACTCAAAGTTAAAATGTTAGCTGTTCACGTCAGTATATATCGCTTTTGCGTGCATTTCGCGTGAGCACATTTGCTGAAGCTATAAAGTAACTAAAATGCTCGATTTCTGCACGGTGAGCGGCGGGCAAGTTGTACATCGGTAGCTATAGATTTCTCTGCTGGCAACGGACACCACCATCTAGTACAATGGCGGCATATTCATCGATATACGACGCGATCGATGGATGGCCGCTCGTAACGGGTGATTGGTTCATCCTTGAATTGCTACGGCATGGACATCTAACAGTACATGTAAGTTTGTGAACGGTACTGCACCCCGTACACGTAAACAATAGACTCTGAATGTGTACAGTATTTGCTGTGAAAACGCCAAAAAAAAACATGACATGCTTTCCCTTTGAACATGAATTTTATAACGCGCGTCGCTAGGAAGCTTGACGCTTCGCTGTTGACCAAGCTGCAATTAGTTGCGTAGACTGCAGTGTTCCGCAGCTGTCCACCCCGCGACGGAGTTTTCACCGTGCGGGCGATTGAGATGAAGGGCTGTGAAAAAAATGATTGTGGTAATGAGTTGGCTACAGACGACCACGGAAAATTACGCACCACCTAAAAACACACCATGCGACAAACCCCTCGATCTGGTCCGATACAAGAAACAATCAGCAATTTGTCCAATCAGGTGCAAGAAGTTTTTTCTTCTTCTTAAATTAGGCATGTATATTCTATGCGAGTAGCAGCAAACTTTTGATATATTATGAGGTGCAAGAGGTTAATATACACCTCTAGGTCCGACAAACACTATATTAATAATATGGTATTGTCGTGACACACAAGTTATCCTACAGCCGCGATAACTTTTAAGTTGCAGAGGAGGCTTTCCGAGAGGTGTAGATGCAGACACGATAGAGTCTATCATAGACTGGTGAAGCCTCCAAATCACAAAATGATCCTAACATCTTAGGGCCCAATTTAACGGTGTTACAGCCGCACTTTTGTACTACCGGTCTTTGCTACATAGAGCTGTCTTTGTCCATAAGACAAAGTACATGCATATATTAAGTAAGTAAAGTTTCAAGATGCTCTTTCTGATGTGTCTGGGGTTTGTACCGTTTTGGCAACCATTGTAGAGAGGCGTTACTGCAACCACAATACGACAAGAAATAATGCAACCTTATCGCCTAAAGCGACCACAAAAACATATGGTCTCTGGTAATGTATAATAAATGACGTGGCCACGTCGTCGCCATCATCAATAGCAGTGTAAATAACGCCACAACATCCTAAATTTAGAGTTATTGAAACAGCATTAAATGCGTATACACCACACATGGGTGTGTTTCTTACACTACACTGTGTGGAACACATTTTTTTACACTAATCAAATATTTCAAAGATCCAACATTGCAGCAAGGATAGACGGAAGGTTGCTCGCTCGGGAGCTGGTGCGCGCGCGCATCTACGAGCTCATGGACATTAAGAGCACGCTTGAGAAGATCAGCGCAAGCCTCGAAAAGATACTAATAGCTCAGATGGAGTAACTGTCACGCATTGAGGTGAGCGAGGAGAGCATCTACATTCTGGCGTCTGAGCTTGCCCATGCTGGTGCAAGTTTTGATGGCCACCTAACCTTCGGACCTTTGCAAGAAATGGCAGTCAACAGATTGAATGGGTAGTATGGTAGTATGCTAACGATTTTTGTATTAGCGGATAACACAGCTACATCTATCTACTTCAGTTGCTTGAGCAGTTTTTCATTAATAGACTTCGTATTCTCCACGGGGCGATGAGTCATGCGGCTCTTGATCGATTTTCAGAGTATTATCCACAGGATTCGGAGACGCATAGCTTCCACATCACTCTTGGAAACGTTTCTGCATTGCCAGCGAAGATTTGCGGTCACATAGCTGTAAACTTGGGCCACAACAAACGCGCCACAGCTTGAGTAGTCTGGGTTGCTGTGGAACTTCAATCCACTCAATAGGGTCTATGCATACTTTTACCGCAGGTCCTGATGCTTTACTCCATCTCGCCACAAAACCACAAAGTCCTTTGATAACTGAGTTAACATCGCCGTCCTTGACACCGTTCCAACCCACCTCCATGTCCCCATGATAACCTTCGTCAATCAGGGGCTCATAGAGGTAGGAATGCACATGTAATGTGTCCTTGGCTTCAACGTAGCGTAGCGTAGTTATTATGATGCTCCAGTGGCTTTGGTTCAGGTTGACAGGTTGAATCATGAACTTGGTAGAAGTGATAGGCTTGTTTGGTGCTATTGGCCATTCAACAGCTGCCGTCAATGATGACAGGACGTAGTAATCCCGCACCGTGCTTTTAATGGTTTTCAAACAGAAGTCAATTGGGCTGTCATTCAGCCATCCTCAACAGAGTCCACCAACAACGTTTTTGAAGGTGATGCAGGCCTTACCCGACCGTGTCGTGTATTCCGAGCTCAGTCGACTGGTTTCAAACTTTGAAATCACCTCGTTTGCCATGGTGCAGTGTCGCTTCTTTACAGCATCAACTGATAGTCCACTCGTTTCAGTCTCCACAGCAAATAGATCCACATCGGAGCTTACCTTCCGCCTGTTTTTCTCCAACCATTTCCGGTCTTCGAACCATGCTTGTACATTGGCCTTAACCGCGTAGAATGTAATTGTAGCTCCCACGTATTGTCTAGTACAAATCCCAGTTCATAGTTATAGAAACCACGTTATGACGACCATAAAAGGCAACCATACGTCTTCACATTCACAGGGACTTCCTGTCCCCGGATCCTCGCCCGCTCTTCCAGCATGGATGCCCCGGAGGGTTCTAAAGCCATGCGTCGGGGCTCGGACGACGTGTCTGACCCATCCTCAGCCGCGGATTCGTAGTTTAAGGACGCAGCTTGCTGATCCTCGGCGACGACACTGGATCCATAGTGCGCGACCTTTCTCCGGTGATGGACTTAACTCTGGCAAAGAGGTCCCGCGTCGCGGATACTATGAGATCCAGGTCTAGCTCGAAGATATCCTCTGCGTCGAACACACCAGCTACGATGCCTGACTCCGTAAGCAAACGTAACAGATCTTTGACTGCCACCAGCTTGTTCGCCGTTTTCGTTGGTGCTCTCAACGGTTCCCTTGGATCTTCGATCTGTCGTGGATTCAGGATCCGCATGACAGGATGGTGATGCAGAAAGTCGCGTAAAGCTTGGTGGCGATACACAAACTCGAGATCCTTGTCGGACCAGCTTGACCTGGATCCAGCTAGGTCTTCTTCCGATTCTGGAGCTTGCATCTTCTTCCGCGCAGTCTTACTCGTTTTCGTCTTCTTTCTTGTTTCTTCGACTAGCGGGCTTGGGTTTAGGTAAGGTGTTGGCTTAACCGGTGAATCTGCAAATGCATACCGTTTCGCCTTCACTATCCCTTGTTTTGTTAGCGGATCTTGACTTACGTCAAGATCCGCAGGGGTCCCCGAGGGGACCTGGGGAGGATAGAGAGGTTTCTCTTCTAGATCCGGATCCACCTCTCTTCCGTCGACAGCGTTCCTCCCAAAACTCCATCGATCCGCGGATCTTGTTTCATTCAGCAGCGTCTTCGTCGATCCGACCTCCGACGACGCCTCTTCCCCTGGCTCAATCTTCACTTGAGCACCTTCTTGGGGCTGACGGTGAAATCCCGAGTCACCAAAAGATCCGGGCAAGCGCACCATTGTGGTGTAGCGGGATCAGCAAAATCTGCGAGATTGCTGGATCCCACTAACCAACTGCGCCCAGACACCAACTAACGGAGGGGGTCCCCGATGATCCGTGTTCTGCTGAACTTTCCTCACCTAGTGTATCCGTCGGTAGGGCGGGATCTTGCTCTCTCGGTAACTTCCGAAGCGTTCAAGTGGTGAAGCTTGAGCGTCTTGGCGAGCCGTGGGGATGGGGTGGAGCAGCAGTGAAAAATCTTCACTCTGCGTCCGTGGATGGTTCCGAATCCTAAGCGATTATTCGAGCTTATGGATCCAGGGCCTAGATCGTGGATCTGACCGTAGGGTTACCTTGCGGGTGTGTCCCTTGCCTTTGCGTTTCCTTTGCGTCGTACTTGCCGCCTCCTGTGACGGGATCTTGAAAGTTGAGAGCCTCTAGGGTGTAACCGACCAAGTAGTAAATTCGGTTAACCTGTCGGATCTGCACGTGTATAGGAAAAGCTCACTAGGTTGTAGGATCTGGCCAATGTATTATCTAGTTATCACTACCAACACTAGATTCGCAATTCCCAACCTTCTCCGAGCTCGTACGGCCAATGTAGTTCCGGTTTGTTGAGGGGAGGAAGGCACTTGCGCGTTACTGTGCAAATAGAAGACTGTATTGATACTTAAGCCTATACCTGCCTGGATTTCTACCTTCTATGTCTTTTACTTGTTAAATCACTTACCAGGATCGGCTGCATGTCCCTTCTTTCCTTGACCCATCATCCCAGCTGTATTATCCTCCGATCCACCGGATCCATGGCGTAATCATTAAGGTCACCCTATTAATGGTACACTCATCCGGATCCGAGTTGCTTGTATCCACTTCACTGTAAGTGTACACTCGTCATGGATCTGAGCTCTCCAATCATCCAACATCATCTTGCAACCGTCTGTGATCTCCATGATCCCACGAAAGTTCGAGATCCTCTGTATCCCTCATTCCTGTATCCTGGATCCAGGTCACTCCATGCGGGATCCTCCTTCCTTGGATCCGAACTCGGAAGTATGGGATCCGGGACACCTCTTGGTGGATCTTGCCTTCCCGTACATCACTCATACCAGATCCACCGTCATTTCATACGGGGTGCTGCTCGTCATGGCTAATCCACGTCAGGCAACTTGCATCCGTGCCAGACAATCCAAATCCTCTCTAATCACTTGAAATTATCACTAAT
Organism: Phytophthora betacei; assembly: GCA_011320135.1. Lineage (NCBI taxonomy): Eukaryota > Oomycota > Peronosporomycetes > Peronosporales > Peronosporaceae > Phytophthora > Phytophthora betacei. The sequence goes on along the minus strand of JAANHX010000444.1, from coordinate 202,542 downwards.
TCGGGATAGTGACCCCGCGTCAGGCCCATTCTCTTATTTCTGAGAAAGCACTTCACCACATTATCCACAACATTCGGAGACGCATAGCCTCCACATCACTCTTAGAAACGTTTCTGCATTGCCAGCGAAGATTTGCGGTCACATAGCTGTAAGCTTGGGCCACAACAAACACGCCACAGCTTGAGTAGTCGGGTTGCTGTGGAACTTCAATCCACTCAATAGGGTCTATGCATACTTTTACCGCAGGTCCTGATGCTTTACTCCATCTCGCCACAAAACCACAAAGTCCTTTGATAACTGAGTTAACATCGCCGTCCTTGACACCGTTCCAACCCACCTCCATGTCCCCATGATAACCTTCGTCAATCAGGGGCTCATAGAGGTAGGAATGCACATGTAATGTGTCCTTGGCTTCAACGTAGCGTAGCGTAGTTATTATGATGCTCCAGTGGCTTTGGTTCAGGTTGACAGGTTGAATCATGAACTTGGTAGAAGTGATAGGCTTGTTTGGTGCTATTGGCCATTCAACAGCTGCCGTCAATGATGACAGGACGTAGTAATCCCGCACCGTGCTTTTAATGGTTTTCAAACAGAAGTCAATTGGGCTGTCATTCAGCCATCCTCAACAGAGTCCACCAACAACGTTTTTGAAGGTGATGCAGGCCTTACCCGACCGTGTCGTGTATTCCGAGCTCAGTCGACTGGTTTCAAACTTTGAAATCATCTCGTTTGCCATGGTGCAGTGTCGCTTCTTTACAGCATCAACTGATAGTCCACTCGTTTCAGTCTCCACAGCAAATAGATCCACATCGGAGCTTACCTTCCGCCTGTTTTTCTCCAACCATTTCCGGTCTTCGAACCATGCTTGTACATTGGCCTTAACCGCGTAGAATGTAATTGTAGCTCCCACGTATTGTCTAGTACAAATCCCAGTTCATAGTTATAGAAACCACGTTATGACGACCATAAAAGGCAACCATACGTCTTCACATTCACAGGGACTTCCTGTCCCCGGATCCTCGCCCGCTCTTCCAGCATGGATGCCCCGGAGGGTTCTAAAGCCATGCGTCGGGGCTCGGACGACGTGTCTGACCCATCCTCAGCCGCGGATTCGTAGTTTAAGGACGCAGCTTGCTGATCCTCGGCGACGACACTGGATCCATAGTGCGCGACCTTTCTCCGGTGATGGACTTAACTCTGGCAAAGAGGTCCCGCGTCGCGGATACTATGAGATCCAGGTCTAGCTCGAAGATATCCTCTGCGTCGAACACACCAGCTACGATGCCTGACTCCGTAAGCAAACGTAACAGATCTTTGACTGCCACCAGCTTGTTCGCCGTTTTCGTTGGTGCTCTCAACGGTTCCCTTGGATCTTCGATCTGTCGTGGATTCAGGATCCGCATGACAGGATGGTGATGCAGAAAGTCGCGTAAAGCTTGGTGGCGATACACAAACTCGAGATCCTTGTCGGACCAGCTTGACCTGGATCCAGCTAGGTCTTCTTCCGATTCTGGAGCTTGCATCTTCTTCCGCGCAGTCTTACTCGTTTTCGTCTTCTTTCTTGTTTCTTCGACTAGCGGGCTTGGGTTTAGGTAAGGTGTTGGCTTAACCGGTGAATCTGCAAATGCATACCGTTTCGCCTTCACTATCCCTTGTTTTGTTAGCGGATCTTGACTTACGTCAAGATCCGCAGGGGTCCCCGAGGGGACCTGGGGAGGATAGAGAGGTTTCTCTTCTAGATCCGGATCCACCTCTCTTCCGTCGACAGCGTTCCTCCCAAAACTCCATCGATCCGCGGATCTTGTTTCATTCAGCAGCGTCTTCGTCGATCCGACCTCCGACGACGCCTCTTCCCCTGGCTCAATCTTCACTTGAGCACCTTCTTGGGGCTGACGGTGAAATCCCGAGTCACCAAAAGATCCGGGCAAGCGCACCATTGTGGTGTAGCGGGATCAGCAAAATCTGCGAGATTGCTGGATCCCACTAACCAACTGCGCCCAGACACCAACTAACGGAGGGGGTCCCCGATGATCCGTGTTCTGCTGAACTTTCCTCACCTAGTGTATCCGTCGGTAGGGCGGGATCTTGCTCTCTCGGTAACTTCCGAAGCGTTCAAGTGGTGAAGCTTGAGCGTCTTGGCGAGCCGTGGGGATGGGGTGGAGCAGCAGTGAAAAATCTTCACTCTGCGTCCGTGGATGGTTCCGAATCCTAAGCGATTATTCGAGCTTATGGATCCAGGGCCTAGATCGTGGATCTGACCGTAGGGTTACCTTGCGGGTGTGTCCCTTGCCTTTGCGTTTCCTTTGCGTCGTACTTGCCGCCTCCTGTGACGGGATCTTGAAAGTTGAGAGCCTCTAGGGTGTAACCGACCAAGTAGTAAATTCGGTTAACCTGTCGGATCTGCACGTGTATAGGAAAAGCTCACTAGGTTGTAGGATCTGGCCAATGTATTATCTAGTTATCACTACCAACACTAGATTCGCAATTCCCAACCTTCTCCGAGCTCGTACGGCCAATGTAGTTCCGGTTTGTTGAGGGGAGGAAGGCACTTGCGCGTTACTGTGCAAATAGAAGACTGTATTGATACTTAAGCCTATACCTGCCTGGATTTCTACCTTCTATGTCTTTTACTTGTTAAATCACTTACCAGGATCGGCTGCATGTCCCTTCTTTCCTTGACCCATCATCCCAGCTGTATTATCCTCCGATCCACCGGATCCATGGCGTAATCATTAAGGTCACCCTATTAATGGTACACTCATCCGGATCCGAGTTGCTTGTATCCACTTCACTGTAAGTGTACACTCGTCATGGATCTGAGCTCTCCAATCATCCAACATCATCTTGCAACCGTCTGTGATCTCCATGATCCCACGAAAGTTCGAGATCCTCTGTATCCCTCATTCCTGTATCCTGGATCCAGGTCACTCCATGCGGGATCCTCCTTCCTTGGATCCGAACTCGGAAGTATGGGATCCGGGACACCTCTTGGTGGATCTTGCCTTCCCGTACATCACTCATACCAGATCCACCGTCATTTCATACGGGGTGCTGCTCGTCATGGCTAATCCACGTCAGGCAACTTGCATCCGTGCCAGACAATCCAAATCCTCTCTAATCGCTTGAAATTATCACTGATTCGGGATAGTGACCCCGCGTCAGGCCCATTCTCTTATTTCTGAGAAAGCACTTCACCACAATCGCCTCCTGTACGTGGTCGGCGCCGCACAACAGCGTTCACGACGTGCACTACCAGCATCCACAACCGCCTTCTCATCTTCGTGACACATGTCTCCCTCCAAGCGTACCAGCCAATCGCCGGGCAAGGCTCCATCCACCACTCCTCCGGTCAGCCCCTCTTCAATGTCGCCCACCGATCTGCGTACTCTGGCCCAAGCTCTTTCCGATCGGGTGCGAACCTTGACGGCGGAGCTCCAGACGGCCCAAGATGTAAGCGACCAAGCTGCGGCTTTGCACGCCACCCAACTCCAAACCTTGCGAGCCCAGGTCCATGACCAGGCTATGGAGATCCAGGGGTGGGAGCACCGTGCGGCCTCTCGTTCGCAGGACCTACGACTCTTGTTGGCCGATCAAGCGGTCGAGATCCGCGACCTGACCCGGACGGTTGGATCGCGCCTCCCGTCAGCGAGATGGTATGCGAGATGACAACGAGCACCTCCTTAGGGAGATGGCGCTCGCTGGATCTGAGATCCACCAGCTCCAATCCCGGATTCACGACATCGAGCGGGATCTGGAGGATTCCCATACTGCTAAAGCAGCCGATCCCACATAGTCGCTGGTTACCACCTCTTCCTGGGTCAGGCGCAACTCGTCGCGGACGAGAGCTTGGATCGACTCCGAGAGCTTGGATCGACTCCGCGACGAGTTGCGCCTGACCCAGGAAGAGGTGGTAACCAGCGACTATGTGGGATCCACCCATGGCGGATCCGCATTAGGGTCGGCGCGTGGAAGGTCCCCCGCGCCAAATCCACCTCCCTCGTCGCCGGATGTAGCTCTGGCTCGACTCTCTGAGGAGCTGAAAGATACCAAGGAGTCGCTCGAGAAAGAGTCTGCTGGGCGAGATTACGCGCTCGAAGAGTTCGTACGTATAACTCAACTGCGCGACGAGATCCAAGCGAAGTTGGCGGACAGCGAACTCCAGCGGGACAAGGCGGCTACCGAGTGGGCGGATGCCAAGCGAACGCAAACGGAGCTGGAATCCAAGCTTCGCCGCACGAGTACGTGGATCCTCTTTTGGCCCCCGCTAGTAACCCCATATTCACCTGTTATGTCAATCCAGGTGACAAATTGAACGATGCTGATGCAGCCACAGCAAAACTCCGGGATCAACTCGCTGCTGCTCATGTTCAGCAGCAACATCTAGTTCTGGAGCGCGATCATGGCCTATCGGAGCGGGATTTGGCACACCGACAACTGGCGCTGGTGACAGCTGCTGTCTCGGATCCCCATCCTCCTCTATCTGGGCCCTCTCCTGCTGCCAGCGTTTCTGCTCCTCTACCGTCTGTAAGCGGGGCAGATCCGTCGGCTGCGAAACGACCGCGCAGTGCGTCTCCTGCTCCTAGCACTGGGTCCCCCCGTCCTCACAAGCACGCCCGAGCCTCCCCAAAATCCAAGCCCAAAACGATTTCGGCCTCTAAGGCGGCCTCGCAGGCGGGATCCACATCCGCGTCCAAGGCGGGATCCACATCCACGTCCAAGCCTTTCGCCTCCCCCTCGAAGTCTGGTGCTGGATCCAAGTCCGGATCCACCACTACATCCAAGTCGGCATCAGTGTCTAAGACTGGATCTGTAGCTGCGTCCACAGCGGGAGTGGGATCCAAGGCTGGACCTACGACTGCTGCGTCACAATCTGGATCTGGACCCAAGACTGGAACCACGACGTCCAAGACTGGATCCACGGCGTCCAAAACTGGATCCGTAGCTACGCCCACAGCGGGAGTTGGATCCAAGCCTGGATCCGTTGCTGCATCCAAAACGGGATCCACGGCATCCAAATTCGGATCGACTGCCAAGGCGGGATCCACGGCGTCCAAGTCCGGATCGACTGCCAAGGCTGGATCCGTCGCTGTATCAAAGTCGGGATTGGCGTCCAAGACCGGATCCACGGTCGCGCCGTCGTCCCAGGCAGTGGTGTCAACTGGATCCACGGCAATTGCTGCTCCTACGACGGGGTTAGCCACATCCACAGCTAAGTCCAGTTCGTCTCAGTCGGAATCCACTGCTGGCCCTTCGGTGATGCCGCCTGCCATCCCCCAGCCATCTTCCACCGGCCCTCCGCCGGCCAGCACTGGATCCGGGAAAGGGAAAGCCAAACGTGTCATTCCCACTGGTTGTGGGCTTGGCAGCTCGGAGGATGACGAGGATGAGGAATCAGACTGGTCCGACGGCTCAGGGCCTCCTATCCGATCGTCTTCGAAGCGTACGTCGTCCTCCGGCCCTTATCCCTTCACTCTGGACGATGCGGACGATGACAACAACGATGGCGATGAAAGTCCGGAGGATTTGGAGGAGGCTCGCGCCGCTGATGATGCCTTGGAAGATGATGCCTTGGAAGAGGACACGCCACGGGCCTTGTCCCAGTCCAGATCCGAAGCCCGGCGGAGATCCCTCTCGACACCGCCTCCGCAAGTCGCTGGTACAGCCGGATCCGGAGCCGGCACTGCGGGATCCGTGATACAAGTCGACAGTGACGGTGGGTCGGATAGTGATGGTGGAGGGGGATCGCCTCATGGTGGCGGATCCCCCGGATCTGTCTTAATCCCTGCTCCTCCTAACTCGTCATTGCCAGGGATGCTCCCCGTGGCCCCGTTCGGTCCGGATGCTGCCTTCATTCCTGGTCGGCGTGCTCCTGTGGCCTTCGCCACCAGAGACATCGAGCCTTGGTCCGCCAAGAAGTTGAACCGGGTCGCGGTCATCTCCATGAAGAGCACGGTCCTGTTCCCTAAGCTGCCTTTTCGAGCTGAATGGATATTCCCTCGGGAAGCGGATGCCATCCCGACGGCCGGATATGTGGATTCGCTCATCACCAGACCTCACGTGGAAGAACTGCTAAATGCTGCCCCGTGGGATACGCTGGCAACCACACTGGTGGATCCGGTTAGCTTCAGGGGTGATGTGCGCTGGCGTCTCGGGTTGTTTGTTCGCGCGTTCCGGGATTTCGTTTCCAAGCACCGGGTTGCCATATGGGAAGGCACTCACCGATTCCCTATCTCTCGTAATCAACTGCAGGGTTCGACCTGGTTGTCCAACTTCAACAAGCAGCGTGGTAACCGACGTAGCGATGCCGGTCGAGCTTGGAAGAAAGTTCTCGTGATACTCGTGTTGGCGATCCAGGACGGTTGGTGTGACGTGGATGTTTTGTTGGATCCATCCTTCTTGCATCTTCCCCGACGTGGGGATAAGGTAGCTTGGTTTTCGGGATCCGTATCCCGTCAAGCCAACTTGGAGGATCCCAACCTCCATCACCCAGAACCCACGAATCTACTTGAGGCCTTGCGAGAGATCGACGAAGCCGAGCCTTGGCGCATTCAGTTTCGTGGGGACCCGAGCCAACACCCAGGACACCAGATCCAGCGTCTGGTTGGTAAGTTCTTCAATGTTCAGCCCAAGACCACCTGATCCCTATCATTCTTTGACGCCACGCCCCCAGTTTCAGTCTTCGTGGATTCGCTTCGTAGTAGTAATTAGCGACTGAAAACTGGGTCGAGCTAGTCTTTTTGCATAAGCTTTTATAATCCACACTCCCTTACTTGAGTATGTCTGTAACATTCCCTCGTCGGTTGAGGAATCCAGTCAGAGTCTACCGGCGTACACCTGGATCTGGGCTAGATCCCCCCTTTCAGCGTACACCTGGATCTGGGCTGGATCCATCCTTTCAGCGTACACCTGGATCTGGGCTGGATCCACCCTTTCAGCGTACACCTGGATCTGGACTGGATCCACCCTTTCAGCGTACACCTGGATCTGGGCTGGATCCACCCTTTCAGTGTACACCTGGATCTGGGTTAGGTCGACCCTTTCAGTGTACACCTGGATCTGGGCTGGATCCACCCTTGCGATCCGGCTCCTACCCAGTCTCAATTGGGTCAGTATAGTTCGCGCTCCCGAAAGCTCGCGCTTGAAACCAAGGAGGACTCTTCGCACGTAAAACGTCACTCTTAATGCGTAAACATTCACTCCTTCCTCCTAATCCATCCTTCTCCTGTGGATTCGTCTTCTCTTTCTTTCCGATGTGACCAACTCACATCAGCGATCCTCCTCCTCCCGACCCACACCCTTCCTGTGGGTCCTTCTTCGTCCTCCCATCGACATGACCAACTCCCATCCATGGATCCCCTTCCTACTCTTCTTCATGAGACTGCATCACGCCGAATCTGTTACGATTCGTACGATCCCGCAAGAAATCATAGAGTAATGCTCCACAATTCAGATCTGCCTCGTCTACCCAACTGGGTTCGTCATATCCACGCCAATACACCAGAAATTCACGGTAAATCCGTCCGTATCTAGTTCGCTTCCCTGACCTCATGTCGGTGATCTTCTCGACTTCGAACTCGTCGGCCTCGAGATCCACATTCCAACTATCTTCCGGTAGGAAGACTTCGGCGAAATCTACCCGGTCGGATCCATCCACCGAAAGACGGGTTTGCGGCCGATCCGGATATTCATTGACCAACTTCTGCTTGGATACGTGTACTACAGGGAACAAGCGATATTCGGTACCTGCCGTTTCCAGCTTTACCGCATGTTCTCCTATCTTTTTGCTCACCCGGAACGGTCCATGCCATAGATGGGCCAATTTACGGGCGTACCCTTCTTTCACTCGATCTAAATAAAGCCACACCTGCGATCCCACTTGGATTTGATGCGGACGGGCGTCTTCGTTGTGTCGCTCCGCTCGATCTTGTATCGCAGTCCGCAGCCGTTCGTGCACTTGGGATCTGGCTTGCCGGTAGTATTTCTGGACTTGGTATCGTTATCGTCTTGGATCTTGGTTTCTCTTCTTGGTGCTACATACCGGAATGGCCGCTTCTAGGGTGGATTTGGGATCCCACATATGTACCAAGTAAAATGGGGTGTCACCCCGGATCCTGTCTTGGGCGGTGTTCATCGCGAAGGGGAGTCGCTCTGCGTACTCATCCCAATCCCTCTGATCCAAATCCTGGACGTACATCTTGAGTGCCCTCGTGATCATCTGCACCATGCGCTCGGCCAATCCGTTAGCTTGGGGACGATATGCCATGGTTGCCCGCTGTCTCTGCCCCAGGATCCGGTTGAAAGCTCGAAAGAAATCAGACATAAAGCCTGGCTCCCGATCATGTCTAATCATCTCACTAGCCCCAAATCTTCGGAAAACGCACTCCTCGTACTATTCGGCAATGGTTTGCACAGTTCTAGACGCACTAGCTTTGGCTATCACGTATCCGGTAAACAGATCCACCCAAATCAACAATTCTGTGTTTCCTTTGAACGACTTGGGCAGCAAGGGGATGTGATCCATGACTATGATTTGGAAAGGGTAAGTCGCTTGGACATTCCCAGGTGACTCCCCTTCGATTGTGGGCCTGCCCTTGCCTGTCTCACAATCCACACAATCACCGACATATCGTTGTACGCTCTTGAATAGTCCCCTCCAGTGGAAACATTCCCGAATCCGTTGGTAGGTCCTACCAATACCCTGATGTCCATCTTCTAAACTAGCGTGATAGTGATGTAGGACATCCTGTTGTAAGGTTTCCGGCATCACCAGTCTCATCAATCCATCCCGATCCTCGTCGACTCTCTTCGTAGCGGGACAATAGAAGAGCAAGTCATTCAGATCCACTGCGTAATCCGTAGCGATAATTCTGTAGGATTTGGTATCCTCCCGACTCAGGTCTCGTACATCCCCCATCAGATACTTCTTTAGTCCCAAGATCCACGCTTCCTCGTTCTGTGCTTTGAGGGTCCGCTCAATGCGAACTCCCTTCACAAATGTGTTATCGAGGATCTGGGGGCTGGATCCAATCCTTCCTCTGGACCTAGTGACAGCCATTACCTGGACTGTCCTTTTCCCGGATCCAACCACCACCACCTCATCTAGTCGGTTCAACGTAACGAGATCCTGCTGCTCGGCCTCTCTCTCCACTTCGACACTACATTGATTCCGTAAAGCAGCACTGGCCAAGCTATCCGCACTGGCATTCCAATCTCGCTTGACATGCACCAACTCGTGATTCATCCAACCACGCAGGTGGATCATCACTTTCTGCCGTAACAGTGTTAGGGCCGGGGCCTTGCAGTCAATCTCACCTCGCACCTGTCTGATCACCAAGTTTGAATCCCCACAAATCACCAGCCTTTTCGGATCCTGTCCCTTTAGTAGATCCAAACCCAGCAGGAGCCCGTTAAACTCTGCTTCATTGACGGTGAGGCCCTCCGCATAAGTGGATCTGGCGCGTACAGCTTCCCATCCGGGCAATTTCCACAGTATGGCGCTGTATGCTTATCCACCGCGTCGCACGCGAGCAGATCCATCGAAACTCAGAGCGCACAGATCCTCATCCACTTGTACCATCGGGATCGGGATCTGGATCCGGCGTTTGGGCTCTTTCCTAGGAGCAATCCTAGTCAGCGCTTTGTCCATCTCGGCTCTGGGTGTGATGCTCGCGGCCAACACTCCCAGTATCTCTTCTTCCGCTTTCGAACATTTCACAATCTTCAGTGTCCAAGGTGAAAGTAAAGCTGCCCACTGTCCTAAACGTCATTGTAAACCGGCCGACTTGAACAACCACGCTAGCGTAGAGTGTCGAGTCAGGATCCGGATGGATCTTCCCACCAGCAGGTTGTAATTGAGATCCAACACGCGCAAGAGCGCGAGTATCTCCTTCTCCACCGCTCCGTAGTTCAGTTCATTTGGCTTTAGCGTCCGGCTGACGAAGGTGACCGGATGACAGATCCCCTCATGTTCTTGTACCAAGGCTGCTGAGACTGCCCAGTCTCTGGCATAAACTATAACCGTAGGTTGACGTTCCGGATCGAAATGACGGAGGATAGGTGTGGTCGTGATCCTGTTCCTCAGCTCCACGAATGCGTGTTGAGCTCGGATCCACCGAGGTTCCACCTTTTCCGAGTTCTGATCTGTCGTCTCTATCCTGATTGGGTCCTCTTTCCTTTGGTCCCAGGGTGGATCCAGCTCCTGTTTTAGGTCCTCTTCTGGCGTCGTACTACTTGGATCTCTTCGTGGATCCGACATCTCCAGGGCCAGAGCTTGTTGGATTTTGATCCAGACAGCTGGAATGGTCATCGCAGCAAAATCTACCTCTTTCAATATATATAGTACCGCAGCAAACAGTGCGTAATCCTTGATGAGCCGACTGTAGTAGTTCAAACTGCCCAAGAAGGATTGCATCGCCCGTAACGACTGTGGGAAGGACAAGTCTGCCAACGAAGACAGGTCGTTAGGATTCGCCTCCAACCCCTCCTTGGAGACTCGATGACCTAGGTAATCCACCTTGCGCATCCCCCAATAGCTCTTCACCACGCTGATAGAGAGATTTCACTTAGTACACGCCTCCAGTAGGGATGTCACTCTCTCGTACAACTGATTCCACAATTCTGCCGGGATTAGAATGTCGTCGATATAAGATCTGCGTCCTAACACAGACGGGGTCCCAGGATCCCCTGGTTCTCCTGCTTCGAATATATCCACTTCCGTATGATCTTCCCCGGATCCACCCCTTTCGGGTTCCGGTATTCGGGTGAATCCATAGAGGGCGTTATCGATCAGGTGTTGGTAGATCTGGGGTGCGTTCTTCAATCCAAACGGCATCCGGTTCCACTCGAACAGTCCAAACGGTGTGATGAATGCGGATATTGCGCGAGCTCGATCCGTCATAGTCACCACCCAGAAACCACTGGCCATGTCAAGAGAACAGTACCAGAGTACTTTATCCAAATCTTCCAATAGCTCATTGTCGGATACACCATCAATCGAGTCAGTCCGTTAACTAGCCGGTAATCAATGCACAGACGTATATCCACCCCGTTCTTCTTGATGATGATTACCACCGGAGATGCCCACGGGGACGTTGAGAAACGGATGATCTTGGCTTGCAGCAGGCCCTTAATCAGATCCGATAGGTTTTCTCGGAACTGAGGTGCCACCTTCCGCACCCTTTGAGCGATCGGTTTCGCGTTGCCGACATCGATGTCACATTTGACTCCGCGGGCAGCGGGCGGTAATGCATTACCCTTACCAGTCAGCAGATGTCAGCTTTTCCAGATCTTCTGACGTAACCGACCCACTTCCGCGGGCTCGTTCGCCCCTGGATCCACTTCCGCGGGCTCGTTCGCCCCTGGATCCACTTGGATATCGTCAATCGCGACCTCCTCTGTGGTCAGTGGTACCTCCGGGATCACGGCCAGGCCTTCTCCGAGATCCTCGGCGTGTAGATCCCCGCCTTCATGGTAACAGACTTGTTCATCTTCCGTCTCCGTCGGATCCACCATTGGATCCAAGCACCGCGACCCTCTTTCACATGTTAGTCCTCCTGTCTTCGTGGGATCCGGTACCCTGGTATCGGGGAAGCCACCAGTTGGATCGAGTTGATCCTCTAGCGAGTCTAAACCCGACGGTTCTGGTTTGACTAGTGTTGCCACTCTCGATAAGGATCCAGGCACTTTGTCCCGTGAAAAGCTAGGATCCACTTGTGGGGTAGCGGGATCTGGCTACCCGGCTCCGCTCTCTGCGATCCTCCATCCACCAACCCTGAGCTATCTAGGGCCTGCTCTGGGGTTCATCCCCGGTCTTGGATCCAACCTCTATCGCTTGGATCTCAATCCGACGATCCCTCTGCAGGATCTTTCGCGGAGTTAGGTATGAAGGCCGATCCACCAAGGGGCCAGTTGGCTCCGCCGGGAGCTCCCCATCCCCGAGAGATTCGATCTCGGTAGTCGCCTCGTACGCTAGATTCTGTCATTCTCTGTAACGACGGGATCCCACTGACACATATCCAGGCCGCCTAGGGATACCGTCCTTCGCCAACCATCGCCCGATCTCCTCATAATGGTCCAGTAATAGTCTTTTGTCGCTGACGTTCGTGACCTGGAGGTATTGTGATCGACCTGGTCCTTGGATTACTGTAGGCACCCACTTCTCGCCCCGAGTGACCCACAGTTTCAACCGATCTGGCAATTCCCAGGTCTCTTCGGGCTCGACCCAGGTCGTCTTATCCGCCCTTATGATCATCATCTTCGCCCCGTAACACGGTCGCCGTCCGCTGAGCTGGATCCGCATCTCGTCAGGGAAACAAAGTGTCCCATCCGCCAGATCCAACCTCACTCCGGCTGGTACCATGAAATCCATCCCGAGGATGGCGTCTTGACCAGCGAGATCTCCAACCCAAATATTAAACCAGTACACCAAACAACCTGCCAGCGTGATCTTGATTTCGCGTTCTCCCATTCGTACGGTACACGCCTTCACCAATCCCAACACAATCTTGGATCCGGCTCCCATCCACTTGGCACCCAACCTTACGAGCAAAGGCGGTATCTAGTATAGACACCTCGGCACCACTATCTAGGAGTAGGATTGCTTTTTCATTGTTAATCTTGCCCCCTACCTTGGCTTGCCTGAACCACTTTCCCGGGGCATAGTACTTCCAGTATCCACGGGACACCCCGGCTAGCAGATCCATGGATCCAACATTCTCAGATCCACGGGATCCCGTGACCTGACATACCTTAGGTGGATCTGCGGTGACCTCACCCTTGGTAGGCTCAAACCATCGACCATGTTGGCGTTTCTCCCAGTAACCACGTGCCTCTCCCCTTTGTAGATCCAGGGTTGACGAGACTTCGGATCTGGCAAACTCATCCACTTGGCGCAAACTAGAAATCTTGGCAACTGACACTTCATGTAGATCACGTGTATTATCGACTGGATCTAGGGTCCTGCTACCTGGATCTAGCGATGTCTTGTTCACAAATGCATAAATGCAATACCTAGAACGCTCGGCTCGTACCGGATTCAAACGCGTCGAGCGTCCTAGTTTAACATCTTCTCGGCCACTTCTGGCAACATCCCTCTGTGCTTGGCTGGATCAAACCATTGGCGGATCTGGTTGTAGAATGCCTCCCTCGGACACTTGCCGACGTCGTGAATCTCGCCACAACCGCGTCACACGTAGAAGCAATGATCTCCGGGATGACCTTTCTTGCCACACTTCTCACAGACCAGATGTTTTCAGCATCCAGATTCTGTGTGCTTCTGGGATCCGCACTGCGAACACCTGACTTGTGTTGTCCCGTCCATGAGATCTCGGGATCTGTATATCCCACGGTCCCCAAGTACGGTATCCCCCGGTCGAGAGTTGTCTCTGGTCTTCGCCGTTCGATCGTTGGACGCAGTGAGACAGACTCGACGGTAATCCTCAAAGTCGGAGTCCGAACCGTCGGATCCTGATTCAGTTCCTGAGTCGGGCGCCGTGACTTGGTGGACACGTCGAGCTGGAGCCGTAGGCGTCGGAGCCTTTTGGCGATACTTGCCGGATCCGACCGCCGCCTTCTTCTGGCGGTGTTTCGCGCGATCGCCAGCCCGCAGAACTTCTTCAAGCTCATCTGCGTCGGGAAGACGTTACAGGGTCAGCCTGTCGGCCAGATCCACGTCTCCCAACGTCTCGATGAAATGATCCACATGTTCCCGCAGTACCTTGGATCCCCCATCCTTGATCTTCAACTTGGCCCGTAGACCGGCCACATTAAGTCGATGCAAGTATTCTAGCGAGGATTCATCCGATCTGCGGCGAGCATGGTAGTATTGTCGTGCCACCGACACTCCCAATCCACAGTACTGGGTCTGGAAGCTTCGCAGCAAATCTGGCCACTTGTTCCTGGTGGATCTGCCCAGCTGCCGGTACCAATTCCTGGCTGGCCCCGCTAGCTGATCCGCAAAGGTCAGACACTTCTCAGCATCCGACGCTTGATCTCTTATGAGGGCCGACTTGACTTTGCTGATCCATGTTCTCGCCCGGTCCTCGTCTTGATCCTTGCCCGTGAACTCCTTCAGATCCGATATGGCTGAGATCCGTACCCTCTGGATTATGGACGATCCACCCGCCCCGGCTGCGGCTGTTGCTACCACCGCTGACGAAGGGGATGGGCCATCCAGATCATCTGGGTCGAACTCATCATGGGAGTTGTCTCCCCCCACTGACTCCATCTCCACGTCTCGTGCTCCAAGTTCGTGGAGCACTTGCGCTTGTGGCACGGGCGCTCTCATATCCTGTTCGGCCAAAAACCGACTCATCGCAGCTTCGAAGTGTCGCTGTAGGGTGCCCGAGGAAGTGTCGGAAGAACCTGTGGCCGTCTGGTCCACGGGCGAGTCAGGTTCCGTGCGGCGATTACCTTGAGCCCGATCTGACGATAATCCCACTGGCTTCTTGCCGGATCTGGCTCGATCCTGGCTGGATTGTATCAGATCACGGGTAGGGCGTACTGGATCCCGAGTCCTCACGTTCACAGGGACTTCCTGTCCCCGGATCCTCGCCCGCCCTTCCAGCATGGATGCCCCGGAGGGTCCTAAAGTCATGTGTCGGGGCTCGGACGACGTGTCTGACCCATCCTCAGCCGCGGATTCGTAGTTTAAGGACGCAGCTTGCTGATCCTCGGCGACGACACTGGATCCATAGTGCGCGACCTTTCTCCGGTGATGGACTTAACTCTGGCAAAGAGGTCCCGCGTCGCGGATACTATGAGATCCAGGTCTAGCTCGAAGATATCCTCTGCGTCGAACACACCAGCTACGATGCCTGACTCCGTAAGCAAACGTAACAGATCTTTGACTGCCACCAGCTTGTTCGCCGTTTTCGTTGGTGCTCTCAACGGTTCCCTTGGATCTTCGATCTGTCGTGGATTCAGGATCCGCATGACAGGATGGTGATGCAGAAAGTCGCGTAAAGCTTGGTGGCGATACACAAACTCGAGATCCTTGTCGGACCAGCTTGACCTGGATCCAGCTTGGTCTTCTTCCGATTCTGGAGCTTGCATCTTCTTCCGCGCAGTCTTACTCGTTTTCGTCTTCTTTCTTGTTTCTTCGACTAGCGGGCTTGGGTTTAGGTAAGGTGTTGGCTTAACCGGTGAATCTGCAAATGCATACCGTTTCGCCTTCACTATCCCTTGTTTTGTTAGCGGATCTTGACTTACGTCAAGATCCGCAGGGGTCCCCGAGGGGACCTGGGGAGGATAGAGAGGTTTCTCTTCTAGATCCGGATCCACCTCTCTTCCGTCGACAGCGTTCCTCCCAAAACTCCATCGATCCGCGGATCTTGTTTCATTCAGCAGCGTCTTCGTCGATCCGACCTCCGACGACGCCTCTTCCCCTGGCTCAATCTTCACTTGAGCACCTTCTTGGGGCTGACGGTGAAATCCCGAGTCACCAAAAGATCCGGGCAAGCGCACCATTGTGGTGTAGCGGGATCAGCAAAATCTGCGAGATTGCTGGATCCCACTAACCAACTGCGCCCAGACACCAACTAACGGAGGGGGTCCCCGATGATCCGTGTTCTGCTGAACTTTCCTCACCTAGTGTATCCGTCGGTAGGGCGGGATCTTGCTCTCTCGGTAACTTCCGAAGCGTTCAAGTGGTGAAGCTTGAGCGTCTTGGCGAGCCGTGGGGATGGGGTGGAGCAGCAGTGAAAAATCTTCACTCTGCGTCCGTGGATGGTTCCGAATCCTAAGCGATTATTCGAGCTTATGGATCCAGGGCCTAGATCGTGGATCTGACCGTAGGGTTACCTTGCGGGTGTGTCCCTTGCCTTTGCGTTTCCTTTGCGTCGTACTTGCCGCCTCCTGTGACGGGATCTTGAAAGTTGAGAG
This sequence comes from Phytophthora betacei, assembly GCA_011320135.1. Classification (NCBI taxonomy): domain Eukaryota; phylum Oomycota; class Peronosporomycetes; order Peronosporales; family Peronosporaceae; genus Phytophthora; species Phytophthora betacei. The sequence goes on along the minus strand of JAANHX010000444.1, from coordinate 186,663 downwards.
CCTCTAGGGTGTAACCGACCAAGTAGTAAATTCGGTTAACCTGTCGGATCTGCACGTGTATAGGAAAAGCTCACTAGGTTGTAGGATCTGGCCAATGTATTATCTAGTTATCACTACCAACACTAGATTCGCAATTCCCAACCTTCTCCGAGCTCGTACGGCCAATGTAGTTCCGGTTTGTTGAGGGGAGGAAGGCACTTGCGCGTTACTGTGCAAATAGAAGACTGTATTGATACTTAAGCCTATACCTGCCTGGATTTCTACCTTCTATGTCTTTTACTTGTTAAATCACTTACCAGGATCGGCTGCATGTCCCTTCTTTCCTTGACCCATCATCCCAGCTGTATTATCCTCCGATCCACCGGATCCATGGCGTAATCATTAAGGTCACCCTATTAATGGTACACTCATCCGGATCCGAGTTGCTTGTATCCACTTCACTGTAAGTGTACACTCGTCATGGATCTGAGCTCTCCAATCATCCAACATCATCTTGCAACCGTCTGTGATCTCCATGATCCCACGAAAGTTCGAGATCCTCTGTATCCCTCATTCCTGTATCCTGGATCCAGGTCACTCCATGCGGGATCCTCCTTCCTTGGATCCGAACTCGGAAGTATGGGATCCGGGACACCTCTTGGTGGATCTTGCCTTCCCGTACATCACTCATACCAGATCCACCGTCATTTCATACGGGGTGCTGCTCGTCATGGCTAATCCACGTCAGGCAACTTGCATCCGTGCCAGACAATCCAAATCCTCTCTAATCACTTGAAATTATCACTAATTCGGGATAGTGACCCCGCGTCAGGCCCATTCTCTTATTTCTGAGAAAGCACTTCACCACATTATCCACAACATTCGGAGACGCATAGCCTCCACATCACTCTTAGAAACGTTTCTGCATTGCCAGCGAAGATTTGCGGTCACATAGCTGTAAGCTTGGGCCACAACAAACACGCCACAGCTTGAGTAGTCGGGTTGCTGTGGAACTTCAATCCACTCAATAGGGTCTATGCATACTTTTACCGCAGGTCCTGATGCTTTACTCCATCTCGCCACAAAACCACAAAGTCCTTTGATAACTGAGTTAACATCGCCGTCCTTGACACCGTTCCAACCCACCTCCATGTCCCCATGATAACCTTCGTCAATCAGGGGCTCATAGAGGTAGGAATGCACATGTAATGTGTCCTTGGCTTCAACGTAGCGTAGCGTAGTTATTATGATGCTCCAGTGGCTTTGGTTCAGGTTGACAGGTTGAATCATGAACTTGGTAGAAGTGATAGGCTTGTTTGGTGCTATTGGCCATCCAACAGCTGCCGTCAATGATGACAGGACGTAGCAATCCCGCACCGTGCTTTTAATGGTTACCAAACAGACGTCAATTGGGCTGTCATTAGCCATCCTCTACAGAGTCCACCAACAACGTTTTCGAAGGCGATGCAGGCCTTACCCGACCGTGTCGTGTATTCCGAAGTCAGTTGACTGGATGCAAACTTTGAAATCACCTCGTTTGCCATGGTGCAGTGCCGCTTCTTTCATGCTTGCTCATACTTCGACCACATTTGTCGAGATGAATGCCAGTTTTTCTTAAAATACGCAAAGACATTGGTCCTCCTTGACTTTTGGCAGTATTTCTTCATTGCACCATATGCAGATACATACGCGTCTTGCGTGCGGCTGCTAGTATCCACAACAATTTAGTGAAAAGGCAATATAGCGATTTGGTGACTGTAACGCACCAATACAGCATCTTCGTCAGCAACACGATAAGTTCTTCTCTCCGTGCCACCTTGAGCTCAAATACTTTGGCTTCATCACATTTTTTCAGTATGTAATGGCGTGGAATTGACCGAGGAGCACATGGGCTGTTGTAAAACACTCCTCTAGTACTTGCCACTCACCAAAATATTTGTCGATAACCACATTTGTGACGTCTTTCCACTTTGGAATTTTGTCCTTGAAATATTCCAAGATCGTTTTAATCGTGACAGCGTTCTCATTGAGGCAAATGAAGTCAACCACTGGGAAGCCTCTACCCATACACGTAGTGACAACCAAAATCCCTACACAACAGTAGCAACCAAATGAGATTCAAGGTTATTGTAAAACAATAAGGTTGCGCTTAAGGTTGCTATAAAAATAAGGTTGCTTTTCTGCACGTACCCAAATGGTAGCCACGATTGTTCGTTCCGCGCGTGAAGTCCATCGTCAAGGTTTCACCCCACCACTGAAATATCATCTTTGCCACTTTCGTTTGCATGATGGTTCCATAGGTGATGTCCATCTGGTCCTGGATAACGAGCCCATCGCTACCTTCTATCTGTCGAAGAGCATGCAGCAAGTCTTTCATTCGATCCTGAGCAAAATCTGGCCCCATGATACGTCGGAGAAGGTTTCGGGTTTGCCGTGGTGTCACTTTACCATCTTTACAGCGTAAGACATTGCATACCAGTCGGTTATATTGAATAATACCACATATGATAAAAACATAAAGCAACTGGGGTCGTTCAAGAAATTGGTGGTGTGGGTAGAAGAAACACGCACATCTGCCAATGTTTTCACATCATCCAGATCTTGTTCGTCCAGCGGCAGCGTCGCCGTTGTCAAGTAACTTGAAGCTTGTGTTCTGCTGTTGGCGTGCGAATGTGTATGGATTTGAAACAGCAACAAGTTTATAGACGTCAGACGGATTCTTTATCATGCACACATTAATACTAAGTCTCGAACCTGGTTCCGTAGCACGATTTCGTAGTGATTGCCCGAAACGCGACTCACGGTGGCCGTTAATCGTGTTGTGCATTTGCAGTACCGCTGCTTTCGATTGCGATGCCCCTTGGACCTTGGGTTTTGGGATACACCGTGAGTGCACCGGTAGATTCCTTCCGGGTACTCAAACGAAGTTGGGATTTGCGCTTGATGCGCGCTAAATTAAAACAAAAAATGAGCTTTCCTTTTAATTAATATATTTAAACAGATAACACCAGCAAAACAAGCGTACGTGTTGTAAGACGCCGTTCGTTCGGAGCTCCGCACACGAAACTTCAAATTTTTCTTCGCCATGTATTTCTTGAATTCCTTTTCAAAATCAATCCGCGACAAAAGTGGTGCCTTCGGGCTGAACGGATTCACCACGTTCACTATTTCGTCCTCACCACCACCACTCATGGAGTCCATGGATTCAAGGTGCTTACTTTTTCGGATTTTAGGCGTGTAATCTGCTGTGGATTTGGGCAGGTGTGTAAGTCTGGATCGCTCAAGCTGTGTACCTTTGCCAGACCCGACTGTCCCCCCAATTTTCTGCTTCTTGAAGGCACACGACAGCGACTGAAGGTGTGGTGAGTAGCGAATAAACTTTTTTTCTTCGTAGAGGCTAAAATAACAAATTAAATATAAAAGTGGCCTTCGTAAATCAACCACAACCGCTTTAAAGCAACTTTACCTGCGTGTGACTTCTCACTTCTCTTATTCTTTGTCTTGGGGACCGTCTTGCGTTGCACACGGGCTGCAAAACACACACTAATGTTAATATAAGTGAATACCCATCGCAAAAAAATTAATATGACAGCAAATGATAGATGACTCTCTGACTCCGAAAAGGAATCTTGCCCTTCCGTGTTGCTATCCTCCTCACCCACAGACGCATCCACCTCTCTGCTATCATCGCTGCTGCTGTCGTTGGCGTCTTCGATGCCAATTACCGCATACAGATCTCACAGCCTCGTACGCCCTTGTCAGTCTACGGATTCGCACATAAGGTCAAACTAACTTTTGTTGCGTTAGGCGCAGGTACTGTATTACGTACTAGGCTTGACCGCGTCCTACGCACGACTCACGGGTCTTCAGCTGCGTCCGTGGCGGGTGAGGAGCTCCTGTTTTTGGCGTTCTTCTCGCTCCCGCGCAATTTCTGAAACGGGAGACTCAGAATGATCGTATTTAAAACAAATCGAGCTTAAAATAACAGATACGTACCTAAGATGGAAGCGTTTGTTTTGGATTTTAGTTTCGCAGGTAATTTATGAATTTGGGTAGCGCAGCCATAGAGTCCTTAAAACGACCATAAATGTCTCAATTTACGGTTGCGGTCATTGCTCCGACCATTGTAGTCGTTCTATTTAAAATACGTTACTTTTTTGAAATTTGCAAATTTCAATCAAAACTATGGCGTGTTTTCTCGTAGCATCTAATATAGTTCACGTTGGAGGATACTGGTCAGCGCTGGCGTATTTTTCCGTGGTTGGCTCTATATTGCCAATCCCAATAATTAATCGTTCTGAAATCTTATTCAATTTACTTATTATCTTCGCGCAAAAGCTACTGTAATGCGGACTAACCACTATCGCAATGGAGCTCGTTTAGCTTGTGCAACAATGACCAAACTCAGCCAGCAATAGCTGCGTGGTTTGGAGTCATTTAAGAAGTAGATCTACAAACCAGTGAATCAAATAAAATAAATTTAAACCAAAAACCTTCGATAGTCGAGGTTTTATCGATCACTTGGATTACTGTTCACTACGCCTGCAGGCTGAATTCAATAGCGTTTGTCAATCAGAACCTTATCGCCGGATGATATAGACTACGACGGTAAAATCTGCCACCATCTCAATGTCATTTTCCATAGTAGTACTTTGTTTATTATCGCGACAGGAAATCCTCAAGAACACATTGATAAAAAAATCTATGGATAAAAACAAAATACAGGTGGCATATTTTAATTGACATTACACTGATTGCCAAAGTATTTTACAATGCGTTCGGCGAGTGTTACTGTTTTATCTGCAAAAGGGTTTTAACTTGCACAAATCTTTAGATCTGAACTTCAAGTGCTCCTGGTGGATGTGTATGGTACGGCAGATTTCACCGTCGTTGTCTGTTCAAACTTGTCAATCAGTACCTTATCGAGCGCTTTTTTGTTCGCGACATAGTTGCACCAAGCTCGTGGAGTGCAATTGCAGCTGCACCCACGCCCATACACCCTTTACATGTATCTAATCTTCATCAGCGTGAAAAACGACCATTAGTAGTGTAAGGTTTCGTCAGCTAGGTCAATACTCAACACAACGAATGCACCATCGCTAAACACCAGTCCGACATGGTGGCTATTTTTATACTCAAAACAGGAAGCTCAAAAGGTTGCAATCTTCAGCATTTAGATTGTCAAGATTGCATTTATTGATTGTTGGAGAAATGGGAGTACAATCAAAATCACAGTTCGTTTGTGATCCTGCAATACTGGTCATTGTGCTGCTCATGCTTCCAAAGTGGAGCTCGCGCAGCCTTAGCCAAACGTCAATAAATCAGTAGGGTACTGTGGCGCTCAGCAATCTACAAACAAAACTGCGAGGAAAGCTCCGGATAACCTAGCAAGTATCGCGAATTTTGCATGGAGCCTTCATGCTAAGTTTAGCTGCTTTAAACACGCCATAGAGAGCCGAGTGTGATATTGCGGGCGTATATAGCTATTGGAACGTATACACGTTCCCAGCGCTTGTTGGTCCAGAAGGAAAACAAATGAAGCCTAAGTAAGTTTTAGGGATAGGTACCAAGTATTTGAACTGCTACCAACACTCACGGGATCACACCCGCGCTCGTACAGCGACCCGGTCTTTTCGTTCTCGCAATTATCTCAGCTCTTGCCCATGGTATTGTTCAACCAGGCCTCAGATATGCATTCCAACACGCACACCGTGAGGAATGCTCTTCGACTTATTATCCAGGTTCAACTCCGATTCGAACAGGCAACTCTCTGAGACGTTTCTTGTCTAGAGGCTTTATGAGCGTGTCCACAGGGTTTTCCATACCCTTCACCTTATGCAGCTCGACTGCGCCCCTTTCCACCTGTTCACGTACGTAATGCCACCGGAGCTTAATGTGACGCGTACGACGGCTGTAGGTCAGATCAGTCGCCATAATAAATACCGCTTGGCTATCGATACCAATTTTCCGTTTTACAGAAATACTCGGCAAAATCTTCTGTAAGATGTTGCTCTCTGCAACTGCCTCCATGGTCGCCTCACAGGCAGTGACGTACTTAGCTTTAGCAGTTGAGTGCGCTATGATCGATTTTCTTCGTGACATCTACATGGCAGTACTTCTAGCTAGAGAAAATACAAAATCCGTAGTGCTCTTTCGCTGTTCTGGGTCGTTGGTCCAATCGCTATCACAGCCCCAACGCAAAAACCAAATCGGATCGTGTACTTGTGGCCAAGTACATGAGCATGCCGATAGCTTCACGATATGGGAAGCTGATATCTGCGCTGTCGTGTTCGTCACGCGGACTAAGTCGCACATTTACCTCCATTGGGTTTCCCACCGCATCCGCCTCTTCGAATCCAGACTTCTTCAAGATTTCTCAAACGTATTTGCTTTGGTACATTTTGATATTATCAGCTGTCTGCTCAACCTCCACACCCAAGTACTGCGTCAGAAGGCCTTGGTCTTTCAGTCCGTACCTCTCGCTCAATGCTCTGAACAGTTCCTCTTTGCCCATATTGGCATTGGTTGCCACTAAGATATCGTCTACGTACACCAGAGCATACACGAAAGTCTTTCCTTCCAATCGGTAGTACAGGCACGGTTCTGTAAGTGAGCGCTAGAAGTCATGGTCATTAAACCGCTGGTTCAGCTCCGGGCTCCATTCGCTTCCGGACTGTCTCAATCCGTACATGGCCGTGAGTACAATGTACATATGCCCTTCCTTCTCACACGGATAGCCGTCAATACGGCGCAGGTACAGATAGACTGTGTTAACGTTTCCTCCATAGATGTCTAAACCCAACTCCGCCGCAATCACCAGAAGTAACCGAAATGACGACATTCGGGCAACAGGAGCAAATGTTTCCTAAAAGACGATTGCCTGGCCTCTGATAGTTCCCCAACACCACATTATGATCTTTGAATCTAATCACATGCCCCCATTGGTCCGACTCCAAGGCATACACCCACATTGTGTCAACTGGCTGTGCATCTTCGGGAACAGCTTTACACGTATTCTCCTGAATTACACTTAAGCTCGTAGAGCTGCATGCTCTTCCATTTCAGCCATGACTCAGAAGTCCTTCCTCTTTGATCTCAGTGCCGCTTGGTGATTTCGAGAAGCTTTGACCTCACTTGCTCTGATGGGTCGACCATTCTTGTCTAGAACTCGAGAATAATTCATGTTCATCACGTAGTCGTCGAGGTATTTTGGACGACGCAATTCTGTACGCTCTCGCAAACCCGTCCCAGTTTTCTTGACGTCCTTCTTCGCTGCACTACGCTCAACGCGCTCCTCTTCTGAAGGCGTCTCATCTCGATGTGTGCGCTTTCCAGTTCGTCTCACACCGATAGGAAACATAACACTAGCATCGAGAATTCTGCTGTCGTCCTTTCCCGCAGCATCAGCTAGTTTCTGCACTTCGGAATCCATCTCGATGAGCTCAACACGACCTTCCTCCAGTCCTCTGGCTTTTACGGCATTGCAGGCATCGTTGTCACTAGCAGAAATGCTGCCCAATCCGCATATGCTCTCGACAGATATATCGCCATCTTCAGAGTCTATCACCAACGGTGCCACAAAGGATTTACACTCCAGCTACAGACGCAAGTTCATCGTTCTATAAGTGTGTACATGTACTGTAATGCACACCTATGTTATGGTCCATGTTGTTCATCTTGTCCTGATCTGTTCTGAAATCGTCTGCATCATGGTCGATGTTGTTAATGCCATAAGATGTAACATGCTTTCCGTCACTCTCATGATGTGCTTCGTATCCTCCACCACTATCAATCTCGACCTCATCCTGATGTCCACTGGCGGCGTGCGTCGTAGAGCTGCTACTACCCACGAGGTCACTCTCAAGTCAGGTGTCCTCGTATGTTGCACCATGACAGCTGGGCATGTCATTCTCACCCTCCTCGAGGTCATGGTATTCGTCATGTTCATGCTCCTGATGTAACACAATTCACAGTTCGTTTGAGACTTTGCAACAATGGTCATTATGTTGCTCATGCTTCCTAAGTGGAGCTCGCGCGACCTTAGCCAAACATCAATAAATTAGTAGGGCACTGTGTCGTACAGCAATCTAAACCAAAACTGCGAGGAAAGCTTCGGAAAACCTAGCAAATGTCGTGAATTCTGCATGGCGCCTTCATGTTAAGTTTTACTGCTATAAACACGCCATATAGGCCCGAGTGCGATATTGCGGGTGGATGCAGCTGCTGAAAGTAAAGGGGTGGCAATGATTGACGTGTAGACGGGCATAAGAAATGATTTCTAGTACTTAGAAGTAACAGGGAATTTGAGGATCTAGAGATGAGCAAAGCACGTTCTGCTGGTTCTTAAAAAAAATACACTACATGTTGGTAGTTCGCGAGGAATGTTTATTGGGAAACCACTACTTTAGACGGATAGACAGTGAAAGGCATGTCGCGTTCGATCGAAAAACAGCAAAGAGCGCAAATATTCGGAGGTTGTAGACACCCAACGTATTGGAATCTCTCATTTAAACACAAATTTAAGGACACAATTAGCGGCATGGGGGACAGTTGATTTTGTTTTTTTGTTCAAACTTAAGAGGGATTTTACTCCTACTAAAACTGGATATTTTTAGATAGAACTCGATCTTTCCAGCTTTTTGGCGTTATGTACATGTTAATCGAAGCAGAGGTGGCGAGTACGAATGCTACTCACCAGCTAGTCTTTGATGAACACGGAACGCGGATGACACCACAACACGAGGTTGCGTACAGAGGGCCGAAAAAATGATTACGATTCAGTGCGTAATTAGGTTTGGCAATAATATGTTTTTTTTTGTTGGAGCCAATACAGATTTATAATGGATCAATTATTGACAGTCAATTTGATCGAACTGCCTTTGGGTACGATCGTTTCAGAATGACAATGTTAGTCAAAAGTTGCCGAGCAAGGCGATGATGTTGTGCTCCAGGTTCCACAGCACAGCTCTCGAGCGATGACTAGCAGATAGCGGCCGTGTAAATACAAAACTGACTGATATTAACCTACTTAGACACTCAGCCCGCTCTTCCTCTGAAGCCCTAGGTCCTAGATGCCACTTTCGAGGGTGCGATCTTGCTATGCATACAAATAAAGAGACGTCATGGCCACCATCACTCTGCGGTGACTTGAACCCTGCAAGATCTTGGCCATGTCTCTTACTGGGAAGCTGTGAAGCCTTGATCCCATGATCAACGGTGGCAACCTGTGTGAATACACAACACGGCCTCCTCCGATGGTCACGTCGGAACACAACCCCGTCGGCATTCCAATCCGCTCGCGAAATCGCACGAGAAACACCTTGGGAGAGCCTTCGGGAACATACCCGCAGGGTTGTCGGCTCCAGCGACCTTGTGGAGCTCAATGTGGCGCTGTATGAAGGTCCTGAGCAAGCGTTATCGCAGCATTGTTATTCACGCCCACCATCAGCGGTGTTTGCATATTAACCACGTGAAGTACCTCATCCAGCATATTCACTATGCCTCGACTCTCTATTGCGGCCTCACATGCGGCAACGTTATCTGTTTCTGCTGTCGACGGATCCCTACAGCATTTAGTTCTTCACTTGTTCCCCTGTTGCAGTAGATTGCATAAATGTGATAGTCTTTCCAACATCTGGATGATTTACGCTCATATTGGGATCGTTGTGTCATACGTGGAGGTGCTCATTAAGAGGCTTTTTGACGATTACACTCTTGAAAATCCTCGAGCTCTACATCTAATGGAGAACGCAGATTTTCCGTGAGAGCTTCAGGTCCCACCACGGTATTGATCCCAATGCCAGCGTCAATGGCAAGAATATCATCACGATCCGTGGGAGTAATTGATTGCTTATATCGATGCAATGTCAGAACGTTTGTGTCCTCTGTGACAGAGCTATTTGCTGCCTGCTGTATATTGAAGCGGCTCAAATGCCCATAATCGCAAGCATCCGTAATATCTAAGGCGTTCCACAGCGAATTTGTGGTCCAGTGTGTTGTACTCTCTTGAGAGCCATCCCGGTCGTCACTGTTTGCTTCTCCTTCGCTAGCCGACACGGATACGGCTTCAGATGTAGAACTGGACGGACTTGGCTCCATTTCAGATCTATCGTCTGCCTGATTCCTTCCGTCTTGCTGACTGGCCTGCGAATGATACTATCTGGTTTGACCAGTATATTCTGGTTCGTAGAGCACGACGTCGAGCTCATTCTCAGCGACCATGCTCACAGCAGCTGGCGGTTCTCTTCCAGCTCATCCTCAGCAATGTCAGCCTTATCGTCAGAGCTGTAATCAATACGACCAGCTTCTGGGGGCTCATTAATAGCTGAATCACTAGCCTGATCAGAGGAAGTGTTAGGTATTGCAGCAGATTTTTTTGGAAATTCCGTGTACATGGGTATACTAGTCCATTTATCGGTTACGATGTAGGATTCGTCAGGGCTATCGGAAGCTGTGTCACGGGCGTGGGCAGACATCTCTTCAAGATCGTGATAATCTGACTGCAGACCACTGCTTCTGGCAAAGTCTCCCTTAGAAGGCTGTAACACATCCATTGGCTCTTCACACAGGTGATCTTCAATGTACTCGGCATCGTATGCACGAAGGTGGCCTTCTTCATTTCCAGCTAAGCTACTTACCGTAGCTAGCCACTTAGCAACAGAAAATGTATAACCATCGAGGTTTCGATCCTTGCAGGCGAGCGCCTCGCTGAAGGACGCGTGCTGCACGTGTTGCACCACGTGCTCTGTTGCAAAATAGAACCGATAACCAGCTAGGGTATCTAGGAAACCAATAAAAAAAACAATCCGGCAGATATCGTCCAATTTTATGCAATAGATTCAAACGTTTTGATCCCGTGCAAGTCTGGCTTTCCGTCCATCATTAGGTGGAATGGTGTGTCCTTCGTCGCTTGATGATAACGGCAAAATTTGGACGTATACAGATATCACCAAAACATTTACCCAGAATGAATTCGGCAATCCAGACACTTTAGCATTGACTTCATCATGTGCACAATTGGCTGGTGCATTCTTTCACAAATGTTGAGGTGATAACTGTGTGAGGGGTTTGGCTGGAAAACTATTCCCGGATCCATGCGTGCATCTTATCAGTGGAAAGCTCTCCTCTACTGTCTGTAACTACCTTTTTCACCTTATAGACACTGGATTGTCTTTCGGCCCACGCAATATTTCGCTTCATGGTCTCGTTGACTACAGCGGCAGCCCTGGCCTTCGGCGGATATGCTGTTGTGTAGCGTGAATACCCATCGACGTTCGACAGAGCCAAATTGCTAACTCTTATCCAGTCACTCTTGTGCGCGAATAGGAGATCGGCGAAGATAACTTGTTTTTCAACGAGATTCCTCGCACCCAGTTGCTGCAAGGCCAATGGGTTTCTCTCCTGGACCATTTTAAACAGTTGGCGGTGACCCGGGTCACCCCCCCCCCCCCACCACACACACACACACACGCACTCCCAGTACCAATTTTGGATTAATTATTTTTATCGAGCGTTGCATCTGAAATGTAGGACGACTTGTTCAAGACCTACAGCGAAATATCCAGAGCGCTCACCTTTGCGCAACCAGCGATCCTCACCGAAATTGTAGGCCGCCGTATTGGCGGTACCGGTGGCTCTATTTACGATATTTTATATCGTAAAAATGGGTTTAAAACACCCCGATTAAAAAAAATCACCTTTGAAACGATTCACGCACCGTTATACTCTCAGCAAAGCTGAGAGAACATGCTTATTTGTGCCAGTTTTAATCACTAGCGAAGTACCTCCGCTACGCGTCGGTGGTTTAGGTTTAGATTTACTTGTTTTGACCCTTCTGCCACCGCTACGCTCCGACAGGATAACTGTTAAAAAGCCCATAAGCGCCGTCGTCTCAGAGCCAACGACACCTGCCGGGCTCCGGGATGCTCCCACGCAGAGACCCCACCCACGTCCTGAACAAGTGCAGCCATAACATGGACGCGATCAGGAAGCGCCACGACGAGGCTCTCGAGCGTATTGCTGACGCCCTGCGGCGCAAGGTGGAGAAATCCGGCGGCAGGCTCGAGGCGGCCATCAACAGGACGGTGCCGGAGTACGACGGAACACGGAGACCGAGCGTGCCATCATCGCCGACCTGGCGATCACCCACGAGAACCAGCCGACCGACGCGACCACGTTGTCAGCGCTGCACCAAAGCCGCGACAACAAGATCACCTAGTACCAGACTGTCGCAGCGGCAATGCAGCGCGCCGATTGGCGGGTTCGCGTGACGGGCATCGTGTAAGGCTCGCTCGACTCGGTCCGTAAAAACCAAATCGTTAGATAGGTCGTTAAATAGGGCGAGTACGTCACATCGGATTCTGTGCTTTGGGTTAAAGTTAGGGTGATGCCACTGATAGTCAAAGAGCTACAAAACAGATGGTTATCCACCTGCCATATGTGCATACGCGTTTGAGCTTTTGTCGATAGAAAATCCTGTCGTACCAATGTGTTTGGTTTGACATTTATTTTGCTCTCAATACTTAAGTTAATTGTTTGGCTAGACGTTGTTTCTGTATTGGGACAATATCAACATTAGCATGGCCATGTGCAGCTGTTTGTCATAGGCTAGTAGGGTAAACGGTTTCTTCTAATGAATCTGTAACTGGTTTGACTTTTAATACCTAGCTCTAGGTCAATATTAGGCAGAATGTTTGTATTACGACGTACTATCTGTAAAATAACAAATCGTTAGATAGGTCGTTAAATAGGGCGAGTAAGTCACAACGGATTTCGTGTTTCTGGGTTAAAGTTAGGGCGATGCCACCGCACCTGCCATATGTGCATACGCGCTTGAGCTTTTGTCGATAGAAAATCCTGACGTACCAATGTGTTTGGTTTGGCATTTATTTTGCTCTCAATACTTAAGTTAACTGTTTGGCTAGACGTTGTTTATGTGTTGGGGCAATAGCAACATTAACATGGCAATGTGCAGCTGTTTGTCATAGCTTAGTGGAGTAAACGGTTTCTTCTAATGAACCTGTAATTGGTTTGACTTTTAATACCTAGCTCTAGGTCAATATTAGGCAGAATGTTTGTATTACGACGTACTATCCGTAAAATGTTGAAATCGTTAAATTGGACGGTAACACGGGCGAGTATGTTAGAACGGATTTCGTGTTTCTAGGTGTTAATGGTGTAGAGGTGTTGGAACGAAGCTTGAGGCTGAACGGAGTGACTTCTGCACTTGGTGCGGAGACCGGAGTGAAGGCACTTGACCGGAAGAAGGAAGATTCGAAAGTGATTGATTTATCGGGGCTTACACTATCCTCACTACCTAGGTCATCCAATCATTCTGTACTCGTCCAATCATTCTACTCGTCCAATCATGGATGGCATAAACAACTTACCATAATCACAGCGGGATCGTATTGGACCGGTTCAGGTTGACCGGTTAATGGGTACAACTGGTACACAGTACCAAGACCAGCAACCCTCAATACTCCCCTTCAATGCGAACACGCGTGGATGCCGAGAGCAGCTGCTAGGTCCATGTGACGAGGCCCTGGTAGCGCCTTCGTCATGATGTCAGCCAGCATCACAGAAGTCTCGCAATACTCGAGCTTGACTTCACCACGCTTGACTTCATCGCGGATGTGGTGGTACTTGATGTCGATGTGCTTGGCGCGGCCGTGGTTCACAGGATTCTTCGTCATCTTGATGCACGACTGGTTGTCTTCTTGGATCTTGAGGTCGGGTCCAGTCTCATTCGCAGCTGCTAAGATCTCGCACAACAGACGATGAATCCACTTGCCTTCTTGAATTGCCAGACTGAGCGCGATGTACTCCGCTTCGCTCGTAGACAGCGAAACACTTGACTGCTTCTTGCTGCCCCAGCTCACTGGCGCACCCATCAGCATGAACGTGTAGCCGACAGTCGACTTGCGGTCCGCGAGGTCACCAGCCCAGTCTGCGTCAGAGTATCCGCGAAAGTCGATGTTGTTACCCGGCTTGTAGCAGATTCCATGCGTCGTGGTGCCTTGCAGGTAGCGAAAGATACGCTTGACCGCAACCCAGTGTTCTTCTTGGGGATTCTCCATGAAGCGCGACACATAGCCCACCGCGTACGCAATATCTGGACGCGTCGCGGTCATCAGGTGCATTAGTGCACCAACAGCTTCGCGAAACGGAGCTTGTACCCTGGTCGCCGCGTCGCTTGGAATTAGTCGAGTGCTTATATCCACCGGACTCACCACAGCCTTGCACTCGTCCATACCAAAGCGCTTCAGGATGTCATCCACATAACGCCGTTGGCTCATCGTCACGCTGCCGTCTGGACCGTCTACCAATTCGATCCCAAGAACGAACACACACTTGCCGCTGTCAGTCATTTCGAAGCGTGTCTTGCGGTCGTTCTTCGTGCGTGAGATCAGCTCGGGTGAGCTTCCGGTGACCAGGACATCGTCGACGTAGACCAGTATGAGTACACAGTGGCCATTAACAACTTTGATGTAGAGGCACGGATCAAAGGCCGAAACTTGAAAGCCGATAGAGCATACGAACTCGTCGAAGGTCTCGTTCCACACGCGCGAAGCTTGTTTTAGACCGTAAATGGCCTTCACCAATTCCAGGCAGTCGAAGTCACCGTCGAGCTCGACACCTTCGGGAGCCACGCAAAACACGATCTCCCTCATCACGCCGTACAGGAATGCCGTCACCACGTCTAGTTGGTCTAGCGGCCAGCCAAAGTACTTGGCCAAAGCGATCACCATGCGCAACGTCACGTACTTGACAACCGGCGAGAACGTCTCAGTGTAGTCGATGCCGTACTTTTGCTTGAAGCCCTTGGCCACGAGGCGTGCCTTGTACTTCTCGATCGATCCGTCCGCTTTGCGCTTGATCTTGAACACCCACTTGGTACCAATAGCGCGTTGTCCGTTAGGCAGCTTAGCAGCACGGGACACTCCTCGAAGTCGCATCGACTTGAGCTCAGCACGAATTGCTTTGCGCCAGTGCACTTGGTCCGGGCCGTTCACTGCTTCTTAAAAAGTCGCCGGCTCCGATAGATCCACCGCAGCTTCGACTGCGTTGGCACTTGCACGCCAAAACGCGGGGGGGGGGGGGGGGTCGATTCTTCATCTTGATCTTCAGCTTTTTCTTCTTCGTTTACGTCTGCTCGACGTGAAGACGAATTGGTCGGCGCACTTGCTTCTTCCAGTCCGGGTCGATGACGTGTAGTTCGCGGTCTTGTGGCAGATTCATCTTCACTCGGGCGGCCTTGCGCTTCCCCGCCTGCCTGTGCTCCGTCTGACGCGAACCGTCATTGTCGATGTCGAGAGATTCGAAGTCCAGGTCGTCGACGTCTTCATCGGAAATAGGCTCTGAAAGTCCAAAGGTCGATTCATCGAAGTTGACATCGCGACTGATAACCACCTGCCCCGCCTCGATGTCATAAAGTCGATACGCCTTGGATACTTCTTCGTAGCCCAGGAACAATCCGGCGCGAGCCTTCGGATCCCACTTGAGCCGTTTCTCCTTCGGAGTTAAGATGAAAGCTCGACAGCCGAAGACGCGCATGTGTTTCACACTCGGCGCGGACTTGTACACAATCTCGAACGGAGTCTTGCACTCGATCTTTGGTGACGGCAGGCGGTTCTTCACGTAGATGGCCGTCATCGCCGCTTCACCCCAGAAACACTTGTCTAGCTTGGCATGATGCAGCATGCTGCGGCCGATCGTGACGATGGTGCGGATGGCCCGCTCTGCCGTGCCGTTAGTCTGGTGCGCGTACGGAACCGTGGTTTGTTGCTCGATGCCCTCGTCTTCGTAGAAATCTTTAAGCGAGTTAGTCGCAAACTCACGAGCTCCGTCGTGTCGCACGAACTTGACCTTCTTGCCAAACTGCTTCTGCACCTTCGTGATGTACGTCTTGATGCAGTCTTCGCTTTCTGATTTAGCACGCACGCAGAAGCCCTTCATGCATCCGCTAGCTTCGTCCACGATCAGTAGCAGATATTTGCTGCCACCAAGCGAGGACTTCTCCATGGGTCCGCAAATGTCGAAGTGAAGCAACTCGAAGGTGTCGTAACGACGCTTGTCACGGTTGCTAGGGAATGGTTTTTGGACCATTTTGCCTTGCTGGCAGCCGCGACACAGACTTGGTCCGCTAGGCTTGGGAGGTGCTTTCGCGTCCTTGATCATCTTGTTGTCGACCATCTTGCGAAGCACCTCGACTGGAGCGTGACCCATACGCGCATGCAGGTCGACCGTCCTTCCAGTTGTCACCGCATTTGCTGATCGAAGAGGCGTGCGAAGCCAGTAGAGTCCATCTACGAGATCCGCCGATGCCACCACTTGATTCGAGTCCTTGCGTGAGATGAGCATCTCGGTGCCATCGAACACCACTTGGAACTTTCCGTTCTTGTTGATCTGCGGTACTGAAAGCAGATTCTTGCTCATGTTAGGCACATAGAGCGCGTTCTTGATCTCGATCTCGCGCTCGGCGCCGTTGGGCAGGACCACTCTCTCCACGATGGTCCCCACACCCTTGATAGCCGCCTTGTTCCCGTCGGCCACCGAAAGTTCGCCTTCATCGCGCTCGATGAGATTGACGAACTCGGACTTGTCGTTACAGATGTGGTGTGTGGCACCACTGTCGACTGCCCACATTCCAGACACATTCGTGTTCGTTGAAACTCCACATTCCAGGGAAACCGCGAACGCTACTCGATCGTAGTCGTAGTCGTCGTCGCCGTCGTTTCGCCACTGGATGTTGTTAGCTCCGCGTCCACGGCCGTTGCCGCCGCGTCGAGCACCTCGACCCTCGTCTTTCTGCTTGGTCCAGCACTTGTCAATCATGTGCCCCAATTTCCCGCAGTACGTGCATTGGCGAGACTCTCGGTCGGTGTTAAACGCCTTGGCCGCGTTTTCAGTCTTCACCGTCGCCGTCTTCTCACCTTGTCGCTTGATGTGCTCGTTTGTGAGCACTTTCACAACGTCTTGTGACTGCAGCTCTGCGTTGCTCATCTCCAGATTGAGCACGACGTTCTCGTAGCTCTTGGGGAGACTTCGCAGTAAGCAGATCGCCACGTCCTCGTCCTCCATCTTAGCGCCGATGCTGCTGAGCTTGGCGCTGATGTTGAGGACCTCGTTGCAATGATGCAAGACATTGCCGTCTTCCGACATCTCCATGCTGAAGAGTTGGCGCTTCAGGTAGATGCGACCAGCCTTCTGCGACCCACCATACAGCGTCTTCAAGCGCGTCCACGCGCCCCACGCTTCCTCGCAGTCATCAACCACGTGATGGTAGTCCGCGTTCATGTGGAGCAACATCAGTCCGAACGCAATGTTGCTCGCCTTGACGTAGTCGTCCTTGGTCCGTATGTCCGTGAAGCTCGGCGTCGTTTCCCGGTTCACTACGTGCCATACCGACTTGGTCAGAAACACGCCACGCATGTAGCGGTTCCACGTCGCATAGTTGTCACCGTTGAACTTGTCGATGGTGACCTTGGTCGAGGCGTCATGGGCAGAGGACATGGTGCTTGGGCTCATAACCTGTTAATGGTGTAGAGGTGTTGGAACGAAGCTTGAGGCTGAACGTAGTGACTTCTGCACTTGGTGCGGAGACCGGAGTGAAGGCACTTGAGCGGAAGAAGGAAGATTCGAAAGTGATTGATTTATCGGGGCTTACACTATCCTCACTACCTAGGTCATCCAATCATTCTGTACTCGTCCAATCATTCTACTCGTCCAATCATGGATGGCATAAACAACTTACCATAATCACAGCGGGATCGTATTGGACCGGTTCAGGTTGACCGGTTAATGGGTACAACTGGTACACAGTACCAAGACCAGCAACCCTCATTACTAGGTTTGGGTTAATGTGATTCCACTGATAGTCAAAGAGCTACAAAACAGATGGTTATCCACCTGCCATATGTGCATACGTGTTTGAGCTTTTGTCGATAGAAAATCCTGTCGTACCAATGTGTTTGGTTTGGCATTTATTTTGCTCTCAATACTTAAGTTAACTGTTTGGCTAGACGTTGTTTCTGTGTTGGGGCAATAGCAACATTAACATGGCAATATGCAGCTGTTTTTCATAGGCTAGTGGAGTAAACGGTTTCTTCTAATGAATCTGTAACTGGTTTGACTTTTGATTCCTAACGCTAGGTCAATATTAGGCAGAATGTTTGTATTACGATGTACTATCCGTAAAATGTTGAAATCGTTAAATTGGACGGTAAAACGGGCGAGTATGTTAGAACGGATTTCGTGTTTCTAGATTTGGGTTAATGTGATTCCACTGATAGGCAAAGAGCTACAAAACAGATGGTTATCCACCTGCCATATGTGCATACGCGTTTGAGCTTTTGTCGATAGAAAATCCTGTCGTACCAATGTGTTTGGTTTGGCATTTATTTTGCTCTCAATACTTAAGTTAACTGTTTGGCTAGACGTTGTTTCTGTGTTGGGGCAATAGCAACATTAACATGGCAATATGCAGCTGTTTTTCATAGGCTAGTGGAGTAAACGGTTTCTTCTAATGAATCTGTAACTGGTTTGACTTTTGATTCCTAACGCTAGGTCAATATTAGGCAGAATGTTTGTATTACGATGTACTATCCGTAAAATGTTGAAATCGTTAAATTGGACGGTAAAACGGGCGAGTATGTTAGAACGGATTTCGTGTTTCTAGATTTGGGTTAATGTGATTCCACTGATAGGCAAAGAGCTACAAAACAGATGGTTATCCACCTGCCATATGTGCATACGCGTTTGAGCTTTTGTCGATAGAAAATCCTGTCGTACCAATGTGTTTGGTTTGGCATTTATTTTGCTCTCAATACTTAAGTTAACTGTTTGGCTAGACGTTGTTTCTGTGTTGGGGCAATAGCAACATTAACATGGCAATATGCAGCTGTTTTTCATAGGCTAGTGGAGTAAACGGTTTCTTCTAATGAATCTGTAACTGGTTTGACTTTTGATTCCTAACGCTAGGTCAATATTAGGCAGAATGTTTGTATTACGATGTACTATCCGTAAAATGTTGAAATCGTTAAATTGGACGGTAAAACGGGCGAGTATGTTAGAACGGATTTCGTGTTTCTAGGTTTGGGTTAATGTGATTCCACTGATAGTCAAAGAGCTACAAAACAGATGGTTATCCACCTGCCATATGTGCATACGCGTTTGAGCTTTTGTCGATAGAAAATCCTGTCGTACCAATGTGTTTGGTTTGGCATTTATTTTGCTCTCAATACTTAAGTTAACTGTTTGGCAAGACGTTGTTTCTGTGTTGGGGCTTTAGCAACATTAACATGGCAATATGCAGCTGTTTTTCATAGGCTAGTGGAGTAAACGGTTTCTTCTAATGAATCTGTAACTGGTTTGACTTTTGATTCCTAACGCTAGGTCAATATTAGGCAGAATGTTTGTATTACGATGTACTATCCGTAAAATGTTGAAATCGTTAAATTGGACGGTAAAACGGGCGAGTATGTTAGAACGGATTTCGTGTTTCTAGGTTTGGGTTAATGTGATTCCACTGATAGTCAAAGAGCTACAAAACAGATGGTTATCCACCTGCCATATGTGCATACGCGTTTGAGCTTTTGTCGATAGAAAATCCTGTCGTACCAATGTGTTTGGTTTGGCATTTATTTTGCTCTCAATACTTAAGTTAACTGTTTGGCAAGACGTTGTTTCTGTGTTGGGGCTTTAGCAACATTAACATGGCAATATGCAGCTGTTTTTCATAGGCTAGTGGAGTAAACGGTTTCTTCTAATGAATCTGTAACTGGTTTGACTTTTGATTCCTAACGCTAGGTCAATATTAGGCAGAATGTTTGTATTACGATGTACTATCCGTAAAATGTTGAAATCGTTAAATTGGACGGTAAAACGGGCGAGTATGTTAGAACGGATTTCGTGTTTCTAGGTTTGGGTTAATGTGATTCCACTGATAGTCAAAGAGCTACAAAACAGATGGTTATCCACCTGCCATATGTGCATACGCGTTTGAGCTTTTGTCGATAGAAAATCCTGTCGTACCAATGTGTTTGGTTTGGCATTTATTTTGCTCTCAATACTTAAGTTAACTGTTTGGCTAGACGTTGTTTCTGTGTTGGGGCTTTAGCAACATTAACATGGCAATATGCAGCTGTTTTTCATAGGCTAGTGGAGTAAACGGTTTCTTCTAATGAATCTGTAACTGGTTTGACTTTTGATTCCTAACGCTAGGTCAATATTAGGCAGAATGTTTGTATTACGATGTACTATCCGTAAAATGTTGAAATCGTTAAATTGGACGGTAAAACGGGCGAGTATGTTAGAACGGATTTCGTGTTTCTAGGTTTGGGTTAATGTGATTCCACTGATAGTCAAAGAGCTACAAAACAGATGGTTATCCACCTGCCATATGTGCATACGCGTTTGAGCTTTTGTCGATAGAAAATCCTGTCGTACCAATGTGTTTGGTTTGGCATTTATTTTGCTCTCAATACTTAAGTTAACTGTTTGGCTAGACGTTGTTTCTGTGTTGGGGCTTTAGCAACATTAACATGGCAATATGCAGCTGTTTTTCATAGGCTAGTGGAGTAAACGGTTTCTTCTAATGAATCTGTAACTGGTTTGACTTTTGATTCCTAACGCTAGGTCAATATTAGGCAGAATGTTTGTATTACGATGTACTATCCGTAAAATGTTGAAATCGTTAAATTGGACGGTAAAACGGGCGAGTATGTTAGAACGGATTTCGTGTTTCTAGATTTGGGTTAATGTGATTCCACTGATAGGCAAAGAGCTACAAAACAGATGGTTATCCACCTGCCATATGTGCATACGCGTTTGAGCTTTTGTCGATAGAAAATCCTGTCGTACCAATGTGTTTGGTTTGGCATTTATTTTGCTCTCAATACTTAAGTTAACTGTTTGGCAAGACGTTGTTTCTGTGTTGGGGCAATAGCAACATTAACATGGCAATGTGCAGCTGTTTTTCATAGGCTAGTGGAGTAAACGGTTTCTTCTAATGAATCTGTAATTGGTTTGACTTTTGATTCCTAACGCTAGGTCAATATTAGGCAGAATGTTTGTATTACGATGTACTATCCGTAAAATGTTGAAATCGTTAAATTGGACGGTAAAACGGGCGAGTATGTTAGAACGGATTTCGTGTTTCTAGGTTTGGGTAAATGTGATTCCACTGATAGGCAAAGAGCTACAAAACAGATGGTTATCCACCTGCCATATGTGCATACGCGTTTGAGCTTTTGTCGATAGAAAATCCTGTCGTACCAATGTGTTTGGTTTGGCATTTATTTTGCTCTCAATACTTAAGTTAACTGTTTGGCTAGACGTTGTTTCTGTGTTGGGGCTTTAGCAACATTAACATGGCAATATGCAGCTGTTTTTCATAGGCTAGTGGAGTAAACGGTTTCTTCTAATGAATCTGTAACTGGTTTGACTTTTGATTCCTAACGCTAGGTCAATATTAGGCAGAATGTTTGTATTACGATGTACTATCCGTAAAATGTTGAAATCGTTAAATTGGACGGTAAAACGGGCGAGTATGTTAGAACGGATTTCGTGTTTCTAGGTTTGGGTTAATGTGATTCCACTGATAGTCAAAGAGCTACAAAACAGATGGTTATCCACCTGCCATATGTGCATACGCGTTTGAGCTTTTGTCGATAGAAAATCCTGTCGTACCAATGTGTTTGGTTTGGCATTTATTTTGCTCTCAATACTTAAGTTAACTGTTTGGCTAGACGTTGTTTATGTGTTGGGGCAATAGCAACATTAACATGGCAATATGCAGCTGTTTTTCATAGGCTAGTGGAGTAAACGGTTTCTTCTAATGAATCTGTAACTGGTTTGACTTTTGATTCCTAACGCTAGGTCAATATTAGGCAGAATGTTTGTATTACGATGTACTATCCGTAAAATGTTGAAATCGTTAAATTGGACGGTAAAACGGGCGAGTATGTTAGAACGGATTTCGTGTTTCTAGATTTGGGTTAATGTGATTCCACTGATAGTCAAAGAGCTACAAAACAGATGGTTATCCACCTGCCATATGTGCATACGCGTTTGAGCTTTTGTCGATAGAAAATCCTGTCGTACCAATGTGTTTGGTTTGGCATTTATTTTGCTCTCAATACTTAAGTTAATTGTTTGGCTAGACGTTGTTTATGTGTTGGGGCAATAGCAACATTAACATGGCAATATGCAGCTGTTTTTCATAGGCTAGTGGAGTAAACGGTTTCTCCTAAAGAATCTGTAACTGGTTTGACTTTTGATTCCTAACGCTAGGTCAATATTAGGCAGAATGTTTGTATTACGATGTACTATCCGTAAAATGTTGAAATCGTTAAATTGGACGGTAAAACGGGCGAGTATGTTAGAACGGATTTCGTGTTTCTAGATTTGGGTTAATGTGATTCCACTGATAGTCAAAGAGCTACAAAACAGATGGTTATCCACCTGCCATATGTGCATACGCGTTTGAGCTTTTGTCGATAGAAAATCCTGTCGTACCAATGTGTTTGGTTTGGCATTTATTTTGCTCTCAATACTTAAGTTAACTGTTTGGCTAGACGTTGTTTATGTGTTGGGGCAATAGCAACATTAACATGGCAATATGCAGCTGTTTTTCATAGGCTAGTGGAGTAAACGGTTTCTCCTAAAGAATCTGTAACTGGTTTGACTTTTGATTCCTAACGCTAGGTCAATATTAGGCAGAATGTTTGTATTACGATGTACTATCCGTAAAATGTTGAAATCGTTAAATTGGACGGTAAAACGGGCGAGTATGTTAGAACGGATTTCGTGTTTCTAGATTTGGGTTAATGTGATTCCACTGATAGGCAAAGAGCTACAAAACAGATGGTTATCCACCTGCCATATGTGCATACGCGTTTGAGCTTTTGTCGATAGGAAATCCTGTCGTTCCAATGTGTTTGATTTGACATTTGTTTTGCTCTCAGCGACAGGGCAGGTGTGCCGGACTCAGTGTCGGCCGGGCGATCTCAAGCTTGAGCCCGAAGGCCTGCACGTTTTTGCGGACGTCGACCCACAGCGAACCGATGGCGCCGTTATGGCGTTCAGGTGCGTGAGCCGACGTCTCGAGTTCCAGGTTGAGGAATAGCTGGCAGAGCTCGTCGCCACGCTGCTTCCAATGCGCCTTGTAGAGTCGATGTCTTGCGTACGCTATCTGGTCAAAGAGCTACAAAACAGATGGCTATCCATCTGCTATATCTGCACGCGAATGTGATTTTTTTGTCGATAGAAAATCCTGTCGTACCAATGTGTTTCGTTTCGCATTTGTTTTGCACTCAATGTCTAAGGTAATTGTTTAGCTAGACATTATTACGACGTACTATCCGTAAAACATATGAAAAAAATGCCAATCCAAACACATTGGTACGACAGGATTTTCTATCGACAAAAGCTCAAACGCGTATGCACATATGGCAGGTGAATAACCATCTATTTTGTAGCTCTTTGCCTATCAGTGGAATCACATTAACCCAAATCTAGAAACACGAAATCCGTTCTAACATACTCGCCCGTTTTACCGTCCAATTTAACGATTTCAACATTTTACGGATAGTACATCGTAATACAAACATTCTGCCTAATATTGACCTAGCGTTAGGAATCAAAAGTCAAACCAGTTACAGATTCATTAGAAGAAACCGTTTACTCCACTAGCCTATGAAAAACAGCTGCATATTGCCATGTTAATGTTGCTATTGCCCCAACACATAAACAACGTCTAGCCAAACAGTTAACTTAAGTATTGAGAGCAAAATAAATGCCAAACCAAACACATTGGTACGACAGGATTTTCTATCGACAAAAGCTCAAACGCGTATGCACATATGGCAGGTGGATAACCATCTGTTTTGTAGCTCTTTGCCTATCAGTGGAATCACATTAACCCAAATCTAGAAACACGAAATCCGTTCTAACATACTCGCCCGTTTTACCGTCCAATTTAACGATTTCAACATTTTACGGATAGTACATCGTAATACAAACATTCTGCCTAATATTGACCTAGCGTTAGGAATCAAAAGTCAAACCAGTTACAGATTCATTAGAAGAAACCGTTTACTCCACTAGCCTATGAAAAACAGCTGCATATTGCCATGTTAATGTTGCTATTGCCCCAACACAGAAACAACGTCTAGCCAAACAGTTAACTTAAGTATTGAGAGCAAAATAAATGCCAAACCAAACACATTGGTACGACAGGATTTTCTATCGACAAAAGCTCAATCGCGTATGCACATATGGCAGGTGGATAACCATCTGTTTTGTAGCTCTTTGCCTATCAGTGGAATCACATTAACCCAAATCTAGAAACACGAAATCCGTTCTAACATACTCGCCCGTTTTACCGTCCAATTTAACGATTTCAACATTTTACGGATAGTACATCGTAATACAAACATTCTGCCTAATATTGACCTAGCGTTAGGAATCAAAAGTCAAACCAGTTACAGATTCATTAGAAGAAACCGTTTACTCCACTAGCCTATGAAAAACAGCTGCATATTGCCATGTTAATGTTGCTATTGCCCCAACACAGAAACAACGTCTAGCCAAACAGTTAACTTAAGTATTGAGAGCAAAATAAATGCCAAACCAAACACATTGGTACGACAGGATTTTCTATCGACAAAAGCTCAAACGCGTATGCACATATGGCAGGTGGATAACCATCTGTTTTGTAGCTCTTTGCCTATCAGTGGAATCACATTAACCCAAATCTAGAAACACGAAATCCGTTCTAACATACTCGCCCGTTTTACCGTCCAATTTAACGATTTCAACATTTTACGGATAGTACATCGTAATACAAACATTCTGCCTAATATTGACCTAGCGTTAGGAATCAAAAGTCAAACCAGTTACAGATTCATTAGAAGAAACCGTTTACTCCACTAGCCTATGAAAAACAGCTGCATATTGCCATGTTAATGTTGCTATTGCCCCAACACAGAAACAACGTCTAGCCAAACAGTTAACTTAAGTATTGAGAGCAAAATAAATGCCAAACCAAACACATTGGTACGACAGGATTTTCTATCGACAAAAGCTCAAACGCGTATGCACATATGGCAGGTGGATAACCATCTGTTTTGTAGCTCTTTGCCTATCAGTGGAATCACATTAACCCAAATCTAGAAACACGAAATCCGTTCTAACATACTCGCCCGTTTTACCGTCCAATTTAACGATTTCAACATTTTACGGATAGTACATCGTAATACAAACATTCTGCCTAATATTGACCTAGCGTTAGGAATCAAAAGTCAAACCAGTTACAGATTCATTAGAAGAAACCGTTTACTCCACTAGCCTATGAAAAACAGCTGCATATTGCCATGTTAATGTTGCTATTGCCCCAACACATAAACAACGTCTAGCCAAACAATTAACTTAAGTATTGAGAGCAAAATAAATGCCAAACCAAACACATTGGTACGACAGGATTTTCTATCGACAAAAGCTCAAACGCGTATGCACATATGGCAGGTGGATAACCATCTGTTTTGTAGCTCTTTGCCTATCAGTGGAATCACATTAACCCAAATCTAGAAACACGAAATCCGTTCTAACATACTCGCCCGTTTTACCGTCCAATTTAACGATTTCAACATTTTACGGATAGTACATCGTAATACAAACATTCTGCCTAATATTGACCTAGCGTTAGGAATCAAAAGTCAAACCAGTTACAGATTCATTAGAAGAAACCGTTTACTCCACTAGCCTATGAAAAACAGCTGCATATTGCCATGTTAATGTTGCTATTGCCCCAACACAGAAACAACGTCTAGCCAAACAGTTAACTTAAGTATTGAGAGCAAAATAAATGCCAAACCAAACACATTGGTACGACAGGATTTTCTATCGACAAAAGCTCAAACGCGTATGCACATATGGCAGGTGGATAACCATCTGTTTTGTAGCTCTTTGACTATCAGTGGAATCACATTAACCCAAATCTAGAAACACGAAATCCGTTCTAACATACTCGCCCGTTTTACCGTCCAATTTAACGATTTCAACATTTTACGGATAGTACATCGTAATACAAACATTCTGCCTAATATTGACCTAGCGTTAGGAATCAAAAGTCAAACCAGTTACAGATTCTTTAGGAGAAACCGTTTACTCCACTAGCCTATGAAAAACAGCTGCATATTGCCATGTTAATGTTGCTATTGCCCCAACACATAAACAACGTCTAGCCAAACAATTAACTTAAGTATTGAGAGCAAAATAAATGCCAAACCAAACACATTGGTACGACAGGATTTTCTATCGACAAAAGCTCAAACGCGTATGCACATATGGCAGGTGGATAACCATCTGTTTTGTAGCTCTTTGCCTATCAGTGGAATCACATTAACCCAAATCTAGAAACACGAAATCCGTTCTAACATACTCGCCCGTTTTACCGTCCAATTTAACGATTTCAACATTTTACGGATAGTACATCGTAATACAAACATTCTGCCTAATATTGACCTAGCGTTAGGAATCAAAAGTCAAACCAGTTACAGATTCATTAGAAGAAACCGTTTACTCCACTAGCCTATGAAAAACAGCTGCATATTGCCATGTTAATGTTGCTATTGCCCCAACACATAAACAACGTCTAGCCAAACAGTTAACTTAAGTATTGAGAGCAAAATAAATGCCAAACCAAACACATTGGTACGACAGGATTTTCTATCGACAAAAGCTCAAACGCGTATGCACATATGGCAGGTGGATAACCATCTGTTTTGTAGCTCTTTGACTATCAGTGGAATCACATTAACCCAAACCTAGAAACACGAAATCCGTTCTAACATACTCGCCCGTTTTACCGTCCAATTTAACGATTTCAACATTTTACGGATAGTACATCGTAATACAAACATTCTGCCTAATATTGACCTAGCGTTAGGAATCAAAAGTCAAACCAGTTACAGATTCTTTAGGAGAAACCGTTTACTCCACTAGCCTATGAAAAACAGCTGCATATTGCCATGTTAATGTTGCTATTGCCCCAACACATAAACAACGTCTAGCCAAACAATTAACTTAAGTATTGAGAGCAAAATAAATGCCAAACCAAACACATTGGTACGACAGGATTTTCTATCGACAAAAGCTCAAACGCGTATGCACATATGGCAGGTGGATAACCATCTGTTTTGTAGCTCTTTGACTATCAGTGGAATCACATTAACCCAAACCTAGAAACACGAAATCCGTTCTAACATACTCGCCCGTTTTACCGTCCAATTTAACGATTTCAACATTTTACGGATAGTACATCGTAATACAAACATTCTGCCTAATATTGACCTAGCGTTAGGAATCAAAAGTCAAACCAGTTACAGATTCATTAGAAGAAACCGTTTACTCCACTAGCCTATGAAAAACAGCTGCATATTGCCATGTTAATGTTGCTAAAGCCCCAACACATAAACAACGTCTAGCCAAACAGTTAACTTAAGTATTGAGAGCAAAATAAATGCCAAACCAAACACATTGGTACGACAGGATTTTCTATCGACAAAAGCTCAAACGCGTATGCACATATGGCAGGTGGATAACCATCTGTTTTGTAGCTCTTTGACTATCAGTGGAATCACATTAACCCAAACCTAGAAACACGAAATCCGTTCTAACATACTCGCCCGTTTTACCGTCCAATTTAACGATTTCAACATTTTACGGATAGTACATCGTAATACAAACATTCTGCCTAATATTGACCTAGCGTTAGGAATCAAAAGTCAAACCAGTTACAGATTCATTAGAAGAAACCGTTTACTCCACTAGCCTATGAAAAATAGCTGCATATTGCCATGTTAATGTTGCTAAAGCCCCAACACATAAACAACGTCTAGCCAAACAGTTAACTTAAGTATTGAGAGCAAAATAAATGCCAAACCAAACACATTGGTACGACAGGATTTTCTATCGACAAAAGCTCAAACGCGTATGCACATATGGCAGGTGGATAACCATCTGTTTTGTAGCTCTTTGACTATCAGTGGAATCACATTAACCCAAATCTAGAAACACGAAATCCGTTCTAACATACTCGCCCGTTTTACCGTCCAATTTAACGATTTCAACATTTTACGGATAGTACATCGTAATACAAACATTCTGCCTAATATTGACCTAGCGTTAGGAATCAAAAGTCAAACCAGTTACAGATTCTTTAGGAGAAACCGTTTACTCCACTAGCCTATGAAAAACAGCTGCATATTGCCATGTTAATGTTGCTATTGCCCCAACACATAAACAACGTCTAGCCAAACAATTAACTTAAGTATTGAGAGCAAAATAAATGCCAAACCAAACACATTGGTACGACAGGATTTTCTATCGACAAAAGCTCAAACGCGTATGCACATATGGCAGGTGGATAACCATCTGTTTTGTAGCTCTTTGACTATCAGTGGAATCACATTTACCCAAACCTAGAAACACGAAATCCGTTCTAACATACTCGCCCGTTTTACCGTCCAATTTAACGATTTCAACATTTTACGGATAGTACATCGTAATACAAACATTCTGCCTAATATTGACCTAGCGTTAGGAATCAAAAGTCAAACCAGTTACAGATTCATTAGAAGAAACCGTTTACTCCACTAGCCTATGAAAAACAGCTGCATATTGCCATGTTAATGTTGCTAAAGCCCCAACACAGAAACAACGTCTAGCCAAACAGTTAACTTAAGTATTGAGAGCAAAATAAATGCCAAACCAAACACATTGGTACGACAGGATTTTCTATCGACAAAAGCTCAAACGCGTATGCACATATGGCAGGTGGATAACCATCTGTTTTGTAGCTCTTTGCCTATCAGTGGAATCACATTAACCCAAATCTAGAAACACGAAATCCGTTCTAACATACTCGCCCGTTTTACCGTCCAATTTAACGATTTCAACATTTTACGGATAGTACATCGTAATACAAACATTCTGCCTAATATTGACCTAGCGTTAGGAATCAAAAGTCAAACCAGTTACAGATTCATTAGAAGAAACCGTTTACTCCACTAGCCTATGAAAAACAGCTGCATATTGCCATGTTAATGTTGCTATTGCCCCAACACAGAAACAACGTCTAGCCAAACAGTTAACTTAAGTATTGAGAGCAAAATAAATGCCAAACCAAACACATTGGTACGACAGGATTTTCTATCGACAAAAGCTCAAACGCGTATGCACATATGGCAGGTGGATAACCATCTGTTTTGTAGCTCTTTGACTATCAGTGGAATCACATTAACCCAAATCTAGAAACACGAAATCCGTTCTAACATACTCGCCCGTTTTACCGTCCAATTTAACGATTTCAACATTTTACGGATAGTACATCGTAATACAAACATTCTGCCTAATATTGACCTAGCGTTAGGAATCAAAAGTCAAACCAGTTACAGATTCATTAGGAGAAACCGTTTACTCCACTAGCCTATGAAAAACAGCTGCATATTGCCATGTTAATGTTGCTATTGCCCCAACACATAAACAACGTCTAGCCAAACAATTAACTTAAGTATTGAGAGCAAAATAAATGCCAAACCAAACACATTGGTACGACAGGATTTTCTATCGACAAAAGCTCAAACGCGTATGCACATATGGCAGGTGGATAACCATCTGTTTTGTAGCTCTTTGCCTATCAGTGGAATCACATTAACCCAAATCTAGAAACACGAAATCCGTTCTAACATACTCGCCCGTTTTACCGTCCAATTTAACGATTTCAACATTTTACGGATAGTACATCGTAATACAAACATTCTGCCTAATATTGACCTAGCGTTAGGAATCAAAAGTCAAACCAGTTACAGATTCATTAGAAGAAACCGTTTACTCCACTAGCCTATGAAAAACAGCTGCATATTGCCATGTTAATGTTGCTATTGCCCCAACACAGAAACAACGTCTAGCCAAACAGTTAACTTAAGTATTGAGAGCAAAATAAATGCCAAACCAAACACATTGGTACGACAGGATTTTCTATCGACAAAAGCTCAAACGCGTATGCACATATGGCAGGTGGATAACCATCTGTTTTGTAGCTCTTTGACTATCAGTGGAATCACATTAACCCAAACCTAGAAACACGAAATCCGTTCTAACATACTCGCCCGTTTTACCGTCCAATTTAACGATTTCAACATTTTACGGATAGTACATCGTAATACAAACATTCTGCCTAATATTGACCTAGCGTTAGGAATCAAAAGTCAAACCAGTTACAGATTCTTTAGGAGAAACCGTTTACTCCACTAGCCTATGAAAAACAGCTGCATATTGCCATGTTAATGTTGCTATTGCCCCAACACATAAACAACGTCTAGCCAAACAATTAACTTAAGTATTGAGAGCAAAATAAATGCCAAACCAAACACATTGGTACGACAGGATTTTCTATCGACAAAAGCTCAAACGCGTATGCACATATGGCAGGTGGATAACCATCTGTTTTGTAGCTCTTTGACTATCAGTGGAATCACATTAACCCAAACCTAGAAACACGAAATCCGTTCTAACATACTCGCCCGTTTTACCGTCCAATTTAACGATTTCAACATTTTACGGATAGTACATCGTAATACAAACATTCTGCCTAATATTGACTTAGCGTTAGGAATCAAAAGTCAAACCAGTTACAGATTCATTAGAAGAAACCGTTTACTCCACTAGCCTATGAAAAACAGCTGCATATTGCCATGTTAATGTTGCTAAAGCCCCAACACAGAAACAACGTCTAGCCAAACAGTTAACTTAAGTATTGAGAGCAAAATAAATGCCAAACCAAACACATTGGTACGACAGGATTTTCTATCGACAAAAGCTCAAACGCGTATGCACATATGGCAGGTGGATAACCATCTGTTTTGTAGCTCTTTGACTATCAGTGGAATCACATTAACCCAAACCTAGAAACACGAAATCCGTTCTAACATACTCGCCCGTTTTACCGTCCAATTTAACGATTTCAACATTTTACGGATAGTACATCGTAATACAAACATTCTGCCTAATATTGACCTAGCGTTAGGAATCAAAAGTCAAACCAGTTACAGATTCTTTAGGAGAAACCGTTTACTCCACTAGCCTATGAAAAACAGCTGCATATTGCCATGTTAATGTTGCTATTGCCCCAACACATAAACAACGTCTAGCCAAACAGTTAACTTAAGTATTGAGAGCAAAATAAATGCCAAACCAAACACATTGGTACGACAGGATTTTCTATCGACAAAAGCTCAAACGCGTATGCACATATGGCAGGTGGATAACCATCTGTTTTGTAGCTCTTTGACTATCAGTGGAATCACATTAACCCAAACCTAGAAACACGAAATCCGTTCTAACATACTCGCCCGTTTTACCGTCCAATTTAACGATTTCAACATTTTACGGATAGTACATCGTAATACAAACATTCTGCCTAATATTGACTTAGCGTTAGGAATCAAAAGTCAAACCAGTTACAGATTCATTAGAAGAAACCGTTTACTCCACTAGCCTATGAAAAACAGCTGCATATTGCCATGTTAATGTTGCTAAAGCCCCAACACAGAAACAACGTCTAGCCAAACAATTAACTTAAGTATTGAGAGCAAAATAAATGCCAAACCAAACACATTGGTACGACAGGATTTTCTATCGACAAAAGCTCAAACGCGTATGCACATATGGCAGGTGGATAACCATCTGTTTTGTAGCTCTTTGACTATCAGTGGAATCACATTAACCCAAACCTAGAAACACGAAATCCGTTCTAACATACTCGCCCGTTTTACCGTCCAATTTAACGATTTCAACATTTTACGGATAGTACATCGTAATACAAACATTCTGCCTAATATTGACCTAGCGTTAGGAATCAAAAGTCAAACCAGTTACAGATTCTTTAGGAGAAACCGTTTACTCCACTAGCCTATGAAAAACAGCTGCATATTGCCATGTTAATGTTGCTATTGCCCCAACACATAAACAACGTCTAGCCAAACAGTTAACTTAAGTATTGAGAGCAAAATAAATGCCAAACCAAACACATTGGTACGACAGGATTTTCTATCGACAAAAGCTCAAACGCGTATGCACATATGGCAGGTGGATAACCATCTGTTTTGTAGCTCTTTGACTATCAGTGGAATCACATTAACCCAAACCTAGAAACACGAAATCCGTTCTAACATACTCGCCCGTTTTACCGTCCAATTTAACGATTTCAACATTTTACGGATAGTACATCGTAATACAAACATTCTGCCTAATATTGACTTAGCGTTAGGAATCAAAAGTCAAACCAGTTACAGATTCATTAGAAGAAACCGTTTACTCCACTAGCCTATGAAAAACAGCTGCATATTGCCATGTTAATGTTGCTAAAGCCCCAACACAGAAACAACGTCTAGCCAAACAATTAACTTAAGTATTGAGAGCAAAATAAATGCCAAACCAAACACATTGGTACGACAGGATTTTCTATCGACAAAAGCTCAAACGCGTATGCACATATGGCAGGTGGATAACCATCTGTTTTGTAGCTCTTTGACTATCAGTGGAATCACATTAACCCAAACCTAGAAACACGAAATCCGTTCTAACATACTCGCCCGTTTTACCGTCCAATTTAACGATTTCAACATTTTACGGATAGTACATCGTAATACAAACATTCTGCCTAATATTGACCTAGCGTTAGGAATCAAAAGTCAAACCAGTTACAGATTCTTTAGGAGAAACCGTTTACTCCACTAGCCTATGAAAAACAGCTGCATATTGCCATGTTAATGTTGCTATTGCCCCAACACATAAACAACGTCTAGCCAAACAGTTAACTTAAGTATTGAGAGCAAAATAAATGCCAAACCAAACACATTGGTACGACAGGATTTTCTATCGACAAAAGCTCAAACGCGTATGCACATATGGCAGGTGGATAACCATCTGTTTTGTAGCTCTTTGACTATCAGTGGAATCACATTAACCCAAACCTAGAAACACGAAATCCGTTCTAACATACTCGCCCGTTTTACCGTCCAATTTAACGATTTCAACATTTTACGGATAGTACATCGTAATACAAACATTCTGCCTAATATTGACTTAGCGTTAGGAATCAAAAGTCAAACCAGTTACAGATTCATTAGAAGAAACCGTTTACTCCACTAGCCTATGAAAAACAGCTGCATATTGCCATGTTAATGTTGCTAAAGCCCCAACACAGAAACAACGTCTAGCCAAACAATTAACTTAAGTATTGAGAGCAAAATAAATGCCAAACCAAACACATTGGTACGACAGGATTTTCTATCGACAAAAGCTCAAACGCGTATGCACATATGGCAGGTGGATAACCATCTGTTTTGTAGCTCTTTGACTATCAGTGGAATCACATTAACCCAAACCTAGAAACACGAAATCCGTTCTAACATACTCGCCCGTTTTACCGTCCAATTTAACGATTTCAACATTTTACGGATAGTACATCGTAATACAAACATTCTGCCTAATATTGACCTAGCGTTAGGAATCAAAAGTCAAACCAGTTACAGATTCATTAGAAGAAACCGTTTACTCCACTAGCCTATGAAAAACAGCTGCATATTGCCATGTTAATGTTGCTATTGCCCCAACACAGAAACAACGTCTAGCCAAACAGTTAACTTAAGTATTGAGAGCAAAATAAATGCCAAACCAAACACATTGGTACGACAGGATTTTCTATCGACAAAAGCTCAAACGCGTATGCACATATGGCAGGTGGATAACCATCTGTTTTGTAGCTCTTTGACTATCAGTGGAATCACATTAACCCAAACCTAGAAACACGAAATCCGTTCTAACATACTCGCCCGTTTTACCGTCCAATTTAACGATTTCAACATTTTACGGATAGTACATCGTAATACAAACATTCTGCCTAATATTGACCTAGCGTTAGGAATCAAAAGTCAAACCAGTTACAGATTCATTAGAAGAAACCGTTTACTCCACTAGCCTATGAAAAACAGCTGCATATTGCCATGTTAATGTTGCTAAAGCCCCAACACAGAAACAACGTCTAGCCAAACAATTAGCTTAAGTATTGAGAGCAAAATAAATGCCAAACCAAACACATTGGTACGACAGGATTTTCTATCGACAAAAGCTCAAACGCGTATGCACATATGGCAGGTGGATAACCATCTGTTTTGTAGCTCTTTGCCTATCAGTGGAATCACATTAACCCAAACCTAGAAACACGAAATCCGTTCTAACATACTCGCCCGTTTTACCGTCCAATTTAACGATTTCAACATTTTACGGATAGTACATCGTAATACAAACATTCTGCCTAATATTGACCTAGCGTTAGGAATCAAAAGTCAAACCAGTTACAGATTCATTAGAAGAAACCGTTTACTCCACTAGCCTATGAAAAACAGCTGCATATTGCCAT
This sequence comes from Phytophthora betacei, assembly GCA_011320135.1. Lineage (NCBI taxonomy): Eukaryota > Oomycota > Peronosporomycetes > Peronosporales > Peronosporaceae > Phytophthora > Phytophthora betacei. Next base: position 152,198 of record JAANHX010000444.1, on the reverse strand, counting down.
GTTAATGTTGCTATTGCCCCAACACAGAAACAACGTCTAGCCAAACAGTTAACTTAAGTATTGAGAGCAAAATAAATGCCAAACCAAACACATTGGTACGACAGGATTTTCTATCGACAAAAGCTCAAACGCGTATGCACATATGGCAGGTGGATAACCATCTGTTTTGTAGCTCTTTGACTATCAGTGGAATCACATTAACCCAAACCTAGAAACACGAAATCCGTTCTAACATACTCGCCCGTTTTACCGTCCAATTTAACGATTTCAACATTTTACGGATAGTACATCGTAATACAAACATTCTGCCTAATATTGACCTAGCGTTAGGAATCAAAAGTCAAACCAGTTACAGATTCATTAGAAGAAACCGTTTACTCCACTAGCCTATGAAAAACAGCTGCATATTGCCATGTTAATGTTGCTATTGCCCCAACACAGAAACAACGTCTAGCCAAACAGTTAACTTAAGTATTGAGAGCAAAATAAATGCCAAACCAAACACATTGGTACGACAGGATTTTCTATCGACAAAAGCTCAAACGCGTATGCACATATGGCAGGTGGATAACCATCTGTTTTGTAGCTCTTTGCCTATCAGTGGAATCACATTAACCCAAATCTAGAAACACGAAATCCGTTCTAACATACTCGCCCGTTTTACCGTCCAATTTAACGATTTCAACATTTTACGGATAGTACATCGTAATACAAACATTCTGCCTAATATTGACCTAGCGTTAGGAATCAAAAGTCAAACCAGTTACAGATTCATTAGAAGAAACCGTTTACTCCACTAGCCTATGAAAAACAGCTGCATATTGCCATGTTAATGTTGCTATTGCCCCAACACAGAAACAACGTCTAGCCAAACAGTTAACTTAAGTATTGAGAGCAAAATAAATGCCAAACCAAACACATTGGTACGACAGGATTTTCTATCGACAAAAGCTCAAACGCGTATGCACATATGGCAGGTGGATAACCATCTGTTTTGTAGCTCTTTGCCTATCAGTGGAATCACATTAACCCAAATCTAGAAACACGAAATCCGTTCTAACATACTCGCCCGTTTTACCGTCCAATTTAACGATTTCAACATTTTACGGATAGTACATCGTAATACAAACATTCTGCCTAATATTGACCTAGCGTTAGGAATCAAAAGTCAAACCAGTTACAGATTCATTAGAAGAAACCGTTTACTCCACTAGCCTATGAAAAACAGCTGCATATTGCCATGTTAATGTTGCTATTGCCCCAACACAGAAACAACGTCTAGCCAAACAGTTAACTTAAGTATTGAGAGCAAAATAAATGCCAAACCAAACACATTGGTACGACAGGATTTTCTATCGACAAAAGCTCAAACGCGTATGCACATATGGCAGGTGGATAACCATCTGTTTTGTAGCTCTTTGACTATCAGTGGAATCACATTAACCCAAATCTAGAAACACGAAATCCGTTCTAACATACTCGCCCGTTTTACCGTCCAATTTAACGATTTCAACATTTTACGGATAGTACATCGTAATACAAACATTCTGCCTAATATTGACCTAGCGTTAGGAATCAAAAGTCAAACCAGTTACAGATTCATTAGAAGAAACCGTTTACTCCACTAGCCTATGAAAAACAGCTGCATATTGCCATGTTAATGTTGCTATTGCCCCAACACAGAAACAACGTCTAGCCAAACAGTTAACTTAAGTATTGAGAGCAAAATAAATGCCAAACCAAACACATTGGTACGACAGGATTTTCTATCGACAAAAGCTCAAACGCGTATGCACATATGGCAGGTGGATAACCATCTGTTTTGTAGCTCTTTGCCTATCAGTGGAATCACATTAACCCAAATCTAGAAACACGAAATCCGTTCTAACATACTCGCCCGTTTTACCGTCCAATTTAACGATTTCAACATTTTACGGATAGTACATCGTAATACAAACATTCTGCCTAATATTGACCTAGCGTTAGGAATCAAAAGTCAAACCAGTTACAGATTCATTAGAAGAAACCGTTTACTCCACTAGCCTATGAAAAACAGCTGCATATTGCCATGTTAATGTTGCTATTGCCCCAACACAGAAACAACGTCTAGCCAAACAGTTAACTTAAGTATTGAGAGCAAAATAAATGCCAAACCAAACACATTGGTACGACAGGATTTTCTATCGACAAAAGCTCAAACGCGTATGCACATATGGCAGGTGGATAACCATCTGTTTTGTAGCTCTTTGACTATCAGTGGAATCACATTAACCCAAATCTAGAAACACGAAATCCGTTCTAACATACTCGCCCGTTTTACCGTCCAATTTAACGATTTCAACATTTTACGGATAGTACATCGTAATACAAACATTCTGCCTAATATTGACCTAGCGTTAGGAATCAAAAGTCAAACCAGTTACAGATTCATTAGAAGAAACCGTTTACTCCACTAGCCTATGAAAAACAGCTGCATATTGCCATGTTAATGTTGCTAAAGCCCCAACACAGAAACAACGTCTAGCCAAACAGTTAACTTAAGTATTGAGAGCAAAATAAATGCCAAACCAAACACATTGGTACGACAGGATTTTCTATCGACAAAAGCTCAAACGCGTATGCACATATGGCAGGTGGATAACCATCTGTTTTGTAGCTCTTTGCCTATCAGTGGAATCACATTAACCCAAATCTAGAAACACGAAATCCGTTCTAACATACTCGCCCGTTTTACCGTCCAATTTAACGATTTCAACATTTTACGGATAGTACATCGTAATACAAACATTCTGCCTAATATTGACCTAGCGTTAGGAATCAAAAGTCAAACCAGTTACAGATTCATTAGAAGAAACCGTTTACTCCACTAGCCTATGAAAAACAGCTGCATATTGCCATGTTAATGTTGCTATTGCCCCAACACAGAAACAACGTCTAGCCAAACAGTTAACTTAAGTATTGAGAGCAAAATAAATGCCAAACCAAACACATTGGTACGACAGGATTTTCTATCGACAAAAGCTCAAACGCGTATGCACATATGGCAGGTGGATAACCATCTGTTTTGTAGCTCTTTGACTATCAGTGGAATCACATTAACCCAAACCTAGAAACACGAAATCCGTTCTAACATACTCGCCCGTTTTACCGTCCAATTTAACGATTTCAACATTTTACGGATAGTACATCGTAATACAAACATTCTGCCTAATATTGACCTAGCGTTAGGAATCAAAAGTCAAACCAGTTACAGATTCTTTAGGAGAAACCGTTTACTCCACTAGCCTATGAAAAACAGCTGCATATTGCCATGTTAATGTTGCTATTGCCCCAACACATAAACAACGTCTAGCCAAACAATTAACTTAAGTATTGAGAGCAAAATAAATGCCAAACCAAACACATTGGTACGACAGGATTTTCTATCGACAAAAGCTCAAACGCGTATGCACATATGGCAGGTGGATAACCATCTGTTTTGTAGCTCTTTGACTATCAGTGGAATCACATTAACCCAAACCTAGAAACACGAAATCCGTTCTAACATACTCGCCCGTTTTACCGTCCAATTTAACGATTTCAACATTTTACGGATAGTACATCGTAATACAAACATTCTGCCTAATATTGACCTAGCGTTAGGAATCAAAAGTCAAACCAGTTACAGATTCTTTAGGAGAAACCGTTTACTCCACTAGCCTATGACAAACAGCTGCACATGGCCATGCTTATGTTGATATTGCCCCAATACAGAAACAACGTCTAGCCAAACAATTAACTTAAGTGTTGAGAGCAAAACAAATGCCAAACCAAACACATTGGTACGACAGGATTTTCTATCGACAAAAAAAAATCAAACTCGCATGCAGATATAGCAGGTGGATAACCATCTGTTTTGTAGCCTTTTGACCAGATAGCGTACGCAAGACATCGACTCTACAAGGCGCATTGGAAGCAGCGTGGCGACGAGCTCTGCCAGCTCTTCCTCAACTTGGAACTCGAGACGTCGGCTCACGCACCTGAACGCCATAACGGCGCCATCGGTTCGCTGTGGGTCGACGTCCGCAAAAACGTGCAGGCCTTCGGGCTCAAGCTTGAGATCGCCCCGGCCGACACTGAGTCCGGCACACCTGCCCTGCCGCTGAAAGCAAAACAAATGTCAAACCAAACACATTGGAACGACAGGATTTCCTATCGACAAAGAATCAAACACGCATGCAGACATTCCAGATGCGAAATCGCATGTTTTGTAGCTCTTTGATTATCAGTGGCATCTAGTTATAGACCTGGATGTCAGAGTGTAGTGTGGTCCGGGTAGCCCCGGTACCGCTCGGTTCACGCGTAGCTCTCTGCGTGTTCCCGACGGTGCACGGAGAGTGTGCTCAATTTCTCGGAGCACACTGTTGTGGCGACCCTGCATGGCGTCCATCGTGCCCGGATAGCACGTGCTCCACCAACTCAGTTCGCTCTCCCACATGCCGCGGGGGCGGGTGATGAAGCCGCTGCCAACCCCACCGTGTGCTCATGCCGTCCTGCCTTGGCCTTCAAAGGCACACCACGCCCGCCAGTGTATGTTCTTGAGATGCTGCTTCACGTGCCGCAGCACGTCGCGGTGCGTCAACCACTTCTTGTGGTGTGGCACGCGAAGCTGCAGAATGTTCAAGTTAATTGTTTGGCAAGACGTTGTTTCTGTGTGGGGGCAAAGTCAACATCAACATGGCCATGTACAGCTGTTTCTCATAGGCTAGTGGTTTCTCCCAATGAATCTGAAACTGGTTTGCATTTTGATTCCTAATGCTAGCTCAACATTAGGCAGAATGTTTGTATTACGATGTACTATCCGTAAAATGTTGAAATCGTTAAATTGTGCGGTAAATAGGGTGAGTATGTCACAACGGATTTCGTGCTTCTGGGTCGACGTTAGGGCGATGCCACTGATATTCAAAGAGCTACAAAACAGATGATTATCCACCTGCTTTTTCTGCATGCGAATTTGAACTTTTTTGTCGATAGAAAATCCTGTCGTCCTAATGTCTTTGGTTTGATATTTGTTTTGCTCTCAATACTTAAGTTAATTGTTTGGCAAGACGTTGTTTCTGTGTCGGGGCAATAGCAACATCAATTTGGCAATGTGCAGCTGTTTGGCATGGCCAACGCTGAACGAGATCGAGGACCAGCTCGCCCACGTCAAACCCGGTTCCAGTCGAGGGCACGATTGTGTCGGGTACGACATGTACCGCCGCTTCCAAGTTCGGGTACTGCCTCTCCTGCATGCAGCCTTCCGGTTCTGCTGGTGCCACCGCCGCGTGCCTGACCTGTGGAAGGTCAGATTTCTTCGTTTGCTGCACAAAAAGGGCGACCCCAAGCAGCCGACAAACTGGGGACCGATCTATCTGCAGACCTCAATCTACAAGCTCTACAGCGGCCTTCTCGCCCGTCGACTGTCCAAGTTCCTGGAATCCAACGCACTGCTGCCCATGGCACAGAAGGGCTTCCGAGCCTTCAACGGTTGCCACGAACACAACTTCGTGGAAACCACGCTCCTAGACCAGACGCGCCGCATGCATCGCATGCTGTACCAGGTCTGGTACGACCTGCGCAACGCCTTCGGGTCGCTGCCGTAGCAGCTCTTGTGGGGCGTACTACGACAGATTAGGATGACATAAGACTCTGTGGCTGGGTGCAGCGGCATATATGAGGACTCGTACTTCGTGGTCGGCAACGCGAGGGACGGAGCGACGGAGCCCGTTCGCCAGGAGGTGGGGGTGTACCAAGGCTGCCCGCTCAGCCCCCTCCTCTTCATCACTGCACTCGTGCCACTCCTCCGAGCGCTAGAGAACCAGGACGGTGTCGGCGTCCCGCCCGCAGACGGAATACGCCCGTGCGCCACCGCGTACGCAGACGACATCAAGGTCTTCTCTGACAGCGCGACTGCCATCCAGCTCTGCCACGCCCTCGTGACGCGCGTCCTGGAGTGGACTGGGCTGCAGGCCAACCCGGCCAAGTGCGCATTTCTGCCGGTGACACGCAGCCAGCACAGCAACCCCACGCACGACTGAGACATCCAGCTACGCATACACGGCGAGGCCATCGCCCCCCTCGGGCTTCAAGAAAGTTACCGGTATCTGGGGTTCGGCGACGGCTTCGGCCACGTGCGACACCGCCTCCAACTAGAGCCCAAGCTGAAGCAGATCAAGCGAGAGGTGGTGGCACTACTGCGCTCGGAGCTGGCGCCGTGGCAGATACTCAAGGCTCTGAAGGTATACATCTACCCGAAGGTAGAGTCGCTGTCCGAGGACAGGACCCAGCCTGTGATTGGCCAGAGGAGGCGCATGGCGCGTTCTGGTTGGTCAAAAAGAAAAAAAGGTTCGAGTACCGTGGGAGCCCGAAACTTGCGTGACCGGCGGCGAATTAGAGAAGGGTGGCAAAACCTAAGGAAATTGGCCTCGCGAGGGAACGTGAACGCCCCCGGAGATCACCTAGCAAGCTAGCCGCAGACGATTGCTCAAAAATGCTAGTGAAAAAGTTCGCCGAAAGGCGGAAACTAGTTTTCACACTGATTCGAACAGAATGTGCAATTGTATGTACCAGTTAGTAACCTCTCCGTAACTGAAATCTAGGCTAAAATATGCATGTCACTATGTGGTGGGTGTTTGTACATTCCTGGGTTTCAAAGGGCGGTTACCTAGCTGGGTGGTGCCCTGACGGTCATTTGACCCGCTTACCGTCGTGCCGATGCCTGCGATGTTCGTCGCGAGCCCCCCCCCCCCATACCCACGCGACGCTCGCGAGGCAGTGCCCCTTCGTTGCCGCTCACGGTGACGTCGGCAGTGCGCGTTCCATATCCGCGCGCTGGCCCGGATGCAGTGGCTGGATAGCTGCAGTCAAGGTGGCGGGCATCTCGCTTGAGCAGATCCAACTGCTCTGTGTAGACCTTGAAGTAGCTCGGCAGGACTGAGCCGAGCGAGCCGTAGACGATGCCCGTCACGCGAACCCGCCAATCGGCGCGCTGCATTGCCGCCGCGACAGTCTGGTACTAGGTGATCTTGTTGTCGCGGCTTTGGTGCAGCGCTGACGACGTGGTCGCGTCGGTCGGCTGGTTCTCGTGGGTGATCGCCAGGTCGGCGATGATGGCACGCTTGGTCTGCGTGTTCCGGGGTACGTTGTCGAGGCGTAGGGCCGCGTCGTCGTACTCCGGCACCGTCCTGTTGATGGCCGCCTCGAGCTTGCCGCCGGACTTCTCCACCTTGCGCCGCAGGGCGTCAGCAATACGCTCGAGAGCCTCGTCGTGGCGCTTCCTGATCGCGTCCATGTTATGGCTGCACTTGTTCAGGACGCGGGTGGGGTCTCTGCGTGGGAGCATCCCGGAGCCCGGCAGGTGTCGTTGGCTCTGAAACGACGGCGCTTGAGGGTGCTGTTGGTGTCGATCAGGTGGGTGCGGGCCGCAATAACAAAGTGATATTCAGCGTCAAACAGGCCCGCACCCGCCGTGATGAACCATGAGCCCACGCCGCTGTTCTCTCGTGCCCTGGCTGACCTTGGACTTCTCCTTGTCCAGGCGGCGCAGCTTCATGTGCAGCTTCACGTGCCTCAACACCGTCGAGTGGCTGAGCCACTTAGTGTGGTGCGGCACGCGAAGCTGCAGTAGGCCAGATGCTTCCTCCTCATCGCCAGCGGCGAGCTTGCGTCCAAGGGTCTGCAGCGTATTCTGGACGTCGTTCCACAGGGAACTGATGTCGCCGTTGCGGCGTGTCTCCGTGGCGTGGGGCGAGCTCCGTGTTGAGGAAGCGCTGTGCGAAGTCGTCTCCCGTCCGGGCCAGTGCTCCTCGACCAGCTTGAACCGCTTGCGCCCCACTTGTCCCACCTGCGTGCGCGCAATGACACGGATGGCCGAGTCTTTGGAGTGGAGCACTTGCCACGCGTGCGCCACCTGTTGCGCTTCGTGCAGCTCCATGAGCGACAGCAGTACCAGGCCCCCAGCTGAGGTTGGTGTGAAGAAGATGCCGTGGTGACTGTTCTCCGACAGGCAGAGCATGTAGCGCAGGCCGCGCACGTTGGCGCTGTCGAAGCCGTGAAGCTGAAACTTGAGTGGCCGGAGATGTTCGAGGGCGTACGCCTCTACAGCCAGCCAATCGAGCCTCAGCAGCGACGCATCTTTCTATAGCGAAGCTGACGAGGCCGATCTGGCCGCCCGCGATTGGTCTGACTTTCGGCCAATCAGCGACGGTGAGGGGCAGGGGCTCACACTTTTGCCCCCGTTCCGGCTTCAACTTCGAGCGGAAATGGCGGTTTGGACCGTCCACGCACCGTGCCACTGCTCGCACTGGCGGCGATTCATCGGGTGCAACTTCGGGCACATGTCCAGAACATGCAGCGCCCATTGCACGCCAAGCGGCGTCGTGCGACGACACCTCGGCTGGCCAAGCGCAACTCCGCCCTTCCAGCTCGACCTCGCGCCGTTTGGCGGATCGCCATCAAGCCGGTCAAGAGCCGGGCGGGGTCGGGCAGACTACACTTGATTTTAGTATGCCCCAATCTCTGCCCTCTCAATCGACTGCTGTACAAGAGGCCTCCTTCGTCATTGGGAGCGCCACCGACGGGCCGACAGGAGCAATACGGCAGCACGTGGGTTCTTCCAGGGGTGCCCGCTGAGCCCCAGCTTTTCAATGTCGCGATCAGTCCACTGCTCTTTGCGCTCCGCAGACTGCCGGAGACCGAGGTGCAGCTGTCCAGCGACGACCGCGTTAGTTTTTGGCGTACGCGGACGACCTGAAGACATTCAGCAGTACCAAGGCGGGCGTCACCAAGCAGCGTGAGCCCATTGTCGTGTTCCTGGCTTGGACAGGCATGCAAGCAAACGCAGCCAAGTGCAACAGCTGTACGTACGGCACAACAGCAATGGCGCGGTCGAGGCGGACCACCTGGACCTTGCGCTCGACGGCACTCCGATCCCAAGCATGACCCACATGCAATCATACACCTACCAGGGGATCGGAGACAGCTTCGACCACGTGCGCCGCCGCATCAAGCTCGCGCTCAAGATGAAGACGCTCAAGCAGGACGCGACGGCGCTGCTCGAGTCCGGCCTTGCGCCTTGGAAGGTGGTAAGGGACGTGAAGGTCTACCTCTACCCACGCGTCGAGAACGCGCTCCGGCACCTGCGGCCCGACGACCAGCTCCTGGAGACGACCTCCACCTCCGCGCCGGCCTTCGCCACCTGCTTCGCCTACCCAAGAATGCCAACAATGATTTCATTCTACTCTCCGGTCTCGCGCGGCGGTCTGGGACTCCTGGCGCGGATGGAGCTGCACGCGGCGCTACAGATTTCGCACAAGTGGCAGATGCTCAACTCGACGAACCCAGCCACCTGACACATCGCGCGTGGGCAGCTTCACCAGATAGCGGACGCAAGGCATCGACTCAACAAGGCGCATTGGAAGCAGCGTGGCGACGAGCTCTGCCAGCTCTTCCTCAACCTGGAACTCGAGACGTCGGCCCACGCACCACCTGAACGCCATAACGGCGCCATCGTCTCGCTGTGGGTCGACGTCCGCAAGAACGTGCAGGCCTTCGAGCTCAAGATCGAGACCGCCCCGGCCGACACTGAGTCCTGCACACCCGCCCTGCCGCTGAAAGCAAAACAAATGTCAAACCAAACACATTGGAACGACAGGATTTCCTATCGACAAAGAATCAAACACGCATGCAGACATTCCAGATGCGAAATCGCATGTTTTGTAGCTCTTTGATTATCAGTGGCATCTAGTTATAGACCTGGATGTCAGAGTGTAGTGTGGTCCGGGTAGCCCCGGTACCGCTCGGTTCACGCGTAGCTCTCTGCGTATTCCCAACGGTGCACGGAGAGTGTGCTCAATTTCTCGGAGCACACTGTTGTGGCGGCCCTGCATGGCGTCCATCGTGCCCGGATAGCACGTGCTCCACCAACTCAGTTCGCTCTCCCACATGCCGCGGGGGCGGGTGATGAAGCCGCTGCCAACCCCACCGTGTGCTCATGCCGTCCTGCCTTGGCCTTCAAAGGCACACCACGCCCGCCAGTGTATGTTCTTGAGATGCTGCTTCACGTGCCGCAGCACGTCGCGGTGCGTCAATCACTTCTTGTGGTGTGGCACGCGAAGCTGCAGAATGTTCAAGTTAATTGTTTGGCAAGACGTTGTTTCTGTGTGGGGGAAATAGCAACATCAATATGGCCATGTGCAGCTGTTTTTCATAGGCTACCGGAATAAACGGTTTCTTCTAATGAATCTGTAATTGGTTTGACTTTTAATACCTAGTTCTAAGTCAATATTATGCAAAATGTTTGTATTACGACGTACTATCCGTAAAATAACAAATCGTAAGATGGGTCGTTTAATAGGGCGAGTACGTCACATCGAATTTTGTGTTTCTGGGTTAAAGTTAGGGTGATGCCACTGATAGTAAAAGATATACAAAATAGATGGTTTCCACCTGTTATATCTGCATGAGCGTTTGAGCTTTTGTCGATAGAAAATCCTGTCGTACCAATGTGTTTGGTTTGGCATTTGTTTTGCTTTTAACACTTAAGTTAACTGTTTGGCTAGACGTTGTTTCTGTGCCAGGGAAATAGCAACATTAACATGGCAATGTGCAGCTGTTTGTCATGGCCTAGTGGAGTAAACGGTTTCTTCTAATGAATCTGTAATTGGTTTGACTGTTAATACCTAGTTCTAGGTCAATATTTTGCAGAACGTTTGTATTACGACGTACTATCCGTTAAATTTCAAATCGTTAGATATGTCGTTAAATAGGGCGAGTACATCACAACGGATTTCGTGCTTCTAGATTGGGTTAATGTGATTCCACTGATAGTCAAAGAGCTACTAAACATATGGTTATCTACCTGCTATATCTGCATGCGAATTTGACCTTTTTTGTCGATAGAAAATCCTGTCGTACCAATGTGTTTGGTTTGGCATTTGTTTTGCTCTCAATACTTAAGTTAACTGTTTGGCAAGACGTTGTTTCTGTGCCAGGGAAATAGCAACATCAATATGGCAATGTGCAGCTGTTTGTCATGGCCTAGTGGAGTAAACGGTTTCTTCTAATGAATCTGTAATTGGTTTGACTGTTAATACCTAGTTCTAGGTCAATATTTTGCAGAACGTTTGTATTACGACGTACTATCCGTTAAATTTCAAATCGTTAGATATGTCGTTAAATAGGGCGAGTACATCACAACGGATTTCGTGCTTCTAGATTGGGTTAATGTGATTCCACTGATATTCAAAGAGCTACTAAACATATGGTTATCTACCTGCTATATCTGCATGCGAATTTGACCTTTTTTGTCGATAGAAAATCCTGTCGTACCAATGTGTTTGGTTTGGCATTTGTTTTGCTCTCAATACTTAAGTTAACTGTTTGGCAAGACGTTGTTTCTGTGCCAGGGAAATAGCAACATCAATATGGCAATGTGCAGCTGTTTGGCATGGCCTAGTGGAGTAAACGGTTTCTTCAAATGAATCTGTAATTGGTTTGACTTTTAATACCTAGTTCTAAGTCAATATTATGCAAAATGTTTGTATTACGACGTACTATCCGTAAAATAACAAATCGTAAGATGGGTCGTTTAATAGGGCGAGTACGTCACATCGAATTTTGTGTTTCTGGGTTAAAGTTAGGGTGATGCCACTGATAGTAAAAGATATACAAAATAGATGGTTTCCACCTGTTATATCTGCATGAGCGTTTGAGCTTTTGTCGATAGAAAATCCTGTCGTACCAATGTGTTTGGTTTGGCATTTGTTTTGCTCGCAACACTTAAGTTAACTGTTTGGCTAGACGTTGTTTCTGTGCCAGGGAAATAGCAACATTAACATGGCAATGTGCAGCTGTTTGTCATGGCCTAGTGGAGTAAACGGTTTCTTCTAATGAATCTGTAATTGGTTTGACTGTTAATACCTAGCTCTAGGTCAATATTATGCAGAACGTTTGTATTACGACGTACTATCCGTTAAATTTCAAATCGTTAGATATGTCGTTAAATAGGGCGAGTACATCACAACGGATTTCGTGCTTCTAGATTGGGTTAATGTGATTCCACTGATAGTCAAAGAGCTACTAAACAGATGGTTATCTACCTGCTATATCTGCATGCGAATTTGACCTTTTTTGTCGATAGAAAATCCTGTCGTACCAATGTGTTTGGTTTGGCATTTGTTTTGCTCTCAACACTTAAGTTAATTGTTTGGCTAGACGTTGTTTCTGTATTGGGGCAATATCAACATAAGCATGGCCATGTGCAGCTGTTTGTCATAGGCTAGTGGAGTAAACGGTTTCTCCTAAAGAATCTGTAACTGGTTTGACTTTTGATTCCTAACGCTAGGTCAATATTAGGCAGAATGTTTGTATTACGATGTACTATCCGTAAAATGTTGAAATCGTTAAATTGGACGGTAAAACGGGCGAGTATGTTAGAACGGATTTCGTGTTTCTAGATTTGGGTTAATGTGATTCCACTGATAGTCAAAGAGCTACAAAACAGATGGTTATCCACCTGCCATATGTGCATACGCGTTTGAGCTTTTGTCGATAGAAAATCCTGTCGTACCAATGTGTTTGGTTTGGCATTTGTTTTGCTCGCAACACTTAAGTTAACTGTTTGGCTAGACGTTGTTTCTGTGCCAGGGAAATAGCAACATTAACATGGCAATGTGCAGCTGTTTGTCATGGCCTAGTGGAGTAAACGGTTTCTTCTAATGAATCTGTAATTGGTTTGACTGTTAATACCTAGTTCTAGGTCAATATTTTGCAGAACGTTTGTATTACGACGTACTATCCGTTAAATTTCAAATCGTTAGATATGTCGTTAAATAGGGCGAGTACATCACAACGGATTTCGTGCTTCTAGATTGGGTTAATGTGATTCCACTGATAGTCAAAGAGCTACTAAACATATGGTTATCTACCTGCTATATCTGCATGCGAATTTGACCTTTTTTGTCGATAGAAAATCCTGTCGTACCAATGTGTTTGGTTTGGCATTTGTTTTGCTCGCAATACTTAAGTTAACTGTTTGGCTAGACGTTGTTTCTGTGCCAGGGAAATAGCAACATCAATATGGCAATGTGCAGCTGTTTGTCATGGCCTAGTGGAGTAAACGGTTTCTTCAAATGAATCTGTAATTGGTTTGACTGTTAATACCTAGTTCTAGGTCAATATTATGCAAAATGTTTGTATTACGACGTACTATCCGTAAAATAACAAATCGTAAGATGGGTCGTTTAATAGGGCGAGTACGTCACATCGAATTTTGTGTTTCTGGGTTAAAGTTAGGGTGATGCCACTGATAGTAAAGGATATACAAAATAGATGGTTTCCACCTGTTATATCTGCATGAGCGTTTGAGCTTTTGTCGATAGAAAATCCTGTCGTACCAATGTGTTTGGTTTGGCATTTGTTTTGCTCGCAACACTTAAGTTAACTGTTTGGCTAGACGTTGTTTCTGTGCCAGGGAAATAGCAACATTAACATGGCAATGTGCAGCTGTTTGTCATGGCCTAGTGGAGTAAACGGTTTCTTCTAATGAATCTGTAATTGGTTTGACTGTTAATACCTAGTTCTAGGTCAATATTTTGCAGAACGTTTGTATTACGACGTACTATCCGTTAAATTTCAAATCGTTAGATATGTCGTTAAATAGGGCGAGTACATCACAACGGATTTCGTGCTTCTAGATTGGGTTAATGTGATTCCACTGATAGTCAAAGAGCTACTAAACATATGGTTATCTACCTGCTATATCTGCATGCGAATTTGACCTTTTTTGTCGATAGAAAATCCTGTCGTACCAATGTGTTTGGTTTGGCATTTGTTTTGCTCTCAATACTTAAGTTGATTGTTTGGCTAGACGTTGTTTCTGTGCCAGGGAAATAGCAACATCAATATGGCAATGTGCAGCTGTTTGTCATGGCCTAGTGGAGTAAACGGTTTCTTCAAATGAATCTGTAATTGGTTTGACTGTTAATACCTAGTTCTAGGTCAATATTTTGCAGAACGTTTGTATTACGACGTACTATCCGTTAAATTTCAAATCGTTAGATATGTCGTTAAATAGGGCGAGTACATCACAACGGATTTCGTGCTTCTAGATTGGGTTAATGTGATTCCACTGATAGTCAAAGAGCTACTAAACATATGGTTATCTACCTGCTATATCTGCATGCGAATTTGGCCTTTTTTGTCGATAGAAAATCCTGTCGTACCAATGTGTTTGGTTTGGCATTTGTTTTGCTCTCAATACTTAAGTTGATTGTTTGGCTAGACGTTGTTTCTGTGCCAGGGAAATAGCAACATCAATATGGCAATGTGCAGCTGTTTGTCATGGCCTAGTGGAGTAAACGGTTTCTTCAAATGAATCTGTAATTGGTTTGACTGTTAATACCTAGTTCTAGGTCAATATTTTGCAGAACGTTTGTATTACGACGTACTATCCGTTAAATTTCAAATCGTTAGATATGTCGTTAAATAGGGCGAGTACATCACAACGGATTTCGTGCTTCTAGATTGGGTTAATGTGATTCCACTGATAGTCAAAGAGCTACTAAACATATGGTTATCTACCTGCTATATCTGCATGCGAATTTGGCCTTTTTTGTCGATAGAAAATCCTGTCGTACCAATGTGTTTGGTTTGGCATTTGTTTTGCTCGCAACACTTAAGTTAACTGTTTGGCTAGACGTTGTTTCTGTGCCAGGGAAATAGCAACATTAACATGGCAATGTGCAGCTGTTTGTCATGGCCTAGTGGAGTAAACGGTTTCTTCTAATGAATCTGTAATTGGTTTGACTGTTAATACCTAGCTCTAGGTCAATATTATGTAAAATGTTTGTATTACGACGTACTATCCGTAAAATAACAAATCGTAAGATGGGTCGTTTAATAGGGCGAGTACGTCACATCGAATTTTGTGTTTCTGGGTTAAAGTTAGGGTGATGCCACTGATAGTAAAAGATATACAAAATAGATGGTTTCCACCTGTTATATCTGCATGAGCGTTTGAGCTTTTGTCGATAGAAAATCCTGTCGTACCAATGTGTTTGGTTTGGCATTTGTTTTGCTCGCAACACTTAAGTTAACTGTTTGGCTAGACGTTGTTTCTGTGCCAGGGAAATAGCAACATTAACATGGCAATGTGCAGCTGTTTGTCATGGCCTAGTGGAGTAAACGGTTTCTTCTAATGAATCTGTAATTGGTTTGACTGTTAATACCTAGTTCTAGGTCAATATTTTGCAGAACGTTTGTATTACGACGTACTATCCGTTAAATTTCAAATCGTTAGATATGTCGTTAAATAGGGCGAGTACATCACAACGGATTTCGTGCTTCTAGATTGGGTTAATGTGATTCCACTGATAGTCAAAGAGCTACTAAACATATGGTTATCTACCTGCTATATCTGCATGCGAATTTGGCCTTTTTTGTCGATAGAAAATCCTGTCGTACCAATGTGTTTGGTTTGGCATTTGTTTTGCTCTCAATACTTAAGTTAACTGTTTGGCTAGACGTTGTTTCTGTGCCAGGGAAATAGCAACATCAATATGGCAATGTGCAGCTGTTTGTCATGGCCTAGTGGAGTAAACGGTTTCTTCAAATGAATCTGTAATTGGTTTGACTGTTAATACCTAGTTCTAGGTCAATATTATGCAAAATGTTTGTATTACGACGTACTATCCGTAAAATAACAAATCGTAAGATGGGTCGTTTAATAGGGCGAGTACGTCACATCGAATTTTGTGTTTCTGGGTTAAAGTTAGGGTGATGCCACTGATAGTAAAAGATATACAAAATAGATGGTTTCCACCTGTTATATCTGCATGAGCGTTTGAGCTTTTGTCGATAGAAAATCCTGTCGTACCAATGTGTTTGGTTTGGCATTTGTTTTGCTCGCAACACTTAAGTTAACTGTTTGGCTAGACGTTGTTTCTGTGCCAGGGAAATAGCAACATTAACATGGCAATGTGCAGCTGTTTGTCATGGCCTAGTGGAGTAAACGGTTTCTTCTAATGAATCTGTAATTGGTTTGACTGTTAATACCTAGTTCTAGGTCAATATTTTGCAGAACGTTTGTATTACGACGTACTATCCGTTAAATTTCAAATCGTTAGATATGTCGTTAAATAGGGCGAGTACATCACAACGGATTTCGTGCTTCTAGATTGGGTTAATGTGATTCCACTGATAGTCAAAGAGCTACTAAACATATGGTTATCTACCTGCTATATCTGCATGCGAATTTGACCTTTTTTGTCGATAGAAAATCCTGTCGTACCAATGTGTTTGGTTTGGCATTTGTTTTGCTCGCAATACTTAAGTTAACTGTTTGGCTAGACGTTGTTTCTGTGCCAGGGAAATAGCAACATCAATATGGCAATGTGCAGCTGTTTGTCATGGCCTAGTGGAGTAAACGGTTTCTTCAAATGAATCTGTAATTGGTTTGACTGTTAATACCTAGTTCTAGGTCAATATTATGCAAAATGTTTGTATTACGACGTACTATCCGTAAAATAACAAATCGTAAGATGGGTCGTTTAATAGGGCGAGTACGTCACATCGAATTTTGTGTTTCTGGGTTAAAGTTAGGGTGATGCCACTGATAGTAAAAGATATACAAAATAGATGGTTTCCACCTGTTATATCTGCATGAGCGTTTGAGCTTTTGTCGATAGAAAATCCTGTCGTACCAATGTGTTTGGTTTGGCATTTGTTTTGCTCGCAACACTTAAGTTAACTGTTTGGCTAGACGTTGTTTCTGTGCCAGGGAAATAGCAACATTAACATGGCAATGTGCAGCTGTTTGTCATGGCCTAGTGGAGTAAACGGTTTCTTCTAATGAATCTGTAATTGGTTTGACTGTTAATACCTAGCTCTAGGTCAATATTATGTAAAATGTTTGTATTACGACGTACTATCCGTAAAATAACAAATCGTAAGATGGGTCGTTTAATAGGGCGAGTACGTCACATCGAATTTTGTGTTTCTGGGTTAAAGTTAGGGTGATGCCACTGATAGTAAAAGATATACAAAATAGATGGTTTCCACCTGTTATATCTGCATGAGCGTTTGAGCTTTTGTCGATAGAAAATCCTGTCGTACCAATGTGTTTGGTTTGGCATTTGTTTTGCTTTTAACACTTAAGTTAACTGTTTGGCTAGACGTTGTTTCTGTGCCAGGGAAATAGCAACATTAACATGGCAATGTGCAGCTGTTTGTCATGGCCTAGTGGAGTAAACGGTTTCTTCTAATGAATCTGTAATTGGTTTGACTGTTAATACCTAGTTCTAGGTCAATATTTTGCAGAACGTTTGTATTACGACGTACTATCCGTTAAATTTCAAATCGTTAGATATGTCGTTAAATAGGGCGAGTACATCACAACGGATTTCGTGCTTCTAGATTGGGTTAATGTGATTCCACTGATAGTCAAAGAGCTACTAAACATATGGTTATCTACCTGCTATATCTGCATGCGAATTTGACCTTTTTTGTCGATAGAAAATCCTGTCGTACCAATGTGTTTGGTTTGGCATTTGTTTTGCTCGCAACACTTAAGTTAACTGTTTGGCTAGACGTTGTTTCTGTGCCAGGGAAATAGCAACATTAACATGGCAATGTGCAGCTGTTTGTCATGGCCTAGTGGAGTAAACGGTTTCTTCTAATGAATCTGTAATTGGTTTGACTGTTAATACCTAGCTCTAGGTCAATATTATGTAAAATGTTTGTATTACGACGTACTATCCGTAAAATAACAAATCGTAAGATGGGTCGTTTAATAGGGCGAGTACGTCACATCGAATTTTGTGTTTCTGGGTTAAAGTTAGGGTGATGCCACTGATAGTAAAAGATATACAAAATAGATGGTTTCCACCTGTTATATCTGCATGAGCGTTTGAGCTTTTGTCGATAGAAAATCCTGTCGTACCAATGTGTTTGGTTTGGCATTTGTTTTGCTCGCAACACTTAAGTTAACTGTTTGGCTAGACGTTGTTTCTGTGCCAGGGAAATAGCAACATTAACATGGCAATGTGCAGCTGTTTGTCATGGCCTAGTGGAGTAAACGGTTTCTTCTAATGAATCTGTAATTGGTTTGACTGTTAATACCTAGCTCTAGGTCAATATTATGTAAAATGTTTGTATTACGACGTACTATCCGTAAAATAACAAATCGTAAGATGGGTCGTTTAATAGGGCGAGTACGTCACATCGAATTTTGTGTTTCTGGGTTAAAGTTAGGGTGATGCCACTGATAGTAAAAGATATACAAAATAGATGGTTTCCACCTGTTATATCTGCATGAGCGTTTGAGCTTTTGTCGATAGAAAATCCTGTCGTACCAATGTGTTTGGTTTGGCATTTGTTTTGCTCGCAACACTTAAGTTAACTGTTTGGCTAGACGTTGTTTCTGTGCCAGGGAAATAGCAACATTAACATGGCAATGTGCAGCTGTTTGTCATGGCCTAGTGGAGTAAACGGTTTCTTCTAATGAATCTGTAATTGGTTTGACTGTTAATACCTAGCTCTAGGTCAATATTATGCAGAACGTTTGTATTACGACGTACTATCCGTTAAATTTCAAATCGTTAGATATGTCGTTAAATAGGGTGAGTACATCACAACGGATTTCGTGCTTCTAGATTGGGTTAATGTGATTCCACTGATAGTCAAAGAGCTACTAAACAGATGGTTATCTACCTGCTCTATCTGCATGCGAATTTGACCTTTTTTGTCGATAGAAAATCCTGTCGTACCAATGTGTTTGGTTTGGCATTTGTTTTGCTCTCAATACTTAAGTTGATTGTTTGGCTAGACGTTGTTTCTGTGCCGGGGAAAATAGCAACATCAATATGGCAATGTGCAGCTGTTTGGCATAGGCTAGTAGGGTAAACGGTTTCTCCTAATGCATCTGTAACTGGTTTGACTTTTGATACCTAACGCTAGGTCAATATTATGCAGAATGTTGGTATTACGATGTACTATCCGTAAAATGTTGAGATCGTTAAATTGGGCGGTAAAACGGGCGAGTATGTTAGAACGTATTTCGTGTTTCTAGGTTTGGGTTAATGTGATGCCACTGATAGTCAAAGAGCTACAAAACATTTGGTTATCTACCTGCTCTATCTGCATGCGAATTTGACCTTTTTTGTCGATAGAAAATCCTGTCGTACCAATGTGTTTGGTTTGGCATTTGTTTTGCTCTCAATACTTAAGTTGATTGTTTGGCTAGACGTTGTTTCTGTGCCGGGGAAAATAGCAACATCAATATGGCAATGTGCAGCTGTTTGGCATAGGCTAGTAGGGTAAACGGTTTCTCCTAATGCATCTGTAACTGGTTTGACTTTTGATACCTAACGCTAGGTCAATATTATGCAGAATGTTGGTATTACGATGTACTATCCGTAAAATGTTGAGATCGTTAAATTGGGCGGTAAAACGGGCGAGTATGTTAGAACGTATTTCGTGTTTCTAGGTTTGGGTTAATGTGATGCCACTGATAGTCAAAGAGCTACAAAACATTTGGTTATCTACCTGCTCTATCTGCATGCGAATTTGACCTTTTTTGTCGATAGAAAATCCTGTCGTACCAATGTGTTTGGTTTGGCATTTATTTTGCTCTCAATACTTAAGTTGATTGTTTGGCTAGACGTTGTTTCTGTGCCGGGGAAAATAGCAACATCAATATGGCAATGTGCAGCTGTTTCCCAAAGGCTAGTGGAGTAAACAATTTCTTCTAATGAATCTGTAATTGATTTGACTTTTAATACCTAGTTCTAGGTCAATATTATGCAGTATGTTTGTATTACGACGTACTATCCGTTAAATTTCAAATCGTTCGATAGGTCGTTAAAAAGGGCGATTACGTCACAACGGATTTTGTGGTTCTGGGTTTGGGTTAATGTGATTCCACTGAAAATCCGTCGAGTTGAGCATCTGCCACCCGTGCGAAATCTGTAGCGCCGCGTGCAGCTCCACACGCGGCAGGAGTCCCAAACTGCCGCGCGAGACCGGAGAATAAAATCATTATTGGCATTCTTGGGAAGGCGAAGCAGGCGGCGAAGGCCGGCGCGGGGGTGGAGGTCGTTTCCAGGACCTGGTCGTCGGGCCGCAGGTGCCGGAGCGCGTTCTCGACGCGTGGGTAGAGGTAGACCTTCACGTCCTTCACCACCTTCCAAGGCGCAAGGCCGGACTCGAGCAGCGCCGTCGCGTCCTGCTTGAGCGTCTTCATCTTGAGCGCGAGCTTGATGCGGCGGCGCACGTGGTCGAAGCTGTCTCCGATCCCCAGGTAGGTGTACGATTGCATGTTGGTCATGCTTGGGATCGGAGTGCCGTCGAGCGCAAGGTCCAGGTGGTCCGCTTCGACCGCGCCCTTGCTGTTGTGCCGTACGTACAGCTGTTGCATCTGGCTGCGTTTGCTTGCATGCCTGTCCAAGCCAGTAACATCACGATGGGCTCACGCTGCTTGGTGACGCCCGCCTTGGTGCTGCTGAATGTCTTCAGGTCGTCCGCGTACGCCAAAAACCAACGCGGTCGTCGCTGGACAGCTGCACCTCGGTCTCCGGCAGTCTGCGGAGCGCAAAGAGCAGTGGACTGATCGCGACATTGAAAAGCTGGGGCTCAGCGGGCACCCCTGGAAGAACCCACGTGCTGCCGTATTGCTCCTGTCGGCCCGTCGGTGGCGCTCCCAATGACGAAGGGGACCTCTTGTACAGCAGTCGATTGAGAGGGCAGCGATTCGGGCATACTAAAATCAAGTGTAGTCTGCCCGACCCCGCCCGGCTCTTGACCGGCTTGATGGCGATCCGCCAAACGGCGCGAGGTCGAGCTGGAAGGGCGGAGTTGCGCTTGGCCAGCCGAGGTGTCGTCGCACGACGCCGCTTGGCGTGCAATGGGCGCTGCATGTTCTGGACATGTGCCCGAAGTTGCATCCGATGAATCGCCGCCAGTGCGAGCAAAGGCACGGTGCGTGGACGGTCCAAACCGCCATTTCCGCTCGAAGTTGAAGCCGAAACGGGGGCAAAAGTGTGAGCCCCTGTCCCTCACCGTCGCTGATTGGCCGAAAGTCAGACCAATCGCGGGCGGCCAGATCGGCCTCGTCAGCTTCGCTATAGAAAGATGCGTCGCTGCCGAGGCTCGATTGGCTGGTTGTAGAGGCGTACGCCCTCGGACATCTCCGGCCACTCAAGTTTCAGCCTCACGGCTTCGACAGCGCCAACGTGCGCGGCCTGCGCCACATGCTCTGCATGTCCGAGAACAGTCCCCACGGCATCTTCTTCACACCAACCTCAGTTGGGGGCCTGGGACTGCTGTCGCTCATGGAGCTGCACGAAGCGCAACAGGTGGCGCATGCGTGGCAAATGCTACACTCCAAAGACCCGGCCATCCGTGTCATTGCGCGCACGCAGGTGGGACAAGTGGGGCGCAAGCGGTTCAAGCTGGTCGAGGAGCACTGGCCCGGACGGGAGACGACTTCGCACAGCGCTTCCTCAACACGGAGCTCGCCCCACGCCACGGAGACACGCCGCAACGGCGACATCAGTTCCCTGTGGAACGACGTCCAGAATACGCTGCAGACCCTTGGACGCAAGCTCGCCGCTGGCGATGAGGAGGAAGCATCTGGCCTACTGCAGCTTCGCGTGCCGCACCACACTAAGTGGCTCAGCTACTCGACGGTGTTGAGTCACGTGAAGCTGCACATGAAGCTGCGCCGCCTGGACAAGGAGAAGTCCAAGGTCAGCCAGGGCACGAGAGAACAGCGGCGTGGGCTCATGGTTCATCACGGCGGGTGCGGGCCTGTTTGACGCTGAATATCACTTTGTTATTGCGGCCCGCACCCACCTGATCGACACCAACAGCACCCTCAAGCGCCGTCGTCTCAGAGCCAACGACACCTGCCGGGCTCCGGGATGCTTCCACGCAGAGACCCCACCCACGTCCTGAACAAGTGCAGCCATAACATGGACGCGATCAGGAAGCGCCACGACGAGGCTCTCGAGCGTATTGCTGACGCCCTGCGGCGCAAGGTGGAGAAGTCCGGTGGCAGGCTCGAGGCGGCCATCAACAGGACGGTGCCGGAGTACGACGACGCGGCCCTACGCCTCGACAACGTACCCCGGAACACGCAGACCAAGCGTGCCATCATCGCCGACCTGGCGATCACCCACGAGAACCAGCCGACCGACGCGACCACGTCGTCAGCGCTGCACCAAAGCCGCGACAACAAGATCACCTAGTACCAGACTGTCGCGGCGGCAATGCAGCGCGTCGATTGGCGGGTTCGCGTGACGGGCATCGTCTACGGCTCGCTCGGCTCAGTCCTGCCGAGCTACTTCAAGGTCTACACAGAGCTGTTGGCTCTGCTCAAGCGAGACGCCCGCCACCTTGACTGCAGCTATCCAGCCACTGCATCCGGGCCAGCGCGCGGATATGGAACGCGCACTGCCGACGTCACCGTGAGCGGCAACGAAGGGGCACTGCCTCGCGAGCGTCGCGTGGGTATGGGGGGGGGCTCGCGACGAACATTGCAGGCATCGTCACGACGGTAAGCGGGTCAAATGACCGTCAGGGCACCACCCAGCTAGGTAACCGCCCTTTGAAACCCAGGAATGTACAAACACCCACCACATAGTGACATGCATATTTTAGCCTAGATTTCAG
This sequence comes from Phytophthora betacei, assembly GCA_011320135.1. NCBI lineage: Eukaryota > Oomycota > Peronosporomycetes > Peronosporales > Peronosporaceae > Phytophthora > Phytophthora betacei. Next base: position 129,509 of record JAANHX010000444.1, on the reverse strand, counting down.
TTACGGAGAGGTTACTAACTGGTACATACATTTACACATTCTGTTCGAATCAGTGTGAAAACTAGTTTCCGCCTTTCGGTGAACTTTTTCACTAGCATTTTTGAGCAATCGTCTGCGGCTAGCTTGCTAGGTGATCTCCGGGGGCGTTCACGTTCCCTCGCGAGGCCAATTTCCTTAGGTTTTGCCACCCTTCTCTAATTCGCCGCCGGTCACGCAAGTTTCGGGCTCCCACGGTACTCGAACCTCTTTTTTTATCAATTTTACTCACCAGAGCGCGCCATGTGCCTCTTCTGGCCACTCACAGGCTGGGTCTTGTCCTCGGACTGCGACTCTACCTTCGGGTAGATGTATACCTTCAGAGCCTTGAGTATCTGCCACGGCGCCAGCTCCGAGCGCAGTAGTGCCACCACCTCTCGCTTGATCTGCTTCAGCTTGGGCTCGAGTTGGAGGCGGTGTCGCACGTGGCCGAAGCCGTCGCCGAACCCCAGATACCGGTAACTTTCTTGAAGCCCGAGGGGGGCGATGGCCTCGCCGTGTATGCGTAGCTGGATGTCTCAGTCGTGCGTGGGGTTGCTGTGCTGGCTGCGTGTCACCGGCAGAAATGCGCACTTGGCCGGGTTGGCCTGCAGCCCAGTCCACTCCAGGACGCGCGTCACGAGGGCGTGGCAGAGCTGGATGGCAGTCGCGCTGTCAGAGAAGACCTTGATGTCGTCTGCGTACGCGGTGGCGCACGGGCGTATTCCGTCTGCGGGCGGGACGCCGACACCGTCCTGGTTCTCTAGCGCTCGGAGGAGTGGCACGAGTGCAGTGATGAAGAGGAGGGGGCTGAGCGGGCAGCCTTGGTACACCCCCACCTCCTGGCGAACGGGCTCCGTCGCTCCGTCCCTCGCGTTGCCGACCACGAAGTACGAGTCCTCATATATGCCGCTGCACCCAGCCACAGAGTCTTATGTCATCCTAATCTGTCGTAGTACGCCCCACAAGAGCTGCTACGGCAGCGACCCGAAGGCGTTGCGCAGGTCGTACCAGACCTGGTACAGCCTGCGATGCATGCGGCGCGTCTGGTCCAGGAGCGTGGTTTCCACGAAGTTGTGTTCGTTGCAACCGTTGAACGCTCGGAAGCCCTTCTGTGCCATGGGCAGCAGTGCGTTAGCTTCCAGGAACTTGGACAGTCGACGGGCGAGAAGGCCGCTGTAGAGCTTGTAGACTGAGGTCTGCAGATAGATCGGTCCCCAGTTTGTCGGCTGCTTGGGGTCGCCCTTTTTGTGCAGCAAACGAAGAAATCTGACCTTCCACAGGTCAGGCACGCGGCGGTGGCACCAGCAGAACCGGAAGGCTGCATGCAGGAGAGGCAGTACCCGAACTTGGAAGCGGCGGTACATGTCGTACCCGACACAATCGTGCCCTCGACTGGAACCGGGTTTGACGTGGGCGAGCTGGTCCTCGATCTCGTTCAGCGTTGGCCATGCCAAACAGCTGCACATTGCCAAATTGATGTTGCTATTGCCCCGACACAGAAACAACGTCTTGCCAAACAATTAACTTAAGTATTGAGAGCAAAACAAATATCAAACCAAAGACATTAGGACGACAGGATTTTCTATCAACAAACATTCAATCACGCATCCAGACATTCCAATTGCGAAATCGTATAATTTGTAGCGCTTTAACTATCAGTAGCGTCTATTGTACACCCTAACCTAAACCCAGAAGCACGAAATGCGCTGTGACGTACTCGCCCGTTTTACCGCCCAATTTAACGATCTCAAAATTTTACGGATAGTACATCGTAATACAAACATTCTGCCTAATATTGACTTAGAGCTAGGTATCAAATTCAAACCAGTTACAGATTCATTAGAAGAAACCGTTTACTCCACTAGGACATGCCACAACAGCTGCACATGGCCATATTGATGTTGCTATTTCCCCGACACAGCAACAACGCCTAGCCAAACAATTAACTTAAGTATTGAGAGCAAAACAAATGTCAAACCAAACACATTGGTAAGACAGGATTTTCTATCGACAAAAAAAATTAAACTCGCATACAGATATAGCAGGTGGATAACCATCTGTTTTGTAGCTCTTTGACTATCCGTGGCATCGCCCTAACGTTAACCCAGAAACACGAAATCCGTTGTGACATATTCGTCCTATTTACCGCACAATTTAACGATTTCAAAATTTAACTGATAGTACATCGTAATACAAACATTTGCCTAATATTGACTTAGAGCTAGGTATCAAAGTCAAACCAGTTACATATATATTAGAAGAAACCGTTTATTCCAGTAGCCTATGAGAAACAGCTGCACATTGCCATGTTGATGTTGCTACTGCCCCAACACAGGAACAACGTCTAGCCAAACAATTAACTTAAACAATGAGAGCAAGATTTTTTGTCGATAGAAAATTTTGTCGTGCCAATGTGTTTGGTATGATATGTGTATTGCTCTCAAAGTTTAAGCTAATTGTTTGGCTAGACGTTGGTTCTGTGTGGGGCGATAGCAACATCAATATGGCCATGTGCAGCTGTTTGTCATGGTCTCGTGGGGTAAACGGTTTTTTCTAGCGAATCTGTTCTTGGTTTGACTTTTAATACTTAGCGCTAAGTCAATACTCAGCAGAATGTTTGTATTACGGTGTACATATCCGTAATATGTTAAAATCGTTAGACAGTTCGGTAAATCGGGCGAGTACGTCACAACGGATTTCGTGCTTCTGGGTTTGGGTTAGGGCGTACAATAGACGCCACTAATAGTTAAAGCGCTACAAAACGTAGGGTTTCGCACTTGGTATGCCTCGCTGTGCCACCAATGAGGTGATGTACACATCGTCGTCGTGCGGGTGCTTGAGCCTACAAGTCCTGGAGAGACCCAACCTGCTCCTCGGTGGAGACGCTGGTCCACGTGCTCAACCTCTGCGGCTCCAACATGGACGCAACTCGCCAGCGTCACGACAACGCCCTGGAGCAGATTCGATTCAAGATCCGCGGCGCACTCGACCGCGCCTAGTTTCCGACAGGGAGTGAACCAAACTGTACCCGAGTAAACATGTGCAGCTCTGCGACCGACATTGTACTTAAAAACGTGGCCGCCACGACGGTGGTGATCGCCGACTTGGGGTCACACTCGTCACCCCTCGCTGCAGCTCAGCCACGACCACAAGACCTACACGGAGAAGCTCAAGATCCACAAGCGCGAGACTAGGCAGCCGAATCTCCCGATATCTACCCATTGCATTCGTGCCAGCCACCGCAAACGGCAACGAAGAACCGCGAAGATTGACGCGTTCAACGAGGTGGAGGACCAGCTCGCACGCGCGGCCAAGACCTCCAGTCCGAGCCAAGATGGTATCGACTACAGCATCTACAGCCGCCTCGCCGGCAGCTCGTGCCGCTCCTCCACACAGTATTCCAGGCCTGCTGGAGGCACCGTCGTGTGCCGCGTCTGTGCAAGGTGGGCATCGTACGCCTCATCCACAAGAAGGGCGCCCCCAAACAGCCGACAAACTGGAGACCGTTAGTTCTGCAGCCCACCGATTACAAGCTCTACAGTGGGCTGCTGGCACATCGGCTCTCCCGCTGGCTGGAGGGCAACGACCGACTACCGATGGCTCAGAAGGGGTTCGGACCTTCAACGGGTGCCACGAACATAATTTCGTGGCCACCACCTTGCTGGATCAGACCCGCCGGCAACACCGCAAGCTCTACCAAGTCTGGTAAGATCTCCGCAGCCACTTTGGCTCGCTTCCCCAGCAGCTCATGTGGCGTGTGATCCGCCACCTTGGCATCGACACCGGCTCCATCGCCTGCTGCAAGGACATCTACAGGGACTCGGCCTTTGTGGTGGCAAACGCGGTGGACGGTGCGACGGACCCGGTGAGACAAGAAGCGGATGTGTACCACGCCTGCCCGCTCAGCCCGCTCCTGCACATCGCAGCGCTGGTACCCCACGTGCTCCGCCTCGAGGAGCTCGACGGCGTCGGTGTGCAACTGGCTAAAGAGGTGTGCCCTGCACCAGTGTAGCATGCCTTGAGGTCCACGGCGACGCCATCACCACACTCAGCCTCCACAACAGCTATCGTTACCTACGCGTGGACATTGACTTAGAGCTAGGTACCAAAAGGCAAACCGGTTAGAGATTCATAAGAACAAACCCTTTATTGCACTAGCCCATGGCAAACAGTTGCACATTGCCAGATCGATGTTGCTATTGCCCCAACACAGAAAAAACGTCTTGCCAAACAATTAGCTTAAATATTGAGAGCAAAGCAAATGTCAATCCAAACACATTGGGACGACAGGATTTTCTATCGACAAAAAAATTAAGCACGTATGCGGATATAGCAGGTGGGTAACCATATGTTTCGTAGCTCTTTGCCTATCCGTGGCATCTATTGTACACCCTAACACAAACCCCAAAACACGAAATACGTTGTGACGTACTCGCCCCATTTAATGCCATATTTAACGATTTGAACAATTTAACGGAAATTATATCGTAATACAATCATTCTGCAGCAGAGGTCGCAAACGCAAATTTTAGGCTAACCATACCCGTCCGAAAGCAAATGCGAATAAGTTTCGGATGACCATGACCAACCGTACGAGACTCTCGGACAACCATGGCTGGCCAAAAATTAAAATCGGTTAACCAATATATTTATAAATATTTGAAAGTAAAAAAAAACAATGTTACTACAACAAATCTGCAATCGAGCGCGCGACTAGTATGTCGTTTAGAATCGCCGGGCTCAGCATTGTTCGTTTTACGCCAAAAGCGTTTCTTGCATCGGCGAAATTACTCTCAGACATGGCACTCGAAGCAGGGATTGCTAGGATCGACCTTGCAACAAAACTGAGTGCAGGGAAGTTTGGAATCTCACCGCTCCCTCCGTGGCTCAATACCTTCTTCCACCACTTCAGCAAATCAAAATTCATTTTTGCTGTTTCGCTCAGTCTGACTGCAAAATAATTCTCCAGTTCGTGCTCTTCAGGAGAAAGGCGAGGTGGCTCTGAGGATTTCGTTTCTTCGTCAGAGTCATCCAAGCAAGTAAGCCTCCTTCCTGATTTTCGTTTTTTCTTTGCTGGCCCCCGGGGTTCGTGCCGAAGTTGGTCGCTCTGTTTATCTGTGTACTCACGCATTGATGCTATAGCACATTCTTGGCGTTTTTTAAGTCGCTGTAGCTAACACCAAACTTACTAAGTCTATGCTTTTGCCGTGGGTCCAGAATAGCAGCCACAATGTGTTTATCGATAGTTCTCCATTTCCGAAGCGCTTCGGTCAGAATGACCTGCTTGATATTCACCAATGAAACCGAATCAGGTTGCATAACTTCGTCAGGTCCACTGTCGGAAGGAATAATATCGATATCGGTATGAGGCTTCAACAACTCGGTTAGGCGGTGTCTTTCCAATACTACCAAGTGTAGAGTAGGTTATTTCCAGCTTTCCAGCTTCAATGTAGCCTCTTGAAATGTGTCAAGAAAACTAACAAGTTCTTCGAGAAGTGGACGATCAATTAGCTGAAGATACGAAAGCTTTCGTCGCGTACTTTAGCAGCTGCTAGCTCATCGTACATTTCGAATACACTACTCAGCTTGCGGTAATTAGAGCCCCAACGAGTAACATTCTCTTGCTTGAGGGTTTTCGAAAGTTCGGCCTGGAGATTGGCTTGCTTGATGTACCGAACAAATTCTTTGCAGGCATCAATCAAATCAAAGACTTCGGGTACTCTCTCGCGAGACTTATAAAACGGCTTCGATCCTACTCCATTAATCACTTCCGTTGTCTTGCATAGGACTGTAGTTAAAACAGTAGCAATCTTGTGGTCTACACAAGCAATCCAGTCGTATCGAGAACGGAACCCGTTACTTCCGCTCATATTTGAGCCACTATCAGTAACGACTGTAAATAGTCCACGGTCAGACATATTTTTTGTGGTATCACTGACGACTGTAAAAACTCGTTTGTCAGAAATGCCATAGCATCTTAGACATTCGTAAAAAAAAGTCCAACACCGCAACTGCTGTATGGGATTTCGATTTAAAGTGCTTGACTTGCAGTGTTCGCGAGTAAAATTTGAACTGTTCGTCAATGAAATGCACAGTGATAGATACAAATGTCATCTTGTAAATCTTATCCGTCCACAAGTCAACCGTGAAACCCGCGCAGCAACCAGCAGCTAAATGAGGGACCATGGCATGCTCCACGCGGTCTCTAGCTGCAGCACTTTGACTACATGATTCTTTACGCTGTTTCCGACTGGCAAAAGATCGTCAATACTTATTGGAGCTTTTGTCTTGGCTCCAATATCAATCAAGGTAGCGGCGAGAAGCTGAAAACCTTCTCCCTCCAAACAACTAAATGGCCGTAGATCTATGCAGCACATCGTAGCAGCGGCTCGACTCAATTTTCGTTTTTCATGTGCCGACACAGATGCAGCTATCGTAAAACCAATCAGGGACCCAGCTTGTGAATTTGCATCTTTAATAGAGCAAACGTTCATGTGAGTGTTCAAAGTTGTCGTTCCCTTGACACTATTATAGACATACGTGTGAAAGCAGGCTCTACACGCGACAAATTCACGGTCATTAGTTGTGAAAATAGACCCACTTCCTTTTTCCATCACTTGCGAAAAGTAGCTCCAACATGGTGCCCTTGAAGACGATTTGGCTTGCAGAACTAGTACTGGCTCTGACATACGTCTCTTTAACTCCTCTTCCCACTGCTTGTTTTAATGATGGCAAGTCTAACGATCGAAGTGCTTCAAGTCTTCGAGCGGTTGTATCCGATATAACTGTTGCACCTTCGTCAATATCCCCGTCAACATCATTTGAGAGCATCGAACGAATCACAAAGGAGTCCATTTAGCGACGATATGTTACGGGTGACAGAACTCGATCTAAAGAGAAACCGGTTATAACAGCGTAGTCGAAACAACTTGTAGAAGAATGCCGTCCCTTAACCTGCATTAGAGAGTAAACCATGCAGCCTGCGCGTTAATAATACTAAATGCTGAGCTGGTACAAGTACTAGCAAAACGTGCACAGTTAAGCGAGTGAGGTAGCGTGCAGGCCGCACAATGTGTGACGAAGACTACTCCCACCAGAGTGCTTGAAGCGAAAGAAGGTATTCGTTGAGGCGCCGCTTGAAGCGAAGGAAGGAACTCGTTGTGGCGTCGAATATCGCAAGTATGTCGACGGGTGAGCGGTCTCTGCGATTTTCGGCTATCCGTAACCAACGATTGAGCTGCGTCGGTTATCCGTAACCGTCCATACTCATCTTTGGAAAATATTCGGTTAACCATACCCGTCCGTGGTCACGGCCAAACTTTACCCGAACGGGTACGGGTAATCGTTTGCGACCTCTGTTCTGCAGTAACATTGACTTAGGGCTAGGTATCAAAAGGCAACACAGTAAAAGATTCATAAGAACAAACCATTTATTGCACTAGTCCAACATAAACAGCTGAACATTGCCAGACGGATGTTGCTATTGCCCCAACACAGAAATAACAGCTTGCAAAACAATTAACTGAAATATTGAGAGCAAAGCAAAAATCGAACCAAACACATTGGGACGACAGGATTTTCTATCGACACAAAATCAAACGCGCATGCAGATATAGCAGGTGGGTAACCATATGTTTCGTAGTTCTTTGCCAATCCGTGGCATCTATTGTACGCCCTAACCCAAACCCAAAAACACGAAATCCGTTGTGACGTACTCGCCCCATTTAATGCCATATTTAGCGATTTCAGAATTTTACGGATATTACATCGAAATAAAAACATCCATTAGTAATATGGCATGACTGCATGCATGTATAGTGTTTTTCATTCAAATCCGTGATGGGTGCCATCACAGTGCATTTGACTTGAAATAAGGTTTGCTCTCAATGCTTATATAAATGGCTAGTAAGACGTTGATGAGGTTGTTTCTGTGTCGGGACACTAACAACCCCATCAAGGCGATATACATTGCATAGTGAAATTAAGATTTCGATATGCAAATCTCCAACCGTCAGGGCTTTTGTTTTTATTCCTAGCTCGTAGTGCTTGTAGAATGTTTATATTACAATGTAGTATCCATAACCAACATATCTTCGGTAAATAGGTTTGACTCTGTTCCCTACATGGGTGTGGCCCTTTCGGCCAATATTGCCAGTGTATGTCGCCTAGCGGCGGCTGGTGCGCGACGACGTCCGGTCTCCATCACCCGCCCGCCCCTTCGTTCTTGGCTGGCTTGGTGCTGTGTCTGGTGTTGCCGCGTACGGTACTTAGCACAGTGTAGGTTCCAGAAGCGGCGGCTGGACTGAATGTACTGGGTGGAATGCTGCCAGTCCAGTCGCTCGGCGTGGCGTTTTAGAAGCTACAGGTGCTCGGCGTACATCTTGTGATTGCCGGACACTACCGTGCCCAGCGATCCGTACGCGAGCACCGAGAGGTGCACGTTTCACCTTTGGCGCTCAAGGTGCTACTTGATGCCGGCATACTTGGTCGCCTTCTTGTCAGCAGGCCCGATCTCGCTGGGTCGTCGCTTGCTTTTTGATCTGTACAACTAGGTCGACCACCGCCACTGTTTTCGTGGTGTGGTTAGATAGCTGGAGGCTGGGCTGTAGCGCGGGGCCAGCTAGCGACGGCACCGTCTGGTTGACGCGCAGCTCGACGCGGTCGCTGCTGCGTCCGCCCTTTGACACAATGGAGAGCCGGCTCGGTTTCGTTTAGCGCCGTATCGTGGCGGCCGCGGATGGCTTCCATGGTGCCGGAACAGCGATTCAGCACGCGCTTCAGTGTCTTCATCCACGGCAATCCGGGTGTCGACAGCGCCCATGGCCGTGGATGGGGCGGCGCTCGAGGCATGATCAGGCGGGCGGCGATCTCGGAGAGGTAGTTGCTCTCCCACAGGCCGCGTGAGAAAGCCGCTACCCACGCCCCCGTGTTCCCGAGCTGTTCGACGCTACCTTCAATGCCTGCATCATATCCGCCAGTGCTGGAGCTTCAAGTGCATCTTCGCATGCCGCAGCACGCCACGGCGCGTCAGCCCTTTGTCGTGGTGCGGCACGCAAAGTTGCAGTGGCTGAGTAGGTTTGCTGGTGACTGCGTCGGCAGGCGCGCTCTCGAACTTGAGGTCGCACTTGCTGAGCTGGCGCTGGATGTCTATCCAGAGCGACCCGAGGTTGCCGTTGCGCCGCTGAGGTGGGACGTCGTTGGACAGCTTGAGCTGCGAGCTGAGCAGCAGCTGGACGAGCTCTTCCTGGACCACGTGCGCCGCCGCCTCGAGCTTGCACCCATGCTTAAGCTGTCTCAAGCTCGATGCGACTGCGCTGATGTAATCGGGGCTGCCCCCCTGGATCGCGGTGAAGGTGTACCTGTACCCGCGCATCGAGTACGCGTATCGCCACCTCCGCCCGTTCCAGCAGCAAATTGAGGCCTTCGACGAGCACCTCCGCCGGGGCCTGAGCCACCTGCTGTGCCTGGCGAAGTATGTCATCAGTGCGTTATTCTATGCACCGACATCGCGCGGGGAAGGCTGAGCCACGCTTCGCTGACGGAGGTACATGTGGCGCTCCAGATTGCTCATGGGTGGCAGATGCTCAACCCCCCGAGCAGCGCCACCCAGAGAATTGCCCGCGAGCAGCCTTGACAGATCGCGAACAGGCGCCACCGCCTCGACACCGCCCACTGTAGGGACCGTGCCATCGAGCTGGAGGCCCAGGTCACACGACTTGAGCACGTCACGTTGGACTGACATGGTGCTGCTCTTGGACGGGTAAGTCGCGACGCCGGTCTATCGTAGGAAGGAGCGGAATGAACGGTTTCTATTATCGGATCTCCAAACGGTTTGCCTTTTGGTACCAAGCTCTAAGTCAATCTTACCCCAGAATGTTTGTATTACGATGTACAATCCGTGAAATTCTAAAATCGTTAGATAGGGCGTTAAATGGGGCGAGTACGTCACAACGTATTTCGTGTTTTGGGGTTTGGGCTAGGGCGTACAATAGATGCCACTGCTAGTCAAAGAGCTACAGAACAAATGGTTATCTACCGGCTATATCTGCATGCGTGTTTGATTTTTTTTGTCGATAGAAAGTCCTGTCGTGCAAATGTGTTTGGTTGAACATTGTATTGCTCTCAATGGTTAAGTTAATGGGTTGGTAAGACGTTGTTTCGGTGTCGGGGCAATAACAACATCACTATGGCAATGTGTCATGGCCTAGTGGAATAAACGGTTTCTTCTAATGAATCGCTAACCGGTTTGTATTTTAATCGGCACAAGGGCGTTGCGTTTTGTAGGGAAGATCTATTTCCACTATTCATGAGCTTGCTGCTGTAGTAGGTCTCCAGTCGTGTGGGTGAGTGGCTTGCCCCCAAAGCCAAATTGCCAGCGACCTGTGCCGCCATCGCCGTTAGTTCAATTGCAATATTTCAAATTTCAAGGCCTCATATTTCGTCTAGTGGCTCCTCTAGACATGCTGGCATCCATCGTGGCGACGTCGCGCTAGGTACGATGAAGAATGATCTCCACACGAAATTACAAATTCGTTTGTCTGCTTTCGTTACTTTTTCTTGCGATGGCAACGCATGTCTCCCACACAAAGGAACTTTTGGATAACGATTACAACTGCAATTGCCCGTGTCTGATGCACGGTGGTGGTTTTACTCTCCACCATGACCAGCCTAGCCGCTGGTACCTTGAAGGCTTGTGTCCATCCCTCTTTGTCGGCATTTTTCCTCCCCAGTGTAGTGACTGGGGTACCGCGTATATGTGCTTGCCTCTACTACGGTTGCTCTTGGGTCCTGTTGTAGCTCCATCATCCCTTCACCAAATCTTACTGTGTGCGGTCCCAAGTCGTGTTTAAGTCGACTTCTGCACATTGAGTTGTAGACCCGATACCCTGAAGAAGCGCTGCCCTGTTGTCATCGCTGGAATCTTCATTCGTCTGTTGGATATATAGACCTATGTATCATCTGCGCATCCGGCAATATGTAGCTGACAAGAGTACCTCTCCGTCTTCAGCGGTACCCCATCCCATGCCGGATCATTGTGGATTTCGTCATATAGTAAATCTACCGGAAAGATGAGTGATAAAGGTGTTAGGGGCATCCTTGTCTGATTCAATTGGTGACGCTAATAGTTTGTGATGTTTTACTATTTGCCATGAATCGTGTCGTGATGCTCTCGTGGATTGTCTGCTCAACCGCGCATATGCAAGGTGGGATGCCTTTCGCACTCGGCATGGAAATCAGGAGGTCTCAGCCTAACGAGGCATACGCTTTAGCGAAATCGAGCAGTAAAACTCTTTTTCACTGCATTGCTAGCTTACACGCAACTCTAGCGGTATTGAGGGGGTCTATGGCTTCTTAGATTGCTCAATTGGCGATATAAACCAAATTGAGTGCTGTGCAAGAGCTCCACTATATGCTTGCCTACTCTCTAGGAGAGAATTCCTGCGAGTTTTTATAGCCTTTGCTTAACAATGCGATCGGACGATATTTGGTGGCTGCTTTTGTTCCCTCCTTTGCTTACGCTGAAGATGTACGCCTCGTCGAAGGAGTCCGGTGCAATTTCCGTGCTGATGCATTCACTGTAGAGTACAGTGAGGATTGTTATCAAAACGTCACTGTAATCGATGTACCAGCCATTATTGAAGGCACCAGGTCCGTACGCTTTCTTTGACTTTCATCTTGTTATCAATTCGCTGTGCTCTTGCTCTGCTATCTCCGCGTTCATGTATCCCAGATCGAATGTATTCCACTTTTCCTTGACAGCTTTCTCATATTTCGCAACGTCTGTCCTCGCTTCCACTCGTCCTGTCATTATATGGTTCCTACGCGTTTGCCAATACGCTGGATATATCATGCTATGGTCCTAACATCTAGTCTTGCCACTGTAGGGCTGGTATCACATTGTCTTCGAGCTTGGCGCATATTCTCTTATAAGCGTAGTCGTAGAACCCCACAATTTGTTTTCTTCAGCCTTCTTTTCTTGGCACGTCTGCATAAGTTTAATTTGATGCGTCTCCATAAGTTTAATTTGTTGCCCGTATGATGCTATTTTCGTGCTGTGCCAACGGCTCTGGGTCTTGATACTGTTTCAGTCTCTGCTTGGGTCGCCGCATCTTTTTCCGGTAGCCGTTTGTCATGCGTTTCTTCGTCTCCTTCTTGAAATATTTTTTATTTTTGTGCTAGCGCGCTCTTGAACACATCTCATCGTGCGACTAGTCCGCCTCGCTGCATTGTTCGTATTTATTATCCTATGACTGCTGCAACTAAATTGTCCATCATCGCCCTCACGTAGTGGGTGGTAGTTGATCTCCTGATGATATATTTTTCATCTTTAGTTCTGATGGTATTTACTTCTATCTACGTAAGCTGCTATGAGCATTGTGTTTAGATGTAAGTATCAAGCACGAGAGCTAGATTGCACTGAATAATATGTCTGATTGCAGCGAGGGCTGCAGCTACAAAAATACCGATTTTTTAGACTGGACACATCGATTGTAGACCACCGATTTCTGTAAAATACTCCTGTACGTAATGATTAATATTCTGTGTTGTTGGGCTTGTTGAGCTCATAGCACTTAAAACCAAAGTACCAGCGCTGGGGCTGCAGACTAACAGTCTAAGATGCCTACGATCGCTTCACTTGGTACAATATCACATTTAACGTCCTTTCCAAGCGAAACAGAAACACCTTTTTGCTACACACGTTTGTGCATTTTGTTATAATGCTGTAAAAGTAGCGACAAAGCAACTAAAATTACAGTTCTTGAGCCTGGGCTGCCAAACGAAGAGAGGGAATGATATTTTTGATTTGCTACAAGTTCAACACGATCTCTGACACGATGACTTATACAAAGTGTCTCATCGGCATATTACTCTAAGCTACTTGTATTTTACGTCTGACAAACAAGTAGAAAGGCAGGGCTTGCTAAAAAATTATTTGAACTCGAATAGATTTCGGTTCAACTATCAAGCCTACTCTTCGTTTTCATTCTCACAGCTCTCATCTAGTCCTACGTTTACCTTCTTGTGCTTGAGCACGGCCTCCACCTTTTCCAGCCGCTTGCCCGTTTTGTCCCACTTGGCGCGAGCTCGTTTCCGTGCCTTACTAGAGACGTCAGGTAGCTTCAGAGGTTCTAGAAATGTCTTCTTCTCTTCTTCAAAACGAGATCCATCCCAGTCACGACCATCATCACCCAAAACGCAGACAGGAGAGATACCCATGCGCGAAAACATCCACGTCGCGACCCTGAGGCTTCCCTTGTTGTATGCGCGAACAATCGTTTTTATCTGCGTTGCACACGATGACGTCTCCAAAACTCCCTCCCCATGTGTCCTCTTCGCTTATCCCAGGCACATATCCCAAAATCACGGAGTCGTGAATCAGATTATTTACGCTCACCACATCACCTGGACGCTGAACGAGAAACCCCGTCGTAGTGCATTCGAGCATCCTGTAGAAGGAGTCCTTCTTGCTCGCCCACTTGAACAGTTCCGAGTGTTCTTTTGGAAAGAGCACTTAAATCTTAAAACAGATTTTTACACAGGGATAAATGTACGACACCACGCGCCCGTGGTCCATGTGCACCGGCGACTCTCAATTTGCGGCCTGGATCCAGCACTCAGACTTGTATAGGTATGCCTCGTCACTCTTAAACTTTAGCATCGAAACGTAGCCAGCGAATGTGACCGTGCGTTGGTCTGGAGGGCACGCACACCCCGCTTTCCACTCAGCTCTGAAGCCTTTCGTAATCAGGCTTAGAATGTTTTTGATTTCAAGAGCTTTCAGTAAGCGGGCAGGGCTATCGGGAATCCTTTCTTCTTCGCCAAATCCGGCCACGTCATTACATGCATCTAAACAGCAGAGCCGCACGTCTGACCCCATCACCTAATCCCAAGGACCCCCCCCCTCCCCCCCCGAAATGTATCTGTCCCTGCTTTCCGGTATCATTTTGTATACACGTGACAGCTTGTATGAATTGGAGCCATAGTCACCAGAGCTAACAAGAAGCCGAAGCTCGTGAATAACATCGCTAAAAGCTTCACCCATACTCATGTTAAAGCATACAAATGTCCAAACTGCCTGTCTGTTTGCTGCCGTCTGCTCCCTGCTTGCCGCTCGCTGCTGACGTTCCGGGTGATTCTGGCTGGCCGCTCTGCTCCACTTTTGTGCGCCTTCTTTGGCCTCCTTTATGCCTCTGGCGTCCTACTGGGTGGTGACCTGCTTGGGCTGCGTGCTGATTGTCTTGATGCCAACCGCTTAAATCTTGAAATGAGGGCGAGAGTCGACCAAACATTGCTGCATCATGAAAATTAGCTAATTATAAACAAATAGCTGGAGTCCGTGGATGTTGGAAAAGGAGTGACAGTACGTGTTAATTATGTACCGGTGCTCCTGTCGGTTTTGTATTACAAGCTCCTAAACGTACTGATGCTATTGGAATTTTCTCTTAAATATCAACGACGTGCTGTTGTAGTTTATGTGCTTACAGACAGCGCAAGATAAGACCTATGGATGGTATTCGCGGATAACTCCAAAAAAATTGTTGTCATCACAGAAGAAATACGGTACTCATAAAAAATGCCAAGCTATTAACCCCTCTAACCCGAAGAATAGTCCGGATTCTCCGGAATTGATAATGTATGAATTAACGTATGCCTGGAAATCAGTACAATATACACTGCTGCAAGCCTGTTCCCTCGACACGTGGTACATTGGAGGTGACTGATTGGTTAATCTATGTGGCTGTGCAGGGTAAAACCAGGCAAATAAAACTGTCGATTGAGATCTCCCTGCAAAACCGTTTCTCCCTGGACAACAACGAGCCATTGAATGCACACCATTCAGTACAAAGACAGTCCCATTCAATTTATACTCCCCGCATGCGTCGCTTTCAACCTCTACGCGGCGCTTTTTCACAAAGCGAATCTTGTGCTGCAGCGCTGCTGGGATCGCTGTACCGTTCTTCCACGTCTGATGCCAGAATTCTGGCTGCAGGGGAGGTGGTTGCGTCGGTCCAAACGACGCACCTTATTGCAGAGCGTCACTCTTCCCTTCTTGTCGCGTGAGCACGTCGCACAGTAGAAGCTATATTCGTAGTTACGATAGCCAGCACCTGCATGTACCGAGCAAACTTTACAGAGCCACTGCCGCAGCTTCGCTCCGTTCATTTCTTTTGTCTTCTCCAGGGTGTGGGCTAGCCGAGGCAGTGGTTATGTGACCAAGTCCTCTAAGTCATCGCCGGCAGTAAAGTCCTCCTTGGTTTAAATGAGAAGGTCGGCGTGAAGGCGCCGCATGAACGCTGCGTGAGTTGGTACCGACTTGTTGCGTTGCTTCATTACCAGCTTGTGTACAATGAACGCATTCACCATTGCGATGTCTACCAGCCCAAGTAATATTGTCTTGTAGTATTTGCGCATTCTGATTGACCGTTGTATGGAGTAGCGCTGCAGCCGCAGCTGGTCGTGAATGTCCACACACCCCATAGCTTCGTGGTAGTAGCGGACTAGCTGCGGACAGGGCACCGTGCTAACAGAGCCGTCTGCCCTCCTGCGCGATACTTAAGCGAGATGAGTGGAGCAACCAGTGGCGAAGAAACGCACAGTTTTGTTGTCCACCCACGTGAGCGCAACGATCTGTACCATGCCCTCGTCAAACGACATATGGGAGCCGAGTAGATATCCCCGTCAGAACGTCTTTTGTAATCTTTGTAGCACAGGTCGGATCTTGAATGCACGGTCACCGCTGTCAGCTTGTTGAGCGTTATCGTTGAAGCGCAAATAGCGAGCAATGTATTCAAATCTGTCACCATTCAGGAATTGTCCAAATGTTCCTCGCGACAAAGCACCTTCAACTTTCATAATCCAGTGTCTGCTGAGGCTCTCACGCCGTGGTTCAAGCGTACGGGCGATCAGGAGGCCGATGAATCGGACGAGTTCATGAGGTTGGGACTAGGCACTTCCTCAGTAGTTTTGCTTTATACTCGTCCATGCCCAGCACTACCGTCGAGGGCGTGACTTGTCGCCGGTGCTATGCCCGCGCTCGCATAGCTTCTGCAACCGCTGCGATACTTTCTTGACGATACTGGTTGGTTTCAGCTGCAATCTTTCTCCAGAGCTCTTTTGGTAGGAAGAAGTAGAAGATAGACAGCGGTTTTCTGCGTAAGCACAAGCAGCTCGCCTCGGGCCGGATGGACCTTCGTACAGTGGAGCTGGGTCGAGAAGGACTTGACCTGAATGGTGTTCATCCTACGTATCCCACTCGCTCAACCGCAAGCGCTCCAAGTCATCACTGGTCAGATCAAATTCAACGGAGGTGTCGTGGTCAGCGTCTTCCAGTAAGGACGGGGGAGGACGTCATCACTCGAAACACCAGCTTCCGGTCCAGCGTCTTGCTCATCATTGTCTTCATCCAGCAGGATGCCTTCTTCATCGTCTTCCGGATCGGAGTCAAGAGAAAGCTATATATCGCTCTCACTAATGTTCAGATCATCTGCCCTTAGAGGTCCGAAGAGCTTGTCGCGATTGAGCGCGTCGAAAAAGTGTTCAGAGTCAAATTCATCCAAATCGACTACACGAGAAACGCGTCTATCAGGCTCCACCACCTCATCCGGAATATTCGTAACAGTTTGTTCCGGAACATCCTGAGCTCGCTCAGTGTTATCCGTAGTATATTGTTCAGTACGATCCTCAATCGTCATAATTGTCCTCGATGTTGAAGCACGGATCGTCAATTCAACAGCGCCGTCCGTAGTTACCTGCTCCGTATCATCTGTTCTTGGAGCGGTAACATCCGTAATAGCTTGATCAGGATCAACCTCAATAGATTCCGTAAAAGCAGAGGTAGCCAAGTCTGCAATATCCGCAATATCCACAGAGTCAGCTCGTCGTATAAGTGTCAACGTATCACATTTCGTACCGGATCGGCGTTGCTTCCTGCCTGGAGGCCTTGAATCAGATGCGGATTGGCGTTTATCAGACGCAGGGCAATCACCAGTTGTCTTCCGTGTCGGCTTTTTCTCCGCAGCTGTGGGTGGCTTTCCGGATGCAGCCGACGACCAAGTGTCCAACAAAGTTCCATCAGTAGTCCCTGCGGCAGCGAGTGGTTCAGATGGACCATTCAAAGTACCAACGGCGGGTGGTATGGTGTCGTCAGGTTGAGCTTGCGCCTCGGTTGATGGGTGGGTGGTACCAGCGGAGAAAGATCGAGCCATCCTTGGCTCTGGCAATGATGCAGTAGACTTGCCTCTCCTGATCACAAGTCAGTTAGCACTCATATGTAGCATTAGTCACGATACACTCACCTTCAAAGTAATCGACACCTTCAGTCCCTTTGACGTTACCCTCCTTCGGTACATAGCGGTTGTCGTTACTCAGTCCGGTTGGTTTCTTTTATTTTCAGCCTTGTTTGCTCAACTCGCGCCATATTTGGCGAAACGTCTTCTCCAGTACGACAACCATTATTTTCAGGAGCGAATGTGCTTTCCGGGGCGCTGATTCCGTAATGAAAGGCTGAGGTACATTCTTCTGTAGATTTATATCTGGTCCCCCACCCCATTTTCAGCAAATCTAATGTCGCAGGCTTCAGCTACCAGTACAATTGACCTGTCGAAATCAATCTCATGCCAATTGCTATATGCGTTTTTTTTTCGAAAGTTGCTCCGACATGGACATTGCGGAGCAATATCACCTCTATAAATTGTATTCCGGATAATCCGTAACACCGGGTTAGAAGGGTTAATAGAAGCTCGTCTACTCAAGGCGACTTGAGTAAAATTAAATATTGCTATTTCGCTGTCATATCAGGTAGGAGATGTTATAGTATAACCTCTACACTGTAAAGCTTTTCTGCAGACTACAGTATGTACAGTAGATAGAATTTTTAGCAAATTAAAACTATAATATGATACCTTTTTTCGCGTTTTATAATCGTTTGCGCTTGATTGCGGTTTGTGCTCAAATATTAGATACTACAGTGTTGGACCATTGTTTCGCGAGCGGCCGCTACATTTTGAGCTACCTGTAGCACGACCACGGCTTACGAGGGATGCTTTTCCTTTGAGATCCATTGTACCCCGAGTCACCAAGACGTAGATAGTGTGGATGATGACGCAAATTTGTTCCTTGGCACGACAGGGACTCCATATCAATTTCTCATCCCTTCGCTGGTATATCTTCGGTTTTCATGCATGCAATAAGCGTATTCAGTTGGGTGGAGATGGGAAGATCTTCGACCGAGCGCTTGCGATGCTCATTATAGACGCGAAGTAGCGGACGACTCACGACTCGGACAACGTCCTGAGGGCTCTGATCAAAGGCGTCGTCCAGAATGTAGGAAATGCTGTTGCGAGTTGCAGAATACAGATACAGCAGCTCCGCTTGTGTCAAGCATTTCGCTCTGCGGATGCGTTGGGCATCCGGTATAGCTGTCGCTTCGAGCGTTCTCCCTTCACTGGTCATAAACTGTGGGTGCAACGCATCGACTTTGAGCTTTCTCCGAAGCGTAACATCTCGTTTGATGGAAGCATTGACCGTCTCGCACGCGTTTGTTTGTAGTACCGTAGCCACTTGGAAGGATTACCACCTCCAGAAACGTTTGTCTATCGAGGTCTTCGAGTAATATCTCGAAAAAAGCGCCAACTCAGGTAGTTTTCCAACTACCCTAAATAACTACAAGCTGTTTGGGGAGCGCTTCCTCACTCGTCGTGAAGTGAAGCTCGAGTTTATACCTCATCACTAGAGTAGCGGTGCCATAGGCGTCTTTCGTAAATCTTCTTGGCCACATGAAAGTAGCACATGGGGACTGTAAAATGGTTGTCCGGGCTGAACACGTTTTGCACTGCATTCCACTGAGCTGCATCCGCATCACCCATCACAAAACGAACATGAAGCGGTTTCTCAGTAAGTAACAGCCGCATTAACTTGCCGGGGTAGTTTCAGTGCATCAGCGTGATGCTGCTGTTGCGCTGGGACACAATGAAAACTGCCTTTAGGTGAAAATGCCTCACTCTGTCGGAAATACCGACGACCACCACCGGATAACCAACTTGTGTGGTATTGAAGGTAGATTTCAAATGCAGGACAAAAGAGTCAGGATTCCGATTAGCCCTTCGTAGGAGCTTCTTCGAGCTGACACCGACGACAAGTGGATCTTTGTTACTTTCATTTTCTGCAGTGGGGTTTCCGTCTCTGTCGCTTCGGGATGTGAGCGTAAACGCTGCCATCTCTTCTTTTTGCCCTGTAAAAGCTGCAATCCTGATTCGCTATCTAGCCGTGTCCAGGCCGTCGCTTCCGCCTAGCCTTCGGTGACATGATGGTGCGTAAGACACTACACGGAGGTTAGGCTGTAAAGCTGAAGCAGCTCGTTCCAGATGCTCTTGAGCTTTAGCCCTTGTGCCGCCCAATCCATCACCACTTCCTTCATCGCAGGTGTTCGTACTGGATGACCCTGAGCGCGGGCACGTGTCAGGTGGCTGTAGGCTTCCTCGATCAGGACCTGCCTGCTGTGCTAAAAACCCATGATGCGGGCTCGCCAGGGGCACACTGTAGCCACAGCTATGTCATGGCACGCCTTGCAACCGCAGTACAGACGCTGGACACGCATGTAACGAGGTGCAGGATACATACGCACGTGACACTGCCCCAAGTCTCTTTTCACTATGCGGTGCTTCTTGAAGTCCGCCACGAGAGCGTCTGCCTCGAGTTGTGGCATTACACAGCAATAAGCTGCCAGGGGTGATGAGGGTGGCGGGGATCCATTGCGTAGAAGGAGAGCGAGGTAAGCAGTGGTGGGGTCAGCGTTTGAATGAGGGGCTTGCCGAATGAGTGAGTGTGGAATTGGGTTGGGTGCTCCGGATTCTGTGATTGAATAAATTCGACTTTGGTTAGGGTCCAACGCTGGTGGGTGCCGGTGACGGTCACCTCTTCTGTGGCACAACAGATGGTTTTGTAGTACTAGCAGAGCAGTTTTGGTGTTTCTCGTACTTTGTTGGTGCAATACTCCCTCCGTAAGGAATAAACAGGGAGGACCCATATGTTAAAAAAATAAACGATACCTCGAAGTATTATTTTTTGGCTTACAATGTGCCGAAAATGAACTAGGTTAAGACGACCAGCATCTGCCGAGATAATCTCGGCGAGATGTACAGTATGCCCCCACCTTCGTCATTCAACCGAGCAATCCATCATACGGTAAAGTGATGTTCTCTCATCGCATCCCTGTGCAGTATCGTTTACTGGTATCGTGGCTCATTGACCGTTTTATCATTAAAGGGGTAGACGACCTTCGCGAGGTGACCAAATAGGTCACCAATCTAACGGAGCCGATACTTTCCTCGCCTGTTTGCAACGAGCAGCGAACGGATTGTAAACGGCTTCTTACTTTACTCCAAATACTTTTTTTAAGCAACTGTCCGTGTCTTTATGATATCTGTTCCAGTTTATATCTAGTTGTATTTTCATTCATCAAATAAAACGAAACTGTATCAGGCAGCTTCTATGACGACGTCGCCAACACCATCATGCCGCCTGAAACCCATTGACAACCATTTGAGTATAATAACGATTAAGCGACATAAGCTTCGGGCTGTACAATATTGTATTAGTTCATGTACTAATCTTTGCATGCACCGCGCGTGCATCGTGCGAGCGACTGTAAACTTCTTAGACATACCGTATTCCTTATGTGATTGGCGACGCTCGGTCATTGGAGACAAATCCAGCAGCCAATCAAATTGATTTAAATCTCGTGTCGTCGCGCTTTATGTGCAATGTAATTTTGAACATGTAATATAGTTTTTCTAAGCAGGTATCTTTTATGCTGGCAGAAAGGCTGGACCACCTCAAGAATTTGACTGTCGCCAATCACATAAGGAATACGGCACTTCAAAGTACGTTCTATAAACATGTAAAATAGCGAATTTATCTTAAAGATAGGCCTGAGTTTACGTACACCGACCGGTAATCATGAAGAGAGATGATCTCACAGATTCTTTTCATTTCGGAGCTCAATGCGGTCGATATCGCCAGCACCATTCTTCAATTCGCAACACAGTTCACAATTGCCGTCCTCTGAAGTAAACCCGACTGAGTCATGCGCCTTAGTTACATCCTCGTAGTGGTGATTGCAGTCACTCTACAGGCCTGCGTCTGTGCTATCCCCGTGATAAAAGAAGCCAACCAGGCCATGCTCGCTAATGGACCACTACCTAGCATCGTCAATACGGAGGGTGGGCGACTTTTGCGTGGCGTCAAGAAGCGTACAGCGGAGAGAGAAGTGCAGGAAGAGAGGGCGTTTGGCGCGAAACTCAGCGAAAAGGGGAAACAATTCTTAAAATGGTTTTTGCGTGGCAGCGATACACGCGTTAAAGGCAGAAGCTGGAGATAAGCGTTGGGACACGGCGAGAAACAGTGAGGTTGATCTGGCGGTGCTCATTTCGGCTGCCCCTTGCAACTTTTGTACTGACCTCATAAAAATGAAGACAACTTTGTCCATCCCGGTCACATCATCACCTTACTGAAAAACAATTCTATTACATGTACTATGAATAAGCTATTGCTGGTCATGCTCCACTTTGCACAAACAGGTATGCTCTCATGTTGTCGACACTCGTTAAAACCGGCACAGGATGAAGGTATTGAAACGGAAACGCGACTAAATTTTTTGGCCGTTTACAGCGGGAAATTACACCCTACTGAGTCTGTACTTTGGGCAGAAATTATTTTTCTATGGAACCTTCGCATATTTTTTATTCGGGGAACGCAACAAACAAATACATCAGCAACGTGTATTAATAGGCGTTCCTTTAAACTGTCTTATTTTACTGCTTGAAAAATGCGAAAACACGTAATGGGTGTCTTGACCTCTCTAATTGTAAGCGCTTTATTGTGACGTGGTGGTCACTAGCCAATGGCATGGCAGTGACCAGCCACGTCAATTATTTGAGTTCAGCTGGTCAGATTATTCTGATCAGCGTAAACTTAAGATTGCGTGTCTTTACATCATACTACAATCCTATTGGTCCAAAATCCCATGGATTTGCAACAATCAAGCTTCCAGCCGGAAATTGTGATTATGGGACGCTGTGCGAAATTTCCGACCAAGATAAGAATTAGGATTCATAGGCTTTCATTGGTAGTTACAGAGAAAATCAGGATTTGAGAAAAATAGGTTTTAGGATGGACCTGGATACGTGCGTGAATATCCGGTTGTCAAGAACTACTGGTTGTGCGGCAGCCACTAGCTTGCCGCCGCCAACTCTAACTGATTAATCACTTCTCAATTTGCTTTCGAGCAGCAACTCCTCTCCTCCCCTACAACTATCTACGGCGCCGTACTCGCCGTCTACGCTCCTACGCTTCCTCGCTACTTTCGTGACATAGTAGCACTTGTCGTGTCAAGCTTCGGTTCAAGTAGGGCACTCGTGGTGGCATAGCCAGAAGCGAGTTGTCCTGAGGTTATTGGTGCCAGCCACATAGTTGGGGAAGCACTAGATCACAAAGGGTATTGCCTCAGCACGAACTGTTACGTTCAGTGGCTAGTTGGTGTGGTTGCGCACTAGTGTGGTACACACAATCGGAAACTCTTTCTGGTGGTCTTGGGTCTAACGCTTTCACGTTAAGTGGATCCTTATCCCGCATCAGAGCTTAAAGGAGCGAACGTCCGATTAGATACTCACTGGTTGTGCTTGATCTACATCCGTTGCTACTGCATCTGTTTCAGTGTGCTTGTTTATGGGTAAGCGAAAGACTCGTCAACCCGAAGATCCGTTTGTAAACAGCACAAAGTCCTTGACTGATCGACACAAGCAGCTCGATCAGCTTCGTCTGGACTTGTGGCTAACAACGGTCAAGCAACTTAAGCTCGTCCGCCTGATCCGAAACGAAATTCCGGATTCTAAGGACGCAGCCGCCCGGAACGTCATTCACGACTTCAGTGAATTGCTCAAGAAACGTATTGAGCAAACCCAAGAAATTCTTGAAGGATCTTTTGATCACTCCATCCACGTAGACAAGAAACGTAGATTGTAGGGAGGAACTTTAATCGGAACCTTTTTTCGCTTCGTTTAACTTTGGTATAGGGTTCTGGTATCTTAAAAGACTTGCGCTGAGAAGTCCAGCTTGTAATGGCTCAAAGAAGGAGTCGTGCAGCTGAGCGCCCGTCACCGAACCCTCGTCCTCGTCAACAGAGCCGTGTTAGTGCTCCGAGCGACGCTGAAGCTACCTAACCCACGATGCGAACAAATACAAGATCGCAAGCGTCAAGTGAAGGGGCCAGTGCCAATGCACAGGCTGAGGCAGCCTCCCCTGCTACTGATGCTGCTCAGGATGCGGCTGGACCTGAGACCATGTCCATGCAGCAGCTGCTCGTATACATTACGCAGCAGCAACAGCAGTATCAAGCTCAGATGCAAGCGCAAATGCAAGCCCAAATGCAACAAGCTAATGCGAGATTCGAATATCTCGTTGCCGCTAGGGGTGAGCAGAAGAAAAAGGACCCTCCGATGTATGAAGGAAAGTATGGTGAAGACATTGAATTGTGGATCTTTGCCACCGAGCAGTACTACGCAAGCAGACGTGAGTTAATGGAGGCAGAATCGTCAGGTTTCGTGACGATAATCTCCAGCAACTTAGGCAAGTCAGTGTTGAACTGGTATCGCGCTTTTATAGCCGAATGTGAGAGAGCGAGTGTGAACCCCACGTGGTCGTTGTTTAAGCAACAGCTGCGCACGCGCTTTCGACCAAAGGACTTCGAGTATGATCTTCGCGAGAGAATGTTTCGTCTCAAACAGACCGAGGCTATTCACGAGTATGTCTCCAAGTTTCAAGACTTGCTGTCGCAGACAGAATTGACGATCAGTGAGTTGGAGAAACGATTCTTCTTTCAAAACGGGTTACGTGAAGAAACAGCAAAGAAGATCAAAGAAGAGAGTCCATCAACGCTACAAGAAGCTATTGAAATTGCTTCGAACTTCGAGTTTGCGCACTACTCCGGGAAACCTCCTCGAGCACCTTCAAAGCCTTCGAAAGGGTCGTCGGAATCGGGGCATCATCCGCCTAAATCGAAACAGCAGAACAACAAGCGTTACGAAAAGAAAAAGGGCAAGAACGATGATTGGAAGAAGACAGCTACGTGCAGAAATTGTGACAAGGTTGGTCACATTTCTCCAGATTGTACTCAGCCAAAACGTACGGAAGCAAACCGGTACATGCAGGGCGCAGTGTATGCGATCCTAGAGGCTGAAGCTCGAGCATTCAAGACGGAAGACCAAGAGAGGCCCGTCACGATATTCATTGACAACGGCAGTAGCCTGAACGGCGTAACTGAGGAGTTTGTGATGAAGCTTGAGTTGGATGTCACTGAAGGTGACATGATGCAAGTTGATCTCGGTTATGATCAGATTGTGCATCGTCCACGTCGGACTGTAGAGATGTCTCTGCACTTACCAGGATTTCCCTTGACAACGGGAACATTCCAAGTCAGGCCTGTTCCTGAGGGAAAGGACATAGTTTTAGGCATGATGTGGCTGCGGGAGCAGAACCCTGACATCGACTGGAGTACTGGACAGATTGCACCTCGCATCAACGTGGAGAACACGCAGACTGTGAAGTTGAGACTGCCGAAGACACGTCCAGCCCGTTGGGTGGCAGGACAACGCCGCGCCAGAATTGCGCAGAGCCGTGAGATCTACAACTACTATCGGCAGTATGGCCACAACGGCCAGTTTGGACGAACGAAGGTTATTTCGTCCAACCAGTTCCAGCAAATGTTTCGTAGGGACAAGGACATCGAAGCGGTGTTTGTTATCAATCCGCATGACTCGGAGAAGGCGGAACGCTTCAAGAGTCAAGGATGGGATGCTCTCAAGGACAATCCGGCGTACGATACGCTACGTAAGTATGCGGATACGGTTTTTCGCACGGAACTTCCGAATGAGACACCCCCAGTACGTGAAGGGATTGAGCATGAGATTCTGCTCAAGCCTGATACTTCGCCTATTTCGGTGAAACAATGGCGCCAAAGTCCTGATCAGAAGAAAACGATACAGGAATGGACCAAAGAGATGGTTCAAGCTGGCATCATTCGACCGAGTACGTCAGCGTTTTGTGCACCGACTTTCTGTGTGAAGAAACCAGTCGGATGGCGAATTGTGCACGACTATCGTCAGTTGAATTTAGCTACGGTTCTACCGGCTATTCCGATGCCTCGCAAAGAAGACACCTTTGATGCGATGGCCGGCAGCTATTGGTACTCGTGCATGGACTTACTCTGGGGTTACTACCAAGTTAAGCTACGTGAATCAGATATACCTTTTACTGCTTTTTCGACTCCAGACGGTCTTTTTGAATATCTCGTCACGCCCATGGGACTCAGCGGTAGCCCGGGAACCTTTAACAGGTTGTTACTGAAGGTTTTGTTTAGGGATTTACGTGACGTGATGCGGATCTACTTCGACGACATTTACGTGTACACCAAGAGTGAAGATGTCGACGAGCATATTGCCGCGTTGGACAGGGTTTTGAGGAGATGTGAAGAGCAGAAGCTATACATCAAGCTGTCCAAGTGCCAATTTTGTGTCGACGAAATCCCATGTTTAGGTGACTTTGTCGGACGCAAGGGCGTTCGAATGGACCCCGATAAGGTGAAGATTATCACAGATTGGCCTGTTCCCAAGACAAAGAAGCAAATGGAAAGCTTTCTGGGGACAACCGTCTACGTTTCTCGATTTTGCAAGGATTTCGCTCAGTTTGCAGGTCCTTTGCACGAATGTATCAAGGGAAAACGCTCTAGAGATGCGATCGAACTCAATGAGGACCAGCTGCGGTGTTTTGATGAGCTAAAGAAACGCTTGTCATCACCACCGGTTCTCCGTCTTCCTGATGTCACCAAGCCTTTCGGTATTCGAATGGACGCCTCAAATTTCGCAATTGGGGGAGTCTTATTTCAAAAGGAGGGAGAGTTGGAACATCCAATTGCCTTTACTGGCCGGAAGATGAAACCTGCAGAGCTGAACTACCCAGTACGCGAACAAGAGCTTCTCGCAATCATGCATGCTCTGAAGGCATGGCGTGTATATCTGCTAGACAAGCCCTTTCTTGTCGAAACCGATCATAAGAGCATCGAAATGATTCTTACGCAGAAGACAGCGAATAGACGCATTGCGCGGTGGTTCAATGAACTCGCGGAGTTTCGACCCATGTTCAAGTGGATCCCAGGAGAAACAAATGTAGTCGCAGACGCATTATCAAGAAACCCTGAGTTCGAGCATAAGGCTGCGCAAGTAAGCCTTCAGGAACTTCTTGATACGGCTCAAAACCGTGATATTGTGGCAACCATGGTAGCGAACAACGTAACTGTGGCACAGTCCGCAAAGAAGATGTATTCGTGGAACAAGGACTTGCAGGGAATTGTCAAGAAGCTTAAGCTTGGAGACAACGTTCCGCATTACTCGCTCAGTGATGGTGTTTTATACTACCAGACCGGTGAAGATGAAAGTCCGCGACTGTATATTCCGGATGACGAAGATCTAAGAAACCGTGTCATTTGCGAGAACCACGATGCCGTAACGGCAGGCCATCCTGGATCGTACAAGACTTACGTCGTAGTACGAGAGAAGTATTATTGGCCGAAGATGATGAAGTATATCCAGCTTTATTGCAACACTTGTGAAATGTGTCAGCGCAACAAGGCGAGACAAGTGAAACCGCCGGGATTACTTCAACCGCTGGAAGTACCAAGAGGTAGATGGATCGACATTTCGATGGATTTCATTGTGTCCTTACCTCCCAGCAAGGATGGTTGTAATGCCATCATGGTCATCGTGGATCGATTGACCAAGCGTGCAAAGTTCATTGCAACGCAGACGACAGATAGCGCAGAAGATACCGCGCATGTCTTCATGAAGAACTATGTAAAAGATCATGGCCTTCCGAAGACGATTGTGTCTGATCGTGACTCCAAATTTACGTCCAAGTTTTGGCAGGCTGTTATATCTGCTATGGGAACGCAGCATAACCTGTCATCGGCATTTAGACCACAGACGGATGGACAAACGGAGCGTACGAACCGTTTTATCGGGGATTATCTTCGTGGAGTCGTGAACCCAGCCCAGAACGATTGGGATGAGTTTCTTCATATGGCAGAGTTTGCCTACAATCGACGTGTGCATTCGACGATCGGAATGGCACCGTTTGAAGCGGATCTTGGGTATATTCCGTACATGCCCGACGAGGTTTCGTTAGATCCGGAATTCAACAAGTTGGAGAAAGCAGCAAAAGAGTTCTTACTCCGGCAAGAGGTCTTCCTCAAGGTAGCACAAGACCGTATGAGTGAAGCCCAAGAACGCATGAAGCACTATTACGACAGGAACAGACTTGTCCAAGACTTCGAGACTGGTGATATGGTGTTACTTGACGGAAAGAACATGGACATCCGCCACAAGGGGTATGCACAGTCGAAGAAGTTAGCTCCAAGATTTATTGGACCTTTTCCGATACTAAAGAAGGTGTCTCGAGACTCGTATGAGCTAGGACTTTCGCAAGGATTGAAGCTGCATCCGGTGTTCCATACGTCACTGTTGAAGCCGTACCGCAAAGACCACAAGCGGAGGCAAAAGGTGAATAAGGTTGTGTTAGCCGATGGTACCGAGGGCCAACTCGTTGAAGCCGTCATTGGACATCGCAAGTACAAGGGAAAACCGCAATACAAGATCTGGTGGCTTGGTGAAACCAAGAAGGAAGCCACTTGGGAGCCCGTAGAGAATCTAACGCAAATTCCCGGACTCATCGACCTCTACTGGAAGTCAAAGAAGAAAGAGAACCCTTTTCTCTAGCAGAGGCTTTTCTTCGAAGGGAGGTCATGTGACGTGGTGGTCACTAGCCAATGGCATGGCAGTGACCTGCCACGTCAATTATTTGAGTTCAGCTGGTCAGATTATTCTGATCAGCGTAAACTTAAGATTGCGTGTCTTTACATCATACTACAATCCTATTGGTCCAAAATCCCATGGATTTGCAACAATCAAGCTTCCAGCCGGAAATTGTGATTATGGGACGCTGTGCGAAATTTCCGACCAAGATAAGAATTAGGATTCATAGGCTTTCATTGGTAGTTACAGAGAAAATCAGGATTTGAGAAAAATAGGTTTTAGGATGGACCTGGATACGTGCGTGAATATCCGGTTGTCAAGAACTACTGGTTGTGCGGCAGCCACTAGCTTGCCGCCGCCAACTCTAACTGATTAATCACTTCTCAATTTGCTTTCGAGCAGCAACTCCTCTCCTCCCCTACAACTATCTACGGCGCCGTACTCGCCGTCTACGCTCCTACGCTTCCTCGCTACTTTCGTGACATAGTAGCACTTGTCGTGTCAAGCTTCGGTTCAAGTAGGGCACTCGTGGTGGCATAGCCAGAAGCGAGTTGTCCTGAGGTTATTGGTGCTGAACTGTGAAGACGGACGCCTTTGGCAGTGTCGATGAATGCAACTTCTGCTTTTCTGGAATTAAGAGCCACGCTGTATAGAAGGTCGAAGTTTTTGATTGTTTTCCTTTTCTTGTCTACAAATTTATCGTTTTCTAATAGCAACAAAGAAAATGGTACTTCGAAGTACTTATTAACAAGTACACTCAACATGATGGAAGTATATGAATGTGAACATTATGCGCTTTTACCAATTAATAAAAAGCACGAAAAGTAGAGGCGTAAGACACTCGATTCGAGTGGCGAGTAAAGGTCGCTGCAATGCTGCCGTTGTACTTATTTGCCGAGGCGAATGAGAGTCAGGTAGCTGGTCCCCATGAGATTTGCCGGACACTTGACGCTCAGCTGGTCGTTCTTAGCCAAACGAGTTGTGCACGTAAGGGATGTCGAACCAGGGTGGCCTTGAGCGTATCCGCAGTACGCACTCTGGATGCAGTCCGAGCCTTTCATCATCTGAATGGACATGTTGTGTCCTCCTGTCTGATGGTTAACAACCACTGCCACTTGATAGGTACCAGGAGATTCGACCGGAACGACACCATCTAGGCCAGTCATGACAGCACTGACGCCGAAGACAAACGTCGAGTTTATCCAGCAAACCAAATCGCCCCCTCCAACTGTTTTGGTAGTTGCTTGCAATAGCACGACAACCGAGTTCTCTCGAGCGAGATGAACAGCTTTGACCTCTTCTTTCAGCTGCAAGATCACTGCGTCACGCCCAGCGCAATCTTTCAGCAGTTTTTTCATCCCTTCCTCGAGTTTTTGAATGGTAGAGGTCTGACGAGATAAAGCTAGGGTTTCAACCTCATCTTGCAGGTCGTGAAGTTTCGACTCGAGGACATCGATTCGCTCCACTGAAATCTCCTCGAGGTCAAACGAATAGGTCACCACTCGTGTTTTCAACAACACTTGGATGTTGACAGCTAGCTGGAGCTGTAAGACGCCATCTTTGCGTCGTTGTAATGAGCTTGGGATGTTGGTCAAGTCATCATCGGCAGCGTCCAGAAGATCTCGAAAGCACTATGTCACCAACAATATAATTAGCGTCCACTCTTTCCACAATTCCATTAGGTCCCAAACACATTCCTCGACGTAGTCGGACGCAGTGGCATCTGGGATAACATTGCTAGAGTCGACGTAGTCCTGAATACCGAGGTCGGTCGTGCACCTGAGAATGTAACAGTGAAACCTGTTAGAAAGTCAACGCGATAAAATGGTAAAAAACAATAGGTACCATTGTTTTTTGCTATCGCAGTCTTCGAGCCAGATGCGAAGCTTTCCATTCTTCATTGATAACGTGTACCGATACGTCGGTGATGGAGATGGCGTGAAAACGGTGGTGCCTTCAAACTCGAGGAACTCTTGTGATCGCATCTTACACGATGATGGTGACGGGATAGTGAGAGGGATAGCAGTGGGAATTGTTCCCGGTAGCACTTCAGCACTAGGGGTGACCGCCGCGACATCTGCAGAAGCATTGCTGCTAGCTGTGGAAGACATCTTCGTTCAATTAGTGAATTGGGAGGAAGATGGAGATTGGAGAGTGACGTTTAGAAGGGGCACAATTAAGATGGAATGCGAGAGTCAACCGGCCACTGAACCGTTGCGCCTTTGGTTTTCTTCTTGATCTCGTTCCGATCTTCTATTTTTCTAGGCGCTCCAGATTTTAGAAAAAAATCGTTTCCAACGCCGCTTGAACATTCGAACTACATTCGTGCAACAACTTTTTTTTTTACCGGAACTGTCATGAGCTCAACAGCAGGCGACCCTGACGGCGACGTGGTGATGAACGTCTCCATGCCTACAGTGCCCTCTTCCTCTACCGCATCGTCTCAGTCTCTTCCCTCACGTCTTCTCTCTGTCGTGGCCGCCGGAGAGCTCCCCATTCTTCCTGATGACGCCGCTACTAGAGACTCAGACGACGCGCTAGATGGGCTGTTAACCCCTTTCTTGCCGCTCATGACGCGCCTCCAGAGTTCACGCCGCGCCTGTTCTACCTCCAACTCGCTTCCTAATTCGACGTCTCTAGACGCTACGCTTCTTCGCGTCGGGAAGTCTTCGAAATGGCGGCAATACGCCCAAGTATTCGCTGATCTGACGCCGTCCCAGCTTCAATCGGCTGTAATTCCTGACCCCGTTGCCGCATTCCGCCGCTTCGAGCGCGGTTCAGAAGCTGAGAGAGTGAAGATTGTATTATGTGAATGGCTCCTCGCCGCCCCTGGAAGTTTGGAGTCCAGCGAGCTCTTTTTAAACGAGATCTACCAGGAAAAAGTCGCCGCCATTCTCGTGTTGACTCTAGCCAGTTTAAAGCTCCAGACGCAGCCCATAACAGCTCACAACCGTCTAGGCATCAAGACGGTGACTCGCAAGGCTCTAGCAGTACCAACAGGCCCCATACTACTCTCCAGACTGGCCGTCAACGACCCCTCTTGTGTTGAGCAGCTCATGGACGCCATCGTGGCGACGGTAGTGGAGGCCACTACGACGGACAAGACCATGGTGCAGCAGGAGCAAGACGCGCTGACCTCCTCCACGTCTGTAGTGGAGAACGCTCGTCGGGCTTGTGTGCACTTGGCCAAGTTGTCGCATCTATATGCTGTGAGACTGAAGGAGAAGCTCAGTCAACAGACTGCATCGCTACACTGTGTAGCCATGGCATTGGAACTGGTAACAACATGTTTAGAAGAAGACGTGAGTGTGTTCATGTACCAGTGGCTCAAGAGAGACGGAGCTCCTGGGTCAGCGCTACGGACATATTTGCAGCTTCCAAGCCGCGAGATTGCGTCCGGAACAAGTGATTTCCAACAAGAAACAGTCAAAAACCTGACGATACTTCGTCACATTCTGTTGGATACACTGGACAGCGCGACTAACGTGTCGCCGTACGAACTCACTGCAGTTCTCGGTGTTTGTGTTGGTCTTCAGGTGCTCGACAGCTTCCAACTGACTGCGTCAGAGCGAATTCGACTGCTACAGAGTCTCGACAAGATTGCGTCGTCGTCGTCATCGTCTCGTTCAGTTAGTCTGGCGTTTATTATGGTAGTATTGCTGTGGTATCCGCTGGCACCGGCACTGAGCAAGGCACCTGGCCAGCGTGACGAGCATACCAAGAATGCAGTGACTTTATCTCAACAAGTACTGGTGTCGCTGTTCCAAGCACGTGAAGCGGGTGCTGGATCGCTGTTCGTGGTGTCTGCAGTGTTGTTCTACACGAAAGCTCCAGCGCTGGTTCCGTTTCTGGCGTCGGTGATTGGATTCAATGAAGACACAAACTCTACTGGAAGTGGCATTCAACAAGCGTTGCGTGCCGAGTATCTTCACATCTTCGGAGACGTCATCCTCAAGCCGATACTGACGGAGAACCGGCTGGCTCGTGAGGTGTTGACATTTCCACCAGTTGCACGTGTCTTGGCGATGGATGCATTGGCGTCAGGTCACGGACAACACGAGCTTACGCTACGTGGACTGCACGGTCTGTTGTGTGAGAGATCTTTCTTGCGACATCATCACGGTCATCGACTTGAGAGCTGGTTGGCTACACAGATTGGAGAGCAGGTCGCTTTACCTGTTCATCCTTTACTGGTCAGTGTGTTGCTCGAGTGGATTGAAAACTACGTGATGGCCTTCGAGTACCCCATCGCCCAAGCTCCTCGTCGACTTCAGTTGTCCATTGTCCCTCTACGAAGCTCCACGTTGTCAAAATGGCTCGCAGCGCCGTGTTTGGAACACGCGTATGACCCCAGTAAAGGACAGGACCATGAGTTAGAGTGGGCACGTGGTGTGTTGGGACTTACGTATGCTCTGCAGTTTAATCAGCGACTGCGTCATGCCACTATGGTCGCTGGAAGTAAGCTCAGCAGTCTGGTTTCAACTTCTTCCGGCGCATCAGTCGCGACTGCGTTAGGACCTGGTGCAGACATCTGTCTGAGCTACGATCTCAGCGCTTTTCCTCTTCGCAATATCGTCGCAATGGCTGTAGCGCACGGCGACCAAGGTGGCGTCTTTGAATATGTGGCTCCGACATTACTGAAGCTCATGATCGAAGA
This sequence comes from Phytophthora betacei, assembly GCA_011320135.1. Taxonomy (NCBI): domain Eukaryota; phylum Oomycota; class Peronosporomycetes; order Peronosporales; family Peronosporaceae; genus Phytophthora; species Phytophthora betacei. The sequence continues at coordinate 96,974 of JAANHX010000444.1, read as the reverse complement.
ACACCCGCAGCTTTTCGATGCTGCTACTGCCTCTGCATCGCCAGGATCGGTATTGCAGTTACTGCCTCTTGCCTCCAGTCCGCGGGATGTCGCGGCACGCGACCTGGCGAGCAGCTGGTTCCGCCGCCGTCGTAACAGCGGCGACCTGCCGAATGTCCGAGTGATGCAGTCTCCTCCGTCCTGGTTAGCAGCTCAAACGCTGTTGTTAGAGCTCGAAGCAGCGCCGATCGACGTCGTGATGCGGGAGTTGCCCGTTCTAGTGGACGGGTTCCTTCCGTATGCAGTGGTGTCATCTCACGCTTCGTCCACATCATGTCGACAAGTGGCAGCATTCTGCTCACAACTTGCAGCGCTGTACGAGATGCGTGCTCGTCGTGAACAGGGGCCAAGTACCTCACTACTGATGAAACTGGTGCATGCTCTGTGCTTCCCGGATGAAAAATGGCGTCAGCAGCAGACTCAGACTCATCAAACAGGCGCATTCCAACTGCTGACGTACATGCAGTTGTTAGAGGAGCCATTCCGGATAGTGGATGACGCCCATGATGGAGTATTCTGTCAACCGGCATTGCTGCGTGTGTTGCTGGGACTCGTCCGAGATGTTCGAGCAGCAGCAAACGTTCACGTGTCCAAGTGTGATCCCAGCTCGGTATCGGTGGAAGGTACGAGTGCATCTGCGTCTACAGCCAGTGTACAGCAGCACCAGCTTCTGCAAGATTGCTTGCTGATACACGGACTTCTCAAGAGACTGCATACTTTGAGTTCAGAACCAAGGGACAACGAGGTGGCTGAAGAGAGTCGTGCACTGCTGTGTGGCCTTGTGAACGAGTTGCTGGCTGCAGATGTTGAGGAATCGGCTTCATCTCCACGTCTGCTACTGGCAATCCACACACAGGGCTATGACACCTTACTGGTTCCTACGCTAGTCGCTGACGTACCGTCTATGAAGCTGTTGTGGGACCACTGGATGGCAGCAACGTCGTCTTCCAGTTCAGGTTCATCATCTCGCTCAGCTACACCAGGCACGAAGCCATTGATGGAGTTCGTCGCTGAAGGAGCTGAGAAGGACCTACCCAAGTGGCGTTTCCGACTACGCGTGGTGCTGTCATTATGTGCAGCATATCTCTCTGGCAGTCGACAGAGCGCAGCAATGCAGCAAGCACTTCGTGTGGTATGGAACAAAATCCGCAATGGAGTTGGCACCACGTGCGAAAACAGTGCCGGATACGTCACTCTTTTGAGCGAGATCTTGCCTTGGATTGTGGACGCATGCTCTGAGAACGCAGACCTCAGCGCGGAGCTGGTGCATTTCTTACTCAAGTTGCAGAGACAGCAGCAAAGTGGACCCAGTAGCAAGGGAAGAGACGTTCGAAGAGCAGTCGACACAGCGGGAAAACCTCAAGAGCAACGACAACTATTGGAGCAAGTGCTACGTGATACTTATGCCTCGTTACTTCAGCAGATCTAAGAGGATGGACGCTGATGCAGTAGGTGGATCATATTTCGGGACGGTGATGCTAATTCTGATGTGCTAATAAAGTGTCGAGGAAACGCCCACTGGGCAAATCAACGCAAGCCTGTTGAGAAGAATTCATGAATGGTAGGACGGTGGTGTCTCGCTCCGACAAGGCATCAGCTACATCTGGCGCTACTCCTACAGGTTCACGGACGTACATCGCATCGCCGCCCAGAGTCCTAAGTCCAAGATCAACTGAGACTGTTGAGAAAGATACAGAAGTGAGCAGCGGCAACGGACTCGTGTATTCGCTTAAGGTTTGTGCTTGAAAGTCTTAACTGTCATCATTCGTGGTGGATTAAACGTGGTTATGTGTCATTATAGACATTCGGACGGAAGAAAGTTGTTCCTGATCGACTTCATCCTCTTGGAAGCGAATCTCCACGTCATCACCGTCATCCGCACAAACATCGTCATTTATCTGCTGCCCCAACATCCGGTACCAGTCCTTACTTACCGCGTGTATCAAATAGAGCTACCCCGGAAGATTCAGACGAGGAAGTGCTCCAATTGAGACGCCTAAATGGCCACTTATCATCGAGTGCGACCGTGATAGAATGGATTCGCTCGTACCAGCTCAAGCGTGGGAATTTCGCGTCATTTGCTGTGTTCACAGAGGTCAAGCTGGACGAAGTGCAGGAAACTTACGTCGAGCAGGTTGGGAGACCAAACGCAGTGGAAGCAGCTGCTTGTTGTGCAACATTACTCAAGATGCCAGGGATCGTAGGATGCTACAATACGTTGCTGGAGAAACTGTCGACAGGGATCCAAGCGGCGATCTATCTCCCTGAAGCTTCGCTGTCATCGGATGTCTCGTCACTGGATGCGATGACTGCGCTCGTACAGAGTTTCTACTCTCGGACTCCGTACTTTGAACGCGTTCGTGAGTTGGAGAAGTCGCTACTTGCTAGTAGAAGTATCATGGATCCGAACGTGCTGAAGGCAGTGACTATAGATGACGTCGCTCGGATCTTCCAGTACGTTCCCTTTGCTCACGTCCAAGCTGGTTTAGCGAAGGTATACGCCACCAACTCGGCCATGCTAGACCAGCTTATCACAGCTCTCCAGTATCAACAAGGACTGCTTGTATTAAGGCGACGAGACGGTAAAGATGTGGATGATCCAGACTACCCTGTACACGTACCGCTTGTCACGAGTGCCCAGATCTGCCGTGCAATCACTCACAACGCCGCGTCTTTCAGCTCCAGTGGTCGAGATATGATCCTCTGCGCCATCGTGGACTTAATTGAGCCGAATTCATTCCGTGACGTGTATCAGCACTTTGATACGCACGGGAAAATGTGTTTCCTGCACCATTTGAGTGTTGTGGAAGGGATGGACAAGCTGGAGTTAGTTGTCGACGCTCTACCGAATGCCGGTGAGTCGCTCTTTCGCTTTTATCTCGCCACATGTTCGGGTCAAATGGGGGATATACTCGATGGCAAGGGAACGACAAGTGAACTTAGCTCCAAGGACGTCTTCTTCTCCAAGTTGTTGAGCTCAGATATGGAGTTTTTCTTTATCAGTGACCTAGCAGCGTACTTAACCGAAGCGCAATGGCATTTGCTGTCGAAGGAGTTTGAGAATGGACACAAAACTCAGACGCAAAGACAGGTTAGTATCAAGACAGAGGAGAGTGCTACGACTGAAGATACAAACGATAGTCACTTGATGTTGTCGGCTTCTGCTTGCAGTGACCGCTTCCAGATGATTATGATGAACTACCTGCGTCACCAGAACTTGTCCAGTGCTCAAGTACTGCAACTAGTGGCGAATACGTTCCTCTCAATGCTGGAGAAGAAGGAGTTCAGTCAACTATTCGACAAGTGCTGGGCTCAGTTCCCTCTCGACAGTCAGTGGTCCAAAGCTTTAGCGGTGGTACAGGATCTTGGAAGTGAGAGTTCGTCAACGCTTGACGTAAATCCGGAGCACATTGCTGCTATCCGGTTGAAAATGTTGAAGAAAATCTTCATGATGTTGACACGAGAGGAGAGAGCTACGTGGATGGACAGGATAAACATTAAGTACCCGACTGAGAGCTACAAGAGGAAGATCCAAGACCTGAAAGATGCAACAACTACTGCACTGAATACACCACCCAATCTAAGTGATCCCTGGACGCACCTCGCTCGCATGAAAGCAGACTTGAAGATACGCTGGCTGGAAGCTATCTTGGAATGCATGCTGAACGATAATGAGAGCTCGGAGAGGTTAGCTGCACTCAAGCTGGCCTTGCTGCCATTCGCTGACGGGAAGATGCCGCCACCACCAACGCCGCCGCAAAAAGTTAAACCAACGCTTGCATCGGTCGGAGAGCTGCTGGATCAGCTCAGCGCTGCTGATAGAGCCGCGCTCTTGGCAAAGCTGATGCCGCCACCAATCAACAAGGCTGCAGAAAACAAGGTGATGGTTGATCGTGCTGACTCACCAGTCAAAGAACTAGAACAACCCAGTGTTCAAGTGGAGACGAGTACTCTCCAAACAACCGAAGTGGCGGCGAGTCCTGAACTCAAGAAAGCTTTGACGGAACTCCTTGATCGTCGGTCTGAATCGCAAGTGCTAGAGATCCTCCAACACGCGCTCGAAGACGACCATGGACACACCACTATCGTTGATACTGTCGAAACTACTCGAGACGTACAAGCAGACCAGACATTAACCCACAGTTTGTCTCGAAGACTCAAGCGCAGACTCACAGCTGTAGCTGCTGTCGCCGAGCCGATTGAATGGCACGAGTACGTCAAAGTCGGTTGTCTGGACGTTGGCTGCCAAACGTATTTCGAAATCGAACAGGAAGCTGCTGATACGTTGAGCCCACTTGGGCTCGAGCCCCCTCAAAGAATAATCTCCGATCGTGAAACCTCTCGAGCGTCGATACCACCGATTAAAACCACACGTGTAGTCCCATTAACGTTAAATGCGCTGCTGGGTAAGAACGTTGGGAAGGGCAAGAAGGAGAGGTATCAGAAGATCAACAGCGTGGCGGTGCCTCGAGCCATTTCTGGCCTCATCACGTCGTGGCGCATGAACACGGATCAACTTGCTCAATTCGCCAAGAAATCGCTCGCGAATGTTTTAAAGATAATTGGAGACGCGTACAGTGAGATGTTGACTGCGACGAAGCGCAAGGCGCAACAACAGCGATCGCTGTACACGACTCCACGTGGCAGTGGTCGAGTGTTGACTCTGTCGCAGATTGTGTATCAGTCTTTCCTTCACAGCTACGGGCTCCCGTCGATCGCAGACATGCATCTGCTGGCGTTCTCGTGTGCAGTTGAGGTTTATCGTACGCAACATCTACGCGTTGAATTCTTTGCCAGGTTCTGCTTTGAAGAAGGACCCAAGTCGGAGCTGACGAACTACTTGGAGTTCCTCGAATGCATCGTATCGGATGATCTAACCGGGACGACGATGATGAGTACGCATCGTCCAGTCACGCCCACTTCGTCCAGTGGTAACACCAGCAATACACGTCAGCCAACTGCATCGAAACGATCGCGGTTTGTTCCTCGACTCCCTGTCCCGGACAAGGAAAGCTGGGTGATCTCTCTGGACCGAGCGCAGGAGATCGCGCAGCTGTGCTTTCGAGATATGCGCAAGACGGCAGTGGCTGCCTTTTGCGAGAATCTGGGTACGATCGCAGCTCAAGGAAACTCGAGTGCCGTTCTCCCACCTCCAATCTCAGTTGGGGTGATACCCGAGACAACAAGCAGCGACCACGTTCTGAATGTTGATCACTTACTTCAACTGGTGGTAGCGGAGTGGAAACTGGAGCAGATTCGTCGTGAACGCCACTTATTTGATGCATTCCGTGCCGGAGACGTGAATGGCGACGGACAGTTAACGTCAGCGGAGTTCACTCAGATCGTGCTGTCCATTGACGCGTCTCGAGATATGGGCGACATTCTACTCATGTACAGTGATACACTGCGTCGTACCGAGTGCGATCAGATAAACCCCGATATATTCTTACAAGTCGCGCGTGAACATGAACTAGATCGTGTGGTCTGGCAGGGAGATGGAGACTTGTTTGGTGTAGTAAACGAAGTGACCGATATGGAGGCGACGTGGGCACATGTACGAGGCTTTTTTGTGGGTACTTTGGAAGCGTTGGCTCGAGACTTGTCGTCTACACACTTTCTCCGTGTGTGTGAAGGCGCTGGATGCGGCTGTCTGAAGTGTCTGCTGGATGGGTATGTTGGTTTCCAGAAGATGCGTCGTGAGTTCGCACTCACGCAACATCAGCAAAGACACTCTGGAACTCTAGGTCGCCGGAAGTCAAGCGTTGGCGTGTCGTCTCAGCTCGTATGGGCTCGCTTCTGGCATTTAATGCGCCAACTACACGATGCTGCAGCGGAGAGCGACGGGATTGTGACTCCATGGGAGGGCGTTTTATACTCCCGGGAGCAACCAGTGCTAGCACTTGCTCCAAGATCCAACAGCCGTCGACGAGACTCGTTGCCCAACTTTTTGTTTCCTGACACCTCGCGAATAACCGCAAAGATGAGCCATGTCCACGACCCAGAAGTTTTTGACGCCCCGACAATTCACGCACAGTTCGCATATCTATTGAATAGTGTGTCAGCAAAGGTCTCAGAATGTACGCCACGGTCGTTGTAAGTGTTTCCAGGCTCCGAATATCGCTTTAGGTATTTCCTAAGGCAAGTTAATTTTGTCCTTTTCAAAAATGACAGCAAGATGTGGTAGTGGAGATGACATGTCACTTAAGATACCAATAATTCAAAGAAAATGTAATGGGAATGACATAAAACTAAAATATACTTTTTAATTTTAACTTTTTTATCATCCCGAAGCACATACACGAATAGCTTCAGGCTTAAAAATTCGTAAGAAGAACCGTTGATCCAGTGCCGCTTGCGCGTTAAAGCAGCTAGGGAGGGTTAATTCACCTACGGTAATTCACTTCGGCTGCGCTTTTGTCGGCATGTAGTGCTACAGTGCTTTGTCAACCGCTAGCGTGTTTAACCGAGCGAAATACAACTTTAGAAATACATCTACTTAATTTGCCTTCTCCGCTTGGCAAACACGTTTGATTTCAGCGATTGGTGTCAAAAGTGATAGAATTCGTATCAAATCAGCTGGTCGTTCTCAAGAAGGAATGTAGATAGAAAAACTACTGCCCTCTCGGCTTGGCGCCGCCGCTCCTAATACCAGGTCACAGTAGATTCCCATTTGCCGAGCACTCGTCGAATGGAACTCGTGAGACTAAGAAAGAGAACCGGAGCATAGTCAAGAATTTGTGTCGTGCCAGTGCTTGTGAGACTCTTACAAAGAGCTTCAAAGAGATCTCTACACTTTGGACAGTTCGAACTTGGTTTATAGCTGTCTGAACCCGATAAATCAACCGAGTCTAATCAGGGTTACCTGCATCATGGCTCATCCCACACGCATCTTTCGTCTCCGCGTGTGCCATGTGTGCAATGCACCATTCCCAACGCTGTTGCAGTGCGCTCACCAGCTTGCTTCTCACGTCAGATCCTTTGTCACAAGTAGATGTGAGAAAATGCTCGTTTCAAATTGAAGTCCTCCAAAATATGGTCAGCCCACGCTCGAAATGGGCCCTTACCATACGACGGGTTAAATTTTCGGGCTCCAAGCAGAACAGACTGCAGCTCCCAAACCTCGTTAAAGAAGTACACTTTTACCCCTAAAATGTTTGGTGTGTTGTCTCGTATGTCCAAAAGTCGATCATCACCACCAAATTCGAGAAAGAAGCAATATTGAGAGCCAAAAATTCCACCACTTCAAAACGTGTTGAGCTGTACATCTCGACAGTAGAATGAACTACGTTTTTTGCGCTGATGGATGTACGCATCTCCTCCTTCACGATGAGCCCTTCTTTAAGGATCGACTTGTCATATTCGCCACAGCGATAAGTTATTGTTAACGATTCTGAGAGTTTCAACGGGCAAATTCACACGTGCACGGTTGTTCTTGTATAATGACGCCGATCGCAACGCCTCAATCACGGCATCACGCTTGCGCTTCCGGTCTATTTCTGTGGAGGCCTTTTCATAAACAACTGCGTGAGCCATTCGAAGATGTGCTGCTGCCCTCAACGTCCGGCCCGCTGAAAGTAATAAGAGATTCGTGCCTGATGACCGGCAACTAACATCTGCTAGGAATACCCAGCTTAAGTACACCTTAGGATTCTCCACAAATTCCACGGGACCCCCCCCCCCCCCCCCCCCCACACACACACTCGTTGATGAACGAGGTTTCAGAAGCTGTCGGTGGTCGTAATTGAAAGCCAGCAAGTGCCACAAAGCTTGAAACAACTTCTCGAACCGTAACAGGAGGCTTGACCCTCACCCTTTTAGGCAAATACGCTCGGTCTCAGCGCACGCCGTGTCCTTGGTCACGTGCGTGTCTCATTAGTCGCCGTGCCCGTGCTCTCTCTCTCTCTCTCTCTCTCTGCACTTATTCACAGCGCTCGCAGAGTCCTCAGTCACTTCAGCGCTACTTGTTCACTGCTCAGTTGTCAGCTGCTCTTGGTGCTTTGGACCCGGGAAGGTGGTGGTACTTACAAACACGTAAGTAGAGTAGTGGATATCTGTCAATACCGTGCCGCCTTCGCGAGCTCAGCGTGAACGCCAGACACGTGGGGCGAGCACAAGTTCGATCGCGTGCGTTGTGCTCGCAGCTCTTTTATTTAATGGCGCAAGCAATAAAATCTCATTTTTCGAGCTCGCACAAAACTTCTGAGCTCACAAATCTTGGTTTGTCTGCTCGTGTACCCATGTGCTCGTCGAATGCGTAATTTAAACGTACAGGCAAGAGTGGTATTGTTGCATATTCGATGGTTCGATTCGTCGCATGACTTTGAAGACTTTTGATCGGAAGTGCCCCAGATGTTCCACTAAAGCCTTTCCGATATGCTGATTTTAACGAAGCAGCGTACGTGTTTGAAGTGCAACATCGTTTGCATCATTTCTACAAGCGACCTGAGCGATCCTTGCACCAGGTTGTTAGATTGTGTGTACTTCAGAAGAACACTAAACTAATGCAACTGCAAGTGAAGAACAGTGGATCTATGGGAATATCTCATCTTAAGGTGGCGATTGTGTCGGACAAGATTAAAAAGTTCCGTGGTGTGTTGATGAAGGCGACGAATTCAATCGTCTATGAAGCCCATTAGTTTCCTCCAACATACAGCTTTTCAGATGAGCTAGCTGAAAATTTTGGTCCCCCAGTGCGTGAAAGACATGTTACAAACTGCATTGCAAATCGAATTGATGGCGAGCTTTCTCGCTGGATGGACGACCCTGCCGAACTACGCGTTATTGAGGGAAAACAAGTGTCGATTTCGTACGCTTGGAAACCGATGGAGCAGTCAGGAGAGCATCTTATACTACCGAGAGCAGCCGAGCTTCTCTGTGCCGTCCCAGCCTCTTCAGCTCACATAGAGCAAGCTTTCACTGTGGCGGGGACTATGGTAACCTGGTAGCGCACGAGATTGTCTCCGCAAAACATTGACATGGCAATCGTCTTAAACATTAACAGTAAGATTGTTGACCTTGCTCAATGCCAAGCAATTCCTTCGAGCAAAATTGAGGAGTACGTACCGGCAAGTATGACATTTCCAATTGAAATGGTACCCGATGAATTTGGAGAAGATTTAATTATTGACCTTTTTTCGAGTACTAGCCTAGATGAGCTGTGACGATTATCTCCTCAGCAGCTTCTAGTCTTGCGAACTCGGCGTGCGACTCGTACTCATCGCCGCGCTAACTGCTCATATAAACACAATAAAAAGCTAGTGACATGCCTCGGTTTTTCAGAAATTAGTTTGTGGCGTAGCGGGATCAGCAAAATCTGCGAGATTGCTGGATCCAACTTACCAACTGCACCCAGACACCGACTAACGGAGGGATCCCCCGATGATCCGTGTTCTGCTGAACTTTCCTCACCTTGTGTATCCGTCGGTAGGGCGGGATCTTGCTCTCTCGATAACTTCCGAAGAGTTCAAGTGGTGAAGCTTGAGCGTCTTGGCGAGCCGTGGGGATGGAGTGGAGCAGCAGTGGAAAATCTTCACTCTGCGTCCGTGGATGATTCCGAATCCTAAGCGAATATTCGAGCTTATGGATCCGGGGCCTAGATCGTGGATCTGGCCGTAGGGTTGCCTTGCGGGTGTGTCCCTTGCCTTTGCGTTTCCTTTACGTCGTACTTGCCGCCTCCTGTGACGGGATCTTGAGAGTTGAGACCTTCTAGGGTGTAACCGACCAAGTAGTAAATTCGGTCAACCTGTCGGATCTGCACGTATATAGGAAAAGCTCACTAGGTTGTAGGATCTGGCCAGTGTATTATCCCGTTATCACTACCAACACTAGATTCGCAATTCCCAACCTTCTCCGAGCTCGCACGGCCAATGTAGTTCCGGTTCTTGAGGGCAGGAAGGCACTTGCGTGTTACTGTGCAAATTGAAGACTGTATTGATACTTAAGCCTATACCTGCCTGGATTTCTACCTTCAATGTCTTTTACTTGTTAAATCCCTTACCAGGCTCGGCTGCATGTCCCTTCTTTCCTTGACCCATCATCCCAGCTGTATTATCTTCAGATCCACCGGATCCATGGCGTAATCATTATGGTCATCCTATTAGGGTACACTCATCTGGATCCAGGTTGCTTGGATCCACTTCACTGTAAGTGTACACTCGTCATGGATCTGAGCTCTCAATCATCCAACATCATCTTGCAACCGTCTGTGATCTCCATTGTTCCACGAAAGTTCGAGATCCACTGTATCCATCATTCCTGCATCCTGGATCCAGGTCGTTCTATGCGGGATCCTCCCTCCTGGGATCCGCACTCGGAAGTATGGGATCCGGGACACCTCGCGGTGGATCTTGGCTTCTCATTAGTCGTGGATACTAGATCCACCCTCAAATGACACCTACCTCCATTCCTTCATAGGATCCACACTCGATCCACCGTTACATAGTTTGTCCCATATCCACCTAAGTGAACCCAGGTAAGGGTGGATCCGACATTAGTCTTGGTGGATCCTACCCCCCCCGTACATCACTCATACCAGATCCATCGTCGTCTCATACGGGGTGCTGCTCGTCATGGCTAATCCACCACCGGCAACTTGCATCCGCGCCGGACGATCCAAATCCTCTCTAATCACTTGAAATTGTCACTGATTCGGAATAGTGACCCCGCGTTAGGCTCATTCTCTTATTTCTGAGAAAGCACTTCACCACAAGTACGCTGTCGGCGCTGCACAACAGCGTTCACGGCGTGCACTACCAGCATCCACAACCGCTTCCTCATCTTCGTGACACATGTCTCCCACCAAGCGTACCAGCAAATCGCCGGGCAAGGCCCCATCCACCACTCCTCCGGTCAGCCCTTCTTCAATGTCACCCACCGATCTGCGTACTCTAGCCCAGGCTCTTTCCGATCGGGTGCAAACCTTGACGGCGGAGCTCCAGACGGCTCAAGATGCCCGAGACCAAGCTGCGTCTTTGCACGCCACCCAACTTCAAACCTTGCGAGCCCAGGTCCATGACCAGGCTATGGAGATCCAGGGGTGGGAGCACCGTGCGGCCTCTCGGTCGCAGGACCTACGACTCTTGTTGGCCGATCAAGCGGTCGAGATCCGCGACTTGACCGGACGGCTGGATCGCGCCTCCCGTCAGCGAGATGGCATGCGGGACGACAACGACCACCTCCTTAGGGAGATGGCGCTCGCCGGATCTGAGATCCACCAGCTTCAATCCCGGATCCATGACCTCGAGCGGGATCTGGAGGATTTCCAGACTGCTAGTGCAGCCGCGGACGAGAGCTTGGATCGACTCCGTGACGAGTTGCGGCTGACCCAAGAAGAGGTGGTGACTAACGACTATGTGGGATCCACCCATGGCGGATCTGCATTAGGGTCGGCGCGTGGAGGGTCCCCCGCGCCAAAACCACCTCCCTCGTCGCCGGATGCAGCTCTGGCTCGTCTCTCTGAGGAGCTGAAAGATACCAAGGAGTCACTCGAGAAAGCGTCTGCCGGGCGGGATTACGCGCTCGAAGAATTCGTACGCCTAACTCAATTGCGCGACGAGACCCAAGCGAAGTTGGCGGACACTGAACTCCAGCGGGACAAGGCGGCTACCGAGTGGGCGGATGCCAAGCGAACGCAAACGGAGCTGGAATCCAAGCTCCGCCGCACGAGTACGTGGATCCTCTTTTGGCCCCCGCTAGTAACCCCATATTCACTTGTTATGTCGATCCAGGTGACAAATTGAAGGATGCCGAGGCAACCGCAGCAAAACTCCGGGATCAACTCGCTGCTGCTCATGTTCAGCACCAGCAGCTAGTTCTGGAGCGCGATCGCGGCTTGTCGGAGCGGGATTTGGCACGCCGACGACTGGCGCTGGTGACAGCTGCTGTCTCGGATCCCCTTCCCCCCTGTCTGGACCCTCCCCTGCTGCCAGCGTTTCTGCCTCTCTACCGTCTGCAAGTGGAGCGGATCCGTAGGATGCGAAACGACCGCGTAGTGCATCTCCCGCTCCTAGCACTGGATCCCCTTGTCCTCACAAGCATGCCCGAGCTTCCCCAAAGCCAAGCCCAAAACCAGTTCGGCCTCCAAGGCAGCCTCTCAGGTGGGATCCACGTCCCCGTCCAAGCCGGGATCCACGTCCACGTCCAAGGCGGGATCCACATCAACGTCCAAGCCTTCCGCCTCCCCCTTGAAGTCTGGTGCCGGATCCAAGTCTGAATCCGTTGCCACATCTAAAGCCGGCTCCGTAGCTACGTCCAAGACGAGTACGGAACCCAAGGTTAGATCCACTGCTGTCACGTCAACATCTGGGTCTGGGCCCAAGACAGGATCCGCTGTTGCACTTCAACCGGGATCCACATCATCCCAGTCCGGATCGTCTACCAAGGCTGGATCCGCGGCATCCAAGTCGGGATCGGCATCCAAGGCCGGATCGAAGGTGTAACGGGGTAAGATATACCGTTACTAGCTTACACTATAGTGCGGAGGAAGCTCGCAATAATAAAACCAAGTCTTAGGTTTGTGTCAAATTCAACTCTGATTTATTTAGGACCAGGGCGGCTACCCCTGGCCTCGTGTGAACCACTCAAACACATGTCTATACCTGATTGGTCAATAAGTGAGTCTGGCTCCTCACTATCAACCAATCAGATGATGACACCTTGGCACACGCTACCCGTGTGCCACTTTACCTACTTATGTAATAACTAAGGAAATATCTACCTACTTATGTAATTGGAGTTGGGCCCATTACATCACCCTCCTCTCTAAGTTGCGCTTACGCAACATAAGCGCACGGAACACATTTGAAGAAAACTCGAAAACCCAGCGGAGCGAAGATGGCCGAGGACAACACGACGCAGTCAACGGGCGTTAGCACCAGCGCGACGCTGGTGACAGCAGCAAACATCGACACACTAACGGCGGCGGTAACCCAGACAGCCGAGACACCGGCGGAGCCGACAGTCACGAGGGTCAGCGCCGGAAGCACGCGGTCGAGCGTGATGGACGACGCCCTGGTTCCCTGGGACCTGTACGACTTGTCAGGAGCGGAGAACCCGGATACGCTCGACACTATGAAGAACCACTTTCGTCGCTTCCGCGCGACGCGGAAGAAATACATTGAAGGCGCTGATCGTGAGGGACTTCGTCGCTCCTGGTGTGCCTTCATCCGGCGATGGAACCGGATGTCGCGTGCTGGAGAAAGCTTTGTCGACTGGTTGGCGTATCGCGAGGAAATCCTCGCGGATCATTCGATTGGAGAGCTGCGCGTGAAGGTCTGCAACAACGCGTGGGATATGGATCGACTCTGCTTCGTGCACGTGAGAGAGGGATGTGAGTCCTGTGGTACTTCAACCCGTCCGACTCAACGCGAATGGAGGGAACATCTCGCTGAGCGGCCACTCAGCGGAGAGGAGTCGGGATGGATCGGGAAGTACGAGCACACCCTGTCCAGTATGGATCAGGCGGCTAATCGCGGCGGCTCACGCCGACGTTGCACGCGTCGGAGCGCGGCGTCGTTGTCGCCTCCTCGTGCGGGTCGTTTTCGTGGCCGTTCTCGATCTCGTTCACGGTCTCCGCGGGGTGACCCGCGGAATTCTTCTTCTCAAGCAGCATGGTCTCATACTCGTGGACCACGTCCGGAACGTCGCGGAGAAGGTTGGCGCGGGGCTCCCACGTATCATGTTCTGGGGGATAACCGAGCCAACGTACCAAGTAGCGGCGCGCGGTCGGAACCGCGCAAGGAACACGACTACGGACGTTTCGTTGAGCGGTCGAGCTGTGGGGATCTTCGTGGTCAACGATACGCTCCACAATCCAGCGCGCATCACCCACCGAGTCAATTATCGGTGGTGGGCCTTCACGATGATACGGCGTACGCCCTGTACGTTCAGGGCGAGGTGGAGGCAGCTTCGAACCGCGCGTTGGACGCTCAGGTTGGAGCTGAGCGGGCGGAAGATCGTGCCTGGCGGGCTGAGCAGATCGCGTCGGAGCTTCGTCAGTCCAATCGGGAGCTGTTATCTCGCCTACGGGGATTGGAAACGCATGTGCTTGGCTCTGCCCAGCAGGGAGATCGTCCGCGAGAGCGGGCGCCAAGGGCTGACGGCTTTCTGGCACGTCAGGCTCGTCGGGCTGGTCGCCCGACGCATGCTCCGTCTGCTGGCTCGAATCAGGAATCGTCGCAGGGAAGTACCGCTTGAGTCGCCCGACGTAAAACGTCGGGTGGAGTCTAAGTGACGACGGGATGTCCAAGGTGTAGGCGTCGCCCACAGCCTTGGTTACACGAAAAGGACCGATGAAGCGTGGGGCAAGTTTGTTGGCGCCGAGGTTGGTCACGGCGGAAGCGCGGATTCCCTCGGTCGATAGGAGAACGCGATCACCTATCTTGAATACATTCACGTTCTTTTGACCGTGCTTATCAGCTTGTTCCTTTTGCTTGTCCACTGCGTTCTGCAGTGCGTCGCGGACGAACCTTGCGATGGATTGCCTTTGCATGACGAATTCCGCAACTGCCGAGCGATCGGCAGGAAGCACCGAGGGTTTCGGTGTATAGTTTGCCGTGGTAACTTCTTGCTCACGAATCTTGCGGCCTGGATCGATCAAGTTCTGCGACGTCCATCTCGTTATCGGAGATGCAGTATGCCGAGTAGGCTCGATGGACTGCTTGGACGGAGAACGAGTCAGGACGTTCGCACTGGCTACACCCGAAGATAACCCTGAAGTCGAGTGCGCCGGCAGGCTTGTTGACACCGGTGAGGCTACCGGTGCGTGCTGAGACACCGGTTCACGTACCGGTGATGACCACGACACGGACACGTTGTCCCTAGAGCTGAGCGCAGCTTCAGCATCCATGTCGACCGAAGGAGGTTCTCCCCCACCAAGGGTGGAGCCGCCAGCATCCGTGGGGTGACCCACGGCGAGAAGTGCCGGAACACGTGGGTGGCGAGCGTTGTTCACGAAGAACGGCGTCATACCCGTCGAGGAGTGCTCGGCGTTGTTGAGTGCGAACTCGGCTAGCGGTAGGAACGAGCTCCAGCTCGTGTACGAAGTTGCATAGCTGCGGAGAACGTCTTCAAGGACGCGGTTGACGCGTTCTGTTTGTCCATCCGTCTCCGGATGTGCCGCAGTTGACATCAATAATTTGGTTCCCAAGAGCTCGAAGAGGCGTGACCAGAACGCGGATGTAAACCGCGGGTCGCGGTCGGACACGATAGACTCCGGCAGGCCGTGGTGACGAAAAATCACGTCGACGAAGTGGGCCGCGGACTCTTCCGCGGTGATTGAGGCCGCCACCGGAACGAGATGGACCATCTTGCTGAAACGATCGACGAATACAAGTACACCCGTGCGCCCGGCTGTATCGGGCGGAAGACCGAAGATGAAGTCCATCGAAATGGAGCGACAGGCTTCCGTGGCGACCGGAAGAGGGCGCAATGGGGCCTGAGACGTCAAAGACGGTTTGACTCGCTGGCAAGTTTCACATGTGCGGACCCACTTGCGTACCCACTTGTACATATGCGGCCAATAGAAGTCTCTCGACAGAGCCGCGTACGTCTTCTCGCGACCGAAATGTCCTCCAGTCGGGGCGTCATGATACTCGTGGATTATGCGCGCACGTAGATCAGCGTCGTTTGGGACGACGACTCGAGATCCATCGAACCTGTCGATGCTGTACTTGAGCAGATTACCGTCCAGTCGATATCGATCGATCTGATTCCGCGTGGTCTTCGACAGGGCACTTAGCGTGTCACTACTAGGAGCACGCAGGTGCTTCATGATGGCGCCGTATATAGGGTCATCATCGTACGCTGTAGCAATCTCGTCGCCCAGCGGGAGCGTGGGCGTGGTCAACGTCAAGTTGATGCCTGACGACACGCAGACCGCACATTCGTCGTCGTCCTCATCAGCGAGCTGATGTCCTAGCGCTTCACGGGGATCGTAGTCCGGACGCCGAGACAGCGCGTCGGCGAGAATGTTATTCTTGTCCGGCTTGTAGTGAACAACGAAGTTGTACTCGGAGAAGAATGACAGCCAACGGGCCATCCGTTGCGACAAGTGAGGGCTCTTCATCGCTGTCCGCAGCGATGCGTGATCAGTGTAAACCGCAAATGACTGTTCACCGAGCAAGTACACTCTGAATTTGATCAGAGCGTACCGCATTGCCAGGAGCTCCTTGTCGTGGACTGGGTAATTCTTCTCGGCTGGCTTCAGTTGGCGCGACTGATAGCTGATAACGCGTTCGTGTTCGTCGTCATCGAACTGCATCAGCGCACAGCCGATGGCAAAATCGCTCGCGTCGCAGACGACGTGGAATGACTTTGAGTCATCAGCAAGCTTCAGTATCGGCGCAGACGCCAAGCTCTTCTTCACCGAGTCGAATGCAGCTTGGCGGTCCGATTTCCACTCCCAGATCACGTCCTTCTTCAGCAGCGAGGACAGCGGCTGGATCAACCCAGCGTAATTCTTCGTGTACTTGTGCAAGTAATTGGCCATGCCAAGCCACTGACGCAACTCAGTGGGGCTTGTCGGCGTTGGCCAAGCACAGATAGACGATACCTTCTCGGGATCCGCGCGCACACCGTTCTTGCTCACGTAGCATCCCAACACCGGAATCTCCGGTGCGCAGAAGACACATTTCTTCAGGTTTGCGTAGAGCTTGTTCTCTCGCATCACCTGGAAGACTTGTCTCAGGTGTTTCAGATGTACGTCCACGGCACTGAGGTTGCCCTCAGCGCGGCTGTGCACGAAGATGTCGTCGAAGTAACTCGGCGCGAAGTCTCGAAGCGGGCGAAGCACATGGGAGACCATGCAATTGAAGGTGGCAGGCGCGTTCTTGAGGCCCTGTGGCATCACGAGCCACTCCCAGAGCATCCCGCTCGGTGTACTTACGGCGGTGAGAGGCACATCAGATGTTCTCATCAGGATCTGATAGAATCCATCGGTCAGGTCGATGGCGCTGTAGATGACGCTGCCAGTCATGGAGTCCAGTACCATGTCCTTCCGAGGAATAGGAGTCTGCGCGGGGATGGTGGCATCATTCAGCTTGTTGAATGCGTGAACGATACGCCATCCCCCTGTAGCTTTCTTCACACAGAACGTTGGACTGGAATGGGGAGAGGTACTCTCACGCACGTGACCCGCCTTTCGGCGGCCCTCGAAGAAGTCATCGATCGCTTTCACTTGATCACGCGGAAGTGGCCATTGTCTGGTAACGCAGTACTTCGTACCTGGCGCGATGTCGATCTCATGCTGAACCCCACGATCCGCCGGTAGTTCGGCGGGGATCTCATCCGGGAAGACGTCGGCGTACTCGCAGGCGGTGTCGTATACGGGATTCGCTGACTCCCGCAAGGCCTCCCAAGACTGCGTTTGGAATCGTTCCTCTCGAGCAGACTTAGATTCAGCACCTAGCGGACGTGAACGTTCACTGTCCGTTGCGACCGCATTTGCTGCCTCATCCACCGAGACTGCCTCGGTGACCAAGCATACTTGCTCGACGTCTCCAGCCTTGAGGTCCCGAAGAAAGTTCTTCCAGGACAAGCCTGGAAGGCGTGTGATCGCCGCCGCTTCGCGCGGCGGGGTCGCGATTGCGATGCTGCGCGACCGATTCGGGCCTCCTTCCACGTACTCCAGCGCGCTGACCGATTCCATCGGCGGGCTATCGCTGGTCGTGTAGTCTCGACGAGGTTTCAGGCGTCGTCGCTTCGACTTCTTCATCGACTTCCTCGAGCTTACGCTCGAGTCTGACGCACTGCTACTCGACGATGCATCACCCTCCTCTAGGCGCGGGAGACCGTACTCGACCGGGCCGGGAACACGCGGGAGCCCCTGCTCAACCGCGGCATCGTTTGACGGGAGCCCAATCTGCTCGACCGCCGAATCGTTCGGCGGGAACCTCTGCTCTACCGCCGTCTTGTTGTGTGGGAGCCCCTGCTCGACCACTGTCTCGTGTTGTGGGAGCCCCTGCTCGACCATCATCTCGTGTTGTGGGAGCCCCTTCTCGACCACCGTCTTGTACTGTGGGAGCCGCTGCTCAACCACCTCATTATCTACCTCGCGAAACCGCGAGGGCTCTTCGTCCAACAACGTAGCACAAGCCATGCAGAGAGGGCCATCGCTCGCTCTGTGCACTGCTTGTGTCGTTGCTGTTTTGTCGACGACTGTGACATGGGGCCAGTCTCTTGGCGCCACCAAGAGGTGTGTGAAGACCTCGCTCACGTCGAATCCACGTCGACGCTTGACTGATTGGGCCAGCCAGTCAATCTCTGGCTGATATCGCGCAAGCCAAGGGATGCCCAGGATGCAGTCAAACGCGTAGTTCATCTCGATCACCAAGAAGTCGTCCTTGCTACGGAAGCCGTCGAACGTGTACGACAAAGACACGTCACGCCGCGCAACGCGGCGAGCCTTACCATCTGCGAGTTTGACTTGGATCTCGCCCGGACCATTCCGGACGCGGACGTTCTTGGGTAGTACCGACAAACACGACGCGCGAAAGAAGTTGTTGGTCGCTCCTGAGTCCAGGAGCGCGCGCAGTGGTCGCCGGGCACCGGTGACGTGGAGGCTGACAATGATCAGTCTCGAGTCGCCCGGCGTAGTGGTGGCATTGGTGTGTGCTTGGAGCACGGGAGGGCTCGAAGGTTGGGCTGCCACCGGAGGGCCCGGTCCTTCGTTAAAGCCAGTAGGGCGCCCCGCACCTACTGGTCCTGGTCGTTTTTTGAATGAGCGACCGAGGAGTGTTCCGCGTCGACGTGAGAGACGACGGGAGCTGGCGCGCGGCACTCCGCCGCGCGATGACCCTTCTTCCCACAGCGGAAGCAAATGAGGGAGCGATTGCTTCGCCCAGCGCTGCCGCGGTAGGACCCGCGACGTCGATCTCCATGGGCTCGAAGGTAGACTCTCGGGCTTCCGCAGGTATGGCTGCGGCGTACGATGCAGCGACCATGTAATCCTCGCGGATCGCGAGTGCAAACGCCTCCTCGAGAGAGGAGGGCTCAGCTCTGGTGAGGCAGTAGCGGGTCATACCCTCGCGCATGCCGAACACAAATACGTGGACTTGCGAGGCCATGTCGATTGGCTTGGTCACGATGCATGACGCCAGATGTCGCGTCTTCTGGACGTAATCACGCATGGACATCTGCCCTTGTCGCAGAGCGAAGAACTCTGCGCGAACGCGAGACTCATCTTGCGGAGGCTCGAACGCGAGGCGCAAGTCGCTCTGGAGAGTTTCCAGAGTCGGGAAAGCCTCGGGGTCGACAACCAGCTTCCCGAGGGCCCATTCTTTGGCCTTCCCGGCTAACCGGGAGAGGAGGAAGTTCATCTTGGCCGATGACGCCTCGATGCGTCGCGAGGCGATAGCGATGTCGATCTCGCGGAACCACCGGTTTAGCGGAAGCCGGTTTTCACCGGCGCCAGAATACGTAGACGTCTCCATCTTGACGACGTCATTCTGGGATGGACGCGAGGGAGTTGACACCCGCCGATTCGCATCGGCGAGCTCGCGTTCCATGAACTCTTGTGCTGCAAGACGTTGCTGGTCGGGCGTCGCTGAGCTCAGCAGCGATGCGACGACAGCGTCTCCGGACACCGCCACGAGGCGGTGAAGCGCTTCCCACTCCACGCGAGTGAGATGGGGGAATGCAGCATGCTCCAGGGTCGCCCCGGAGATCTGGACTTGGCTCATCGTAGACTTGGTCGTTGGAAGGACTACAAAGTGCTACCAGGTGTAACGGGGTAAGATATACCGTTACTAGCTTACACTATAGTGCGGAGGAAGCTCGCAATAATAAAACCAAGTCTTAGGTTTGTGTCAAATTCAACTCTGATTTATTTAGGACCAGGGCGGCTACCCCTGGCCTCGTGTGAACCACTCAAACACATGTCTATACCTGATTGGTCAATAAGTGAGTCTGACTCCTCACTATCAACCAATCAGATGATGACACCTTGGCACACGCTACCCGTGTGCCACTTTACCTACTTATGTAATAACTAAGGAAATATCTACCTACTTATGTAATTGGAGTTGGGCCCATTACACAAGGCGTCCAAAACTGGATCCAAGACATCTAAAACCGGATCCGCCGTTACGCCAAAGACGGGATCTACGTCCAAGACTGGATCCACCACCGCGCCGTCGGCCCAGGCTGACACTGAAAGGGTGGATCTAGCCCAGATTCAGGTGCACGCCGGTAGACTTTCATGTAAGGAAGCGTGGATTAGAATAGCTTAAGCAAAAATGTTAGCTCGACCCAGTTTCCAGTCGCTAGTTACTACTACGAAGCGAATCCACGAAGATCGAAACTGGGGGCGTGGCGTCAAAGAACGATAGGAATCAGGTGGTCTTGGGCTGAACATTGAAGAACTTACCCACCAGACGCTGGATCTGATGTCCTGGGTGTTGGTTCGGATCCCCCCGAAACTGGATGCGCCAAGGCTCGGCGTCATCAATCTCTTGCAAGCCCTCCAGTAGGTTCGTGGGTTCTGGACGATGGAAGTTGGGATCCTCCAAGTTGGCTTGACGGGATACGGATCCCGGAAACCAAGTTACCTTATCCCCGCGTCGGGGAAGGTGCAAGAAGGATGGATCCAACAAAACATCCACGTCAAACCAACCGTCCTGGATCGCCAACACGAGGATCACGAGAACTTTCTTCCAAGCTTGACCGGCATGGCTACGTCTGTTGCCACGCTGCTTGTTGAAGTTGAACAACCAGATCGAACCCCGCAGTTGATTGAGAGAGATGGGGAACCGGTGCGTGCCTACCCATATGGCAATCCGGTGTTTGGAAACGAAATCCCGGAACGCACGAACGAACAATCCGAGACGCCCGCGCACGTCACCCCGGAAGCTAACCGGATCCACCAGTGTGGTTGCCAGCGTATCCCACGGGGCAGCATTTTGCTATTCTTCCACGTGGGTCTGGTGATGAGCGAATCCACATAGCCGGCCGTCGGGATGACATCCGCTTCCCGAGGGAATATCCATTCAGCTCGAAATGGCAGCTCAGGAAACAGGACATTGATCTTCATTGAAATAATGGCGACCCGGTTCAGTTTCTTGGTGGACCAATGCTCAATGTCTCTGGTGGCGAAGGCCACAGGAGCACGCCGACCAGGAATGCAGGCAGCATCCGGACCAAACGGGGCCACGGGGAGCTTCCCTGGCAATGACGAGTTAGGAGGAGCGGGGATCAAGACAGATCCGGGGGATCCGCCACCATGAGGCGATCCCCCTCCACCACCACTACCCGACCCACCGTCACTGTCGACTTGGATCGCGGATCCCGCGGTGCCGGCTCCGGCTCCGGCTGTACCAGTGACTTGCGGGGGCGGTGTCGAGAGGGATCTCCGCCGGGCTTCGGATCTAAACTGGGACAAGGCCCGTCGCGTGTCTTCCTCCAAGGCATCATCAGCGGCTCGAGCCTCCTCCGAATCCTCCGGACTTTCATCGTCATCGTCATCGTCGTCGTCATCGCCCTCATCGTCCAAAGTGAAGGAATAAGGGCCGGAGGACAGCGTACGCTTCGATGACGACCGGATAGGAGGCCCCGAGCCGTCGGACCAGTCTGATCCCTCATCCTCGTCATCCTCCGAGCTGCCAAGTCCACAACCAGTGGGAATGACACGTTTGGATTTCCCGGATCCAGTGCTGGCCGGAGGAGGGCCGGTGGAAGCTGGCTGGGGAACGGCAGGCGTCGTCACCGAAGGGCCAGCGGAGGATCCCGTCTGTGACGAGCCGGATTGGGCCGTGGACACGACTAACCCCGTCGTAGAAGGGTAATCGCCGCAGATCCGGCCGAAACCAACACCTGGATCCGGGCTAGATCCACCTTTTCAGTGTACACCTGGATCTGGGCTGGATCCACCCTTTCAGCGTACACCTGGATCTGGGCTGGATCCACCCTTTCAGCGTACACCTGGATCTGGGCTGGATTCTGGATCCGGGTTGGATCCACGCTTCGATTTCATCCGGACCCAGCGCCGACGACCCAGTTTCAATTGGGTCAGTATAGTTCGGGCTCTCGAAAGCTCGCGCTTGAAATCAAGCAGGACTCTTCGCACGTAAAACGTCACTCTTTATGCATAAACATTCACTCCTTCCTCCTAATCCACCCTTCTCCTGTGGATTCGTCTTCTCTTTCTTTCCGATGTGACCAACTCACATCAGCGATCCTCCTCCTGCCGACCCACACCCTTCCTGTGGGTCCTTCTTCATCCTCCCATCGACATGACCAACTCACATCCATGGATCCCCTTCCTACTCTTCTTCATGAGACTGCACCACGCCGAATCTGTTACGATTCGTACGATCCCGCAAGAAATCATAGAGTAATGCTCCACAGTTCAGATCTGCCTCGTATACCCAACTGGGTTCGTCATATCCACGCCAGTACACCAGAAATTCGCGGTAAATCCGTCCGTATCTAGTCCGCTTCCCTGACCTCATGTCGGTGAACTTCTCGACTTCGAACTCGTCGGCTTCGAGATCCACGTTCTAACTATCTTCCGGTAGGAGGACTTCGTCAAAATCCACCCGGTCGGATTCATCCACCGAAAGACGGGTTTGCGGCCGGTCCGGATATTCCTTGACCAACTTCAGCTTGGATACGTGTACTACAGGGAACAAGCGATATTCCGTACCTGCCGTTTCGAACTTCACCGCAAGTTCCCCTATCATTTCGCTCACCCGGAACGGTCCGTGCCATAGATGGGCCAGTTTGCGGGCGTACCCTTCCTTCACTCGATCTAAATAAAGCCACCCCTGCGATCCCACTTGAATTTGATGTGGACGGGCGTCTTCGTTGTGTCGATCCGCTCGATCTTGTATCGCACTCCGCAGCCGTTCGTTCACTTGGAATCTGGCTTGCCGGTAGTATTTCTTGACTTGGTATCGCCATCGTCTTGGATCTCGGTTTCTCCTCTTGGTGCTACATACCGGAATGACCGCTTCTAGGGTGGATTTAGGATCCCACCCATGTACCAAGTAAAATGGGGTGTCACCCCGGATCCTGTCTTGGGCGGTGAAGGGAAGTCGCTCTGCGTACTCATCCCAATCCCTCTGATCCAAATCCTGGACATACATCTTGAGTGCTTTCGTGATCGTCTGCACCATGCGTTCGGCCGATCCGTTAGCTTGGGGACGATATGCCATGGTTGCCCGCTGTCTCTGCCCCAAGATCTGGTTGAAATCTCGAAAGAAATCAGACATAAAGCCTGGCTCCCGATCATGCCTAATCATCTCACTAGCCCCAAATCTTCGGAAAACGCACTCCTCGTACGATTCGGCAATGGTTTGTGCAGTTCTAGACGCACTAGCTTTGGCTATCACGTATCCGGTAAACAGATCCACCCAGATCAACAATTCTGTGTTTCCTTTGAACGACTTGGGCAACGAGGGGATGTGATCCATGGCTATGATTTGGAAAGGGTAAGTCGCTTGGACATTCCCAGGTGACACCCCTTCGATTGTGGGCCTGCCCTTGCCTGTCTCACAATCCACCCATTCACCGACATACCGTTGCACGCTCTTGTGGAAACATTCCCGGATCCGCTGGTAGGTCCGACCAAGTCCCTGATGTCCACCTTCTAAACTAGCGTGATAGTGATGTAGGACATCCTGTTGTAAGGTTTCTGGCATCACCAGTCTCATCAATCCATCCCGATCCTCGTTGCCTCTCTTCGTAGGGGGACAATAGAAGAGCAAGTCATTCAGATCCACTGCATAATCCGTAGCAACCATACTGTAGGATTTGATATCCTCCCGACTCAGGTCTCATACATCCCCCATCAGATACTTCTTTAGTCCCAAGATCCACGCTTCTTCGTTCTGTGCTTTGAGGATCCGCTCAATGCGGACTCCCTTCACAAATGGTTCATCGAGAATCTGGGGGCTGGATCCAATCCTTCCTCTGGACCTAGTGACAGCCATTACCTGGACTGTCCTTTCCCGGATCCAACCACCACCACCTCATCTAGGCGGCTCAACGTAACGAGATCCTGCTGCTCGGCCTCTCTCTCCACTTCGACACCACATTGATTCCGTAAAGCGACACTGGCCAAGCTATCTGCACTGGCATTCCAATCTCGCTTGACATGCACCAACTCGTGATTCATCCAACCACGCAGGTGGATCATCACTTTCTGCCGTAACAGTGTTAGGGCCGGGGCCTTGCAGTCAATCTCACCTCGCACCTGTCTGATCACCAAGTTTGAATCCCCACAAATCACCAGCCTTTTCGGATCCTGTCCCTTTAGTAGATCCAAACCCAGCAGGAGCCCGTTAAACTCTGCTTCATTGACGGTGAGGCCCTCCGCATAAGTGGATCTGGCGCGTACAGCTTCCCATCCGGGCAATTTCCACAGGATGGCGCTGTATGCTTATCCACCGCGTCGCACGCGAGCAGATCCATCGAAACTCAGAGCGCACAGATCCTCATCCACTTGTACCATCGGGATCGGGATCTGGATCCGGCGTTTGGGCTCTTTCCTAGGAGCAATCCTAGTCAGCGCTTTGTCCATCTCGGCTCTGGGTGTGATGCTCGCGGCCAACACTCCCAGTATCTCTTCTTCCGCTTTCGAACATTTCACAATCTTCAGTGTCCAAGGTGAAAGTAAAGCTGCCCACTGTCCTAAACGTCATTGTAACCCGGCCGACTTGAACAACCACGCTAGCGTAGAGTGTCGAGTCAGGATCCGGATGGATCTTCCCACCAGCAGGTTGTAATTGAGATCTAACACGCGCAGGAGTGCGAGTATCTCCTTCTCCACCGCTCCGTAATTCAGCTCATTCGGCTTTAGCGTCCGGCTGACGAAGTTGACTGGATGACAGATCCCTTCATGTTCCTGTACCAAGGCTGCTGAGACTACCCAGTCACTGGCATAAACTATAACCGTAGGTTGACGTTCCGGTTCGAAATGGCGGAGGATGGGCGTAGTCGCGATCCTGTTCCTTAGCTCCACGAATGCGTGTTGAGCTCGGATCCACCGAGGTTCCACCTTATCCGAGTTCTGATCCGTCGTCTCTATCCAGATTGGATCCTCTTTCCGTTGGTCCCGGGGTGGATCCAGCTCCTGTTTTAGGTCCTCGTCTGGCGTCGTACTACTTGGATCCCTTCGTGGATCCGACATCTCCAGGGCCAGAGCTTGTTGGATTCTCATCCGGACAGCTGAAGTGGTCATCGCAGCAAAATCTACCTCTCTCATTTCATATAGTACCGCAGCAAACAGTGCGTAATCCTTGATGAACCGACTGTAGTAGTTCAAACTGCCCAAGAAGGATTGCATCGCCCGTAGCGACTGTGGGAAGGACAAGTCTGCCAACGAAGACAGGTCCTTAGGATTCGCCTCCAACCCCTCCTTGGAGACTCGATGACCTAGATAATCCACCTTGCGCATCCCCCAATAGCACTTCACCACGCTGATGGAGAGATTCCACTTAGTCACGCCTCCAGTAGGGACGTCACTCTCTCGCACAACGGATCCCACGATTTTGCCGGGATTAGAATGTCGTCAATATAAGATCTTCGTCCTAACACAGACGAGGTCCCAGGATCCCCTGGCTCTCCTGCTTCGAATGGATCCACTTCCGTATGATCCTCCCTGGATCCACCCCTTTCGGGTTCCGGTATTCGGGTGAATCCATAGAGGGCGTTGTCGATCAGGCGTTGGTAGATCTGGGGTGCGTTCTTCAATCCAAACGGCATCCGGTTCCACTCGAACAGTCCAAACGGTGTGATGAATGCGGATATTGCGCGAGCTCGATCCGTCATAGTCACCACCCAGAAACCACTGGCCATGTCAAGAGAACAGTACCAGAGTACTTTATCCAAATCTTCCAATAGCTCATTGTCGGATACACCATCAATCGAGTCAGTCCGTTAACTAGCCGGTAATCAATGCACAGACGTATATCCACCCCGTTCTTCTTGATGATGATTACCACCGGAGATGCCCACGGGGACGTTGAGAAACGGATGATCTTGGCTTGCAGCAGGCCCTTAATCAGATCCGATAGTTTTTCTCGGAACTGAGGTGCCACCTTCCGCACCCTTTGAGCGATCGATTTCGCGTCGCCGACATCGATGTCACATTTGACTCCGCGGGCAGCGGGTGGTAATGCATTACCTTTACCAATCAGCAGATGTCGGCTTTTCCAGATCTTCTGACGTAACCGATCCACTTCTGCGGACTCGTTCGCCCCTGGATCCACTTGGATATCGTCAATCGTGACCTCCTCTGTGGTCAGTGGTACCTCCGGGATCACGGCCAGGCCTTCTCCTAATCCTCGGCGTGTAGATCCCCGCCTTCATGGTATCAGACTTGTTCATCTTTCGGCTTCGTCGGATCCACCCTTGGATCCAAGCACCGCGACCCTCTTTCACCTGTCAGTCCTTCTGTCTTCGTGGGATCAGGTACCCGGGTACCGGGGAAGCCACCAGTTGGATCGGCTTGATCATCTAGCGAGTTTAAACACGACGGTTCTTGTTTGACTAGTGTTGCCACTCTCGATAAGGATCCAGGCACTTTGTCCCATGAAAAGCTAGGATCCACTCGGGGGTTAGCGGGATCTGGCGACCCGGCTTCAGCCCTCTGCGATCCTTCATCCACCGACCCTGAGTTATCTAGGGGCTTGCTCCGGGGATCATCCCCTGTCTTGGATCCCACCTCTATCGCTTGGATCTCAATCCGACGATCCCTCTGCAGGATCTTTCGCGGAGTTGGGTATGAAGGCCGATCCACCAAGGGGCCAGTTGGCTCCACCGGGAGCTCCCCCTCCCCGAGAGATTCGATCTCGGTAGTCGCCTCGTACGCCAGATTCTGCCATTCTCTGTAACGACGGGATCCCACTGACACATATCCAGGTCGCCTAGGGATACCGTCCGTCGCCAACCATCGCCCGATCTCCTCATAATGATTCAGTAATAGTCTCTTGTCGCTGCCGTTCGTGACCTGGAGGTATTGTGATCGACCTGGTCCTTGGATTACTGTAGGCATTCATTTCGCGCCCCGAGTGACCCACAGTTTCTCATGTTCCACCCACTTCAGCCGATCTGGCAGTTCCCAGGTCTCTCCGGGCTCGATCCAGGTCGTCTTATTCGCCCTTATGATCCTCATCTTCGCCCCGTACAACGGTCGCCGTCCGCTTAGCTGGATCCGCATCTCGTCGGGAAAACAAAGTGTCCCATCCGCCAGATCCAACCTCACTCCGGCTGGTACCATGAAGTCCATCCCGATATGGCGTCTTGACCAGCGAGATCTCCAACCCAAATATCAAACCAGTACCCCAAACAATCTGCCAACGTGATCTTGATCCGCGTTCTCCCATTCGTATGGTACACGCCTTCACCAATCCGAACACAATCTTGGATCCGACTCCCATCCACTTGGCACCCAACCTTACGAGCAAAGGCGGTATCTAGTTTAGACACCTCGGCACCACTATCTAGGAGTAGGATTGCTTTTTCATTGTTGATCTTGCCCCCTACCTTGGCTTGTCTGAACCACTTTCCTGGGGCATGGTACTTCCAGTATCCACGGGACTCCCCTGTTAGCAGATCCATGGATCCAACATCCTCTGATCCACGCGATCCAGTGACCTGACAGACCTTAGGTGGATCTGCAGTGACCTCAGCCTTGGTAGGCTCAAACCATCGACCATGTTGTCGTTTCTCCCAGTAACCGCGTGCCTCTCCCCTTTGTAGATCCAGGGCTGAAGAGACTTCGGATCTGGCGAATTCATCCACTTGGCGCAAACTAGAAATCTTGGCAACTGACACTTCATGTAGATCACGTGTATTATCGACTGGATCTAGGGTCCTGCTACCTGGATCTAGCGCTGTCTTGTTCACAAATGCATAAATGCAAAACCTAGAACGCTCGGCTCGTACCGGATTCAAACCCGGCGAGCATCCTAATTTAACATCTTCTCGGCCACTTCTGGCAACATCCCTCTGTGCTTGGCTGGATCAAACCATTGGCGGATCTGGTTGTAAAATTCTTCCGTCGGGCACTTGCCGACGTCGTGAATCTCGCTTAATCGCGACATACGTAGAAGCAATGATCTCCGGGATGACCTTTCTTGCCACACTTCTCACAGACCAGATGTTTCCAGCATCCAGATTGTGTGTGCTTCCAGGATCCGCACTGCGAACACCTGATTTGCGCTGTCCCGTCCATGAGATCTCGGGATCTGTACATCCCACGGTCCCCGGGTACGGTATCCCCCGGTCGAGAGTTGTCCTCGGTCTTCGCCGTTCGATCGTTGGACGTAGTGAGACAGACTTGACGGTAATCTTCTGGGTCGGAGTCCGAACCGTCGGATCCTGATTCAGTTGCTGAGTCGGGCGCCGTGACTTGGTGGACACGTCGAGCTGGAGCCGTAGGCGTCGGAGCCTTTTGGCGATATTTGACGGATCCGACCGCCGCCTTCTTCTGGCGGTGTTTCGCGCGTTCCACAGCCCGCAGCACTTCTTTAAGTTCATCTGCGTCTGGAGGACGTAACAGGGTCAGTCTGTCGGCCAGATCCACGTCTCCCAACGTCTCGATGAAATGATCCACATGTTCCCGTAGTACCTTGGATCCCCCATCCTTGATCTTCAACATGACCCGTAGACCGGCCACATTTAGTCGATGCAGGTATTCTAGCGGGGATTCCTCCGATCTGCGGCGAGCATGGTAGTATTGTCGTGCCACCGACACTCCCAATCCACAGTACTGGGTCTGGAAACTGCGCAACAAATCTGGCCACTTGTTCCTGGTGGATCTGCCCAGCTGCCGATACCAATTCCTGGCTGGCCCCGCTAGCAGATCCGCAAAGGTCAGACACTTCTCGGCATCCGACGCTTGATCTCTCATGAGGGCCGACTTGACTTTGCTGATCCATGTTCTCGCTAGGTCCTCGTCTTGATCCTTGCCCGTGAACTCCTTCAGATCCGATATGGCTGAGATCCGTACCCTCTGGATCATGGACGATCCACCCGCCCCGGCTGCGGCTGTTGCTACCACCGCTGACGAAGGGGATGGGCCATCCAGATCATCTGGGTCGAACTCATCATGGGAGTTGTCTCCCTCCACTAACCCCATCTCCACGTCTCGTGCTCCATGTTCGTGGAGCACTTGCACTTGTGGCACGGGCGCTCTCATACCCTGTTCGGCCAGAAACCGACTCATCGCAGCTTCGATGTGTCGCTGCAGGGTGCCCGAGGAAGTGTCGGAAGAACCTGTGGCCGTCTGGTCCACTGGCGAGTCAGGTTCTGTGCGGCGATTACCTTGAGCCCGATCTGACGATAACCCCACTGGCTTCTTGCCGGATCTGGCTCGATCCTGGCTGGATTGTATCAGATCACGGGTAGGGCGTACTGGATCCCGAGTCTTCACGTTCACAGGGACTTCCTGTCCCCAGATCCTCGCCCGCGCTTCCAGCATGGACGCCCCGGTGGGTCCTAAAGTCATGCGTCGGGGTTCGGACGACGTGTCTGACCCATCCTCAGCCGCGGATTCGTAGTTCGAGGACGCAGCTTGGCTGATCCTCGGTGACGACACTGGATCCATAGTGCGCGACCTTTCTCCGGTGATGGACTTAGCTCTGGCAAAGAGGTCCCGCGTCGCGGATAGTATGAGATCCAGGTCTAGCTCGAAGATATCCTCTGCGTCGAACACACCCGCTACGATGCCTGACTCCGTAAGCAAACGTAAAAGATCTTTGACTGCCACCAACTTGTTCGCCGTTTTCGTTATTGCTCTCACCGGTTCACTTGGATCTTCGAACTGTCGTGGATTCAGGATCCGCATGACGGGATCTTGATGCAGAAAGTCGCGTAAAGCTTGGTGGCGATACACAAGCTCGCGATCCTTGTCGGACCAGCTTGACCTGGATCCAGCTTGGTCTTCTTCCGACTCTGGAGCTTGCATCTTCTTCCGCGTAGTCTTACTCGTTTTCGTCTTCTTTCTTGTTTCTTCGACTAGCGGGCTTGGGTTTAGGTAAGGTGTTGGCTTAACCGGTGAATCTGCAAATGCATACCGTTTCGCCTTCACTATCCCTTGTTTTGTTAGCGGATCTTGACTTACGTCAAGATCCGCAGGGGTCCCCGAGGGGACCTGGGGAGGATAGAGAGGTTTCTCTTCTAGATCCGGATCCACCTCCCTTCCGTCGACAGAGTTCCTCCCAAAACTCCATCGATCCGCGGATCTTGTTTCATTCAGCAGCGTCTTCGTTGATCCGACCTCCGACGACGCCTCTTCCCCTGGCTCAATCTTCACTTGAGCATCTTCTTGGGACTCACGGTGAAATACCGAGTCACCAAAAACTCCGGGCACGCGCACCATTGTGGCGTAGCGGGATCAGCAAAATCTGCGAGATTGCTGGATCCAACTTACCAACTGCGCCCAGACACCGACTAACGGAGGGGGCCCCCGATGATCCGTGTTCTGCTGAACTTTCCTCACCTAGTGTATCCGTCGGTAGGGCGGGATCTTGCTCTCTCGGTAACTTCCGAAGCGTTCAAGTGGTGAAGCTTGAGCGTCTTGGCGAGCCGTGGGGATGGAGTGGAGCAGCAGTGGAAAATCTTCACTCTGCATCCGTGGATGATTCCGAATCCTAAGCGAATATTTGAGCTTATGGATCCGGGGCCTAGATCGTGGATCTGGCCGTAGGGTTGCCTTGCGGCTGTGTCCCTTGCCTTTGCGTTTCCTTTACGTCGTACTTGCCGCCTCCTGTGACGGGATCTTGAGAGTTGAGACCTTCTAGGGTGTAACCGACCAAGTAGTAAATTCGGTCAACCTGTCGGATCTGCACGTATATAGGAAAAGCTCACTAGGTTGTAGGATCTGACCAGTGTATTATCCCGTTATCACTACCAACACTAGATTCGCAATTCCCAACCTTCTCCGAGCTCGCACGGCCAATGTAGTTCCGGTTCTTGAGGACAGGAAGGCACTTGCGTGTTACTGTGCAAATTGAAGACTGTATTGATACTTAAGCCTATACCTGCCTGGATTTCTACCTTCAATGTCTTTTACTTGTTAAATCCCTTACCAGGCTCGGCTGCATGTCCCTTCTTTCCTTGACCCATCATCCCAGCTGTATTATCTTCAGATCCACCGGATCCATGGCGTAATCATTATGGTCATCCTATTAGGGTACACTCATCTGGATCCAGGTTGCTTGGATCCACTTCACTGTAAGTGTACACTCGTCATGGATCTGAGCTCTCAATCATCCAACATCATCTTGCAACCGTCTGTGATCTCCATTGTTCCACGAAAGTTCGAGATCCACTGTATCCATCATTCCTGCATCCTGGATCCAGGTCGTTCTATGCGGGATCCTCCCTCCTGGGATCCGCACTCGGAAGTATGGGATCCGGGACACCTCGCGGTGGATCTTGACTTCTCATTAGTCGTGGATACTAGATCCACCCTCAAATGACACCTACCACCATTTCTTCATAGGATCCACACTCGATCCACCGTTACATGGTATGTCCCATATCCACCTAAGTGAGCCCAGGTAAGGGTGGATCCGAGATAAGTCTTGGTGGATCCTACCCCCCCGTACATCACTCATACCAGATCCATCGTCGTCTCATACGGGGTGCTGCTCGTCATGGCTAATCCACCACCGGCAACTTGCATCCGCGCCGGACGATCCAAATCCTCTCTAATCACTTGAAATTGTCACTGATTCGGAATAGTGACCCCGCGTTAGGCTCATTCTCTTATTTCTGAGAAAGCACTTCACCACAAGTTCTAACCACGTAATCGATGAGCTCGAGTGCTGTGACCACGAGCAGCCTCTTCAGCTCTATACTTGACATCACGTTGCGCCTGAGCGATAATAGGGTCAAGTACTATCGATGTTGACTCTGCACCAGAGCGTCTCGATGCACGTGACTTCGGTCGGGCATATGCGCTATCTTTCACGAAGCCGCTCTTCTGCCAGAGCAACGACTTTCTGGCTAGCCGCACTGCTGTTGATTATTGTGCGAATCTTAGCGATATTCCCTTTAGCTGGCTCTCGCAGCAACTCTTCTATCCACTCATAGGAATTACCATCTCAGCTAACAAGCTGCGGTATTTACAAATGCTTCTCTGCCAAATGTCGACTCTTCAGAGATTCAGCTACGCTCTGCTTGGAGCCTTTGCGCTCGTTATCACCATCTGTCCTTAACTTACTCTCTAGCGCTGTCGCACGAGCTTCCATTTCATTCATTTAATGTCCAGGTGCTCGCCTTTACGTCTAAATGCTTCAATGGCTTCATCCAAACGATGTAGTGCTGTATCGAGCCATTTCGTGGCTGCTACTGCATTAGTGCGCAACACACCCTGCCATTCCTTCTCCAGTTGGAGCTCTGACTCTGACAACTCTCCGTAAATTTCGTGGCGGATATGCTGGTGCGCTGACTTAAGCTGCTCGTCATTTATCTGCGTAAGCTCGGCTTGAGCCGCCTGAATGGCCAACTGCATTTTAGCTTCCAAGCTAGTCTCCACATTCACAGAAGCCGTGCTACCTAATGCTTTATCAGCTTCTTGTTCACCGAGTTTTGCTTCAAGGTGCTTATTCACGGACTCGTTTGCTCGCTTTGATTCTTAGCCCGACATTACCATGATTTACCAAAGCGTCATGTACAGACGCTCAATGTCCTGATAAGTTAGTGCAGGTTGTGGAGGTAGAGCCTGTGCCAGCGACTTTGACATTGCATCGTGCGACGCCATTATAACAACTTTTACCTGCCTAAATCCGTTTCACGTCTGCTGCTTGTTCGTGGATGCCTGCGTTTGCTTGTCCAACATCATGTAGCACATCACGACAGATAATCTTTATTTGCTGACCCACTGTGGCTTCGAGCGGCTTAGCGTGTTCGGATTGCCTTCACACCAGCATATTGAGCTGTGGCTCCAGGGTAAGCCGCGTGTCTTGTAGTTCTTGCTGAAACCGAAGTGTACTTGCCTGCTAATGGCTGGCGAGTCACTCTGCACCAACTTGTGCTGACTGCTGAGCAGCTATCAAAGCCTCAGTCTACGCATGAGCTTAATGCTCTTGCTGACACTTGAAATTTGTGTGGCTTGTAGCTAAATCCTCTGTACGTGTCCAACACTACAATATACTTCCAACTTGTTCTTCGTATGTTCCCATAACATCATGTGTTGCAAGATCGGCTGTCAAATTTGCAGCATTGTTTTCATTTGGTGGCACTAGCGTCAACGCTCGCTCTCCATCATGCTTCATAGCCTCTGCAGCATTTATTTAGGCCCTTGTCATAACCATTTGGATGAGTACTATCAGCGATCGCGTGTTCTAAATTACGGCTCCACTACTTGATCTCAGCGCTCAGCGTGTTCTCAAATGGCGCTGTGACCGCGACCTTCGTGCACTTGCCCGGCGTGTCAATTAAGTTTCGACCCCACTTGCCGCTCGCCGTGTTCTGGGCCGCGATCTCGCTGTACGTCTCCGCAGCACCCGCCCTGTTCAGGCTCACGGCCACGCTGACTTTGTTCTCAGCGCGCACCAAATCTGAGCTTTCACCCGCACCACCCTTGCTCCCACCACTCGCCGTTTTCTCAATTACGCCCAATCTGCACTTGTTGGCAGCGCTCACCGTGTCCTGGTCACGACCGCTCTGCACGTACCTGCGACGAACTTGTTTTTTGTGAGCTATGGTTCCCCTGTAGATTTTAAATAAATTTATAAATGAAACAGTTGGCGGGGCCCCGCGGTCCCATCCGGACACGGGGCTCTCCTAAATAACCAGGTTCAATTTTGTTTTGGCAGCTGATGGTTTGGAGGCACATCCTGGCCTACGGTTTTAGAGCCAAGACGCTGCTTCACTGTCAGCATAGATATTTTCGGGGTCCTTTGAGATGCCCTGACAGTGAAGTCCAGTGGTTCACAGCAATACCTGATGAACTACTGTCTAATATAGCAGTTAACGGTTTCTAGATGCTCTTGAATGGAATGTTGAACAAGCTAAATTTTGAAAACGGAAGTCGCGAAATGATACTTTATCGGTTATGGATGAATATGATAGTTTATCGGACCATACTTGAATTTTGTATGGTATATACTGCCAATTACCTGCCAGCAAATATCTCCAGCCAATCACAGTTAATCTAAATCATGATTTTAACCAACCGGATGTAGTAGGTCTAGGTGAGTCATCCAAGCCACCCGATCGGACGTATCAAGTCCGTTAAAACTCTAAAATATGTGCAGTTGTCAAGTGGTAGACGTATCACTTTCATATTCCTCTTTATCGGACCTTTGCGATGGGCTTGGAGGAATTGCAACCTGGCAACACATTGCGGGCTTAGGCAACTGCTATCGCAGCATTTTCTAAGTTTTTAAAGGGTGAGGGTGTTGAGGAGGAATACGTAAAGAAATGTATTGAGGAGGATGAGAGTAGCAAGAGCTTTGTGTGCGTCATGGATAAGTTTGGAATGTGTCTTGCGTTTAGTGAAGGAAAGAAGGGTAAATTGCTGGCACGAAACACTGCAATGTAGTACTATCGCCAAGCCATAATTTGGCTCCTAGAGCAATTTCCTCAGCACCGAGCTTCGCTAGAATCGCGGCTGCTTAAAATGGGAAAAACTCTAGATAACTTTTGTCTGAAAAGAGACGGTGGTGGCTTCATAGCAAAGGCTCCACCATGTACAAAGGCTGACTTAAAAACAAATGGTTGTGTATTTGTATGTTAATGCATGTTCTGAGAGTGACTACCAAGATGCTGCTCTTCTGTGTCTGCTCTGGTTACTGTTCGGGCGAGCGTCGGACCTGTCGATGATCAAGAAGTGGAACATCTCTATAGATGTCGCCCGTGTCTTCTTCCTTCGCTTGGTCTATGTAAAGACGTCGGAAGAACAAGGCTTGTCTCTCTTCCCCGACGCCGACTTCGCAACGTGCCCCTTGCTCGCTGTTGCTCTCGCCCGCTCCGTCCTAGCAGCACCGTGCCCAGCTCTCATCGGGAACCTTCCCGACCAAGTGCAGCAAGCGCCGACCACACTATCACCTGACGTGCCGCTCGTGGAACTCCTAAACGCACCACCGGTCTTGCTACGCCTGCTCCTCCCCCTCCTCGTACTGCTGCGCCCCCGACAATCTACGCACATGTCATCCATGTGCTTGATCGCGTCGCCCCTGCCGCCGGTGTGTCAGCTGCTCTCACGTCGCACTCTTTCCGTCGTGGTGGGGCCCAACATGTCAACGGGTGCGAGAAGATGACCGCGCGCTGGATCTTTAATCGCAGATCTTGGAACCTAAGTACCACAAACAAAGGGTCCCAACTACATCTTCAACACAAGTAGAGAAGACCACATGATTGCCAAGGTATTGAGTGGATACAAACCAGAGGACGTTGTCCCTCTCCAAGACCTGTCCAACTTTGACGCAGACACGCTTGGCGGGATGGCCAAGTTCCAACGAGGTTTGTTCGCAGCTTGCTATCAACTAGAGATGGAGAGCTTCAACATCAACCGGAAGATGTACCACCTTGCTCAACCGACACACGCACACCAAAATTCCGGTGTTGCCGTGTCCGTCGGCGGGGAGCCCAAAGATGAAGTCAAGACTCATCGACTTCCAACAGTCAGCCGGTACGGGCAGGCTCTGTAATGGAGCCGAAGAGCGCCCTGCGGGTTTGACCCGCTGACATGTTTCACATGTCTTAGCGTATCGAGCGACCCACGTGTACATGTGGGTCCACCAGAAGGCCTGAGAGACCGACAGAAAGGTATTCTCGCGGCCCAACTGGCCGCTGGAGGGCGCGTCGTGCACCTCCGCGAGGATATCGAACTTCAGATCCTCGTCGTTGGGTACGACCACCCGTAGAGGTTCATTGGGCTCCACACGGTAAAAGAGGAAACCATCCTTCAACTCAAATCGGTGGAGCCGAGAGCGCTGTCGCGACGAAAGCCAGTCGGACTTCGCGCTCGTTCCTGCCGTGAGGAGCTTGACGATAGGCGCGACAGCCTCATCGTCCCGATACGCCATGCGTATCCGATCAAATAGATCCGTTGCCACCCGTGTGATGTGGGCCAACTCGTAGTCAGGACGCGGGGAGAGGGCGTCCGCAAGCCCGTTGAGCTTGCCCGGCTTGTACTCGACGCGGAATATGTACTCTGCGAAGAAGGACAGCCACATCACCGTCCTTTGGGAGAGGTGAGGCGAATTGGTCGCCGTCCTCAACGATGCGTGGTCTGTGTAGATCACGAAGGGCCGTGAGCCCAGAAGGTGAGCACGAAACTTCACAAGGGCATATTTCATTGCCAGCAGCTTCTTGTCGTGGACAGGGTAGTTCCGTTCGGCGGCTTTGAGCTGCCTGGGCTGGAACGTGATGACTCGTTCATGTCCAGCCGGGTCGGCCTGCAGCAATGCACACCCGATGGCGTAATCGGAGGCATCGCAGACGACGCTAGATGGCTTCGTCTCGTCCGGCAGGGCCAGGACAGGGGCCTCTTGGAGACTGGCCTTGATGCTGTCAAATGCATCCTGGTGCTCTTGCTCCCAGCGCCAATCGACGTTCTTCTGAAGGAGGCCCGGCAAGGGCTTAGAGAAGCCCGCGTACCCTGCGCTGTACTTGTGAAGGTAGTTGACCAAGCCCAACCACTTTCGAAGATTCTTCTGGGATCGGGGCGTTGGCCACGCTGCTATGGCATTGGCCTTTGTCTGGGTCACCCCGAACGCCCACGTTGTTTACGAAGCAACCGAGAGCTTTAATCTCTGATGACGCGAAAACACACTTGTCGATGTTGGCATAGAGCTTGTTTGCTCGCATTACGTCCAACACTCGACGGAGGTGCCCCAAATGCACCTCCATGGCCGTCTTGCCCCCCTCGGCACGGCTATGGACGAATATGTCGTCGAAGTACGTCTGTACGAAGGTACACAAAGGGCGGAACAATTGCGTCACCAGGCGATTGAATGTCGCCGGTGGGTAAGACAAGTCCTGCGGCATGACGAACCACTCCCAAAGCATGCCGCTTGGTGTCGCATGCTTTGGGAGTGGAGAGAGCGACATCCCGCTCACAGCGGTGAGCGGGATGTCGCTCTCTCGCATCAGGATCTGGTAGTATCCGTCTACCAAATCCAGCGCACAGTACAGTACGCTTCCGGCCATGTTGTTTAACAGCACATCTTTTCGTGGGATTGGTGTTTGGGCCGGCATCGTTGCGCTGTTCAGCTAGTTATAAGCGTGAACGAGACGCCACTTTCCGTTCGACTTCCGAACGCAGAACGTTGGCGTCGAGTGCGGGGACTTCGATTCCCGCACCATGCCTGCCTTCACTCTCGCAGTGAAGAAGGCATCAACGACCTCGCACTATTCGCGCGGAAGAGGCCATTGCCTCGTGACACAGCACTTGGTGCCAGACACGAGATCAATCTCATGCTGTACGACTCGATCTGGTGGGAGTTGGATCGGTGGGGTTTGTTCACCACGTCCGCATACTCCGTCACCAAAGGCTACACCGGATCCTTGGGGTTCTTAAGGATATCAGAACCCAAGCGCGCCTGACGCTGCTGGTTTAAGGCTTCTAGGACGTCCTCGTCCAAGACTGAGGAGGAGTTCAGCTCCTCCCGAGTGGTCTCAGGTCTTATGAGCACCATCTGGGCAACCTTTCGAGCCTTAAGGTTGGCCAGGAAAGATTCAACCGTCATTTCCTCGAGGTTCAGTATCTCTGCAACCTCTGGCAATGGTTCCAAGTGGACACCAGATGCCTTGACGGGTAAACCGGTCTCGCCATCGAAGATGTGATAGCACTCTTCCACCGGCCTTGTCGTAGGAGCCCGGTCCCCGGACTCCGAGTCGCTTGAAGCGAAGTCGATCTGAACGAAGTTCGGATCCGACTTGAGGCGGCGGCGGCGTCGTTGACGACGGCCACCGTGACGTGGAGCTTTGCTGCCCACGTCTAGGGATGTCGGTGCTACGACATCCGAGGCACTCGTGGCCTCGTGTGGTACTGTGGTACCCACACAGGAAGCCTGTTCGACGCCTTCCTCTTCAGTTAAGGTCTGGGCGACCGTGAGTGGAACTCTGTTACCCACTCTGAACACGCTGTTCTCGGTGTCCATGACAGCTGCAGCTGCCTGCGGAACTAAGTTACCCGCCTGTGAACCTAAGTTACCCACTTGGCCAGCGCCTCTTCTGGGCGCTGCCACCATCAAAGCATCCTCGGAGCCGTCATATACGTCGACGACCCCCAAGCATCTGCCGATTGCTTTGGTACCCTGGCAGCCCTTGCAAGCGCCCCGGGTCCTGACAGAGGTGGGAACATGACTCACCAATGCTCTGTCGGACTGCGCAGGGCGGCTGGCACCGATTGCCTTGCCTCGCAAGTCGATCCAGGGTTCGTGCTTCTCAAGCCAGGGCATGCCCAGGATCATATTGCACGGATCCACGTCGAGAACAGTGAGCTGTTCGAGGCTGTCAAAGTCTTCAAACTTGACGGCCAGATTCACTTGGACGTTGGGGACAGTGACGACCTTCCCGTCGGCCAGTCGCACTGACACCGTCCCGTTGTCCTTGCTTTCTCTCCAAGCATCGGACAACTTGTTGCTATTACGAGCAACTGTCTGGCGGCGTGCGAAATTCTTCGACGCCCCAGAATCGATCAAGTTTCTAAAGGGATGATCGTATCCCTGTACACATCCGTGTACTACGAGCAACCCTCCGCTGCTCTACGCTGATTCGAGAGTGTGAAGACTCTCAGGGGCTAAGTCCCCGTGGTACGTGCCACCCGCGCACCCTTCACGAAGCCTTAGTTCTTCCCCAATAGGTCGCTCCGCACCTACTGGTTTCCGGCGTTCCCCTGTCCCCCGGAACCTGGCTTCCGCCAGCGACCATTGAGGAGGGACTTGGGGAAAGACCGTCTCCGGAGTCTTTTCGCGGGACAGTCGCGCTTGAAGTGGCCCGACTTCCCGCATCCGATGCAGCGGATGTCACGCTGCTCGGCGGAATCGAGTTCCATGGGAACTGGTCCGTTGGGGCTCACTCGACTGGGAGTCGACAAAGAACTCCCAGGTCATGCTGAGACCGGCGTACGCGCCTGTCGATAGCTGTACTCTTCCTGAAGCGCCACTTGAACCGCCTCTTCAAGGGTGCTTGACTGCACCCAGAACGGCTGAGTGCGCGCTGGGCCCACGCGAAGGCCGTCCATGAACACAGTCATCTTGATGTGTTCATTGAGTGGGTTTCCCACTAGGGACGCCGTGAGCTCCCGTATCTCTTGGACATACTCGTGCAGCTTACGCCTCCCTTGTTTGGACGAGAGAAAGCGCGAGCGCTGGCGGTACTCGTAGTTCGCGGGGAGGAACGCGGCTCGGAGCTGTTCACACAGCTGAGCCCAGGATGTGAAACATCCAGGGGATGTTGCTTCCCGAGTGTACACCCAACTCTTAGCACGACCGCTAAGGTTGGAGAGTGCAAAAGCAACACGCAGTTGCTCGGTCGAGATCAGAGCCGCGTCCATCGCGAGCTCTACTTCTCGGACCCAGAAGTGAAGGTTCTCGCCTTCCTTCCCTTCATACGGCTTAGCCTTTAGCCGTATTGGCTTCGGGTGAGGCGGATTTGCTTCCGCCGCCGGAGCCTGCAGGTTCTCCCGCACATGCGCGATGAGCCCCTGCTCGTACGCATCAAACGCATTGACGTGCTCGAGCTGCTCGGCCGGTGTTGACATCACCAGGCTCTGCAGGGCCTCCATCCCGATAGTGCCTACCATCTTCCGAACCGACTCGAACTGTGAGTCGTTCATACGGGAGATGTCGTTCCTATCAATGGCAACGAACTTCGGAGAGGTTCAGGTAGTCTACCCGCGGTGGCGTGGATTGACTACGAGTGCTACCAAGTGTGACGGAGTCACACCGCACCTTGCGCTAGAGGAAGTTAACTTCCGAGAGTATACAAACTCTCAGTGAACGGCAGTTCACAGGTCCCCTTTTATCGAAAGGGAGCGAAGTGACCTATTCAAGGTAGAATGTAAACTGAGTATATTTAAGGTAGCTAAAGCTTCGGTTTAATACAAGCTATAATCACCTATAGAAAAGCAATGTCATCAGCCAATGGTTGGCTTTGAACGACCTTGGTACTTTGTACCAAATATCCCGAAGTATGACGTGTCACCAGGGCTGTGAAGTAATCCGGCCCACCAGTAGAAAATAGTACTATTACTATAGTACTCAGTAACTCGGCCGATTTTGATACTACTGTTACAGCAGTACTCAGTAACTCAGATTGGAGCTCGGATAGTACTATCGAATTAGTGCCAAGATCCAGAAGAAGAAGGAACACGCTCCGTTTTGACCACCACACTGGATTTCCGAATGGCTTGGTCACTAAATTGTATGCGGCATCGGTATGTCTATCGTGTCATGTTCCCGTCGTTTTCTTCACTCGAACACGACGGGTTTGCAAGTT
This sequence comes from Phytophthora betacei, assembly GCA_011320135.1. NCBI lineage: Eukaryota > Oomycota > Peronosporomycetes > Peronosporales > Peronosporaceae > Phytophthora > Phytophthora betacei. The sequence continues at coordinate 56,537 of JAANHX010000444.1, read as the reverse complement.
GAATGGCTGCTGGTGAGCCTTCAAGCACAATTGCAAAGTAATCTCGTTCAGCGAGTCCTGTTCGGGTCTGATGCGCAGGCCAGTCTCATTTACTTGCGATCTGAGCGAGCTTTCACTCACTTTGCGATTTACATTGCAGCCCAGACTTCCTTTCCAGCCCGCTCAACGCCTCTCTCGCGCCAATGAAGTGCTCTTTTGTTGGATGTGACTACCCCGACATCGCGGTAACGGATCCTTGCTCCGTTTGCCAAAGGCCGGTCCATCATCTCTGCTCTAACAGCCTATACGACCCGGACAACATCGCCGTGCGGTAAGTTATCTTTAAACATTATAGATATTCTATGGTTGAATTCACTTTACTAACAGATGCGTTATAGATTTTTGCAGCGCGTCGTGTGTCACGAATTGGAGAGCCAAGAATCTGTCTGCGGGGACTGTTGCTGCGGACGATTGGCGACATACCTTCGAGATTGGGGGGTGGGTGCCTGAATCATCTCAAGAACTTGCCGTTAGCCAGGACTCTACGGATACGACGGAGCTAATGAGCAGCCAGTCGTCGGAGGCAACGTTGCCGCCCGACAGTCCTGTTGGCGTGGACTCATACGGGATCCCGATTGATGTGCATCACTTCCGGGAACCTGGTAAACGCGATAACGTGTGGGACGTGGCACATGTACTCGCAACTCCCTATGCGGTGGGTGATGATGATGATGCTGAGCGATTCGCCCATATATGCATTCTGTGTGCGGCAACCGCCACCAGCCAGGCAAACCACCCCGGAGATGCGTGGATGAGCGGGCTTCGGCGTTGGAGTCACACTTCCAATGCCAAGGACCACATGGTCTCAAAACATGGCAAGCATCCGGTCGGTATGGCTGAGATGCAGAAGCGGGTCAAGCGAGCTCGGAACCAACTTGAGTCGACCCCTGGATACTTGTCTGGGAGCATTGTCGACTCATCTGCCCACTTGTCGTCCCAAGCGCCAATGGCAAAACGAGGTGCACTGCAACGGCTATGGGGACCGACGGCAAAGGAGCTTAACGTGCACATTGCCAGGTGGTTGCTCAATGACGGTCTACCGTACAACACGGTGGTAACAGAAGACTTCCGCAACTTTGTTCGCTTGATTTCGGGGAACACTACCGTTCTCGCCCAGAGGACCTATTATGGTATGATGGATGCCTCGTTCGAACGGTTTTGTTTCTTGACAGGGGGCATGCTGTCCGCTGAATTCAGGGCCTCGTACAACCTGCCCTTCCGCAATGTGCTGCATGACGGCTGCACCACCGGAAGTGGTAAAAAGGGGCTAGTCGGAACTTCTGCAAGTTTCATTGACTTGAGCTGGGAGTTCGTCAAAATCGCGCTGTTGGCCACCGTGTACAACGGCTCACATGACTCGTGCAAGATCAAGACGCTGATCACTTCTAGGATTAAAGAGTTCTACGGGATCGACATCGAGTCAATGGCGCAATTTACGATGTCTGATACCGCGCCTAGCGCCAAGAAGGTCTCGAAACTATTTGAGGACTCGCTACCGACGGACTGCACCATGCATGTCTTGAATCTGTGCCTTGTATACGGTATGGGCATGCGGGAGAACTATGAGACTGTCTATCTGCTGGACCCCACGACAAACAAGCCGAAAAAGGAGCGGCGCATGTGCACGGTTGGCGGACCATTTCCGGAGGGAGCCACCTTGATCAAGAAGGTTCGAAGTCTGAACAACTACTTTAACTCACCGCAAAGAGCTGAACGTCTCGCCAAGGTGCAGCAATTCTACTGTCTCCCCGAGTTGAAACCAATCGTCGATTGTGACACTCGCGTAGCATCCTCCGTAACTCTTTTCCAGCGCACTATCCTCAATTACCCCGCGCTCAAAGCATATTTCCAGCACTGTGAGAGTTACGACGATCCGGCCGTATTCGAAAAGTTCACATTCAGTGAGTGGAGACTGCTGGTAGAAGTTGAAGCGATCACGCACTCGTTGGCTGACCTCGCGCGCATTGACGTACAGCGCAGCAACCAAGTCTCATCAGAGCTTATCGTTTTGATGAAGTATGCGCTTGACCGGCTCGCCACAGACACATTCCACATCTACGATCTCGACGCTGCGAGATCACCAAAGACAAACGAGAAGTCACTTCCCCGTAACGATGTTCAGATTGACGCACTGTCAGACAAGGCCATGATTTGTGTGAACCGGATTAAGGGGCAAGTTATGAAGAGGCTGCCCACGCTTACGGCTGAGTCGGTGGTTATCTTGTTGCTCGACCCCCGAACGAAGTTCACGGTCGACAGTCTCATTCATCCTCCAAAGCTACGCCAAGAAGCCGCCGTTGGTGGGGTTGTCTCTGGTGAAGGCTTCGATGATACAGCTGGGCTCGCAGAAGACGCAGGTGATGTGGATACCGTTATAAGCAAGGGCAAGCAAATGCTTCGCAACGCACACCGAGAAATTTTTCGGGCAATCGACGGTTCCAACACGAATAACAGCCTGCACACGGACGTGGATACACCACCGAACCTGGACTTGGTACCGTCGGTTGACGACGTGTTAGTGATGTGTGGCGCGCCATTGGTTGCTTCATCTTCAAGCAACACGCCTGTGGCCAGCCTTCACGACCGAGCCGATGAGGTCCTTCCGAAGTGGTACCAGCACAGTGTAAACTGGGTACCCGTTGCGCTCCAACAAGCATCGGACGACCAGTTGATGGAAGCAGACTTCACCAAGTTACTCCTAGTCCGACGCAGAAACGACGTTTGCTGGAACTTGCAAGCTCTATGCGAGCACATCGACATTTGCCATTGGCACCGTGAGACTGGGGCTGCAACATTCCCGTCAATTGCTGCTCTTGCCCGTGTATGGCTAGGCCGGAGCCCCTCGAACGCCTTCCAAGAGGGTGTCTTCTCAACGGGAGCCTTTGTCGGGACCTCTACGTACAAGCACAGACAACCGTCGAGCTGAGATCCAGGTGCTGATGAAGCACAACCGTGCGGAGAATGGGCGAATGGAACATGCGAGCATCCGCGTTTGCGAGAAGATTGACCATGCAGCGTCCCTCTAGTTGGTCGAGCAGCGGGAGCACAAGCGAGAGTGTGGACCGCACAAGCGAGAGTGTGGACCACACTTGACAATATTAAGTTGGTCGTAAGCAGTAGTTAGATAGTACTACAGTACTTCTACTAAGTAGTTCAGACGCCGTGAATCGAGTTACTGAGTACTGCAGTAGGTTTCAGCTTTGCATCCTTCTACTGCCGCCAGTACTTTGGAAAAAGTGGCAGTACTGCACAGCCCTGCGTGTCACACTTCATGTAACTAGGGGTACACTTAAGGCTACGTACCCCGTTACAGAGCTAATAGCGTCCCAGAACCAGCTTTCATATCAATATAAGCCAATAGTGGAAACGGTTTGGATATCCGTTCCACGTTCCAATAGTCACGCTCTTGCGTTGTATCCAGCGTTCCTGGATATCAAAATAGCACTTGGTAGGACTTCGAATTTTATCGCTCTCGCTTGCTCTTGTCGTATACCACTGTATCCACTGCATCTCTGTGAACAGGTTTACACCTGTTGTTGCTGAACAACAACGCGTAGGTGTTGATGAGGTTGAACTCACCAACACCAACACGTTACTAAAGAAATTGAGAATCAACTGCAAGGTGCAAGCACGGAATGTGGAACGTTATCCAACCGCGTACCTGCAGCAACCATGGACCGTTATACCACTGCGGATAACGGTCCACCAAACTCTAAAAGCATACATAGGAGACCACCTAGTACGAGCTAGGAACGAGTCAATATATATCACTTTTACATTTCCATCGGTAGCGACACTACAAAGAATTCTTTAGCTGGATAGCAACCAGCATGGAATACCCTGACGACGCGATGGTGCCAGTCCCCACCGGCGGGATGCCCATTGCCGTCTACCCGCCACTGCCACCGCTCACGGAGTACGACCTGCGACTGACACAGGAAACGACAACACGAACGGCAGTAATTCAAGGGAGTGAGACGAGGCGTCAAGTAGAAGCCCTGGCCCAGCACAGTGCTGCAGCTCACCAATGTAATGCTGAGCAGATTGGCCAGGTTCAACAACAGCAAGATCGACTTGCTGCACAAACTTCAGAGTATCTACAGGCGCAAAGTGATCAGCAGACGGCTTTGGCTGAGCAACAGGTAGAAATGCGCCGTCAAATGGACGAACATCGTAAATATCTGGAGGAACAGTTTAAGATTTTGAAGGCTGCGGAAGAGGCGGTTGGCCTACAAGGACAAAGACTTGAGACGTTAGCAGAGGCTGTTCAACCTCACTTGCAGACGCGATGGGGTGCATTCGCTCAAGGAGCAGTACCACCAGGTGACGTACGACCTTCAGAGGAGCCCGCTGTCACTGTAGCGGCAGGATCGAACCTGCCGGTACCTCCTATATACAGAGGTAGCTCTAAAAAAGAAAAGAAAGACTTTATGGATAGTTACGCGATCTACACAAGACGAATTAGGGCGCTGAATCAAGGGACTCAAGCCAAATTCTTCGTGATGCCGCTGAGCGCGTGCATCGAGCAAGGCACAATGGTGCGGATTTGTGGATTTGAACTCTTCAAGGATGAAAAGAATGTTACAGAAGCAGAATGGAGAGATTATTTTTTATCTGCTCGCATTCCAGACAATACTGCGTATAAAACGCTGGACAAAGAAGTGAAGTTTCTCTGCATGGACACAGAGTTGCAGGACACAGAATCCCGATTATCGCGACTCATGGCAGAGTTTTATGACATTATTGATCGACTCAATATGGAAGATGTGGTGCAGACAGAACCAAAGAAGGTTGTGGGGTATATAGTGGAGGCATTACGTCCACCGCCGTATAAGTCTGCTGTAAAGGATCAGTTAAGTATACAGTGCCACAAACCAACTAAAGCAAGCCTCGCCATGTTCTTAACTTGGCTCCGACCGGAATTAGAGAGCTATATGAAGTTTGAGGCTCATATTTCGGCCCAGGCGCAGGTGAAAGGAAATGCCAAGCCAGCCCAGCTGCAGAACCAGCCTAAGCGAGGATATGGAGTCTCCATTGGAGACCCTAAAGGAGGAAGTAAAGCCGGCGGTGGTTCTGATCGGCTGCAGAGCAAGGTTGCCAATAAACCGAAGATGAAACTATCTGGTGATCGACCACCGAAAAAGTGCTTTAAGTGTGGGGACCCGACCCACGGCGTGTTCCAGTGCCGTGATGTAGCAAGTCCAGCAGAAGCAAAGGAGATTTACGAAGCAAATACAGGAAAGAAGGTGTTCAAGCCTGTGTTAGCTGTGGCTCAGCCTTCTACCAGTATCTCAAAGCTGACGGCTGCTATTCCATGTTGGGTTATGGACGCAATAGAAACAGAAATTACCCCAGATAGTGCAGCAGAGGTCTCTATGGTGACTACAACGCTGTTGAAGCAACTAGCAGCACAGGGTTCGTGGATTAAACAGCAAGATGTGACGGGTGAAGTTGCAGTGACTGGAGTTGGCGAAACACCAGTGCCTGTTAAGAGCAAAGTGCAACTTGATCTAAAGTTTTCGACCCCTGGAGGATCGTTAGTACTGCGTAATGTGATCTGTTGGGTAACAGAAAACAAATTACCACCAGGAGTTGGTAATCTACTATTGTCTCGATGGATTATGGAGCGATTAGGATATAGTCCGGAAAAACTACTCGCTGCAGCGCAACGAGTAAGCACTGAGTGGGATATGAGCGATGTAGATGACAGACCAACTAGTGGAATAGCTAGTGTTCTTGCATACTCAGAAAACAGTCAGACCGCTACTGTTACTGAAGAAGAACGTGCAATGGAGGATGATGAAGATCGAGCTTGTTTTCCTGAATTCACGAGTGATATTGATGCAGAACGACAATAAATTCGGGCTCTTCGCTTTGAAAGAGTCGAGGAAGCTCGACAACTAGGTGCGACAGCTGAATTCTGCGACGAGCTTCAAGCTATACTCATGGAGTTCATCGATGTTTTTCGAATTATCATTGGTCGTGACCCTCCGGTGGATATGCCGCCAATGGAGGTAACTTTAAAACCTGGATCGATTCCAGTGAGGTGTAAAGCGAGGCGTTACTCGCCATTACATCGTGAATTTCTGAAGAAGCACATTAATGCCTTAGTCAGCGCCGGTTTGTGCTATCGGAACCCCCGCAGCAGGTGGTGTTCACCTCCCCACGTTGTTAGCAAACCCGAAGCTGGAAGCTATCGCATGACCGTAGATGTTCGTGGCCCAAATAGCTGTGTGGAGTCAGTTGTGTGGCCCATGCCGATACTGGAAGCAGCTTTCGAGCAGTTACATGGCTCATCGCGATATTTCTCGCTTGATTTCTTCAAAGGATTGTGGCAGTTTGCGATGGCGTTGACGTGCCAAGAGATTTACTCTATCTTAACGGAAGAAGGGGTAATAACTCCAACCAGAGTGCTAATGGGAGGGACTAACAGCGTAGCCTACGTGCAGTCTACAGTTCAGCAAATGTTTGACGAAGTCTTTAACAATGGTTTAATGATTTGGATTGACGACTTGTTGGGATATGACGACAGTGATGAGGGATTGCTTGCATTACTAAAGAAAGTGCTGAGTATTTGTGCTACTAAAGGACTCAAGTTAAACCCCAAGAAATGCAAATTTTACCTGCGCGAAGTACTGTGGTGCGGTCGGGTTGTTTCGGGCGAGGGCGTTCGCCACGACCCAGCGCGAATCGCCGCCCTGGCCAACATTTCGCCACCAACAACGGGACAAGAGCTCCAGCAATTCATTTGTGCGCTAAATTGGATGCGGGCTTCGCTTCCAGCATTTAATAAGCTGATTGATCCATTAGTGAAGATGATGGAGAAAGTATACGAGAGGGCTGGTGGCCGCAAGAAGAACCAAGTAAGACATGTTTTGCTTCGTGCTGTTGGCTGGGGTGAGAGTGAAGATGCATGCTTAGACCGTTGCAAGGCGGCACTGCAAAATGCACTTCAATTAACACATCCTGACCCTGAAAAGCGACTCACGGTGTACACAGATGCTAGTGAGGAACACTGGGGTGCAGCAATTACACAAATTCCTCCAGATCCGACAACTCGACCATTAAGTGAGCAGGAACATCAGCCACTAATGATGTTGAGTGGATCATTTTCTGGAGCAGCCAAGCGTTGGGCTATCGTTGAAAAGGAAGCTTATGCCATCGTTGAAACGTGTCGACGAGCCGACTATCTTCTCCACCGACATGATGGCTTTGCGCTGTTCACTGATCATAGAAATTTGCGCTTCATATTTGACCCGCATAGTGTTTCGAACTCTGTTCCCAAGTACACCGCTGACAAGCTGCATCGGTGGTCACTGTTGTTAATGAGCTACAAGTACGAGAACCACGATATTGCGGGTGAGGATAACGCATGGGCAGACTTACTTTCAAGATGGGGATCGACATTTAAGACTGTGTGTGCTATACGGCAAGTGCCGTTGCCTATCTCTCCACAACTCGATGCCCAATTCGTGTGGCCTACCATTGGGGACATCGTGGTAGTGCAGCAAGCTGCGTCACCACCGGAAAATTCACACAGTCGACTGATGACTTGTTGTGGCGAGATGAACACAGTCGGATCTGGATTCCCGATGAAGCTACAGATATGCAAATGCGTGTATGTGTGGTTGGACATTTCGGTATCGCAGGACACCGAGGCACCAAGGTGACATTGAAACAAATCAGTGACAAGTTTGTGTGGACAAATTTGGCGAAAGATGTCGAGTTTTTTGTTGGACGCTGTTTGCACTGTGCAAGTACGCTCGGCCGCCCACCACAGCCTCGACCGCTGGGTGAAGCAATGCACGCCGAGAAGCCGAACGAGTTAATCCATTGGGATTATTTGTTCATGGGAAAAAGTGACAGTGAACTGGAATACGTGTTGGTGATTAAAGATGATGCGTCGAAGTTTGTATGGCTCATGCCCAGCAAGGCGGCTGACGCGGACACTACGTTTGCAGCTCTACTGGACTGGTTTGCGTCATTTGGAGTGTGTCGTACTTGGGTCAGTGACCAGGGCACACACTTTAAAAACACAGTCATCGAAGCATTTCAACATGCACTTGGGGCACACCACCACTTCACTACTGCCAAGTGCCCTTGGGCTAACGGTACAGTTGAGGTGGTGATGCGGGAGACGCTACGGTGCTGCCGCGCATTGTTGTCAGAGTGGCGACTACAGCCCCGTGAATGACCACGAGTGATTAAGATTGTTCAGTTAGTGCTGAACAACACGCCATCACCGGCACTGGGAGGTGTAGCCCCGGTGACCGCAATGACTGGGCTCCGCGAAATGGGTCCAAGTGACCATATTGCTGTACCAGGATCAGTTGCAATGGCTACACTGCAGGATGTACAAGACGCCCAGCGTGAACATGTCGTGCGACTGCAACACGCATTAGAACAGATGCACAAACGCAGCGCGAAGGTGAACGCAGCCGTTCGTGCTGCTGGACGTAAGGGTCGCGACAAAAAGCAAGGTACTGCTATGGCCCAGTTTGACGTGGGAGACTACGTTTTGTACGCCGATGTGTGGCAACACACGCGCAGTAAGTTGAGCGTGAACTGGTGTGGACCGGCACAGGTGGTTTCCACCGTGTCCAATTGGATTTTTGAAATTCAAAACCTTGTTACAGGCCAGCGCAAGGAGGCACACACTAGCCGCCTAAAGTTTTACGCTGACGACTCGCTCAACGTCAGCGAGGACCTACTGCTACACATTGCACATAACAGTGAAGGGCACGTCGTAGACAAGTTACTTGAGGCGCGTTACAACCGCCAGGACAATCGTCACGAGCTTAAAGTTCACTGGCGTGGACTTGATACGATCGAAGATTCGTGGGAGCCGGCTGCCACACTGATGCAGGATGTGCCTGCAGCGGTTAAAGCTTTCGTTCAATCTCACGGAATGCTTCCAGCGGTTAAGGAACTCAGAAAGGCGCTGCGGATCAACTAGTCCGCACTTGATACGATCCAGCAAACCTGGCGCCTACAGCATCTTTACATTTGAAGCTTTTGGAGGGGGAAGTGTTGTTGCTGAACAACAACGCGTAGGTGTTGATGAGGTTGAACTCACCAACACCAACACGTTACTAAAGTAATTGAGAATCAACTGCAAGGTGCAAGCACGGGATGTGGAACGTTATCCAACCGCGTACCTGCAGCAACCATGGACCGTTATACCACTGCGGATAACGGTCCACCAAACTCTAAAAGCATACATAGGAGACCACCTAGTACGAGCTAGGAACGAGTCAATATATATCACTTTTACATTTCCATCGGTAGCGACACTACAACGCCTATATGCTCTGTATACGCTGCGCTAAGTGGAATCGTCCTCTGGTACTTCGACTTGAATATTACCGGTACGCTCCCAATCCTGAACATGACTTCAGACACGAAACGTTGGTCATCGATATTGGAACCCCCAGTCCGCGCCTGTATACGTCTGAGCCAAGACGCTCCCTGAACGACCTTGGTATACAATATTGTGATCACGTGCTTTTTTCGATACTGCAAACACCTCCCAGTGCTGAATCGCCGGGCTCACAAAGAAACTGACGCTCTAGGGTCTCGATGAAGCTTGACAGCTCTGTCGCCACGTACGCACTATCGGTCTAATCAGTGTCGTGGTATACATCCGACATCCAATCAAGAAGCTACACGGCTTCGAATAACTTCTAATAACATTAATTAAAAGGCAATCTGATAAAGTGTACCAAAAGATGCTTGAGCAGATCAGTAATAAAAATTAAAGGTGCTGTAACGCCATAAGATTTAGGTGACACGTTGTACTGTAATTGTGACGGAATGTTTACGCAGCACCTTGCGCTTGGGGAAGCTGGCTTCCATTCAAATTCTTAGTGAGCAACAGTTTACAGGTCCCTTGCCAAAAGAGCAAGGTAACCAGTTAAATGTAAGCTTCAGACATAGTATATTTATAGGAAGCCTTAGTTTGTACAATAAAAGCACACACTACAGCCCATGAAAGTCCCTACAAGAGACCGGTAATATGTACCAGGCATTCCGACAGGTCACTCTTCATGTAGCTTGGGTACACCGACCGTTAAAGTAGCAAAGGTGGAGTAACGAGTTGACATACGATCCTCTCTGTATTGATATCATCCAATAGTATTTGAAGTAGTTCCCTCCAAAGTGACGCGGACGAGCACACAATTCCACGCATCAGTTCCTTACGGAACTGTAGCTGCAGCGCCAGACTCCGCGTGATATTGTTCGTCACAGATATAGCAGCCAAGAATGGTTGTCCAACCACAACCTCCGTAGGAAGCTCCTGCATTGCTACTAGAACCTCGCTGTGCCCACCTCCAGAAGTCCCCGGAACCTTCCGCACCACCGGTTGACTCTGTACGGAACCTCCTTCACCCATTGACGTTTTCCAGCCCACATGAAGTCGCCCCAGATTCTGGGAGCCCTACAATGTACATGCAAAAGAGATATCAGAAACACACATTTTTTGTCAAGCAATGTTTTTTTTAAATAACATACCTGAGTCGTCAATAATGATGGATCTGACGCTGGATCATACCACACTCGAAACACTCGTTGAAGCTCTTCCTGGGGGTACACAAGTGTCTGTGGGCCGTTGTTTAGAGACAACAACTCCTCAATTGACGGCCGCTCTCCTCTGTTGCCACCAGAATTTACGACCATTTCTTCCGCTGTGAACGGCGCTAGCGGTAGAAACTTGATACTGTCCACAAAAAGTGGCAACTTGGATACATTACGGATCTGCGCCTCCACAATGGCCTCTCCGTGTTGCTGCAACGCCGGCGAGTTCTGTTTGAAGGTGATTACCAGTGGGTTCTGCACGGCAAACCGGTAGAATTTCCGGAGCGACTTGTTCTCGCCCCCGCGAAAACGAGGTGCAGTACTGTATATAAAGCGCTAGCAAACTCAATTCAGTTAACTTTACGGTAAACTGTAAATCTGATGAACGTCAGTAGTAAGCGATTAGTACTTTAAGTATTGTTATTATAACGGTAGACCAGATTTCAAGCCAGCTTGCATTTTACAGACGACCCCTCTCTGGAATGATAGACTGGAGGAGAATGTAAAAGAAGTTCTACCCAATTTAAGGTACACAATACCAGGTGCGTCTAAAATTGATTTAGTTTTGCCGGCAAGCGATGGCATTTATTATTAATAATTCCCGGTAATTCTGCGTACACCTTCGCCCACTAAGGCCCCACCCATGTCGAGAAGCAAGCTAACGAATGAACAGCGACGGCAGATCTGCCGCCACAAAACCGAAAACCCGTCATTGAGCCATGCCCAGCTGGCTTTGTGGGCTCAAAATGCGTTTCAGCGCTTTCTCACAGGCAGCGATTAGAAACATCCTAAAGCACAAACCCCTACTCGAAGCCATATCATTGGAAGCTCTGACTGCAAAGTCGCAACATGCGTTCCACTTTCCACAGTTAGACTCAAATTTGGTCTGCTCGCTGGCAAAAAAACGCTTTATTACTGTATTTATGTGTAATGCGGATGGATCTGAACGTTTGCCACCTCTTTTTATGAGCAAATCAAGAAGCAAACAGCAGATGTCATCATTATCATTCTTCAGTCGACCTTGCCAGAACGAACCAAATCAATTGTTAAGCACTTCCAAATAACAAAATCCTTCATTGTCTTTTCACTATTCACTAATGAGAGGATACAGGTCAGTTTATCTTAAGTTTGTAAGCAAGCCTCTCAGCCCGTTTCTTGAGTGGACCATATAGGATTTGCAAATCAGATTTTAGCTAACAATTAATAGTTCATTTCGATTCAAGAGCATCACATCCGGAAGTTTATCGAAGGTTTAAGGGCGCGGAAACGGGGTGAAGTACTGTACATGCATATAGTTACGCTACGCACTTTGTCATTAAGTTTTGTACTCAGTCTATGCGGCCGGTACATTCTGTAAGTTTAGTATTATAACAATACTAAGCAGTCATCCGGCTGTACTAGTAGTACTACTACCGGTATTCATACAGTCGGATGCCTGCTTAGTATTATTATAATACTAAACTTAATCCACTTGGCACCCTTTAAATTACGCTGTACTTTTATTATAGAATGCAAACTTGGATCCAGAATCTAAAACCGTTCATGCAGAATCCACTTAGTTATCAAGTACCCCACCTCCTTTACAAAGGTCCCGCGAAGTTCACTGTCATGAAGCATTTTGAGGGCTTTAAATTGCTGTCTGCCCTCACTTTACTGGTATGCTTAGCTGCTGGTTCAGTAATCGCCACAACATTAACCACGGAAAAATGGAGCAACAGTAAAACCTTGGATTCCGTCTCGAATGCTCAAGTCGGCCGCCTTTTGAGGGCGCACCAGTGGCCAACAAAGGATGGAGGTTCCGACAACTGAGAAGTGAGAATGACTGGCGCTAAGCTCCCAGGTGCTGCGGCGCTCGATAAAGTTGCCAAGTCGCAAACACTAGACAAGATCTCTGCGAGAGTCAAGCAAATGTTCACTTCTAATAACCAGAAGGCTTCCGACAAGCTGTTTGCACGCCTCAAAGTTGGGACGACAAGCTCGGCGTTATTTGAGAGTGCAGCATATCAAACGTGGGCTAACTCGGTGAGCAAAGCATACAAGAAGAACCCTGGAAGTGGCGAAGCAGCGATGCTTCAAACCATGATTTCTCATTATGGCAATGAGGCCCTGGCAAAGCTTCTTAGTGAAGCTCAACAAGTTTCAAAAACGATGAGAGTTGCTGAAGTGTTTGAAAAAATGCAGCTAGATAATTGGCTCGCTACGGGGAGAACGGCGGACGATGTGTATGGTCTTCTAAAGCTGAACGTCGATATGGAAGGCATTCTCAGAAATCCGTTGTTGAAGACCTGGATCACGTACGTAGACAAACTCGGCAAGGAGGATCCGTACAGCCTGCTACTGTCGAAGTTGGTGAAACACTATGGAGAATATGGTCTAAGCAACGTGCTACTAAGAGCTAAGACAGATGACAGAACTTTCCAAGTCACTGAGAGTGTTCAAAAAGCCTTGCTTAGCAAGTGGCAGAATGATGGAAAGACGGCTGACGATGTTTTCAAGCTTCTTAAACTTAACACTGACAAGGGAGACGAGTTGTTGGAGAATCCAGCTTTGAGCACCTGGATGTCGTATGTAACGCTCGAAAAGGGAGATCCGTATAACTTACTGCTACTCAAACTGAAGTCGCGCTATGACGAAGAAGAACTGGCCCACATGCTGGTTGTAACAGAAAGTGTAATCGCCAGGGATGTGGCGATGGCGCTGCTTAAGAGCTGGTTGAGCAAAGGGAAGACGGCTGAAGACGTTTTCAAGCTCCTACGTCTTAACTCAGAAAAGGGGTACGACATTCTGACAAATCCAACTTTATCCACTTGGAGTTCGTATCTTAGAATGCGTAATCAAAACCCCGAAGAGATTCTATTCATGGAGCTAAAGACTCGATTTAGTGATGAAGCGCTAGCGAAGATGCTTGTCGCGGCAGCGAGCGACGTCCGAGTGCAGATTAATGTACATGTACCTGCGTTGGTAATGATGCAGCTCAAGAGCGGGCTCAAAGAAGGCAGAGCCGCAGATGACGTATTTAGTCTTCTCAAACTAAACGACAAATTATTTGACACTTCGATGCTGAGCACTTGGAGATCCTACTTGCAGATGCTGGATAAGAAGAACGCGGACGAGCTAATGATCTCGGTCATTAGGAAGTACTACGATGATGAAATTCTGGAGAAAATGATCGTACAAGCAAAAAAGAACCCAAGCACGAGTACTGTTGCTTCAAATCTGGAGGGGGAAATGTGGAGAAGTCAAGGAAAATCCCCAGATGACGTTTTGTCGAAGTAAGCATCTCCGATGTGATGATGACTATCTAGTGGAATATAACTGCACTATTGCATATAGAGAAATCGTAAATAACTGGACTGGTTGGTGGAGAGTAACTCCCCTCCAGAACACCAGACTCTATGATTCATCACTTCTCCTTTTACCAAGTCCAACACAAGTGTCTTCTTCTTTTACCAAGTCCAACACAAGTGTCTTCTTCTTTTACCAAGTCCACCACAAGCTCTTCTCCTTTTTCCAAGTCCAACACAAGCGTCTTCTCCTTCTACACTCAAGACTTCCTCTCCACTATGGCCGCCTAGACCACCCTACTTTTGTCCTAACTTCATTCTGTGCTGCCCTAACAACTCTGCGCAAATCATCCCTCCAACAGGTTATGAGCCCAACGCTCAAACGCAAAGCGCCACCTGTCTCCAACAGGTTAAGACCCCAACGTTTCGCCAGAGGACAGATGCCGGATAGGAGGCGAGCTGGATGCGGCAAGCCAACATGTTATAAGCCCGACGCTTCCTACCAATAAGGGCGGCTCAAACGCAGAGCGCCACCTGACATAACAGGGCATGAACTCGACGCCGACGAGAGGACGCACGGGAGTCTACCATGTGCCACCGGCACCTCAAGGCCATGTTGCCCTCTACGCCAGCTAACGAGCTGCGCGCGGTGAGCAGAACGTCTGCCACGCGATATCGAGCTAGAGGAAAATCTCCCTAGACTTCGAACCATACGCACTGCGTATTGATCCCGCTATAAGCGGCGCGTTTGGGTTGTAATTGCGCCCACGATGATACGCACACGCATTGGCCTGCTATAAGCGGAGCACATGGGCAGAAGTGTCGCCCACGCATTGGCCCGCTAAAAGCAGAGCATACGGGCAGTAATATCGCCCACTATAATACGCACTGCGTAACGAGCTTGCTATAAGCAGAGCATACGGGCTGTAATATCGCCCACGATAATGTTGGAATTATCATATTACTATCTCCACTACAACTTCAAACAATAATGGCAGTATACTACCATTGTAGTGCAAAGAAAGCAAGCCACCGTGCCTCTGCATACTCAGGCTAAGTGCCATTTATCGTAGTAATTGTATGATCCAACAATCAAAAGTTTTGATTTAAAAATTAAAGAAGATAATCCAAAGATGGCAAGCCTTCGAGCCGCTGCCATCGATGTTGCTGCATATTGTTCACAAAGAAACATAGAGAAGAGAAATCAAGTCCAGGCAAGCCACTGAGCCGCTGTACGATCCTAAAGAAAAAGGAATAAAGAGTGAAAATACACAACACACACGAAAACGTCAACTTGACAATGCAAACACAAATGATGCCTACTGCCCAATTCAACCAAGTAAAAAAACTGTGTTGAACTCTGAGTTAAACATTCTCAAGAAACTGGGAGGCTTTAATCTGAAAAGATAAGCCAAATAAAAATGAGGAACTGGAAAATAACTTAGTCAAGGTGAAAATGAAAGGCAAGAACAAAAATGTATAAGCCTCTGCCGTAAAATGTCTCGACAGATAATGAATGGCATACTACCAAGACATTCAGATTCCTGAACAGTAAAGATGTGCTAACAATGCCTCCTTCTACGCTTACCGAGCAATAACACTTTTTTGCATGAGCAATGTCTCTGTCAATTGACTAAATAGTGTGCATGCTTCTCACTACTTCGAAGTATAATAAAATCCGGAATACAATCCGAAGAGCCACTAGGGAGAAAAATGCCTCAAAGATGTGAGCTATAATAGGTAAAATGTGAGTGAAGTGTGTTCCTACTGAGAATATTGCTTTGGTGCAAGCATTGTTACCTAGCTGCTCAAAACATATTTATGCTACATTCACAAAAGAAATATAATAAACAAAAACAAATATGCAATTTGCATGATGCAAATACAAAATTGCAAATTTCACAAAGACTGCCTAGCTTGTACGACAAAAAAAAAAAAAACGTTGAGAGAGAAATACTTAAAGAAATGTATGAAACTGGGAGGCATCAATGCCAAAAACTATTCATGCATTCGCCAAACTTTAACATTTATTGTCACTGGTAAAAGTTTCAAACATTTCCATAACTTTACATGAATAAAAAAAATAGGAACTGGTTAGCGGCACCGAGCAAAATAGTACTTAAACGAAAAATTACAGTAGTACCTTCGTAATTTTGACGATAAAATACTGTCCGAGGTAAATTTCAACTCAGTTCTGAAAAACAAGATTTCTGAAAAAGACACCCCCTCTCCCCCCTTTCTCTCATCCCCAAAATCTATGAGCCTTTCATTCCAAAAAAATCCCGCGCACTACATCAGCCACGATCCCCTCCCAAACATTAATACAAGACGAAGACACACGACATCTCCGAAGGTAAGTATGCATGTTCATGTAGATTAGAGGGGGGGGGTAAGCTAACAGCGTATTCTGTGGTTCTCATGTGTGCAATCAGAATGAGCGACAGTAAACCCGAGCGGCAAGTCCCTCCTGGGGTCTCGTGGCTCTGTCCCCCAGTTGATGTCGAGTGGCATGAGAGCTGGGATGCCTTCCGCAAATACACGGAGCGCTACCAAGAGGAGACACACCAGATCTTTCCACAGCGCACGTCCACGTCGGTTCAAAAGAGAAATCGAGAAATTAAGGCGCGAGCAAGCCTGAGTGTCAATGCGAAGGACCCAGATGATTCCAGCACGACTAACACAGTTACTGATGAGACGTCGGATCGTTTGATCCCTGAGGAGTTCGGCAATTTCTGGATTAAGTTGGTCTGTACTCACGGGTAGAAGCGCAAGAGCCGTGGAAAGGGGATACGAAGGTCGTTTTTCGAGAAGACTACAGGTTGTAAGGCTGCTGTCGTGTGGAACGATGAACACGACACGTTCATGGTACGCGTCACTGACTTTGACGTCAGACACAACCACAATGTGTCTCGCGCTACATTTGAGAACCATGTGTCGAACCGTCGCGTGGAGGACCCGGGCATACTGGCATTCGTGGATGAACTCCAAGCTGCTGGTTTTAAGCCGAAGTTAATTATGCAGTTCCTGCGAAAGAAGACAGGTGGGTGCGCTTAACTCAACCCGTGAATTATATATAGTGACTGATAGCTTTCTTGTTTTGGACTCCATGTAGGAAAAAAATGTGGTGCTTCGAGATGTACACAACATGATGGCGAAGATGAAGGAGAGACGAAGGGGAGGTGCGACTACTGAAGAACGGCTGGAGACTGTCTTGCGAGGGATCTGCGAATGTCGTGGAAACCGAGCAACCGCTTACGTCGACGAATCCAAAACTGCACAGACCATCGCGTTGCAGACAAGACAAATGCGTCGCTGGTTCAAGGCTTTACCTGAAGTGATGCTCATTGACGCGACGCATAACACCAACGAATCGCGCTACAAGCTCTTCTCGTTCATGGTAAACGATGTGTACGGACATGTAAGTAAATGTACCTGACGTTACATCCTGATGTGTGTCTAGTTACACTTTTACTGTTTGCGTAGCTTCAGCTACAACATGTACTTGATATGTACAAATGCTTACTTATGAGTTGTTAACGTAATGCTAGGGTCAATACGTACACCACAGTCTCATAGAGAACGAAAGTGCAGAGTGTCTTTCAGATGCTATCGGGTCGTTCAAGTTTAACAATTCTTCGTGGGAGCAAGTCAGGGTAATTGTGATTGACAAGGACATGGGTGAATTGGGATTACTAGAAATGGAGTTCCCTGGCGTGAAAGTGATTCTGTGTCACTTCCAGTTGAAGAAGTATATTTGGACCGAGCTGGCAAAGAGCGAGCATGGAGGCCCGTCCAGCTTCGACAAAGACCAAGTTGAAGATGCTATTGATATGATGCGGCTGGCGGTTTCTACGGATGAGTACATTAAGTATCTGAAGTATCTATACTTCTTGCTGGAAGGTGTTCGTCTTAAACGTGAAGACCCAGTACCTGTGCCTACGCATCCATTTTGAAGTACTTCATGAAGAACTGGGATTCGATGAAAGAACGATGGGCGCTGTACGCACGTTCGGATGTTCCACATCTAGGCAGCCACACCAATAATAGGTATAATTTCTTGCGCTATAGGTTCTAGACTCACCTTTCACTGTGTTGTTGCCTGGTGGTTTGGTGGTCTGTAGGCTTGAAACATCATGGGGTCCTATCAAAGAGGTTCTGAAGCCGGAGATGGCGCTGGATGAGTGCGTAGACACGCTGATGTTCTTGCAAGCAGTAGCAGAGATGGTGTACGGAAAGAAAATTACAGACGTGGGCCAGATGCGCTATGACGGCGCAGATCACGAGCTTGAACGACGAAGTACAAGCACGCTCACGAGTATGAAAAGAGTATTGCAGACATTATGAGCAGGAACGGAACGTTTGTATTTGGAGAAATGATGAACGCCTTGGAGAAATTCGAAGACATTATCGAGGACGGTGTTGCACCATTTGTTGGTCGTGAAGGTGAATGGGTAGACCCGCTTTCACAGCTATCGTCGCTGACATTTTCGCCTACGTTAAATACCAATGCTGTTGAACCAAGGGATGCTGTGATGAAAAGCGATACTGAAGATGAAGAAAAAATCAAGAACACTTCCACAGCGAACTCGGACGATGACGAACCTCCGGTACAACAGAGCGCACCTCTAGCTACAATGCAATGCCCTACAGCTACAATGCTAGAGCCTACAGTTACACCGTGTGTGACTAGAGGTACTTCCCAGGTGACTTTGACCCCTCCTGCAACACAAGAACCACTGTGTGTAACTAGAGGCACTTCCTGTGTGACTTTAACCACCCCAGAGGTGGATGCAGCAAGTATGTCTGATTTCAAACAAGATCCAAGCCAGTCCAAGCGTCAGCACATTAGCAGCAGTTCGTCAGAATCATCGCAGTCTGGGTCATTTGTGATAACAAAGAGCGCAAAAAGTCGGGGGCGTCCTTAAGTCAGAAAGAAGCAAGGAAAAGCAGAAAAGAAGCAGAGGATCGAGAATAGCAAGCAGAAGGCTTCCAAGCTGGTACAAGGGACGCTGTCACCAGTTCCAAGCGTACGGAACATTGCTAAACTGTTGGACAACAACTACACCTATGAAGACGCCAAGAAGGTGCTACCCAATCTCACTATTCGAGCTGTTCCGAAGACCAAGAAGGTGAATGCTGGTATTTATCTTGAGGATGAGTGCTTCTGTGACGTCAGATTTGTGTTCTCAAAACAATTTGTGGAAAAATGCCAGGCTGCGGTCGCAGCGTTTCGAAAAGGCTTGATTGAAACTGTCGATGACGACACTATTGGTGTAAGAGTTCCTCGCTTTGGGATATTCCAATACCAGGACATTGTCGCGATGGACCGATGGCACGCCTCCATGCAGTATTAACTGCCACTGAAGATGCAATTACTTGGGCCGTCACTACTAGCGTCAAGCGCTTGTCTGTACCGGTAAAGCTCAATGACGGAGTCAGCAGTGATCCGACAGAACGGGAAGTTATTATCAGGCGAATTCTTCTGGGGGGTGGCCGCGAGACTTCGTTCGGTAGTGTGCCATATAACGGACTATTAACGCTTCGAGAAAATATGTGGATGGATGATTCATGCATGGGGCATGGGATTGCTCTACTCCAACGAGAGCACCCGGATGTTGGCGTCGTTAACCCGATCTTCAATCGTTTCCACGATAAAGACGCCCGGCTCAGGGCTATTAATGCAGGCAAGCCTTTCAAGAAAACGAACCAGATCATTCTGTTGCCGCTACACATAGACAACAACCACTGGTGTGGAGCAATTTTCGATTATCGCAGCGAACGTCGAGGAGTCCTGGTGTTCGACCCCTTGCAAGACCCCAAGGCAAAATATTACGCCAAATGCGAAGAGCTACTTGAAGACGTGTTTTTAGAACTCCATACCCTTACCGATTCAGAGAGTCACGAATGTACGTCAGCCGGACTTCTCAAGCTGTGGAGCAGCTGTTTTACTATTCTTTGAGTGCTACCTCACCGGCATCGATATGCCGGAAAAGCTCAGCCATGCCTCAATGCGTTTTTTTCAGGCTTCGGTACATGTTGAAGTGCCTGCAGTAGGCGAGTTAGGAAGTCAATAACCTGAAGATAATGTACCTTGTAGTTCGCATTGTGAAGCCTCTGTCTGTTGATTCCAATGTGTGCGTGCTGCGGTGATACTGTTGAGCTGCGTAAAGTGAAAGATACTGGTCATAATCTGCTCTACTCTAGCAGTACTCGTCAGGCACATTCTCACTAAGTGCTTCGTACCTTCGGGTGACATTCATGCATTCCAGTTACATTACAGCAACACTTCATGCTACCAGTCGCGCGACTGGCTGTCGTCGCAAGCACCGATATCTCTAAAAATGATGATTTTTTTAATCTGTTAAAATTAAATTACCGTAATACATTTTTGCGTAGTACCTTTAGTACGTATCTCGGGACCAATTAACACGAAGTGGCTTGAGTCACTCACACCTTGTAACCCTAACATTCTCTTAAGTACGAGCTACTCGGTACCTCTAACATTGATCAAAAAAATATTCAGCACTTTATGACTACAAGACAAGCCTACAAAAGCCTCTGTCTACAGAAAGCAAACTATAGTTTTACTGCATCAATCCCATCTACAATGAATTCGATAGTTTGCAAATCTATCGCTAGCGCTTGTGAAGTAAAAATAAAATTATAAACTTCCAAACGAGAAACAACTCGATGAGCCTCTAGGGAGAAAAATAACCCCAACGACGAGAGCCTGCGCACTTACTGCAAATATGATGCGTACGCTACCGATGACACTGTTTGATGTTATTTATGCTTTTAAAAGCTGTAGCCTTTCTTCAAAAATTGTCATAAGTGACGTCTGGATACTGAGACTGAACATGTGAGCACTTATATATAACGTACAGTGTTTATTTTTTAAAAGCAAAAATAGTAGAACACGGCTACATATAGTTTATATAGCTTCGCTTTGAGTACGAAATCTAAGCTCACCGCAGAGCAGCGGAGGTGGACGGACCTCTATACACCAACAAAACATGCCCTAGCGCTCGCAGAGCGGGCGCCCAGAGCGCTAGTCGCTCCATTTCTAACCTTGTAACCTGCCTGTTCGTCCGTCCATCGCATTCCCCGTCTTGCTGCTTTTTCCTACTTTTCGCATGGCTACACTCGGCCTTTCTAATAAATTTACTTCCCATCCTCTTAATTGCGCCTTTCTTTCTGACTTGACTTAACTATGTCTAAATTACAATTATACCAAAAAAGCGGACACAGTTAACTCGCGCCCTGATTGGGCAATATTTGCCGAGTCACTGTTCATTTAAAACACAAAACTGGATTTCCGAGCGACGGCGCGGCGAAGACAAGGTGCGCTGGATGCATAATAGCAGTAGGTTAGTTTTAGAAGTATATGCAATGTACAGGCGAGAGTTCATTGCTCTACTTTATATTCAAGAGAGACATCTCAGGATACAGACTGAGGCTTGCCCCGAGACTCCACAGTGGTATGACAGTTGATAGCGGTAGCAATCAGGTTGGGGTGGGTATGGCTAGGAGCGTCCATCACCATGCACGCGCCTAGGGGCCCTAGACCCACCGAGTGTCCACGCTCCAAAAGCGAATGGCGCGTGCTGCCAATTAGCCAAACCGAAGTTGTAGCCACATACGGAAGAGTCGTTGCAGTCCCACAATACAGAGATGCTCTTAACTGTGAGCTCCCACATCAAAAACTTTGCGGGAGCACTTCTGGCGGGACAGAAAGGAATGCAGCAGTCGGTCTCACGTGAGCAAGGAGCCCAAGACCAAGTGCAAGGATAGCTCAAGAACAAGGGATGAAGACAAAAAAACACTTTAAGAGCATGCGTGAGCCCCACGCCTGTACTCTTAAATAGCATAGCATCAGAATAGACACTTTTATAGCATTTTCGGAACTGTGTAAATCCCGTGAGGGGCTGGGTCGCTCTCGGACACCCTGTGTATACTACTAATATGACCTGAAGGGCGGGACGGTATCGAACACACCTGGACAACCACTCAACAGGGCTGAGGCAACAGCGTTGACGTACCCAAGAGGCAACAGCGCGATTCGGCGTCTGAATTTCCATGTACAGCTGCTTGGTCGCCAGCGGTGCAAAGTAATTTGGACACGCGGAACGTGAGCTGAGAGCTGTAACAAGTCGACCAAGGGGGGGGGGGCTAATAAAAAGCTAATTGGACCAACAAGCTGCCTGGAGTGACGATTCCCCGAAGTTGTTTGTAAACCGAGGAGCCGGAATGGAAATGACAGTGGTGTGTTATATTCACAGAGGGCTTCTGGATTAGTACTGAAAAGGAAAGTTCGGGGTTCTAACCGAGTACTACGTTGCTTGAGCTTCCGTGTCCATCTTTTGGTGCATATATTTATGAATCTGCTGTAAAAAAATTCCCCGTGCACTTAGACTTTCAGGTCTAATCGCCAATGTAGTTATGTTCTTTCTAAATCAGGCGACACTCCAGTTCAAGAAACGACAACATGGCAAGTGCCCCGATGAAAAAAAAGGTTATCCCAATAACTGCGTTGCGGGCTTTGGTGTAAAATTAACTCGACTAGCGGCGTACAATGATTTAGAATTACCCGCGAGGAACTAGACGAGCGTGTATAACGCGCTCGGCAGGAGAACGCTTCGCCCACGCAACTGGAACCGAGGTAATATAGGCTTTTCTGTAAACAAAGACTTCGTACACCAGAGGCACGCTATCGCAAGGCAATCCAAGCGTTGGAGCAGATCGACTTAGCTGAAGCCCACGCCCCATCTGAATCAGAACTGATAAGAGTATCCTGTCCGACTGTAGAGTGTGAGAAGAAGACAGAGGAAGTTGATCCCGCCAAGTATCAACACCGATTCGAGGGAGAGACGCGTCGCGAAGGGCGACGCAATACCCACGGATATCCAATTGGAATGTCAGGACCTGCTGCTAAAGATATCGCGGCAGCTAAGCGTAATTCAGAAAGAGCATGCCGCTATGATGAGCTCACAAAGCAACGGGCACGAGCGAAGGAAAAGCAGCTTCGTAGAGCTAACAAACCCGAATCTCAGGTAATTCGAGATCGCGGGCGAGATGCCGAGCAAGTAACTGTACGACGGGGTCTAATGGTGCCACAAGACCTCGAGGTTCTTCACGCATACAGTCGAGAGGAGCAAGCCAACCACAGATCCACGCGACCAGAGGAGGACATTCAAACGCAAGGATTCGCGATGCAGTGCAATACGAAGCGCTTAGGGAAGGCATGACGGATGAGCAGCGTCAAGCAGAACGCGAATGGAACACAGCAGCGCAAAGAGATATAATGGAATTTATGGCGGAAGAACAAAGGGGGCAGCGAAAAGAAAAAGAGCGATTTCGTCGGCCGGCTCGGCGGTATAAGAATGGCCTCGCCTACCACGAAGATTTGGACCCTTCCAGAATCTCTGGGGGCCGCCACTATTTTACGCGTTACATGGACAACAACCGGGAGAACGAGCGGGTTTGTCACTACTGCAACGCTTGGAAGTGTTCGCAGGAGATAGATGGATACTGCTGTCGTAACGGACTGGTGTTCGTTCCGTCTTTGAGAACAGCACCTGATTCGCTTCTAACACATTTCGAAAACCCGACCTTCATGCAGTCAATCCGGGCCTACAACAACGTATTCGCATTTATGTACATAGGAGCTTCGCAGTCTCGGCCTCTCAACGTCGTCGAAAGCGTCACACGGAATGGTTTCTACAACTTCCGTGTGCAAGGGTCAGTGTGTCATCGCATGGGATCGTTACTTCCTCCTACCTTCGGTCGCTTCATGTATGGCCAAGTTTACTTTAGCAATCCAGACATGAAGGCACGTGTACGAAGCCGTATAGACATGATGCAAGTTCTCGATCGCGCCGTTATGGAAAAGATTGACCAGATGAACCCGTACACACAAGACTTTATCTACGCGCGTTGGTTTTTGGTACGGCGTGGTTAGGAGGCGTATGCAGCAGCCATATGGGAGCACGAACGACGCGGAGCGGCAGGTGAAGACGTTGATGACCATGATCCGTCATTAGCCGTGAGTAATCGCTCGGTGGGGGATCACCTTAAGCTGCGCCTGCACGTCACACGGAATGCGAATCCGGGTACGCATAATACCCCAACTGAATCAGAGGTGGCGGCCGTTGTGATCGACACAAACGCGGCTGAGCATCGGGATATTATCCTACACACGACAGGAGGAGGTTTCAAGCGCATCTTTGAGGCGAGCGTTACCTACGACCCGCTGCAGTACCCTCTACTCTTTCCGTATAGGGGGAATGGCTGGACGTACGATATCCCGTACGTTGGTAATCCCGTCGATCGTCACGGTGACCCGTTAATGATGTCCATTCGGGAAAATGAGGCGTAACTGCTTTACGACCGGACGTTTAGTAATTCTCTTATCCTGTGCGGTGGGGACTGACGCAGCAATACCGCGTTGACCAATGGTCCAAATGCGAGCAAGAACGCGTGCGCCTTATTAAGAACACCAGCTCCAGTATCGATTGGAAACCCTCCAGGGACTCACGGACGCGTTCTGCGGCGAGTCTGTTGAAATCCACAGAATGGAAGCTGACGACGAGGCGGCCATACGAAGGCCTTGACGTGGGAATAAAATGGAGCAGGCGTCGGCGGATCCAGATGTGGGTGAGCTTGGACGCAAGGTCATCATACCTCCAAATTTTACAGGTGGCCCCCGCTACATGTACCAACGCTTCTTGAAAGCCATGGCTATCGTCCGTGAAACAGGAGCCCTAACCTGTTCATTACGGTGGCATGTCCCGAACTGGCCCGAGATCAAGGAAAATTTACGCCGTGGGGAAAAGGCATCCGACCGACCGGACATCATGGCCCGCGTGTTCATGGAGAAATTAAAAGCTCTTAACAAGGATCTCGATGAAGGTGTGCTGGGGATTCAAGCCGCTTGAACCCTAAACCCTAAACCCTAGTGGAATATCAGAAGAATGGTCTTCTTCACGCCCACATACTGCTTATTCTGCGTTTGAAGGACAAGCCCACTCCCAAGGAAGACGTCGATAAGATGGCGTCCGCGGAGCTCCAGGATAAAGAGAAGTACCCCGAGTTGTACGATACAGTGATTTCCAATATGCTGCATGGACCCTGTGGTCAACGCAACCCGAACTGCCCGTGCATGAAGAATGGAAGGTGTTCCAAGTAGTTTCCAAAGGCGCTCGCGGACGAAACAGTAATGATCCCCGACAAATACCCCACGTACAAGCGTGGTCGCCGTCCGGATGAAGGTTTGTTCCATAAGGGGAAAGTATGGGATTACGCGACCATTAATCAAAGGGCGGTCCCGTACAATCCGTTCCTGTCGCAGAAATACAACTGCCACATCAACGCCGAGGTTTGTGTCACGAACAAGGCCATCAAGTCCATCTACAAGTACGCCTACAAGGGCTCGGATATGACGACAATCACGATTCAAGGCGAAGAAATTCGGGCGAATGAAATTATTCAGTATCTGCTCGGGAGGTATATTTCTCTGGTAGAAGCCTGTATGCGGCTATCCATGCATCCAACACAAGGATCAACGCATTCCGTTATGACGCGACCTATATATTTGGAAGGAATGAGCATGGTTGCTTATCGCAACCAAGCGACGACCCCCCTAGCTCCACAACATGATTAACCGCGGGGACAGATCAATGCTGACGGAGGGTTTCAAGCCGTGCGCGCGTAACCCAGAAGCTACGGCCAATCTACTGTACAAAGCTGTACTGCGGACGTACAGGTGGACGGAACAGAAGACTTGGGAGCCGTACAACAAGTATGTTGCTTCTCTGGGCCGCTTGGTACACGTTTCTCCGCAGGGACCCGGAACGCTTCTACTTGCGATTTCTCCTGTGTAACCGACGCTCGCCTAAGTCCTTTGTGGATCTTCTTGGAACGGTTGATGGTACCGAGCATCCTACATATCAGCAAGCTGCTTTGGCGCTTGGGCATTTGGAAAACGACGACGCGTGGATACATTGCTTACGCGAAGCCGCCGAGGTCAAGATGCCGTACCAGATACGCTAATTCTATGGCATCATTTTGGTTTCCGCGATGCCTGGTAATGCCAAAGATCTATGGGACAGGTTCAAGAAGGACACGTCAGAGGATTACGCACGAAGCATCGAGGATAGCGACGCGGACCTGCATAATGTGCGCGAAGGGGAAGAGCGTCTTCGAATGGCGGAGTATAAGGCGTTGAGGAACTTGGCGGATTACTTGGCTTCGAACCAAAAGTCCCTCGATATGTACGGCCTTCCTCTGCTAGCCGATAACGACGATGTTTCTGCTCAGTTGACGACCCGGAGACAGCGTTTGTTGATGATGTCCAGCAAGAGATTGACGCGTACCCACAAAACGAACTGGAGCATGTTGCGGAGCAGGCGGACCACTTGAACAGCATCCAAAGGGTAATTTCCCCCCAAATTATTGCTACTGTGAGTAGGCCGGTTGGAGGGGAGAAGCGTTTCTTTTTAGGTGGTCCGGGTGGAACAGGAAAGTCGTTTTCACTCGAGCAAATACTTGCTCACGTTCGGATGCAACGTAACGTTGCCATCGCGGTTGCATCGAGTGAGATTGCAGCCACTCTGTTAGCTGGAAGCCATACCGCGCATTCGACGTTCCGGATTCCCCTCAAACTTACAGATACGTCGACGTGCAGCCTTTCATGGTAGAGCCAGAAGGCCGAATTGATTCGTAGCGCAAGTTTGATCCTTTGGGACCCAGCGCCGATGATGAACCGGGCTTGCTTTGAGGCCGCTGACAACTCGCTTCGATATATTACGAAGAACGAGCTGGAGCCGCTCGGCGGAAGGGTAATGGTGTTTAGCGGTGGTCACCGCCAGATTTTACCTGTACTGAAGGATGCTACGCGTGCGGAGACGATTCAAGCTTGCTTTAAGTCTTCGCCGCTATGAGAGCATTTGCGTCAAGTGTGGCTGACCTAGAACATGCGTGGCCGCACCGCTCCAGACGCGGCCAGTGCAGATGAGTTAGCGGAATTCTCTGGCCTTTTACTTCAAATTGGGGAGAGCCGTTATCCAGTCAACCACGAGATCGGTGATGGCGTCAAATGTCTTCCACGCGACATGTGTATCATTCCAGAACGACGAGTACAACAAATGTGCTACTGATGAAGAAGACGCGGATATGGAGCATCCCCCAAGTTTTAAGCTACTCCTTCCGGTGGACGAGGAACACGAGCGAGACTTGGATGAAGTTGAAGAAATCGACAAGTCCGCAACGTCGACGCACTCATTGATGCGGTGTATCCGGCCGTTGATACGGAACATTTACCCGATGAATACTTCTTTAAGCTAGCCATATTAGCCTCCACCAATGCAAGTGGTCGGCGTATCATAGACATGGTTGCGGAACGGCTTTCGGGTGAAACGAAGGGGTATAGCTCGGTGGACACCCTCGAAGGGGTAGCAGGATGCAAATAGATTTGAGTAGGAGTTCTTAAACTCTCGTAACTTCTCCAGTATTCCTCCGTACATGATTGTTCTGAAGGTTGGAACCCCTATCATCATATTTAGAAACCTGAATAGCGACGCAGGACTTTGCAACGGAACGCGGCTTCGGGCTGTGTCACTGCGCGAGAAAAGCATCGAGGCCAGCATATTGTCTGGGCCGTTCAAGGGTAAGAAGGTGTTCATTCATCGGATCGTCTTTTATAGTCAGGACGATGACAAGGGGTTCCTGTTCAAACTCATGCGTAAGCTGTTCCCCGTGGTTCCAGCGTTCGCCATGCCCATCAGCAAGGTCCAAAGACAAACGACCCAACACGTGGGTATCTACTTGGAATCACCGGTCTTCGCACATGGGCAGATTTATGTAGCGTTGTTGAGAGTGACTTCAAGAAGGCGAACAAGATTGCTGTAGATCCATAGGCCATCGATGAGGACGGGAACGTACACACCAACAATATTGTGTACAGAGGGATCTTTGGGGCGCGGACATGGTAGGGTACATAATACAAATAATTCATTAGCTTTGATTTCAAAAAGTTCTTTCATTCGCCGCAGCACAGCGGAGGCGGACAGCCCACACTGCACCTGCCAACCATGCCCTAGCGTCCGAGGAACGGGCGCCCAGAGCGCTAGTTTCCCGCCTCCTAACCATATAGCCTGTCGGTCTGTCTGTCTGTCTGTCAATCAGTCCGTTGGTTTCCTCTTTTTCTGCTTTTTTCTTCCCTTTCGCATGGCGAGACCCAGCCTTTCTAATACAATTATGTCCCATCTTATCGACCTCACCTTCCTTTCTGAATCGACCTAACTATGCCTAAATTACACTTATGGCCAAAACGCGGAATTAACTCACGCCCTGATTAAGCGATATTTGCCGACCTGCGACACTGACTGGATCTGTCGCACGATCAGACCGTCTCTCGCCTTCACGATTGAACGTGAGATAAGCATTTCTGCGGCGCATGAAACACATCGTTTGGATGCAAACTCCAAAGCGAGTAGTGTTGACAATTCGCTATTTACATTTAGCCACTCAAAATTTGTCCTTCAAATTGGGCACGCTAACCACCGCTTTTTGTAGGGGCTTTGCTAGCATTATTTACTTCTCCTGGCACTATCCACTGTAGTCGTGCAATGAAGGCGCGCGGCGGCACGGTCATTGCGCTATCTGCTCCCGTGCACCGCACCCGATGAATGCATGCGCGCACGGTACATAGTCTTTTTAGTCACTTTTAATACATGTAAAGTATGTATTTGTTTGTAAATCTGAAAACAGTATTACTTTAGAAATAGCAAATTATTAAATAATAAAGCAATTTTAATATTTGGTTAATAATATATACTAGCATTAAATTACCGCGCTATTGGCTAATATTTTGACGCAAGTAATTGGTCAAAACGATATAATTTGTTAACTTACTCACCGTTTGCAGGCCCACGTGCAAGTCCAATAATGACCTAATTCTGCTGAATCGGCAGCGGTTTACGACGAATTCCGGACGCGCAGGGGCTGCTATGGGGAGCTGTAGTACAGCTACGAGCTCCGTACAATCAGCGGGCGGGACATTGTGTGGTGCTGTATTGCCTGCGAGAACGGCCCAAAAGCGGTTGCTTCTGGGAGGACCCTCCCCCCCTTACCTGATTCGATCGAAGTGCGCTGCCAGGAAAGCCTGGCGACCGTCAAGGAGGCGATGGGACCTAAATGGTAGCCCAAGAAAAAAAAGAGGTGGAGCCTCCCTCGCAAGCTGGCCGCCCGAAACACCAAGTACATTAAGCCAACGAAGTTGAAGAAGAGCAGCTAATTGGTAAATGTATCTTTTAGGCCCCCTTTTCCTACCTATCTTCGTATTTAGTATACCGGCGGACAGTGCGAGGCTTAGGATCGCACATATAGTAAAGGGAGTACGGAGTTGTTAATAATGATGATACAGCTAAAGAGCGTAGAGCATTTTAAACGATAATTAACACAAGATATGTACTGTGTATCTCTGCAAGCTGGCCATCCCTATCTGCATACGCGTCACCGTAGACGGCAAGTACACTCACTCATTTAGACACAAGCTAAATCATGCTATATGTACCACCAACTCTCACAGCTTATATTACACTAATGCGAGCTCACAAGTGAATCTACAGTATTGAATAAGAACTACGCACGCATAATAAGTTGCTGTCTACTTGACATGAGGACGTGTGCGGTAGTGTTGACCATACCGATGTACGTGGCAAGTCGATGCGTCTGTACGCAGTACTATACTTTACCTCCATGTCCATAATAGAAGCGCTAGGAGCCGTGAGTGACTATAACGTGTACCCGCCGCGCGCGTATATCGCGTTGACTACTGCTAACAATCGCGCGGTTAGCTTTCCTGTATCACCGCGGAATGACCTGTGCCCCGTTAGTGACGCGCTTGGTCATATAGACTGATACACCAGAAGCGTAAGCACAATAAGCTAGCGCGACGATACAAAAGTTCCGAGAAAACAACAGTGACCTCATATATAGATGTTGGTTACCACGATCACGTGGCATATACACTAATGTGTGACCTGCGAGATGTACAGACACATCAAGTAGCACGCCGAGCTAATAAGTAGGCAGCGAATGTATTTCATCTAATGTACACGAGCTACTATTCGATTCCAGGTTAAACATCACTCCGATCTAATAATATGTCTACAGCTATGTGGCTTGGTGTGTTCGGCATACATATCAGATCCAGTAAATGCCACACGAAACGAACTACGCCACACTGTCTGTCAGTAACTATGCAAATAAGTCGGTAAGTAAGTCAGCGGTGCTCATCCTATCATGCCCGTGTTAGAACACGGACGGAACTGATTATTAAAGTCAGTCTGATTAATTGTGTCGAGTCACCGAACGTCGGTACATGTCCTTCAGAGATAGCATGATATTATAAGCTCAGCGAGCCAAATCGAGGGGAGCAATCGGTAATTTTGGTGAACATCAGCAGATACTAGTGGTACCAATTCAGAGCGAAGCGCTTAATAGAGAATTAAGACAAAAATATTCCGGGGTAAAATGGTGCTCATCTTGCAGATCACTTTAAACCCTAATGGTAGCTACCTTCCCCTTCGCAACGATTTAGAGTCATGTCTACCTTTGCCATGACGATCGACAATATTCAGCCGAGCTAGATCTATAGCACGCCTATCCATCTGTAGCAGCCAGTTGCCAGATATACATAGCTATATGTGACGTTGTCAGAACTGACTTCAAGAAATTAAAGAGATAGGTGGATAGGCGGTTGGTGAGGCAGATCATGTGATTACTAAGGATAGTTTGTACAGTGGCTTTTGAAAGCAAATGTAGTAGAACACGAAATATATATTATATGTAGCTTTGCTTTGAGTAAGGAATCTAAGCGCCGTGGTCGTGGTCAGCCCTCTCTACACCAACCAATCATGCCCTAGCGTCTACACAGCGGGCGCCCAGAGCGCTAGTCCTAAACTATCAAAGCTAGCACGGTGTCTGTCCGTTCGGCATACAAAACGCTCATATTGTTTAGCTTTATCATTAAATGTCAAGCGGAGCGAAGGAGGCTCCGATTGGTCAAAGATGGATTATGTAGCTTACATCACTAAATCCATGTGGCTCACAGTGTACATATGAAGATTTGCACAAGGCTATTCATTATCGGAAGGTGGCATTATTTAACTTTATCTAATATTTGAATAATGTATGCTGATTTTAATATTTGAGTGCTAAACAGAGCTACTTATTCTCAAATGCCAAAGCTCCTAAAGACGCTTCCAATGCTGCAAGGAGCTTAGCGTACACGTAGGAATGTGTGCTTACTATTAAAATGCGTTATACGTTGTACTTAATACTTTCTGCAAGATACAATTACTAAATTATTATTATAATTACAACTTTTTTGTTGTAAAAAAATATTACATTTATCTCAGTGTCAGGTAATTGACTGAACTACGAAATCGTAGTACATGTACAACAGAAGCTGTTCGTAAGAACTGTCCGTAAGCACAACAATGTGATAATAAACGTTGTCACTTGATCCATACGATAAATAGTTTTGGACAAAAAGAACTCACACGTGTTACTGCTGTAAACCAGAGTTGTTTAGACAGAAAAAAACGATACTACATAACGGGCGTGTCGCCGTCAATGGCGTAGGATATGATTTTAAATGGTGCGACAAGACAGCAACAAAACACGAAAGGTCTAAATTATAGTGGGTTAAGTAGACCCCATAAAGAAACTTTAATAACTCTTCGAGCCTAAAGGACGAATAGTCATCCTGGGATCATCGTTTAGTTATTAAAAAAAGCACTGCCGTCAACAATAACAGCAGCACCGCGTCTTGCGACACAATGCCCAAATTGTTTAATCATAACTGGCAAATCGAAAGTCTAACGGGGCAAATAAGGGCGATTTTGATCCCTGCGTTTGAAGCCAAAACGTACAATAAAAAGTTCGTGCGAACTTAGCGCAGCTGCAAACCTCCAAATTGTATTATCGTAAAGTGCGAAATCGATTCATTCAATTTGAAGCGAAATGCAGTCGGAAAGGGCTGAAACCAAACGGGTCACCACATCGCATCACATGAGCTGAGATCACTTCAAATAGGAATCGACCGCACTCGAACACGGAAGGTCTCAAAGGCTCGCGTGGTTTTTTCGCCACAATGTACGCGACCAATGCGTTTGGTATGAGAAGTGATCAATCTTTAGTTACTTAGAAGTTCAAATAGGTAGTACAAGCGGGTAATGTAGTGCAAGCTGGACAGACCATTACTATATTTTACGGTGATGTGAGCTAAGCTTTATAGCGGCTCATAAATGGCCTGTGATATCGAGTACGACGCTAAACAGTAAACAAATTGTGTAGCGTTTATATTAATGTTATTTAAAGTGCAGGTGGAGGATGAAGCTACAGTGATGGTCAACAATAACTAAGAGATTATATCCAGAATTTTGATTCAAGATAGTTATAATAATTATTTTTAATCATGTCTGACCCAGACTAATAAATTAAAAAAATAAACTGAGTGTCGATCAGGTGGGTGCGGGCCGCAATAGCAAGTGATATTCAGCGTCAAACAGGCCCGCACCCGCCGTGATGAACCATGAGCCCACGCCGCTGTTCTCTCGTACCGTCGTGCCCTGGTTGACCTTCGACTTCCACTTGTCCAGGCGGCGCAGCCTCATGTGCAGCTTCACGTGCCTTAACATCGTCGAGTGACTTAGCCACTTAGTGTGGTGCGGCACGCGAAGCTGCGGTAGGCCACATGCTTCCTCCTCATCGCCAGCGGCGAGCTTGAATCCAAGGGTCTGCAGCGTATTCCGGACGTCGTTTCACAGGGAACTGATGTCGCAGTTGCGGGTTATGGGGCGAGGCGGCGAGCTCCGTGTTAAGGAAGCGCTGTGCGAGGTCTTCTTCCCGTCCGGGCCAGTGCTCCTCGACCAGCTTGAACCCCTTGCGCCCCACTTGCCCCACCTGCGTGCGCGCGATGACACGGATGGCCGGGTATTTGGAGTGTAGCATTTGCCACGCGTGCGCCACCTGTTACGCTTCGTGCAGCTCCATGAGCGACAGCAGTTCCAGGCTCCCAGCTGAGGTTGGTGTGAAGAAGATGCTGTAGTGACTGTTCTCCGGCAGGCAGAGCATGTGGCGCAGGCCGCGCACGATGGCGCTGTCGAAGTCCTAAAGCTGAGACTTGAGCAGCCGCAGGTGTCTGAGGGCGTACTATACCTTCGGGTAGATGTACACCTTCAAATCCTTGGGTATCTGCCCCGGCGCCAGCTCCGAGCGCAGTAGTACCACCGCTTCTCGCTTGATCTGCTTCAGCTTGGGCTCAAGTTGGAGGCGGTGTCGCACGTGGTCGAAGCCGTCGCCGTACCCCAGACACTGGTAGCTTTCTTGAAGCCCGAGGGGGGCGATGGCCTCGCCGTGTATGCGTAGCTGGATGTCTCAGTCGTGCGTGGGGTTGCTGTGCTGGCTACATGTCACCGGCAGAAATGCGCACTTGGCCGGGTCGGCTTGTAGCCCAGTCCACTCCAGGAAGCACGTCACGAGGGCGTGGCAGAGCTAGATGCCAGTCGCGCTGTCAGAGAAGACCTTGATGTCGTCTGCGTACGCGGTTGCGCACGGGTGTATTCCGTCTGCGAGCGGGACGCCGACACCGTCCTGGTTCTCTAGCGCTCGGAGGAGTGGCACGAGTGCGGTGATGAAGAGGAGGGGGCTGAGCGGGCAGCCCTGGTACACCCCACCTCCTGGCGAACGGGCTCCGTCGCTCCGTCCCTCGCGTTGCCGACCACGAAGTACGAGTCCTCATATATGCCGCTGCACCCAGCCACAGAGGCTTATGTCATCCCAAGCTGTCGTAGTACGCCCCACATGAGCTGCTACCGCAGCGACCCGAAGGCGTTGCGCAGGTCGTACCAGACCTGGTACAGCCTGCGATGCATGCGGCGCGTCTGGTCCAGGAGCGTGGTTTCCACGAAGTTGTGTTCGTTGCAACCGTTGAACGCTCGGAAGCCCTTCTGTGCCATGGGCAGCAGTGCGTTAGCTTCCAGGAACTTGGACAGTCGACGGGCGAGAAGGCCGCTGTAGAGCTTGTAGATTGAGGTCTGCAGATAGATCGGTCCCCAGTTTGTCAGCTGCTTGGGGTCGCCCTTTTTGTGCAGCAAACGAAACAATCCGACCTTCCACAGGTCAGGCACGCGGCGGTGGCACCAGCAGAGCCGGAAGGCTGCATGCAGGAGAGGCAGTACCTGAACTTGGAAGCGGCGGTACACGTCGTACCCGACACCATCGTGGCCTCGACTGGAACCGGGTTTGACGTGGGCGAGCTGGTCCTCGATCTCGTCCAGCGTTGGCCATGCCAAACCGCTGCACATTGCCAAATTGATGTTGCTATTGCCCCGACACAGAAACAACGTCTCGCCAAACAATTAACTTAACCATTGAGATCAAAACAAATGTCAAACCGAAGACATTAGGACGACAGGATTTTCTATCGACAAAAAATCAAACACGCATCCAGACATTCCAATTGCAAAATCGTATAGTTTGTAGCGCTTTAACTATCCCTGGCGTCTATTGTACGCCCTGACCTAAACCCAGAAGCACCAAATCCGTAGTGACGTACTATCCCATTTTAGTGCCCAATTTAACGACCTCAACATTTACGGATAGTACATCGTAATATGTACAGACATTCTGCCTAATGTTGACTTAAAGCTAGGTATCAAAAGTCAAACCAGTTACAGATTCATTAGAAGAAACCGTTTACTCCACTAGGCCATGAAAAACAGCTGCACATTGCCATGCTAATGTTGCTATTTCCCCCAAACAGAAACAACGTCTAGCCAAACAGTTAACTTAAGTGTTGAGAGCAAAATAAATGCCAAACCAAACACATTGGTACGACAGAATTTTCTATCGACAAAAGCTCGAACGCGTATGCACATATGGCAGGTGGATAACCATCTGTTTTGTAGCTCTTTGACTATCAGTGGCATCGCCCTAACTTTAACCCAGAAACACGAAATCCTTTGTGACGTACTCGCCCTATTTAACGACCTATCGAACGATTTGAAATTTAACGGGTAGTACATCGTAATACAAACATGCTGCATAATATTGACTTAAAGCTAGGTATCAAAAGTCAAACCAGTTACAGATTCATTAGAAGAAACCGTTTACTCCACTAGCCTATGAGAAACAACTGCACATTGCGATGTTAATTTTGCTATTTCCCCCACACAGAAACAACATCTAGCCAAACAATTAACTTAAGTATTCAGAGCAAAATAAATGCCAAACCAAACACATTGGTACGACAGGATTTTCTATCGACAAAAGCTCAAGCGCGTATGCACATATGGCAGGTGCGGTGGCATCGCCCTAACTTTAACCCAGAAACACGAAATCCGTTGTGACTTACTCGCCCTATTTAACGACCTATCTAACGATTTGTTATTTTACAGATAGTACGTCGTAATACAAACATTCTGCCTAATATTGACCTAGAGCTAGGTATTAAAAGTCAAACCAGTTACAGATTCATTAGAAGAAACCGTTTACCCTACTAGCCTATGACAAACAGCTGCACATGGCCATGCTAATGTTGATATTGTCCCAATACAGAAACAACGTCTAGCCCAACAATTAACTTAAGTATTGAGAGCAAAATAAATGCAAAACCAAACACATTGGTACGACAGGATTTTCTATGGACAAAAAAAATCACACTCGCGTGCAGATATAGCAGATGGATAATCATCTCTATGACAAACAGTTGCACATTGCCATGAAGATGTAGATATTGCTCCGGCACAGAAACAACGTGCTATATCTGCATGCGAGTTTGATCTTTTTTTGTCCATAGAAAATCCTGTCGTACCAATGTGTTTGGTTTTGCATTTATTTTGCTCTCAATACTTAAGTTAATTGTTGGGCTAGACGTTGTTTCTGTGCCGGGGCAATATCAACATCAACATGGCAATGTGCAGCTGTTTTTCATAGGCTAGTGGAGTAAACGGTTTCTTCTAATGAATCTGTAATTGGTTTGACTTTTGATTCCCAACGCTAGGTCAATATTAGGCAGAATGTTTGTATTACGATGTACTATCCGTAAAATGTTGAAATCGTTAAATTGGACAGTAAAACAGGCGAGTATGTTAGAACGGATTTCGTGTTTCTAGGTTTGGGTTAATGTGATTCCACTGATTGTCAAAGAGCTACAAAACAGATGGTTATCCACCTGCCATATGTGCATACGCGTTTGAGCTTTTGTCGATAGAAAATCCTGACGTACCAATGTGTTTGGTTTGGCATTTATTTTGCTCTCAATACTTAAGTTAATTGTTTGGCTAGACGTTGTTTCTGTATTGGGGCAATATCAACATTAGCATGGCCATGTGCAGCTGTTTATCATAGGCTAGTGGAGTAAACGGTTTCTCCTAATGAATCTGTAACTGGTTTGACTTTTGATTCCTAACGCTAGGTCAATATTAGGCAGAATGTTTGTATTACGATGTACTATCCGTAAAATGTTGAAATCGTTAAATTGGACGGTAAAACGGGCGAGTATGTTAGAACGGATTTCGTGTTTCTAGGTTTGGGTTAATGTGATTCCACTGATTGTCAAAGAGCTACAAAACAGATGGTTATCCACCTGCCATATGTGCATACGCGTTTGAGCTTTTGTCGATAGAAAATCCTGACGTACCAATGTGTTTGGTTTGGCATTTATTTTGCTCTCAATACTTAAGTTAATTGTTTGGCTAGACGTTGTTTCTGTATTGGGACAATATCAACATTAGCATGGCCATGTGCAGCTGTTTGTCATAGGCTAGTAGGGTAAACGGTTTCTCCTAATGAATCTGTAACTGGTTTGACTTTTAATACCTAGCTCTAGGTCAATATTAGGCAGAATGTTTGTATTACGACGTACTATCTGTAAAATAACAAATCGTTAGATAGGTCGTTAAATAGGGCGAGTAAGTCACAACGGATTTCGTGTTTCTGGGTTAAAGTTAGGGCGATGCCACCGCACCTGCCATATGTGCATACGCGCTTGAGCTTTTGTCGATAGAAAACCTATCGGCCCAATGTGTTTGGTTTGACATTTGTTTTGCTCTCAATACTTAAGTTAATTGTTTGGCTAGACGTTGTTTCTGTATTGGGACAATATCAACATTAGCATGGCCATGTGCAGCTGTTTATCATAGGCTAGTAGGGTAAACGGTTTCTCCTAATGAATCTGTAACTGGTTTGACTTTTAATACCTAGCTCTAGGTCAATATTAGGCAGAATGTTTGTATTACGACGTACTATCTGTAAAATAACAAATCGTTAGATAGGTCGTTAAATAGGGCGAGTAAGTCACAACGGATTTCGTGTTTCTGGGTTAAAGTTAGGGTGATGCCACCGCACCTGCCATATGTGCATACGCGCTTGAGCTTTTGTCGATAGAAAACCTGTCGTACCAATGTGTTTGGTTTGACATTTGTTTTGCTCTCAATACTTAAGTTAATTGTTTGGCTAGACGTTGTTTCTGTATTGGGACAATATCAACATTAGCATGGCCATGTGCAGCTGTTTATCATAGGCTAGTAGGGTAAACGGTTTCTTCTAATGAATCTGTAACTGGTTTGACTTTTGATTCCTAGCTCTAGGTCAATATTAGGCAGAATGTTTGTATTACGACGTACTATCTGTAAAATAACAAATCGTTAGATAGGTCGTTAAATAGGGCGAGTAAGTCACAACGGATTTCGTGTTTCTGGGTTAAAGTTAGGGTGATGCCACCGCACCTGCCATATGTGCATACGCGCTTGAGCTTTTGTCGATAGAAAACCTATCGGCCCAATGTGTTTGGTTTGACATTTGTTTTGCTCTCAATACTTAAGTTAATTGTTTGGCTAGACGTTGTTTCTGTATTGGGACAATATCAACATTAGCATGGCCATGTGCAGCTGTTTGTCATAGGCTAGTAGGGTAAACGGTTTCTCCTAATGAATCTGTAACTGGTTTGACTTTTAATACCTAGCTCTAGGTCAATATTAGGCAGAATGTTTGTATTACGACGTACTATCTGTAAAATAACAAATCGTTAGATAGGTCGTTAAATAGGGCGAGTAAGTCACAACGGATTTCGTGTTTCTGGGTTAAAGTTAGGGTGATGCCACCGCACCTGCCATATGTGCATACGCGTTTGAGCTTTTGTCGATAGAAAACCTGTCGTACCAATGTGTTTGGTTTGACATTTGTTTTGCTCTCAATACTTAAGTTAATTGTTTGGCTAGACGTTGTTTCTGTATTGGGACAATATCAACATTAGCATGGCCATGTGCAGCTGTTTGTCATAGGCTAGTAGGGTAAACGGTTTCTTCTAATGAATCTGTAACTGGTTTGACTTTTAATACCTAGCTCTAGGTCAATATTAGGCAGAATGTTTGTATTACGACGTACTATCTGTAAAATAACAAATCGTTAGATAGGTCGTTAAATAGGGCGAGTAAGTCACAACGGATTTCGTGTTTCTGGGTTAAAGTTAGGGCGATGCCACCGCACCTGCCATATGTGCATACGCGCTTGAGCTTTTGTCGATAGAAAACCTATCGGCCCAATGTGTTTGGTTTGACATTTGTTTTGCTCTCAATACTTAAGTTAATTGTTTGGCTAGACGTTGTTTCTGTATTGGGACAATATCAACATTAGCATGGCCATGTGCAGCTGTTTGTCATAGGCTAGTAGGGTAAACGGTTTCTTCTAATGAATCTGTAACTGGTTTGACTTTTAATACCTAGCTCTAGGTCAATATTAGGCAGAATGTTTGTATTACGACGTACTATCTGTAAAATAACAAATCGTTAGATAGGTCGTTAAATAGGGCGAGTAAGTCACAACGGATTTCGTGTTTCTGGGTTAAAGTTAGGGTGATGCCACCGCACCTGCCATATGTGCATACGCGCTTGAGCTTTTGTCGATAGAAAACCTATCGGCCCAATGTGTTTGGTTTGACATTTGTTTTGCTCTCAATACTTAAGTTAATTGTTTGGCTAGACGTTGTTTCTGTATTGGGACAATATCAACATTAGCATGGCCATGTGCAGCTGTTTGTCATAGGCTAGTAGGGTAAACGGTTTCTCCTAATGAATCTGTAACTGGTTTGACTTTTAATACCTAGCTCTAGGTCAATATTAGGCAGAATGTTTGTATTACGACGTACTATCTGTAAAATAACAAATCGTTAGATAGGTCGTTAAATAGGGCGAGTAAGTCACAACGGATTTCGTGTTTCTGGGTTAAAGTTAGGGTGATGCCACCGCACCTGCCATATGTGCATACGCGTTTGAGCTTTTGTCGATAGAAAACCTGTCGTACCAATGTGTTTGGTTTGACATTTGTTTTGCTCTCAATACTTAAGTTAATTGTTTGGCTAGACGTTGTTTCTGTATTGGGGCAATATCAACATTAGCATGGCCATGTGCAGCTGTTTATCATAGGCTAGTGGAGTAAACGGTTTCTTCTAATGAATCTGTAATTGGTTTGACTTTTGATTCCTAACGCTAGGTCAATATTAGGCAGAATGTTTGTATTACGATGTACTATCCGTTAAATGTTGAAATCGTTAAATTGGACGGTAAAACGGGCGAGTATGTTAGAACGGATTTCGTGTTTCTAGGTTTGGGTTAATGTGATTCCACTGATTGTCAAAGAGCTACAAAACAGATGGTTATCCACCTGCCATATGTGCATACGCGTTTGAGCTTTTGTCGATAGAAAATCCTGACGTACCAATGTGTTTGGTTTGGCATTTATTTTGCTCTCAATACTTAAGTTAATTGTTTGGCTAGACGTTGTTTCTGTATTGGGACAATATCAACATTAGCATGGCCATGTGCAGCTGTTTATCATAGGCTAGTAGGGTAAACGGTTTCTCCTAATGAATCTGTAACTGGTTTGACTTTTAATACCTAGCTCTAGGTCAATATTAGGCAGAATGTTTGTATTACGACGTACTATCTGTAAAATAACAAATCGTTAGATAGGTCGTTAAATAGGGCGAGTAAGTCACAACGGATTTCGTGTTTCTGGGTTAAAGTTAGGGCGATGCCACCGCACCTGCCATATGTGCATACGCGCTTGAGCTTTTGTCGATAGAAAACCTATCGGCCCAATGTGTTTGGTTTGGCATTTATTTTGCTCTCAATACTTAAGTTAATTGTTTGGCTAGACGTTGTTTCTGTATTGGGGCAATATCAACATTAGCATGGCCATGTGCAGCTGTTTATCATAGGCTAGTGGAGTAAACGGTTTCTTCTAATGAATCTGTAATTGGTTTGACTTTTGATTCCTAACGCTAGGTCAATATTAGGCAGAATGTTTGTATTACGATGTACTATCCGTAAAATGTTGAAATCGTTAAATTGGGCGATAAAACGGGCGAGTATGTTAGAAAGGATTTCGTGTTTCTAGGTTTGGGTTAATGTGATTCCACTGATTGTCAAAGAGCTACAAAACAGATGGTTATCCACCTGCCATATGTGCATACGCGTTTGAGCTTTTGTCGATAGAAAATCCTGACGTACCAATGTGTTTGGTTTGGCATTTATTTTGCTCTCAATACTTAAGTTAATTGTTTGGCTAGACGTTGTTTCTGTATTGGGGCAATATCAACATTAGCATGGCCATGTGCAGCTGTTTATCATAGGCTAGTGGAGTAAACGGTTTCTCCTAATGAATCTGTAACTGGTTTGACTTTTGATTCCTAACGCTAGGTCAATATTAGGCAGAATGTTTGTATTACGATGTACTATCCGTAAAATGTTGAAATCGTTAAATTGGACGTTAAAACGGGCGAGTATGTTAGAACGGATTTCGTGTTTCTAGGTTTGGGTTAATGTGATTCCACTGATTGTCAAAGAGCTACAAAACAGATGGTTATCCACCTGCCATATGTGCATACGCGTTTGAGCTTTTGTCGATAGAAAATCCTGACGTACCAATGTGTTTGGTTTGGCATTTATTTTGCTCTCAATACTTAAGTTAATTGTTTGGCTAGACGTTGTTTCTGTATTGGGACAATATCAACATTAGCATGGCCATGTGCAGCTGTTTATCATAGGCTAGTAGGGTAAACGGTTTCTCCTAATGAATCTGTAACTGGTTTGACTTTTAATACCTAGCTCTAGGTCAATATTAGGCAGAATGTTTGTATTACGACGTACTATCGGTAAAATAACAAATCGTTAGATAGGTCGTTAAATAGGGCGAGTAAGTCACAACGGATTTCGTGTTTCTGGGTTAAAGTTAGGGCGATGCCACCGCACCTGCCATATGTGCATACGCGCTTGAGCTTTTGTCGATAGAAAACCTATCGGCCCAATGTGTTTGGTTTGGCATTTATTTTGCTCTCAATACTTAAGTTAATTGTTTGGCTAGACGTTGTTTCTGTATTGGGGCAATATCAACATTAGCATGGCCATGTGCAGCTGTTTATCATAGGCTAGTGGAGTAAACGGTTTCTTCTAATGAATCTGTAATTGGTTTGACTTTTGATTCCTAACGCTAGGTCAATATTAGGCAGAATGTTTGTATTACGATGTACTATCCGTAAAATGTTGAAATCGTTAAATTGGGCGATAAAACGGGCGAGTATGTTAGAAAGGATTTCGTGTTTCTAGGTTTGGGTTAATGTGATTCCACTGATTGTCAAAGAGCTACAAAACAGATGGTTATCCACCTGCCATATGTGCATACGCGTTTGAGCTTTTGTCGATAGAAAATCCTGACGTACCAATGTGTTTGGTTTGGCATTTATTTTGCTCTCAATACTTAAGTTAATTGTTTGGCTAGACGTTGTTTCTGTATTGGGGCAATATCAACATTAGCATGGCCATGTGCAGCTGTTTATCATAGGCTAGTAGGGTAAACGGTTTCTCCTAATGAATCTGTAACTGGTTTGACTTTTGATTCCTAACGCTAGGTCAATATTAGGCAGAATGTTTGTATTACGATGTACTATCCGTAAAATGTTGAAATCGTTAAATTGGGCGATAAAACGGGCGAGTATGTTAGAACGGATTTCGTGTTTCTAGGTTTGGGTTAATGTGATTCCACTGATTGTCAAAGAGCTACAAAACAGATGGTTATCCACCTGCCATATGTGCATACGCGTTTGAGCTTTTGTCGATAGAAAATCCTGACGTACCAATGTGTTTGGTTTGGCATTTATTTTGCTCTCAATACTTAAGTTAATTGTTTGGCTAGACGTTGTTTCTGTATTGGGACAATATCAACATTAGCATGGCCATGTGCAGCTGTTTATCATAGGCTAGTAGGGTAAACGGCTTCTCCTAATGAATCTGTAACTGGTTTGACTTTTGATTCCTAACGCTAGGTCAATATTAGGCAGAATGTTTGTATTACGATGTACTATCCGTAAAATGTTGA
The DNA here is from genome assembly GCA_011320135.1 of Phytophthora betacei. Classification (NCBI taxonomy): domain Eukaryota; phylum Oomycota; class Peronosporomycetes; order Peronosporales; family Peronosporaceae; genus Phytophthora; species Phytophthora betacei. The sequence goes on along the minus strand of JAANHX010000444.1, from coordinate 14,199 downwards.
AATCGTTAAATTGGGCGATAAAACGGGCGAGTTTGTTAGAAAGGATTTCGTGCTTCTAGGTTTGGGCTAATGTGATTCCACTGATTGTCAAAGAGCTACAAAACAGATGGTTATCCACCTGCCATATGTGCATACGCGCTTGAGCTTTTGTCGATAGAAAACCTATCGGCCCAATGTGTTTGGTTTGACATTTGTTTTGCTCTCAATACTTAAGTTAATTGTTTGGCTAGACGTTGTTTCTGTATTGGGACAATATCAACATTAGCATGGCCATGTGCAGCTATTTATCATAGGCTAGTAGGGTAAACGGTTTCTCCTAATGAATCTGTAACTGGTTTGACTTTTGATTCCTAACGCTAGGTCAATATTAGGCAGAATGTTTGTATTACGATGTACTATCCGTAAAATGTTGAAATCGTTAAATTGGGCGATAAATAGGGCGAGTATGTTAGAAAGGATTTCGTGTTTCTAGGTTTGGGTTAATGTGATTCCACTGATTGTCAAAGAGCTACAAAACAGATGGTTATCCACCTGCCATATGTGCATACGCGTTTGAGCTTTTGTCGATAGAAAATCCTGACGTACCAATGTGTTTGGTTTGGCATTTATTTTGCTCTCAATACTTAAGTTAATTGTTTGGCTAGACGTTGTTTCTGTATTGGGACAATATCAACATTAGCATGGCCATGTGCAGCTGTTTATCATAGGCTAGTAGGGTAAACGGTTTCTCCTAATGAATCTGTAACTGGTTTGACTTTTAATACCTAGCTCTAGGTCAATATTAGGCAGAATGTTTGTATTACGACGTACTATCTGTAAAATAACAAATCGTTAGATAGGTCGTTAAATAGGGCGAGTAAGTCACAACGGATTTCGTGTTTCTGGGTTAAAGTTAGGGCGATGCCACCGCACCTGCCATATGTGCATACGCGCTTGAGCTTTTGTCGATAGAAAACCTATCGGCCCAATGTGTTTGGTTTGGCATTTATTTTGCTCTCAATACTTAAGTTAATTGTTTGGCTAGACGTTGTTTCTGTATTGGGGCAATATCAACATTAGCATGGCCATGTGCAGCTGTTTATCATAGGCTAGTAGGGTAAACGGTTTCTTCTAATGAATCTGTAACTGGTTTGACTTTTGATTCCTAACGCTAGGTCAATATTAGGCAGAATGTTTGTATTACGATGTACTATCCGTAAAATGTTGAAATCGTTAAATTGGGCGATAAAACGGGCGAGTTTGTTAGAAAGGATTTCGTGCTTCTAGGTTTGGGCTAATGTGATTCCACTGATTGTCAAAGAGCTACAAAACAGATGGTTATCCACCTGCCATATGTGCATACGCGTTTGAGCTTTTGTCGATAGAAAATCCTGTCGTACCAATGTGTTTGGTTTGGCATTTATTTTGCTCTCAATACTTAAGTTAATTGTTTGGCTAGACGTTGTTTCTGTATTGGGACAATATCAACATTAGCATGGCCATGTGCAGCTGTTTGTCATAGGCTAGTAGGGTAAACGGTTTCTTCTAATGAATCTGTAACTGGTTTGACTTTTAATACCTAGCTCTAGGTCAATATTAGGCAGAATGTTTGTATTACGACGTACTATCTGTAAAATAACAAATCGTTAGATAGGTCGTTAAATAGGGCGAGTAAGTCACAACGGATTTCGTGTTTCTGGGTTAAAGTTAGGGCGATGCCACCGCACCTGCCATATGTGCATACGCGTTTGAGCTTTTGTCGATAGAAAATCCTGTCGTACCAATGTGTTTGGTTTGGCATTTATTTTGCTCTCAATACTTAAGTTAATTGTTTGGCTAGACGTTGTCTCTGTATTGGGACAATATCAACATTAGCATGGCCATGTGCAGCTGTTTGTCATAGGCTAGTAGGGTAAACGGTTTCTTCTAATGAATCTGTAACTGGTTTGACTTTTAATACCTAGCTCTAGGTCAATATTAGGCAGAATGTTTGTATTACGACGTACTATCTGTAAAATAACAAATCGTTAGATAGGTCGTTAAATAGGGCGAGTAAGTCACAACGGATTTCGTGTTTCTGGGTTAAAGTTAGGGCGATGCCACCGCACCTGCCATATGTGCATACGCGTTTGAGCTTTTGTCGATAGAAAATCCTGACGTACCAATGTGTTTGGTTTGGCATTTATTTTGCTCTCAATACTTAAGTTAATTGTTTGGCTAGACGTTGTTTCTGTATTGGGACAATATCAACATTAGCATGGCCATGTGCAGCTGTTTATCATAGGCTAGTGGAGTAAACGGTTTCTCCTAATGAATCTGTAACTGGTTTGACTTTTAATACCTAGCTCTAGGTCAATATTAGGCAGAATGTTTGTATTACGACGTACTATCTGTAAAATAACAAATCGTTAGATAGGTCGTTAAATAGGGCGAGTAAGTCACAACGGATTTCGTGTTTCTGGGTTAAAGTTAGGGCGATGCCACCGCACCTGCCATATGTGCATACGCGCTTGAGCTTTTGTCGATAGAAAACCTATCGGCCCAATGTGTTTGGTTTGGCATTTGTTTTGCTCTCAATACTTAAGTTAATTGTTTGGCTAGACGTTGTTTCTGTATTGGGGCAATATCAACATTAGCATGGCCATGTGCAGCTGTTTATCATAGGCTAGTGGAGTAAACGGTTTCTTCTAATGAATCTGTAATTGGTTTGACTTTTGATTCCTAACGCTAGGTCAATATTAGGCAGAATGTTTGTATTACGATGTACTATCCGTAAAATGTTGAAATCGTTAAATTGGGCGATAAAACGGGCGAGTTTGTTAGAACGGATTTCGTGTTTCTAGGTTTGGGTTAATGTGATTCCACTGATTGTCAAAGAGCTACAAAACAGATGGTTATCCACCTGCCATATGTGCATACGCGTTTGAGCTTTTGTCGATAGAAAATCCTGTCGTACCAATGTGTTTGGTTTGGCATTTATTTTGCTCTCAATACTTAAGTTAATTGTTTGGCTAGACGTTGTTTCTGTATTGGGACAATATCAACATTAGCATGGCCATGTGCAGCTGTTTGTCATAGGCTAGTAGGGTAAACGGTTTCTTCTAATGAATCTGTAACTGGTTTGACTTTTAATACCTAGCTCTAGGTCAATATTAGGCAGAATGTTTGTATTACGACGTACTATCTGTAAAATAACAAATCGTTAGATAGGTCGTTAAATAGGGCGAGTAAGTCACAACGGATTTCGTGTTTCTGGGTTAAAGTTAGGGTGATGCCACCGCACCTGCCATATGTGCATACGCGCTTGAGCTTTTGTCGATAGAAAACCTATCGGCCCAATGTGTTTGGTTTGACATTTGTTTTGCTCTCAATACTTAAGTTAATTGTTTGGCTAGACGTTGTTTCTGTATTGGGACAATATCAACATTAGCATGGCCATGTGCAGCTGTTTATCATAGGCTAGTAGGGTAAACGGTTTCTCCTAATGAATCTGTAACTGGTTTGACTTTTGATTCCTAACGCTAGGTCAATATTAGGCAGAATGTTTGTATTACGATGTACTATCCGTAAAATGTTGAAATCGTTAAATTGGGCGATAAAACGGGTGAGTTTGTTAGAAAGGATTTCGTGTTTCTAGGTTTGGGCTAATGTGATTCCACTGATTGTCAAAGAGCTACAAAACAGATGGTTATCCACCTGCCATATGTGCATACGCGTTTGAGCTTTTGTCGATAGAAAATCCTGTCGTACCAATGTGTTTGGTTTGGCATTTATTTTGCTCTCAATACTTAAGTTAATTGTTTGGCTAGACGTTGTTTCTGTATTGGGACAATATCAACATTAGCATGGCCATGTGCAGCTGTTTGTCATAGGCTAGTAGGGTAAACGGTTTCTTCTAATGAATCTGTAACTGGTTTGACTTTTAATACCTAGCTCTAGGTCAATATTAGGCAGAATGTTTGTATTACGACGTACTATCTGTAAAATAACAAATCGTTAGATAGGTCGTTAAATAGGGCGAGTAAGTCACAACGGATTTCGTGTTTCTGGGTTAAAGTTAGGGTGATGCCACCGCACCTGCCATATGTGCATACGCGCTTGAGCTTTTGTCGATAGAAAACCTATCGGCCCAATGTGTTTGGTTTGACATTTGTTTTGCTCTCAATACTTAAGTTAATTGTTTGGCTAGACGTTGTTTCTGTATTGGGGCAATATCAACATTAGCATGGCCATGTGCAGCTGTTTATCATAGGCTAGTAGGGTAAACGGTTTTCTTCTAATGAATCTGTAACTGGTTTGACTTTTGATTCCTAACGCTAGGTCAATATTAGGCAGAATGTTTGTATTACGATGTACTATCCGTAAAATGTTGAAATCGTTAAATTGGGCGATAAAACGGGCGAGTTTGTTAGAAAGGATTTCGTGCTTCTAGGTTTGGGCTAATGTGATTCCACTGATTGTCAAAGAGCTACAAAACAGATGGTTATCCACCTGCCATATGTGCATACGCGTTTGAGCTTTTGTCGATAGAAAATCCTGTCGTACCAATGTGTTTGGTTTGGCATTTATTTTGCTCTCAATACTTAAGTTAATTGTTTGGCTAGACGTTGTTTCTGTATTGGGACAATATCAACATTAGCATGGCCATGTGCAGCTGTTTGTCATAGGCTAGTAGGGTAAACGGTTTCTTCTAATGAATCTGTAACTGGTTTGACTTTTAATACCTAGCTCTAGGTCAATATTAGGCAGAATGTTTGTATTACGACGTACTATCTGTAAAATAACAAATCGTTAGATAGGTCGTTAAATAGGGCGAGTAAGTCACAACGGATTTCGTGTTTCTGGGTTAAAGTTAGGGTGATGCCACCGCACCTGCCATATGTGCATACGCGCTTGAGCTTTTGTCGATAGAAAACCTATCGGCCCAATGTGTTTGGTTTGACATTTGTTTTGCTCTCAATACTTAAGTTAATTGTTTGGCTAGACGTTGTTTCTGTATTGGGGGCAATATCAACATTAGCATGGCCATGTGCAGCTGTTTATCATAGGCTAGTAGGGTAAACGGTTTCTTCTAATGAATCTGTAACTGGTTGACTTTTGATTCCTAACGCTAGGTCAATATTAGGCAGAATGTTTGTATTACGATGTACTATCCGTAAAATGTTGAAATCGTTAAATTGGGCGATAAAACGGGCGAGTTTGTTAGAAAGGATTTCGTGCTTCTAGGTTTGGGCTAATGTGATTCCACTGATTGTCAAAGAGCTACAAAACAGATGGTTATCCACCTGCCATATGTGCATACGCGTTTGAGCTTTTGTCGATAGAAAATCCTGTCGTACCAATGTGTTTGGTTTGGCATTTATTTTGCTCTCAATACTTAAGTTAATTGTTTGGCTAGACGTTGTTTCTGTATTGGGACAATATCAACATTAGCATGGCCATGTGCAGCTGTTTGTCATAGGCTAGTAGGGTAAACGGTTCTTCTAATGAATCTGTAACTGGTTTGACTTTTAATACCTAGCTCTAGGTCAATATTAGGCAGAATGTTTGTATTACGACGTACTATCTGTAAAATAACAAATCGTTAGATAGGTCGTTAAATAGGGCGAGTAAGTCACAACGGATTTCGTGTTTCTGGGTTAAGTTAGGGCGATGCCACCGCACCTGCCATATGTGCATACGCGTTTGAGCTTTTGTCGATAGAAAATCCTGTCGTACCAATGTGTTTGGTTTGGCATTTATTTTGCTCTCAATACTTAAGTTAATTGTTTGGCTAGAACGTTGTCTCTGTATTGGGACAATATCAACATTAGCATGGCCATGTGCAGCTGTTTGTCATAGGCTAAGTAGGGTAAACGGTTTCTTCTAATGAATCTGTAACTGGTTTGACTTTTAATACCTAGCTCTAGGTCAATATTAGGCAGAATGTTTGTATTACGACGTACTATCTGTAAAATAACAAATCGTTAGATAGGTCGTTACATAGGGCGAGTAAGTCACAACGGATTTCGTGTTTTCTGGGTTAAAGTTAGGGCGATGCCACCGCACCTGCCATATGTGCATACGCGTTTGAGCTTTTGTCGATAGAAAATCCTGACGTACCAATGTGTTTGGTTTGGCATTTATTTGCTCTCAATACTTAAGTTAATTGTTTGGCTAGACGTTGTTTCTGTATTGGACAATATCAACATTAGCATGGCCATGTGCAGCTGTTTATCATAGGCTAGTGGAGTAAACGGTTTCTCCTAATGAATCTGTAACTGGTTTGACTTTTATAACCTAGCTCTAGGTCAATATTAGGCAGAATGTTTGTATTACGACGTACTATCTGTAAAATAACAAATCGTTAGATAGGTCGTTAAATAGGGCGAGTAAGTCACAACGGATTTCGTGTTTCTGGGTTAAAGTTAGGGCGATGCCACCGCACCTGCATATGTGCATACGCGCTTGAGCTTTTGTCGATAGAAAACCTATCGGCCCAATGTGTTTGGTTGGCATTGTTTTTGCTCTCAATACTTAAGTTAATTGTTTGGCTAGACGTTGTTTCTGTATTGGGGCAATATCAACATTAGCATGGCCATGTGCAGCTGTTTATCATAGGCTAGTGGAGTAAACGGTTTCTTCTAATGAATCTGTAATTGGTTTGACTTTTGATTCCTAACGCTAGGTCAATATTAGGCAGAATGTTTGTATTACGATGTACTATCCGTAAAATAACAATCGTTAGATAGGTCGTTAAAAGGGCGAGTAAGTCACAACGGATTTCGTGTTTCTGGTTTGGTAATGTGATTCCACTGATTGTCAAGAGCTACAAACAGATGGTTATCCACCTGCCATATGTGCATACGCGTTTGAGCTTTTGTCGATAGAAAATCCTGTCGTACCAATGTGTTTGGTTTGACATTTGTTTTGCTCTCAATACTTAAGTTAATTGTTTGGCTAGACGTTGTTTCTGTATTGGGACAATATCAACATTAGCATGGCCATGTGCAGCTGTTTATCATAGGCTAGTAGGGTAAACGGTTTCTTCTAATGAATCTGTAACTGGTTTGACTTTTATTCCTACGCTAGGTCAATATTAGGCAGAATGTTTGTATTACGACGTACTATCTGTAAAATCAAATCGTTAGATAGGTCGTTAATAGGGCGAGTAAGTCACAACGGATTTCGTGTTTCTGGTTAAAGTTAGGGCGATGCCACCGCACCTGCCATATGTGCATACGCGCTTGAGAGCTTTTGTCGATAGAAAACCTATCGCGCCCAATGTGTTTGGTTTGGCATTTGTTTTGCTCTCAATACTTAAGTTAATTGTTTGGCTAGACGTTGTTTCTGTATTGGGACAATATCAACATTAGCATGGCCATGTGCAGCTGTTTTCATAGGCTAGTAGGGTAAACGGTTTCTCTCTAATGAATCTGTAACTGGTTTGACTTTTGATTCCTAACGCTAGGTCAATATTAGGCAGAATGTTTGTATTACGACGTACTATCTGTAAAATAAAATCGTTAGATTGGTCGTTAAAAGGGCGAGTAAGTCACAACGGATTTCGTGTTTCTGGTTTGGGTTAATGTGATTCCACTGATGTCAAAGAGCTACAAACGATGTTATCCACCTGCCATATGTGCATACGCGTTTGAGCTTTTGTCGATAGAAATCCTGTCGTACCAATGTGTTTGGTTTGGCATTTATTTTGCTCTCAATACTTAAGTTAATTGTTTGGCTAGACGTTGTTTCTGTATTGGGCAATATCAACATTAGCATGGCCATGTGCAGCTGTTTGTCATAGGCTAGTAGGGTAAACGGTTTCTTCTAATGAATCTGTAACTGGTTTGACTTTTGATTCCTAACGCTAGGTCAATATTAGGCAGAATGTTTGTATTACGATGTACTATCTGTAAAATGTTGAAAAATCGTTAATTGGTCGTTAAAACGGGCGAGTATGTTAGAACGGATTTCGTGTTTTAGGTTTGGGTTAATGTGATTCCACTGATTGTCAAAGAGCTACAAAACAGATGGTTATCCACCTGCCATATGTGCATACGCGTTTGAGCTTTTGTCGATAGAAAATCCTGTCGTACCAATGTGTTTGGTTTGGCATTTATTTTTGCTCTCAATACTTAAGTTAATTGTTTGGCTAGACGTTGTTTCTGTATTGGGCAATATCAACATTAGCATGGCCATGTGCAGCTGTTTGTCATAGGCTAGTAGGGTAAACGGTTTCTTCTAATGAATCTGTAACTGGTTTGACTTTTGATTCCTAGCTCTAGGTCAATATTAGGCAGAATGTTTGTATTACGACGTACTATCTGTAATGTTTGAAATCGTTAGATAGGTCGTAAAACGGGCGAGTAAGTTACAACGGATTTCGTGTTTCTGTTTGGGTTAATGTGATTCCACTGATTGTCAAGAGCTACAAAACATGGTTATCCACCTGCCATATGTGCATACGCGCTTTGAGCTTTTGTCGATAGAAAACCTGTCGTACCAATGTGTTTGGTTTGGCATTTGTTTGCTCTCAATACTTAAGTTAATTGTTTGGCTAGACGTTGTTTCTGTATTGGGGCAATATCAACATTAGCATGGCCATGTGCAGCTGTTTTTCATAGGCTAGTGGGTAAACGGTTTCTCCTAATGAATCTGTAACTGGTTTGACTTTTGATTCCTAACGCTAGGTCAATATTAGGCAGAATGTTTGTATTACGATGTACTATCCGTAAAATGTTGAATCGTTAATTGGGCGATAAAACGGCGAGTTTGTTGAAAGGATTTCGTGCTTCTAGGTTTGGGCTAATGTGATTCCACTGATTGTCAAAGAGCTACAAAACAGATGGTTATCCACCTGCCATATGTGCATACGCGTTTGAGCTTTTGTCGATAGAAATCCTGTCGTACCAATGTGTTTGGTTTGGCATTTATTTTGCTCTCAATACTTAAGTTAATTGTTTGGCTAGACGTTGTTTCTGTATTGGGACAATATCAACATTAGCATGGCCATGTGCAGCTGTTTGTCATAGGCTAGTAGGGTAAACGGTTTCTTCTAATGAATCTGTAACTGGTTTGACTTTTAATACCTAGCTCTAGGTCAATATTAGGCAGAATGTTTGTATTACGACGTACTATATCTGTAAAATAACAAATCGTTAGATAGGTCGTTAAATAGGGCGAGTAAGTCACAACGGATTTCGTGTTTCTGGGTTAAAGTTAGGGCGATGCCACCGCACCTGCCATATGTGCATACGCGCTTGAGCTTTTGTCGATAGAAAACCTATCGATGCCCAATGGTTTGGTTTGGCATTTGTTTTGCTCTCAATACTTAAGTTAATTGTTTGGCTAGACGTTGTTTCTGTATTGGGCAATATCACATTAGCATGGCCATGTGCAGCTGTTTTTCATAGGCTAGTAGGTAAACGGTTTCTTCTAATGAATCTGTAACTGGTTTGACTTTTGATTCCTAACGCTAGGTCAATATTAGGCAGAATGTTTGTATTACGACGTACTATCCGTAAAATGTTGAATCGTTAAATAGGTCGATAAAACGGCGAGTAAGTAGAAAGGATTTCGTGTTTCTAGTTTGGTTAATGTGATTCCACTGATTGTCAAAGAGCTACAAACAGATGGTTATCCACCTGCCATATGTGCATACGCGTTTGAGCTTTTGTCGATAGAAAATCCTGTCGTACCAATGTGTTTGGTTTGGCATTTATTTTGCTCTCAATACTTAAGTTAATTGTTTGGCTAGACGTTGTTTCTGTATTGGGACAATATCAACATTAGCATGGCCATGTGCAGCTGTTTGTCATAGGCTAGTAGGGTAAACGGTTTCTCTCTAATGAATCTGTAACTGGTTTGACTTTTAATACCTAGCTCTAGGTCAATATTAGGCAGAATGTTTGTATTACGACGTACTATCTGTAAAATAACAAATCGTTAGATAGGTCGTTAAATAGGGCGAGTAAGTCACAACGGATTTCGTGTTTCTCTGGGTTAAAGTTAGGGCGATGCCACCGCACCTGCCATATGTGCATACGCGCTTGAGCTTTTGTCGATAGAAAATCCTATCGTACCCAATGTGTTTGGTTTGGCATTTATTTTGCTCTCAATACTTAAGTTAATTGTTTGGCTAGACGTTGTTTCTGTATTGACATATCAACATTAGCATGGCCATGTGCAGCTGTTTGTCATAGGCTAGTAGGGTAAACGGTTTCTTCTAATGAATCTGTAACTGGTTTGACTTTTAATACCTAGCTCTAGGTCAATATTAGGCAGAATGTTTGTATTACGACGTACTATCTGTAAAATAACAATCGTTAGATAGGTCGTTAAATAGGGCGAGTAAGTCACAACGGATTTCGTGTTTCTGGGTTAAAGTTAGGGCGATGCCACCGCACCTGCCATATGTGCATACGCGCTTGAGCTTTTGTCGATAGAAAACCTATCGGCCAATGTGTTTGGTTGGCATTTGTTTTGCTCTCAATACTTAAGTTAATTGTTTGGCTAGACGTTGTTTCTGTATTGGGGCAATATCAACATTAGCATGGCCATGTGCAGCTGTTTGTCATAGGCTAGTAGGGTAAACGGTTTCTCTCTAATGAATCTGTAACTGGTTTGACTTTTGATTCCTAACGCTAGGTCAATATTAGGCAGAATGTTTGTATTACGATGTACTATCCGTAAAATGTTGAAATCGTTAAATTGGGCGATAAAAAGGGCGAGTTTGTAGAAAGGATTTCGTGCTTCTAGGTTTGGGCTAATGTGATTCCACTGATTGTCAAAGAGCTACAAAACAGATGGTTATCCACCTGCCATATGTGCATACGCGTTTGAGCTTTTGTCGATAGAAAATCCTGTCGTACCAATGTGTTTTGGTTTGGCATTTATTTTGCTCTCAATACTTAAGTTAATTGTTTGGCTAGACGTTGTTTCTGTATTGGGGCAATATCAACATTAGCATGGCCATGTGCAGCTGTTTTTCATAGGCTAGTAGGGTAAACGGTTTCTCTCTAATGAATCTGTAACTGGTTTGACTTTTAATACCTAGCTCTAGGTCAATATTAGGCAGAATGTTTGTATTACGACGTACTATCTGTAAATAACAAATCGTTAGATAGGTCGTTAAATAGGGCGAGTAAGTCACAAAGGATTTCGTGTTTCTGGGTTTGGAATGTTATTCCAGATTGCAAAGAGCTACACCGCCACCTGCCATATGTGCATACGCGCTTGAGCTTTTGTCGATAGAAAACCTGTCGTACCAATGTGTTTGGTTTGGCATTTATTTTGCTCTCAATACTTAAGTTAATTGTTTGGCTAGACGTTGTTTCTGTATTGGGACAATATCAACATTAGCATGGCCATGTGCAGCTGTTTGTCATAGGCTAGTAGGTAAACGGTTTCTTCTTCTAATGAATCTGTAACTGGTTTGACTTTTAATACCTAGCTCTAGGTCAATATGGCAGAATGTTTGTATTACGACGTACTATCTGTAAAATAACAAATCGTTAGATAGGTCGTTAAATAGGGCGAGTAAGTCACAACGGATTTCGTGTTTCTGGGTTAAAGTTAGGGCGATGCCACCGCACCTGCCATATGTGCATACGCCTTTGAGCTTTTGTCGATAGAAAATCCTGACGTACCAATGTGTTTGGTTTGGCATTTATTTTGCTCTCAATACTTAAGTTAATTGTTTGGCTAGACGTTGTTTCTGTATTGGGGCAATATCAACATTAGCATGGCCATGTGCAGCTGTTTGTCATAGGCTAGTAGGGTAAACGGTTTCTTCTAATGAATCTGTAACTGGTTTGACTTTTAATACCTAGCTCTAGGTCAATATTAGGCAGAATGTTTGTATTACGACGTACTATCTGTAAAATAACAATCGTTAGATAGGTCGTTAAATAGGGCGAGTAAGTCACAACGGATTTCGTGTTTCTGGGTTAAAGTTAGGGCGATGCCACCGCACCTGCCATATGTGCATACGCGCTTGAGCTTTTGTCGATAGAAAATCCTGTCGTACCAATGTGTTTGGTTTGGCATTTATTTTGCTCTCAATACTTAAGTTAATTGTTTGGCTAGACTTGTTTCTGTATTGGGGCAATATCAACATTAGCATGGCCATGTGCAGCTGTTTGTCATAGGCTAGTAGGGTAAACGGTTTCTTCTAATGAATCTGTAACTGGTTTGACTTTTATACCTAGCTCTAGGTCAATATTAGGCAGAATGTTTGTATTACGACGTACTATCGTAAAATAACATCGTTAGATAGGTCGTTAATAGGGCGAGTAGTCACAACGGATTTCGTGTTTCTTCTGGGTTAAAGTTAGGGCGATGCCACCGCACCTGCCATATGTGCATACGCGCTTGAGCTTTTGTCGATAGAAAACCTGTCGTACCAATGTGTTTGGTTTGGCATTTGTTTTGCTCTCAATACTTAAGTTAATTAATTGTTTGGCTAGACGTTGTTTCTGTATTGGGGCAATATCAACATTAGCATGGCCATGTGCAGCTGTTTGTCATAGGCTAGTAGGTAAACGGTTTCTTCTAATGAATCTGTAACTGGTTTGACTTTGATTCCTAACGCTAGGTCAATATTAGGCAGAATGTTTGTATTACGACGTACTATCCGTAAAATGTTGAAATCGTTAAATTGGCGATAAAACGGGCGAGTTTGTTAGAACGGATTTCGTGTTTCTAGGTTTGGGTTAATGTGATTCCACTGATTGTCAAAGAGCTACAAACAGAGTGGTTATCCACCTGCCATATGTGCATACGCGTTTGAGCTTTTGTCGATAGAAAATCCTGTCGTACCAATGTGTTTGGTTTGGCATTTATTTTGCTCTCAATACTTAGTTAATTGTTTGGCTAGACGTTGTTTCTGTATTGGGACAATATCAACATTAGCATGGCCATGTGCAGCTGTTTGTCATAGGCTAGTAGGGTAAACGGTTTCTTCTAATGAATCTGTAACTGGTTTGACTTTTAATACCTAGCTCTAGGTCAATATTAGGCAGAATGTTTGTATTACGACGTACTATCTGTAAAATAACAATCGTTAGATAGGTCGTTAAATAGGGCGAGTAAGTCACAACGGATTTCGTGTTTTCTGGGTTAAGTTAGGGCGATGCCACCGCACCTGCCATATGTGCATACGCGCTTGAGCTTTTGTCGATAGAAAACCTATCGTACCCAATGTGTTTGGTTTGGCATTTATTTTGCTCTCAATACTTAAGTTAATTGTTTGGCTAGACGTTGTTTCTGTATTGGGGCAATATCAACATTAGCATGGCCATGTGCAGCTGTTTGTCATAGGCTAGTAGGGTAAACGGTTTCTTCTCTAATGAATCTGTAACTGGTTTGACTTTTGATTCCTAACTCTAGGTCAATATTAGGCAGAATGTTTGTATTACGATGTACTATCCGTAAAATGTTGAATCGTTAAAATGGGCGTTAAAACGGCGAGTTTGTTAGAAAGGATTTCGTGTTTCTGGGTTGGGTAATGTGATTCCACTGATGTCAAAGAGCTACAAAACAGTGGTTATCCACCTGCCATATGTGCATACGCGTTTGAGCTTTTGTCGATAGAAAATCCTGTTCGTACCATGTGTTTGGTTTGGCATTTATTTTGCTCTCAATACTTAAGTTAATTGTTTGGCTAGACGTTGTTTCTGTATTGGGACAATATCAACATTAGCATGGCCATGTGCAGCTGTTTGTCATAGGCTAGTAGGGTAAACGGTTTCTTCTAATGAATCTGTAACTGGTTTGACTTTTAATACCTAGCTCTAGGTCAATATTAGGCAGAATGTTTGTATTACGACGTACTATCTGTAAATAACAAATCGTTAGATAGGTCGTTAAATAGGGCGAGTAAGTCACAACGGATTTCGTGTTTCTGGGTTAAAGTTAGGGCGATGCCACCGCACCTGCCATATGTGCATACGCGCTTGAGCTTTTGTCGATAGAAAACTATCGTACCAATGTGTTTGGTTTGGCATTTATTTTGCTCTCAATACTTAAGTTAATTGTTTGGCTAGACGTTGTTTTCTGTATTGGACAATATCAACATTAGCATGGCCATGTGCAGCTGTTGTCATAGGCTAGTAGGGTAAACGGTTTCTTCTAATGAATCTGTAACTGGTTTTGACTTTTGAATACCTAGCTCTAGGTCAATATTAGGCAGAATGTTTGTATTACGACGTACTATCTGTAAAATAACAAATCGTTATC